>OX377619.1:33166715-34366715 GCA_947397865.1 Polietes domitor | reverse complement strand
ATCTCTTTATTTTGCTTGTCTATGATTCAAATTCAGTGATTCTTCAGTGGTCATTTGGTTGGTATCAATTTCATGCCCTTTTCCCCATTTTACCCCCCTAAAAGTACGACTTTCGACTTTACTCGTCTTTGCAATTAGATTGGAAGTACACGCCGAATTTCATCATTCTAGCTGTACCCGTTTATATGGTACCAATTTTATACCCCTGTTCCCTTTGTATCCCTTGAAAGTACGAATTTGGAAAAAACATTTTATTTTTCGTGTCTACGCAGTCAGAGGAATGTGTACACCGAATTTCATTATTCTAGGTGCGGCCGTTTAGTTGGTGCCATTTTTATCACTCTATTCCCCTTAAAAGTAAGAATTTGAAAACAAAACTTTTATTATGTATCCACTAAATTAGAGGAAAGTACACACCAATGTTTGTGTTTCTAGCTGTTGTTGTATGCCCCTTTGAATCCCCAACAAATAATATACACGTTTAGATTTTAATGAGTCCCGCACACAAAATTAATTTAATATATGATAATGGGTGTACATTCTGTTGGGTGTAGATTTCTGTTGGGGGATGTAGCCTCCCTCAGTTTTTGTATTCAAAAGAACAAAAACAATGTTTAATACTTCCACATTTAAGATGGTCAAAATTGAAAATCGATCTTAGCTAAGGGAACAAAAATAGTGGGTCTTAGGCATCGAGTACGTTGACCAAAGGGATGTTGGAGTGCTTACTGTGAGAGCGGAGATACTGGGAAGCCGACAGTGGGCGTGTAATGGAAGAAGAGAGCAATTGGAGTTGATGATGATAGCTGCTGCTGACACCAGATTTTTTTTGTTACGTCAAACGTTTTAATCCTCGTATCGTCGAAAAACATATTTCAAAGCAAGCTGAGCTTGGAAGACTTATTGAATCTTGCATAAATATTTGTATCAACATATTGAATTTGATTGGCTTTTGTCATATAGCCTAGAATATATTTTATAGCACCAGTTGCCGCTGTCAGCGTTTCATTATCAATTTGTGTGATACTTTAATGAGGGTGTTTCTCTTAATGACTCAAAAAAGGGTTTCCATTCGATTTTTCGATTTTCTTCAAATTAAATAGCGTTCGTCTTTGTCCCGAAAAACTTCGCTGTGCAAAGTTTAATTTGGTTCTGTCTACAATTGCGACCTGTATCGTGTTTACAAGAATAGGTGGACAGACAGACGGACGGACAGACAGACGTACATTGCTAAATCGATTCAAAAAGTGATTCTACGTCGATCGATATAATTAACAATGGGTCTATATCCCTTCCTTTTGGGTGTTACAAACAAATGCACAAATACATAGTACTCTCGTGGAGTGTATAATAAAGCCCAGTGGCTTCTCGACACTGTGCAAAATCAGGACCAAAAGTCTAAGTAAGGATAACCTACCAAGCGTATTTGCATACGCGGCGAAAACAGCAACGCGACATATGCCCAACAAGTAAAACAAATTCATAAAATTTCCATTTAGCTTTTGTTTCCTTTTCATTTCATGAATTTTGGGAACAAAAGCTGCGAATCCTTTACCCCCATTTTCCGAAAAGCGGGATAATTGCAAGCATCACACAACACACGAGCGCAGAGACATTTTGGATTATTTAATGCTCGGCTGTAGTATTTGCCACCAAAGCAGAGTCAACGTAACATATAAAGCCAACAACATTCATTCATTCAACTTTAGCCGGCACTGACTGGTGGTTGTTGCAGCAACAGCAACGGCAACATTGGCAATTACACAATGTGGCATAATGGTAAGTTCTCATAACATAAAATGCAAATGCTGCCAAACCAAAAGTTATGCTTTTACGTTGCATATGTTGAAAGTTGTAAAGTCTCGGCTCGACTCGACTGTGTATCGGCCTGTGCGAGAATGTGTAGGTATGTATCTGTTGCCATTCACATACCTTCACAATTCTGGCAATGTGCGCTGCATACGCCGCGAAATATGTTTGTGTTGCTGCGCGACATTGTTGTCAACACACATGCCTGCCTGCCTGCCGTGGTTGCAAAACACGAAGGCACGGCACTGCACGTTCCTTCATCTTTTCCGTGTTGCTGTGGTGGTGGTGCCACACTGCAATTTAAGGCTACATTGCCGTGAACGCCAAGGAGGTTTAACTCATATCAGATTGTATTCTGTTACCATAAATAAATTGTCTCAATAGGCAGATGGAAAGTTTTAAAGTTAAGCGTTTTCTAGACGTGTAACTTATATTTTGAAGGAGTTAAAATATGTTTGATAGAGAGGACGTATGTCTTGCTATCGGAATACTTAATTATATTATTCATATATAATTATATAATAATATATACCTTGTTTTCAAGACAATTTCAATTACTATTATTAAAGTTTTTACAAATTTCTTTTATTTTTCGATTTTCGAAATGATTACATTATGTTTTTTTTTTTAATTTTAAAGTTGTGGAAGTGGTGAAATAAAGGCTTTTATTTTCAGGAATTTGATAATTATTTCAGTAGGTTATTAACACAAAGTATAAAAACAATAAAAAATCAAAGAAAAAATATTTGATGCACAATTTTTTTTTTGTGTAGCGTGCGATTGCGGTGCATCAGAAAAATAAAAAATATATATATATATATATATTTTCCCATTATCTAGTTATTATTGGAGTTTTCATTCTGAAGAATTTTCACTTTCCAAAAATACAGGGTTTTCCAACAAGAGGTGTTATTTTGATATTCAAAGAAAATTGCCATTTTTGAGATAAATGATCGGATGTTTATTTCATAATAAAGAGAAAGGTATGCCGTTAATAATGAAAAACAATATCAGCCAAATGGCCACCACGACCACGCTTACCACCATATCCTTTTCATGAAATTTTCCATAACCAAATCGCAAAGTGGCTGCCCTATGTCCTCGATAGCCTCACTAATTCTACCTTTGAGGTCTTGAATAGATGCTGGGTTGTTGGCGTAGTCCTTATCTTTCACGTGGTCACAAAGGAAGAAGTCGCCAGGTGTTAAATCACAAGATCTCAGTGGCCAATTGTGATCACCTCTTCAAGAGATAACACGGTCCGGAAACTTTTCCCGCAAAAGAGCAATGGTTTCATTGCTGGTGTGGCACGTAGCGTTGTCATGGCGAAAGTAAACGTTGTCTTGATCAATACCATCCAACTCCGACCATAAAAAATCATTAATCATCTCTCGATAGCGCAATCCATTCACCGTAACTGTTGATCCAACCTCATTTTCGAAAAAGTAATGACAAATGACCCCGCCGGACTATAAACCGCACCAAACAGTCACACGATGAGGATGGAGAGGCTTCTCAATAATAACTTTTGGTTTTTCCGACCCCAGATGTGACAATTTTGCTTGTTGACGTAGCCACCGAGGTGGAAATGGGCCTCATCAGTCAAGATGATTTTTCGATGGAATTCCGGATCATTTTCATTCATGAATTTTAATAATTTCAATGCAATGTTGAAGCGTGTATCGTTCCATTTTTATACACTCCACGAGAGTATTATGTCTTTGTGCATTTGTTTGTAACACCCAAAAGGACCCATTGTTAATTATACCGATCGACTTAGAATCACTTTTTGAATCGATTTAGCAAGTCCGTCTGTCTGTTTTGTAATCACGATACAGGTCGCAATTGTAGACAGAACCAAATGAAACTTTGCACAACGAAGTTTTTCGGGACACGGACGAACGCTATTTAATTTGAAGAAAATAGGCTCAGATTTAGATATAGCCCCCATACGAATTTCACTCCCGATTTAACTCCTTTCACTATAGACACCACATATTACAACAGATTTTCTTCAAAACTTGCAAAACGTCTTATATTTCAACTAGAAACACCTGTGGTAAAAATGGGCTAGATCGGTTCAGATTTATATATAGCTCCCATACAAATTTCGCTCCCAATTCGACTTTTTCCGCCATAGAAACCATATATTATGTCAGATTGTCTTCATATTTGGCAAAACATCTTATATTTCAACTAGGAACACCAATGGTGAAAATAGGTCAGATCGGTTCAGATTTATATATAGATCTCATTAAAATTTCACTCCCGATTTGACTTTTTATGCTCTAGAAACCACATATTTTAACAGATCCTCTTCAAATCAAGCAAAATATCTTGTATGTGTACTGTAAACAGCCATTTTGCAGATGGGTCAAATCGGTTCAGATTTATATATAGCTCCCACACGAATTTCGATCCCGATTTAACTTTTTCGCTCTAGAATCAGATTGTCTTCAAATTTGACAAACCATCTTATATTTAAAATAGGACCACTTTTGGTGAAAATACGTCAGATCGGTTCATATTTATATATAGCTCCCATTCATATTTCGCACCCGATTTGACTTTTTCTGCTCTAGAAACCATATTTTGTAACATATATTTTTCAAATCATGCAAAATATCTTATATTTCAACTATAAATACCCATGGGTCAGATTTACATATAGCTCCCATACAATTGTCGCTCCAGGACTTTTTCCGCCCCAGAAACCACGAATTTTCACTGGATTTCTTCAAAGTAAGCATAACACGTTTTATTTGAACTGGAAGAACTTATTGTGAAAGTTAGTCACTTTATTCCATGTTTGGATATAGCCCCGATACAAATATTCTTTTCTGATTTGACAAATTGAATCAAGTCATATTAGGAAACATACAAAAATCCATTTTTTACCGAATTGAATTGTATTCGGATAGAAAGTGGAGTGTATCATATAGTCGGTCCCTTCCCGACTTTCCTTACTTGTTAGTAATGGCATAGTTTCTACTTGTCAAATGTCAAAGAATAAAATCTTCAAAAGCGACAGCTACCGAAATACCGGGTGATTCAAAATAACACGTCTTGTTGGAAAACCATGTATAATATATATTTACTAGCAGTACCCTCTACTTCGCACGCGGAAATCGAGATATTCAGTTTTATCATGTTATCAGTTTTATCCATCTCTTTTTGGTGGATATAGATAAATCTAAAACAGTAATGTGTTTGTCAATTTGCACCATTATAGCCGAACTCGTTTTGTATGTATAATTTCATGTTTCTAGCTGCTGCTATTTAGTCAGGACGAGGATTCGATGTGTATCCATTTTTGTCCCATTTTACCCCCTAAAAGTACGAATTTCGTAGAACCTTTCTTAGTCGGCGTCTACGTCATATTTGGGAAATACCCTGGTTTCAGCCTTTTGATCTGAGTGCTGGTCAATGATAAGTCAGTCAGTCAGACAGTAACGCAGCTCTTTTATATATGTAGATTATTTTTTTGAGAAGAATACATACACAAACTTCCAAAACAATCGCAGCTATCGAAGTCAAAAATCGTACCGTTCGAAAATTCACTGAAAATCTAAATCATGTATTGCAGTCCTTAATCTCCCACAACGAACAACAATTCCATGTTTTGTCCCTCCCTTTAAAGAATATACTATAATAACCACGAAATCTCAAATCAAATTATTATAAATTTATTAAATCAATGTTTTTATAAGCACACGCTATGTACAGTGTGTATGTGTGTGGCTTTCATCCATATACTTGAACTTTTGTTGGAAAATAATTTCCTCTCTAGTCAGCGGAAAAAAGAAGAAGAAGAAAAGAAAAACCACTTTGTCATATCATCTATTCATTCGTTAGCTTATTCATTAGAATTTCTTTTATTTTTTTTGCGCTTTGGTCAAAATCGTTGCCAAGTTTTCTTCTCCATCATTTTCACAGTGTCTGCATCAGACACCACAGCTGCGGTATTGAAAATGTCCTTTTTTTGCCGTTTCTTTGGTTTTTTATGTCCACCATTTTGCCCCGTTTTTTTCTCTCGCTGCCTCTGCTGCTGCGGTAAGTGTGATAATTCATTTGAAGTATTCCGAGTTTGTATTAAGTCATTTACGATTAGATTACGGATAATATACCGATGGGAAGGGGGGGATGGCTAAACGACGGAGTTGGAAATCTGCGACTGATAACGAAGCACAGTGGGGGATAATTACATTTACAAACATTTTCTAAAATGTGTAAAATTTTACTCGTCAGTTTTGTCATATCATGAAGCAAAGTATTCATGAAATTGTAGGTGTACAATAGGGTCAGTTTTTTACACTTTTTCCAAATATCCAATCGTCTTTAAGAAACTCGAGTAGGCAATACAAAACCATGAGAAAAAAGACTTGGTTTTTTACCTTCGAAAAAGATCCACCGGAAAATGGGTTGGTTTTTAAATATATTCCAAAAGACTAAAGTGTCTTTCCGTCTTTATGAGATCATCATTGTATATCAAATAGCAGGTTATATTTATATTACAAGGTGGGTCATTTAAAATTTTAAATTTGAACTACCGATTATTTTGTCTTTGAAAGGTAGAGTAAAATTATTTTTTTATTTTTATTTTCAGGTTTATGTTTGACATTTGCAAAATGGGACGATATACGCTCGAAAAAGGGAAATATTATAAACTGTAAGAAATTTACGTGGAAAACTTTCGAGAAGAGATCGGCCTCCAGTTCAGTCTTCATGAAGCTTATTTTCATCTTGAGGCTGAAGTGTTTTTCTGCGAGAATTAGTAGGTGAGCCAAAAAACTCACCCTAGTGTACAAAAGGAAAATGATCCAATATGTGTAATGAAAAATGTATGTTTCATTTTTCGTTGTGAATCTTTCTCGCATCCGAACTAGTAGCCACTTTTCCCCCATTGTGCGACGATAATTGTATTGCGAGAATCTGTAACAAACGAACATAAATAAGAAAATTATTTCCGTTTGGATAGGAAATCATGAAAGAGGAGCAGAAAATGTCAAATCGGAAGTACGAATACCATTACGTTCTATGGTCATTCACAGAATTGTCTATTCATGTTATTTTTTCTTTTAATTTTTTTGGGGGGCTGGATATTAGAACAATGATGTCAAATGATATTTGTATAAAGTCACACAAGATATGCTTCAGTTTAGTGTTCAATTAAAATAAAATGCAGCAGAGCTATGTCATGGAAATAATATATGTATATATTTTGGCATTGTCACTTATAGGGCGGTGCAATAAAAATATTCGATCATGAAATTTCTCCTTGGTTGAAACGAATATTCGGTAAGGTAATTACAAAAATATCGACCCATTTTACAAAATTATCAACGGATTTTTTGAAATGCGTGACAATACCATCGCGTATGTTTCAAGAGGTTTATATGATGTTGATGTCGATTTAAACTTGATTATACCTTCGCTAGGGTTTAAGTCTTTGTTTGTAAAACCCACAAGTAATCGAAGAAGACGTATCGCATTAAACCGATCTATGTTTAGTATACAGCACACATACAAAAGTCCCTCCTGATTTATCTTCTTGGTCCTCTCTATGCCTCAAATTATAATTATTCTGTTCAATTTGACACAGTGATTTAGCCCATAAAATCGCACCACAATTATGAATATTTCCGGCATTATAATAACCTTGGAATGGAGAGTATCATATAGACGGCCTCGTCCCACTTTTTTCCTATACCTTACTAGTTCTATTTTTTTAACGAAACATTTGTTAAATAAAACTTAGAAGATTTGTTTAATTGATATGTTTACAATAGAACAACAACAATTGCATTTTCTAATTCTGTCCGTACAACAGACTTAAGATTTATAAATCTCTTATTTACTAAAATATTTTTTCAGTCAGTGACACAATTTTAATTTTACATAGTGTGTATTCAGAGTCGAGCATTCTTTCGACTTCAAAAATTCTCATACTTCGACACCACAGACCTGGTTTTAAGATATGTGATACTTTTATGTTTGAGTCAATTAAAATATATTTTTTCACCGATTTTTTTTATAAAAAAAATCAACATGAAGGACCACGACGTCATCCTCCATCCTTCTGTGGTTACTTTCAGATGATGCACTGAAACTATATATAATTTTGTGTACAATGAAAAAAATAATTGATTTTAATTCGAAAAAGTATACTTCCTTACGAAGAATGAAGGAAGGAAAACATATTTAATTTCAAGAGAAAAATTAAAAAAAAAAAAACAATTAAAAAGGACTTTATGTTCGGCATTCCACAGAGGTTGTCAATTTTACAGAAAAGCAGTAAAATTACAGAAAAATGTAGCGTTTTTTAAATATAGCCAAACCAAAACAAGTAAGGAAAGGCTAAAGTCTGGCGGGGCCGACTATATGATACACTCCACTTTCTATCAGAATACAATTCAATTCGGTGAAAAAGGGAAGGATTTTTGTATCCTGTAAATGTATGTGTTTGCAACAAAATGTTAAATCGGAAAGGACATTTGTATGGGGGTATATTGAAACCTGGAACGAAATAGGTGAAATATAATATGTATAGTTTAGCCAAAATCGGTTAAACATTTGCATTGGGGCTATATCGAAATCTGAACCGATCTTACCCACTTTCGCCATAAGTGTTTGTAGTTGGATTATAAAATGTTGTGGCAATTTTAAAGAAAATCGGGTACAATATGTGGTTTCTAGGAAAACTCAAATCGGGAGCGACATTTGTATGGGGGTTATATCTAAATCTGAACCGATCTTACCCACTTTATGCGTAGGTGTTTCTAGTTGGATTATAAGATGTTTTGCCAAATTTAAAGAATATCGGGCTCAATATGTGGTTTCTAGAGAGGAAAATGTCAAATCGGGAGCGAAATTTATATGGGGGCTATATCTAAATCTGAACCAATCTTACCCACTTTCTGCATAGTTGGATTATAAGATGTTTTCCCAAATTTAAAGAATATCGGGCACAATGTGTGGTTTCTAGAGCGGCAAAAGTAAAATCGGGAGCGAAATTTGTATGGGGGCTATATCTAAATCTGAACCGATCTTAGCCACTTTCTGCGTAGGTGTTTATAGTTGGATTATAAGATGTTTTGCCAAATTTAAATAATATCGGGCTCAATATGTGGTTTCTAGAGCGGAAAATGTCAAATCGGGAGCGAAATTTGTATGGGGGCTATATCTAAATCTGAACCGACATGCCTCAAATTAAATAGCGTTCGTCCTTGATCCACAAAACTTACTTCTGCCAATTTTTGTTAAGATCGGACTATAATTGCGACCTGTAATTTGATTACAACAATAGATGGACAGACAGACGGTCATTGTTAAATCGATTCAAAAAGTGATTCTAAGTCGATCGGTATACTTAACAATGGGTCCATCTTGATTCCTTTTGGGTGTTACAAACAAATGCACAAAGACATAATACTCTCGTGGAGTGTATAAATATTCAAAGAATTTAAAATTGCGGTTAATTTTAATCACTCCTAGACAGGATGTGTACACTAAGTTTGCTATTCCTTTTACATGACCTTAAAATAGCAACCAGTATACTCTTGAATGTTTTTAAATACTAAGACGAAGTACGAATATCGAAATATGTCTTTTACCCCGAAAACTAAATTTTTTGAAAAACTTTATGTCCTTTTGTTACACGTCGACATGTTCAGAGAAATATATACAACGTATGTCATTATTTCACCTTCAGCAGTTTGGTTGGTATTATTTTTAACTTTTCTACTTCTTTTTCCAAATTCGAAAAAATTTCAAGTTATCTAATCTATATCTTATTCCACCCATAATCAATGTATGTACCAAATATCAAGACAAAAATCTTCAACAAAAAAAATAAAACTCTTAACATTACGTTGTTGTTGGGGGTATTCTCTATCCATGTTAGAGAAATAAATTTCGATTTCGCTACTATTAAGCAGTCATTTTGCTCTGCCACATCTTGAAGTAATTAAATCTTTTGAAGATTACAAACGATTTTCGCCTTTTAAAGAATACTAAAATATGTATTTTCTCCCAAATACATTTATCTATTAAGTGTCACGTTTCGAAACGAAACGCCCAGCGAAATGCAATTCCAAAGTTAGATAACCTTTTAATTTTCTCTTAAATTTCTGGTCCTTTGCCAGTCTGTGCTGATGCTGATGTGCAAACATGAATTAAAGGCGAATACAGAGCAGAGCGTAAAATATCTAAAAAAACTAATAATTATTATTTTAATTAGTTTTCGTGCAGCAACAATGCTGCATTTGAAGCAGGCTGCCGGAAACAATAACAACGGCAAACAACAGCAAATTCTGCCAGCCTACGGGTTGCTCGTGAATGCAACGTGAATTGCATGCTGAAAGAAGAAGTTGGAAAAAATACCCTGAATGGAAGGGGGGGGCATGTGACAGTTTTAATAATGAATGAAAGGAACAGGCCAGCAAAGGCAGCACAGCCATTCAGCTGAGTACAATCGCAATAACAAGTCGTTAAGCATTTAACGGGCGGGCAGGGCAACACACGACAACAGTATCAACAATTGAAACAATGAACATGACAGGAGCCGTGGTGGCGTTGAAAGGATTTAAGGCACTTTATGCAACATTTAGTTGCACATACACAATTTATATACATATGAAAAGCATGAACAACAAGTGTAAATGCAACAAACCGTTTCGTTGATTTTGAGAAAAACTAGATTTTCTGTGGCGTTAGTGAGTTTATGCTATTGAGTGAGTGAGTACACCGGCAGAAATGGTTTTTGATTTCGCCCTACATGTCGAGCATTATTTTGTGAGAGAAACGTATGAAAGAAATATTCAATTCATTGAGAGATATCTCATTTTAACGGAGTCTACGTCTATAATTCGAAGCAAATAAGGAAAGTTAAAGTGAGGCGGGCTGGCTGGTGTACACGTTTACTCTCGAAAGAAGCTAAGGAATCAATTAAGACTTCGCACATGGTAATATTTTTCCCAAACTTAGTTTAAGTTCGAAGAAAGGCGAAATTCCACGACCTACCACACAAATGGCCCATATTTCTATGTAAAATTAAAACCAATGCAATTTTCACTAGGATATTCGAAATCAGCTATATATTTGTTTTTATAATCAGTTTAAGTATACAAAATATGGTGGGATGTGCCACGCCCCTTCCAGTATCTCCCACACAAACCACCCTAACCTCCGTAAAAGTAAAGATGTTATAACTTATATAAAGATGATCGGAATACTACGAAATTTGATGTTTGACAATGCTTTTACAGAAGTTGTATTCATGTGGAATATGGACGATATTGCCACGGCCATTCTCGTACCTCCCACACAAAATTCTTGAAGTATATAATTATTCATAAATTGTTTGTAGTTTTTCTGCTTGTCCTAGAAATCAAATGGTATTAAATTAAATAGGACACTTTGGCTAATCTATTTCTCTCTATTCCACTAAACATTTACAAATTGCATTTTTCTTCGATAATTTGGTTATATTTAATTATTATATCCTTAACACTGCACATCATAACATTAATTGATGACCGCCAGATAATATATATTATATTAAACTTGAGATCAAAAATGATACTCAGTTTTCGGGTTTGATTTACATTTAACAGGATTTAATTTTTTAAGGATAGTGTTCTTTAAAACAAAAATACGTGTTCTTTAAAATTAAAAATATAAATTTAAAATGCAATCTAAAAAAGTCAAGTCCGCAAAATTAAAAACAAAATTTTATTGACATTTCCATGACCCAAATATATTAGAATATATAATTATAAATAGATTAGTTTTAAATAAAATACAACCCGAGATTATGCGTATTTTTTGATCTTGAACTGATAGTTTACATTTTCTTATTTTTA
Source organism: Polietes domitor (assembly GCA_947397865.1). Taxonomy (NCBI): domain Eukaryota; kingdom Metazoa; phylum Arthropoda; class Insecta; order Diptera; family Muscidae; genus Polietes; species Polietes domitor. Next base: position 34,355,043 of record OX377619.1, on the reverse strand, counting down.
TATTTTCTGTAGCGCGATAGGAGCATAGTTATAAACTCATAAAACATTTGGTATTTAACATCAAGCACCAACTCTAGTCCTCCACCCATTGTTTATTTACTCCATCCAGTCCCCACAGTTCCTATTGTACTGATATTAAGCTATCTTCGCTTCTTCCACATCTTATCGCGTAAGGCTCCGAAGGTGCAACAATTTTTTAGTGTATTTTGTACTTCTTAAAAATCTATATAAAATTCGGATATTCTCCTGGTTAAGAGAGTGTTATCTTTATATTTTATACAATACAAATTGCTTTACACTTGATCTTTTCAAACAAAAATCATGGCGATAGGACCAGTCGTTTTGGCTTACAGGTGAGGAATTCCATGATTTACATGAAAAAGTGTCTTTATGTTGGACGAACTATTTTAAAAAATATTGAATACTCCGGGAACCCTGTAACGTTGAAAAGGGTTTACTCGGCCAGGGGTTTATTCAGCTAGGCATAACATTGGGGATATTTTTTTGCTGAAGAATTGTGGATTATTATTATTTCTAAAGAATTGTATAAAATTATTGAAACTTATTTAAAAATCGTCTTCTGTTTTTTTTTATTTTTCTCCGTAAATAGCTACTTATGTGCTTTAAATACTTTAAAAATACTACCACTCTTTTCAGTTGAAATACCAGCAAAAATGTAGAAGTATTCATGTGTGTTAATTATGATACGTTTATGGCGTGTATCGCACAAGTGTAGCCATTTGGATAGAAAATTAAAAATCTTCAAAAAACGATTTTCATTATATTTGTTCAATTTAAAAAAATATATTTTTTTACTTTTATTTATACGGTAAAAGCTAACGACTCTCTGAATTATATAGCATTCAATAAACAAATTATATGATTGCCATAGTTTACATAAAAATTAAAAATAATTTTCTCTAACTTAATATTTTGCAAGGCATAATTTTTATGTAGTCGATTGAAATATCTAATTGAATTTTAAAGAATTTTATGATATGATTTTAATTTCTTGTAACTTCGTTGGACCTATCCAAAGCAGATATGTTAAATATTCCGTGGTTAAGTATAGAACATCGTCAAATAAAGCCCACGGTTTATTTCAAATCAATTTACAATAATTATTTCGGTATTTTTATGCAAAATTTATACTATCGATTAATCGATTATTTGGGTCAATTTATTCGAATTATTAGTTATTCATTCAAAATTATGATTTCTTCATTATTCCAACAAATATTTGAAAACAATTATTTGATTAATCAAACAAAATTTAATCGGTTGGATACTCCAGTTATATTACAAACTGAAAAGATGTGGCCCACTTTCACTATAAGTTGATCAAGTTGAAATATAATGTATTTTGCCAAATTTGGAGAACATCGGTTAAAATATATGGTTTCAAGAGCGGTACTAGTCAAATCGGGATCTACATTAGTATGGCAGCTATATCTAAATATTAACCGATTTGCTTAAATAGGGTTCGTCCTTGGGCCGCAAAACTCACTTTTGCCAATTTGCGTTAGGATCAGGCAATAATTGCGACCTGCACTTTGATTATAAGAATATATCGACTCAGAAAGTCGATCGGTATACATAACAATGGGTCTAACTCGCTCTCCTTTTGGATGTTACAAACAAATGCACAAAGACATTACAATTACAATTTAAATAGCCTATATTTCCTATATTCATAAAGAGATATGATAGATGAAAGTGAATAAAGTTATGTTATGGAAGAGCATTACAGAATTCAAGAAAATAAGTAAAACCTCAAGATTTTCTTCGAAGCTATATTATATTTAAAACTAATACATATTTATATTTGCAATAATATTGCAATTTCAATTGGCAATATAGTAAAAATGTCAGTCAACGAAAATGGTAGATATTTAAACATATATAAGAGTCATTCCATGTCAAGCGGTACGGTTTATGACCTCGGTAGCTACGATTGTTTTAAAAGTTTGTGTTGTATTCTTCTTATAAAAATATTGTATATTTTTACAATTTTAATTCTTTCATTTTGATTTTCGAAATGATTACACCAATCCATTTTGTTGAAATTTTAAAGTAGTGCTTAGATCTATTTTAATTATTAAGTGACTTGAAAGTGGTGAAATGATGGCCTTTTTTAGGTTTTTTTTTTTACAAAATCGACCAGAATTACAGTGAAAAATCATCAAAATTATAATTTTTTCATTATTTCATAAACACAAGGTATAAAAACAATGAAAAATCCAAGAACAATTTGGTTATCGAAAAATATTTTTTTTCTGATGGTGCAATCATGGAATGACTCATAAGCAAAAGAGTTACAACCGTTCCTTAAGGTATTTTTGCCGAAAATTAAAATTTAAGTACAAAATTGAAAAAATCTTAATCCTTAAAAATTTTTGATTTCGTTTTCGAGTTAGGAAACCAGAATATGTACATCAGAAAATGTTATACAAAGAAGCCAGCAAATTTTTTGTTGGATAGTGTTATTTGTTTCCATTGGGCGAAAAACATTTCGTTATAACAGCTTAGTTATCACCGATTAATGAAAAACACCCCTATTATTGATGCACTGATGTAATCAATCGATTGCAAAAGATGAGGCCCTCTTTAGATCCCTCCCCGTTAGGCAATTTATTGGCTACTTCCCTGAGAGTTACATGGAAGAATAACAAGGATCAAACACTTGTGCAACCATATTCGGATTTCAACGGGTATTTGTTGACGCTCTCCTAATTTGTATGTAAAACTTTTTTAAACCCCTTTTATGTAAGCATATTTCAAGCTTTGTCAGTTGTCCCACTAAATGGATTAGCAAACATGTTTGCAACATTTTGCTCAGCAAAAAAAAGAAACGAGAAGAAAAGCAGAAAAAAATCTGCTGATATCTAAAAATTTCCACAGTTCATTCTGTCATTCGTTGGAGACTTCGAGTGTGTGTGTGTGCACTGCTAATGCCATGCCGTAGTTATATTAAATTTATACAATTGTACTGGTGAATTTTTCATTGCCGCTTGGCCATACGTACAAACACATACATGCATGCGCCTATGTATGGCTGCATGTATGTGATGTACACATACAGTCCGAAACTATAGTTTAAATACACTTTTCAAATGTGGAGTTTAAAAAATGAAAATATTCCATTTTTTAATTTAGTAATTATGCATTTTAATAAATAATTATTATTATATTTTATAGTTTTATTAGTTATAGCTTTTTATTTTATAATTATGCAGTTTTATTATATTTCATTAATAATAAAAACATGTTCTTTTCACTGATGCATGCAAATTCAATATGTTTGGAAGCGATGTATTTAAACTTTAGTCTCTGACTGTATACTCCTCGGTAGATTGCAAGCATGCATTCAAATTGCGAACATGCGAATGAATACTTATATATATATTGGTATATATAAAATTGCAATTACAAAATCGGGTGTGTGTAATAATTTACAAATGAATGACATGATAAATGACAGTAGCACCCCGAAAACAGCCATATATGAACAATACACACTCAACTAAAGTGGCAAATACAGACACACACGCACACAATCACATAGAAATAGTCTATCTCACAAGCCCACATATATATGTGTAGTATAGGAACTAGTGGCAATAATAGCAACATCCGTTTCCTATTTCATTATGGCCAAACCCAGAAAAGCAATTCGAATGACATTTCAGAGAACTGTGGAAAATTTTTGAGCAGCTTTTCCAGATCTCTTTGCCAAGCTCCTTCATGGCAGATACTTACTTACATACTTTGAAACCATGTAAAATGTAAAGGACCGGCTCCGAGGAATATCCTTTTCAAATGCAATCTCTTACTACACTACAAAAAATTCGTTCCTGTCGACAGCCAACAGATTCAGATTTTTTATGATAATAAATCAAAACGATTTTCGGCCACTGATTAAACATTACCTTTTTGGAAAACTTGCAAATTAAATCCCAGTTTAAAATAAACAAGTAAGGAAAGGCTATAGTCGGGTGGGGCCGACTCTATGATACACTCCACTTTCTATCCGAATACAATTCAATTCGGTGAAAAAGTGAAAACGGGAAAGATTTTTGTATCCTGTAAATCTATGTGTTTGACAAAAATGTTAAATCGGGACGGACATTTGTGTGGGGGTATATATATTTGGGCTATATCTAAATCTGAACCGATCTTACCCACTTTCACCATAGGTGTTTCTGGTTGGATTATAAGATGTTGTGCCAAATTTAAAGAAAATCGGGTGGTTTCTAGAGCGACAAAAGGAAAATCGGGAGCGACATTTGTATGGGGGCTATATCTAAATCTGAACCGATCTTACCTAATTTCTGCACATGTGTTTCTAGTTGGATTATAAGATGTTGTCCCAAATTTAAAGAAAATCGGGTACAATATGGGGTTTCTAGAGCGGAAAATGTCAAATCGGGAGCGAGATTTGTATGGGGGCTATATCTAAATCTGAACCGATTTGCCTCAAATTAAATAGCGTTCGTCCTTGATCCACAGAACTTATTTGTGCCAATTTTTGTTAAGATCGGACTATAATTGCGACCTGTAATTTGATTACAACAATAGATGGACAGACAGACAGACAGACGGACATTGTTAAATCGACTCAGAAAGTGATTCTAAGTCGATCGGTATACCTAACAATGGGTCTATCTCGCTTCTTTTTGGGTGTTAAAAACAAATGCACAAAGACATAATACTTACGTGGAATGTATAAAAAGTATTTTTATCAGTGAAAGTAGATAAATTACGTTACGAATTATTTCCACCACTCTCCACATCTCCACTTTTTTTCAGATCTGGCCCTCTAGTTCCGAATTCGTAATTTCAGGGTCGTTACAACAAATTCTGTTAATGCTGCGGGATGCAGTCTATGAATCTAGTTGTTATACCCACCACCCCTCGTTAGGGTTATACTTAGTTTGTCATTCCATTTGTATCACCTTGAAATATCGACCTGAGACCCTATAAAGTATATTGAGGGCTTATATTCATAAGTGGCTATGAAAAAAAACTCAACTTTTCAGGAGAGCGAAAAAACTTATTTTCTCCTTAATTTTAAAAGTAATTATTAATTATTCTTCCTCAGTTCAATCTAAAAAGGATAATTGCTACGATTAAAAAGTTTTCGAAATTTCCTATTATTCGCGGTTTTATGATTCATAGCCACTTTTATATGTTCAAAATTAAGCACTATGAATGTTTAAATAAGCACATAGTCATTTACGCTCAAATATATAAATGTGATTTATTGTCGAGTTGATAACGTTTTTCATGAAATCTTGGCAATGTTGAATAGAAAACGAATTTTCTGTGATGTACACAGCGAATTTAAAGATTCCTGCTTCATCCGTCAGATTGCTACCAGTTTTATCCCTTTTTCCATTTTTTTACAAAAAGTGTATATTGCGGTAGGGCACGGTAAACAAAATATATAAATTGGATATTTTTTAGAAAATTTTCATTTTCGCGGGAAATATGGCTAAAATGATTTTCATGCACGACATTTGTATACCCTACACCACTTCGTGGACTAGGGTATTATAAGTTAGTTTTGCGCCAAATGTTTGTAACACCAAGAAATAATTGAGCTAGACCCACCTTAAAGTATACCGATCGGCTTAGAATCGCCAACTGAATCGATTTAACGATGTCTGTCTGTCCGTCCGTCCATCTGTCCGTCTGATGTCCGCCTAAGTTTGTTCGTACTCTACAGGTCGCAATTGTGGTCCGAATGTCATGAAATGTGGCAGAAGCTACTTTTTTGGCCAAGGACGATTGTTATTGAATTTGAAGAAATTGGTTCAGATTTAGATGTAGCCTCCATATTATTTACACTATTACTGCTGCAGAATACACATTTTACATGGGATCATGACCAAATTGTCAGGATCGTGTTATATTTGAACTATAAACAGCTCACGGGAAAGTGGACCACGAATACATTCGATTTTCGATATTATTGCTCTAAATGCACATTTTACATCGGATCTTGATAAAATTTTCCACACAATGTTACATTTATACTAGAAACACGTATTTGGAAAGCCAGCTATATAGGTCAATGTTTTGGAATAGCCCCATACAAATGGGCCCCCAGTTTGCACTATTATCGCTCTAGAACCCACATCTTACATTGGATCTTGATCAAATTTTGCAGATCATGTTATATTTCAATAAAGAATACCTACTTTGAAAGTGATCTATAAAGGCCTACTTTTTAATGTAGCGCCCTTACAAGTGGGCCCCCATTTGAATTATTACCTCTCTAGGACCCACATTTTATATCGAAAGTTTTTCAAATTTTGCAGATTATATTTTAAAGGGTGATTTTTAAGCTATTATCTTTTTGGCAACACTGGTTTAAATAGCTGACGCACGTTTCGTGTTTTGTTTCACTCTTCAATTTAGTCTATAATTTAACCATGAATCGTCTTACAAACGAACACCGCTTACAAATTATTGAATTTTATTATCAAAATGCGTGATCTGTTAAGAAAATTCATCGCGCGCTTCCATTTTATGGTCAGCGGCTATTCGGGCTATTGTGACTAAATTTTTCACCAAATTTACATTGTTGGACATTAAACCACCAACACGCTTACGTAGAGTGCGAACTGAAGTAAATATCGCAGCTGTATCGGCCAGTGTTAATGATGACCATCAATTATCGATTCGTCGCCGTTCGCAGCAATTGGGCCTCTGTTACTCAAAAACGTGGAAATGCCAAAATTGGAGTACGCGGATGGACCATTTGAGGCGCAGTCAAGGTCAACATTTGCATGAAATAACCTTCGAACATTACATTATATGGCCCGTACTATCGATTCAAATAAAGATTTCATGCATTTTTCTGAATTTTATGTGTTTTTTGAAAAACTTTCCTATAGCTTTTAAAAAATCACCCTTTATTTCAACTTAGAATACAAAGTCAAATACATGGGTCCATACTTTGGAATAAACCAAATGGGGCCCCATTCTACTCTAATACAGCTCTAGAATCTACGTCGCACTCACAAAATATTTCAACTATGAGTACCTACCGTGAATGAGAAATATGTAGGCCCATGTTTTGGACCATGCCCCAAGTGTTTTATAGGCCTCCTTTCAAATGTCGATCCGATTCATCCTATTACTACTGTATAATTTGTATTTGTCTGCCGGAAATTTGGAACAATTATCATATTTTTTACCATATTCGTTAAATATGACTAAAGATGAATTTATGGTAAACTTTATAATTTGTATGAACTACATAAAATTGCTCCCATGAAACACCTGGGTTTAGTAATAAAAGCGAGGTATAAACGCAGGGAGAGGTGTAGAATATTATATAGTCTTCATCGACCAACTTTAGTCTTTCCTTACTTGTTGTTTTTTGATTTTCTCGTGATCTAGCCAACGGATCCGACTGATTTTTTGTTTGTTTATTAAGAACCAATGTCGCTTGTAACATATATGTAATCAGTACCGAAAATCGCTGCAATTGTTGAAAAGTCCAAAAACCAAAGCATACTTTTTGTTTATTTTTATACCCTAAACCACTTCGTGGTCTAGGGTATTATAAGTTAGTTTCGCGCCAAATGTTTGTAACACCAAGAAATAATCGAGCTAGACCCACCTTTAAGTATACCGATCGGTTTAGAATCATCAGCTGAGTCCGTCCGTCCGTCTGCTGTCCATCTAAGCTTGTTCGCACTCTACAGGTCGCAATTGTTGCCCGATTGACATGAAACTTGGCAGAAGTTATTTTTTCTGGCCAGGGACCATCGGTATTGAATTTGGAGGAAATCGGTTCAGATTTAGATATAGCCCCCATACAAATGTCGCTCCCTATTTCACTTTTTCCGCTCTAGAAACCACATATTGTACCCGATTTTCTTTAAATTTTGCAGAACATCTTATAATCCAACTAGAAACATGTATTCAAAAATTGGGTAAGATCGGTTAAGATTTAGATGTAGCCCCCATACAAATGTCGCTCCCTATTTCACTTTTTCCGCTCTATAACCACGTATTGTACCCGATTTTCTTTAAATTTGGCAGAACATCTTATAATCCAACTAGAAACACGTATGCAAAAATTGGGTAAGATCGGTTCAGATTTAGATATAGCTCCCATACAAATGTCGTTCCCGATTTTACATTTTCCACTTTAGAAACCACATATTGTACCCGATTTTCTTTACATTTGGTACAACATCTTATAATCGAACTAGAAACACATATGCAAAAATTGGGTAAGATCGGTTCAGATTTAGATATAGCCCCCATACAAATTTCGCTCCCGATTTGACATTTTCCGCTCTAGAAACGACATATTGTACCCGATATTCTTTAAATATTGCAGAACATCTTATAATCGAACTAGAAACACGTATGCAAAAATTGGGTAAGATCGGTTCAGATTTAGATATAGCCCTCATTCAAAATGTTGGCCAAATTTTAAATATTATATTTCGCCAATAAACAGACATGGTGAAAGCGGGTCACATCGTTCCAGGTTTCAATATACCCCCATACAAATGTCTTTTCCGATTTAACATTATTTGTCAAACACATACATTAACAGGATGCAAAAATCCTTCCCGATTTCACTTTTTGACCGAATTGAATTGTAATGAGATAGAAAGTGCGTCCGTCTTTAGCCTTTCCTTACTTGTTTGGCAGATGCCCATATGTCCATACTTTGGTATAACCAAAATGGGGCCCAATCTGATCTATTACAGCTCTAGAAACTACATCTTACATCGTATCTTCATCAAATATTGCAGATCATGATATTTTTCAACTAGGAATACCTACCGTGAATGAGAAATGAATGTTTTGGACCAGGCCCAAAATGTTGTTATCGGCCCCCTTTTGAAATGTCGGTCCGATTCATCCTATTACTACTGTATAATTTGTATTTGTCCGTACAATATACGTTAAATATGACTAAAGATGAATTTATAGTAACTGTATAATTTTTATGAACTACATAAAATTGCTTCAATGAAATACGTGGGTTTAGTAATCAAAGCGAGATACATACGAGGGAGTAGTGTAGGGTATTATATAGTCGGCCCCGCCCGACTTTAGCCTTTCCTTACTTGTTTTAATTTTGAGAAGAATGAAAGCGGTTCAATCTAGTGCATCCTCCGAAAATAATGGTTCCCTTAGAGATAACAAGGTTGGCGATTTTTTACAAAAGTTCGACGTATTGTAAGAAAAAATTTTGTGCTTTAGTGGAAAAATATTTTTCAATTGACTCAAACATAAATCATTGTCTCAAAACGGATAAAGTGTGACTTAGACCACTATCACTATAATTGACACATATAATATAAAATTATTTCATCCAAATTCGTTTTTTGAAGGGGTAAAATGGGATTAGAGGGATAAAAATCGTACCAAATTCGGTGTATACATTATTTTGATTGCATAGAGACGTTAATTAAAGGGATTTTTCGAAATTCGTACTTTTATATGGATAAAATAGAAAAAGGATTTAACAATTGTTCCACATGGCATCAGCTACAGTCATGAAATTTGAAGTATACATTCCTTTGACTACGTAGACACGAAAAATAAAAGGTTTTTCCAAATTCGTACTTTCAAGGGATACAGTGGGAACAGTGGGATAATTATATTATCAACTAAGCGGCTACAGCTATAATGATGAAATTTTGTGGATACATCCCTCTAATTAAGTAGACACGTAAAAAAAGAGATTTTCAAAAATCGTACTGTTAAGGGGGTAAATTGGGAAAAGGGGATAAAAATGGTACCAACCAAATGGCCGAAGCTGGAATCATGGAATTCGGTGTATGCATTACTCTGACTGCATAGACGCGCAAAATAAAAAGATTTTTCCAAATTCATATTTTTTTACATCTACGGCAAAAATGGGTAGAATCATGAAGTTAGGTGACCTTCCACTGACCACGTGAGAGATAATGGATTTTAAAATTTTTACTTTTGGAATTCAAATAAGAGGAACTGAAAATGCAAACACTATTATCCAATATTTAGGTTATTTAAATTGGAGATTTCTTACTTTTTGAATTGACTTGAAGTAATATTTCGATATATATAGAATAAAGGTATTGGTAGCTTTGCCTTGTAAGCGTGGTTTAAAATAAATACAATTTTATATTTATTTATAAAATTATTTTTTTTTTTCAATATTTTTATTTGGTTTGGTTTGACTATATTTCAAAAATGTAACATTTTCCCGTAATGTTACTACACTTCCACGTAAAATGCAATGGAGGGTATATAAGGCACACCCTTAACGCCCTTTTTGATTGTTTTAATTAAAAAGGAAAAGTAATCAATTAGATCCACTAATATGTTGAGTTTATCCGATAATGGTTATCCAAAAACAACTGAATGGACTGGTATTCAGTGACAAAAGTAAAATCATTCACTGGGTTATTTCGGCAAACATATTGACAAGCCAGCCCATTAATATACACACATCTATACAATCATAATCATGGTGCTTGTTGTGTACATTCAATACAAATACAGTATGTATTTATTTAGTATCATTCTCAAACACACACACATAGACTTACACGCCAACTCATAGCTATGGAACACCGATAAAGATAAACACACACACACATATGCACACATTGTTGTCATGTTCACATATGTGTGAATGTGGATATGGATGTCGATGTTTGTATGGTGGTTTGGTGCCTAAAATGTTGGGTGATGGTTTTTGTGGTTTAAGTGGTTTTATTTTGTGTTATTGATCGAAAAGACGTTTTAAACACATTCGAAACGGCTGAACCTTAACCCCCCATGGCTTGGGGAGCATCATCGGCAGGAGCAAGAAAAAACTGACAACTACAACGACAGCGAACATTGTCACCAGGTGTTGACAGTTATTTTTCAGAAATTGTTGCTGTGATTAAATTTTAAATTTATTGCATAGAGTCTCATAAATTCAGACACGACCACATTCGCACACTCTTGTCATACACACAGCCATACATACATAGGTACCTACAAGAATATGTCGAACATCACTCACATACGGTGAGAGCAGTGTTGCCAACAACATAAAACACGGTTGTCGTACAAAAATTGTACAAAATTACAGGGAAATTGTTTCCATTTGAAACGGAGGAGAAATTTACCTTCTGTTCCGATTTTAATGTAAGTTTGTAAATTCCACAGAGCCTGTCGATTTTCGCAAAAGAGCAGTAACATTATACGAAAATGCATTTTTTTAAATAGCCAAACTAAATTAAATAAATATTGAATATTGAAAAAATAATTTTAAAAACAAGTAAAAACAGCGTTAAGTTCGGCCGGGCCGAACTTTATATACCCTCCACCATGGATTGCATTCCACAGAGGTTGTCGGTTTTCGTAAAAGTGCAGTAATTTTACAGGGAAATATAATTTTTTTAATATAGCCAAACCAAAACAAATACAAATATTGAAAAATTAATTTTATAAATAAATATAAATTTTAATTATTTCAAACCACGCTTATAAGGTAATGCTACCAATACGTCAATTCAAAAAATAAATATTCTTATATTTATATTTTCATAAATATTTTCAAAGCCATAAATATTGGGTTTTATTGGTTTTATTTCCATTCTATTTTAATTCCAAAAGTACAAATTTTGAAAATCCATTATCAGACGTACATAGTGCAAAATAACCTAACTTCATGATTCAACCAATTTTTGCCGTAAACGAAAAAGAACGAATTTGGAAAAAAACTTTTTATTTTGCGTGTCTATGCAGTCAGAGGAATGTATATACCGAATTCCATGATTTCCAGCTGCGTCCATTTGGTTGGTGACATTTTTACCCTCTTGACGTTTCTAAGCAATTAGAATTTCATCATTCTAGCTGTAGTCGTTTAGTTGGTACTATTTTTATCCCTCTGTTCAATTGTATCCCTTGAAAGTACTAATTTCGAAAAATTCGTCTATTTTCCGTGTCTACGCAGTTAGAGGAATGTATACTCCGAATTTCATGACTCTAGCTGCGGTCATTTGATTGGTACTATTTGTATCCCCTTTTTTCATTTTAAACCCAAAAAGTACGAATTTCGAAAAATCAGTTTATTTTCCGTGTCTACTCACTCAGAGAAATGTGTACTCCGAATTTCATGACTCTAGCTGCAGTCATTAGATTTTTCTTATCAATGCAATCATAGGAATGTATACACCGAATTTCGTTATTCCAGGTACAGCCGTTTGGTTGGTACCATTTTGATCCCTCTATTCCTATTTTACCCCTTAAAAGTACGAATTTGGAAAAAATACTTTTATATTATGTATCTACTCAATTCGAGGAATGTACACATCGAATTTCGTGTTTCTAGCTGTTGTCGTTTAATATGTACCATTTTTATGCCTTTTTTGCCCCATTTCACCCCCTACAAATAAGAATCATTTTATGGTGCACGTTTTTGCTATAAGGGGAATGCGCATACCAAATATCAAGCAAATATAAACAGACATATTCAAAAAACATGCTTAAATATGCTAAAATATTAGGGATTATTATTTGTATTTTTAGTCCTTGTGAGGGAAATTTTTTTCCCTTTGGGCCGATTTCGCCCCATTTCAATCCCAACCGATCTACGATTATTAGACACATTTATGGAAAATTTGAACGTTCTAGCTCCTTTCGTTTATATGCTAGCGTGCTTTCAACAGACGGACGGACGAACGGACATGGGTAGATCGTCTTAGAATTTTATGACGATCACGAATATATATACTTTATAGGGTCTCAGGACGATATTTCAAGGTGTTACAAACGGAATGACATAGTTAGTATACCCCCTTCCTGGAGGTGGAGGGTATAATAAATATAAAATTTTTATACCCTCCACCTCCAGGATGGGGGTATACTAACTTTGTCATTCCGTTTGTAACACCTTGAAATATCGACCTGAGACCCTATAAAGTATATATATTCTTGATCGTCATAAAATTCTAAGACGATCTAGCCATGTCCGTCCGTCCGTCCGTCCGTCCGTCCGTCCGTCCGTCCGTCCGTCCGTCCGTCCGTCTGTCCGTCTGTTGAAAGCACGCTAGCATCTAAACGAAAGGAGCTAGAATGTTGAAATTTTCCATAAATGCGTCTTATAGTCGTAGATCGGTTGGGATTGAAATGGGGCGAAATCGGCCCAAAGGGAAAAATTTTTCCCTCACAAGGACTAAAAATACCCATAATAATCCCTAATATTTTAACGTATTTAAGCATGTTTTTTGAATATGTCTGTTTATATTTGCTTGATATTTGGTATGCGCATTCCGCTTATAGAAAAAACGTGCACTATAAAGTGATTCTTATTTGTAGGGGGTGAAATGGGGCAAAAAATGGATAAAAATGGTACATATTAAACGACAACAGCTAGAAACACGAAATTCGGTGTGTACATTCCTCTAATTGAGTAGATACATAATATAAAAGTATTTTTTCCAAATTCGTACTTTTAAGGGGTAAAATGGGAATAGAGGGATAAAAATGGTACCAACCAAACGGCTGTACCTAGAATAATGAAATTCGGTGTATACATTCCTCTGATTGCATAGACAAGTAAAATACACGGATTTTTCAAAATTCGTACTTTTTGGGGTTAAAATGAAAAAAGGGATAAAAATAGTACCAATCAAATGACCGCAGCTGGAGTCATGAAATTCGGAGTATACATTCCTCTGACTGTGTAGGCACGGAAAATAAACTGATTTTTCGAATTTCGTACTTTTTGGGGCCAAAATAGAAAAGGGGATAAAAATAGTACCAACCAAATGGCCGCAGCTAGAGTCATGAAATTCGGAGTATACATTCCTTTGACTACGTAGACATGAAAAATAAAAGGTTTTTTCCAAATTCGTACTTTCAAGGGATACAATGGGTACGGAGGGATAAAAATTGTACCAACCAACCGGCTACACCTGGAATAACGAAATTCGGTGTATACATTCCTCTGATTACGTAGACACTTAAAATAAACAGATTTTTCGAAATTTCTATTTTTTGGGTTAAAATGAAAAAAGGGGATAAAAATAGTACCAATCAAATGACCGCAGCTAGAGTCATGCAATTCGGAGTATACGTTCCTCTGACTGCGTATACACGGAAAATAAACTGATTTTCGAAATTTTTACTTTCAAGGGATACAATGGTACAGAGGGAGAAAAATAGTACCAACTAAACGACTACAGCTAGAATGGTGAAATTCTAATTGAGTAGAAACGTCAAGGGGGTAAAAATGGTACCATCCAAATGGGCTCAGCTGGAATCATGGAATTCGGTGTATACATTCCTCTGACTGCATAGACAAATTCGTATTTTTTTCCAAAATCTTAATTTTTCTTTTACGGCAAAAATTGGTTGAATCATGAAGTTAGGTTATTTTGCACTATGTACGTCTCATAATGGATTTTCAAAATTAGTACTTTTGGAATTAAAATAGAATGGAAATACAATCAACTGTAGCACCCACTATCTACCAATATTTATGGTATTTAAGCTTTTTGAAAATATAAATAGATGAATATTTATTTTTTGATTTGAAATAAATAATGGTTTGAAATAATTAAAATATTATATTCATTTATAAAATTATATTTTTATTTGTTTTGATTTGGCTATATAAAAAAATTATATTTTCCTGTAATATTACTGCACTTCTACGAAAATCGACATCCTCTGTGGAATTCAATCCATGGTGGAGGGTATATAAAGTTCGGCCCGGCCGAACTTAACGCCGTTTTTACTTGTTAGTCCTTGTGAGGGAAAATTTTTTCTCTTTGGGCCGTTTTGCCCAGTTTCAATCCCAACCGATCAACGACTATAAGACGCATTTAGATGCTAGCGTGCTTTCAACAGACGGACGGACATAGCAAGATCGTCTTAGAATTTTATGACGATCAAGAATATATATACTTTATAGGGTCTCAGGACGATATTTCAAGGTGTTACAAACGGAATGACAAAGTTAGTATACCCCCATCCTGGAGATGGAGGGTATAAAAAGTTTTTTTTTCACAATTCGAAACCGAGACCTTCTGAGTGCAAAGCGTACACCTTACCTCTGTGACCCCATACTAAAATTCCGTTCCCATTGAGCTGCGATAATGTTATTCGTAAAATGTTACGGGAAATTAATATATTATCGACTTTTTTGGAAGTTGTTTAAGAACTTCCTCAAAAGCGAAAAATATGCACATTTGAATTTTGAGATGCGATTAAAATGGCTTCCTACGGAAGTACGTCTATTGCTGGGTGATTGAGCATTTAAGCGATTGTGATGGGACCTATATGAAAATACACATATTAAATATACTTTGACGAAAGTTTAAATTTTTGTGAAAAAAATTGGTGGTGTTGATTGAGCCTCAATACACACAATACATATCTTTTTAGGTCTCGGACACATTGTTTATTTTTCTTGCATAGTTTAATATGTAAGAGATTATTATTAGCGAATCAAGTTTTGTGTTTCATTACATGTGAAACTAAAAATTTCAAAAAAAGATTTTTTTGAAAACCAATACATATTGAATATTGTGTAAAAACTACAACAGTTGAGAAATGTTGGAAATATTAAAAAAAATCCAAAAAATGTCAAAGTTCCTTAAGTGGGGACGCTCGTAATAAGTAATCCACATATGAGATACTATATAAATAATTTTGTATCGAAAATTTGTTAATTTTAAATGGGCAAATTTAAAACAGTCGTACGTCGATATCAGAGACCTTCTCTTCTATTCTCTTCTTCACTATTACTACGTTGAACAATCTCTACAATCCATATTTGTCAATATATTGTTATGCCTGTAATTACTTCTGATTTTATTTTTCCTGCCTCATTTGCCCCATTTTTTAATATCTCACCTCAACTTGGCAACAATGTGTGTTCTGTGTTAAATGTACACTCAATGCGATTAAATTTGTTGCCATCAATTCTTTTAAATTTCAATTTATTTAAAATGATATTTTTCGTATGTTTTCGAAAGTAAATCATTCGAATGACTTGCCATCGGCTGCAAATGTGTGGCAACAATATTTCAAATTGTATTTATTTAATTGATTTAATGGAAATTCAAGAATAAGAGAAAAAACAACAGCAACACACGCAGAGATCTAAAAACGAATTATGATTAATCGTCTTTTTATGTGTTGGCACTTTAATGTGTCTTTGGATAATGGAATTTCTTACTTAATCGTATTTTATTCGGTTTCATTTAGTTATTTGATGTAATAACATACCACGGAAAAATTAATGATGCATTTCAGGGAACTGTTACGGCAAGAAGGAGGAGAAATGTATATAGTATCGCAGCAAAAAAGGGAGTAATTCTTTCCAATCCCGACACATAGGCGTATATTCCTCTCTTTTTAGGAAGTTTCATAGAATATTCAATTTTAAACAACTGAGATTGATTGGACAAAGATTCTCGCTGAAAATGAATTTTGTTAATTTTCTTCTTCTTTGGAAAAGGGTGTCATTCAATATCAAAGTCTTAAGCCAGGTCTCATCACCATTTACAATTGTTTTATGAATACGGCATCGTGGAAAATTCAGCGGCTTTCACTCGGCTAAATTCAGTCAACTTCTTTGTTGTTCCACTCCATCATTTTTAAATAGGGGGACGGAGAAGGGTGACATAAGCTGTTTACTTTATAATGCACTTCCATCCTATTTTATGAGAAGAACCAACCAAAGGGAATCGGCATAAAGAAATGAACAATAAACAAAAATAAAATCCTTGAATAATATGACTGTCAGCTTATTACAAGCACATGCGGCCGGATGTGACTCCATAACAATCAACCCCCAAAGTTCATTTAAAAAATTAATAAAACATTTTTTTATTGTGCTCAAGAAAATAAGGACATCATCTTTAGTATGAGGTTGTCAAGTTAATATCAAATATTTGCACAATGTGTACTCGAAGGAGTCTGAGCCGAGTGTGTATATGGCAAATATCATAAAATATTTAAAAACCCACACCAAAGGGGAACAAAGAAAAACAAAATAAAATAAAAAAATCCCAAGAAAATAATTATGACAACCAAAGTAACCGAAATGAATCAAGCACATGCGTTCCATAGGAAAGGCGTTACGCCCTGCGAAAAAAATTACTTTATGACAAATCTATATTAAAGATCCGAATATAAAGAAGATAACAAGAACAATTTGATGAAAATCTATGGTTAAATGTAGACTTATTGACCCCTATGGATTCATTCTATATTTAATTTTATTCATGCCCAGTTTTGGTGGTTATTTATCTTTCATTTAAATTTAAATCAATCAAAGAAAATAACAGTGAAATTTGCATTTGTAGTCATCCTAGCCAATTACCTTTAATTTAATGATCGGACCTATATTTCAAAAACGACTGTAATACTATTAAAGGTACTTTCGGCGAAAATTGGAATTTTAATAAAAACAAGCAAGGAAAGGCTAAAGTCGGGCGGGGCCGACTATATAATACCCTACACCACTCCCTGCGAATATACCTCTCTCTGATTACTAAACCCAGGTGTTTCATGGGTGCAATTTTATATAGTTCGTATAAATTATACAGTATACTATAAATTAATCTTTAGTCAAAATTAACGAATATGGTAAAATTGATGAAAATAATTTACATTATGTTACTCATTCATAAGCTGGGACCATACACAAACAACATGACATCTCATTGTAGCTGCGCCTGGTGAAAAATATAACAATTATTTTCATTAAGATTGGCTTTAATAAGTGAATCCAGAGTGTTATCAATAAATCGGAAGGTGCATATGAGCGGTGACAATATATTTACGTAATGGTCCACTTATATGGTCCATGGTAATATGAACCCAGCAAAAAAAGGGAAGTTCACATTTTAATCGCATCTCAAAATACAAATGTGCATTTCTTTTAGGATGTTCATTAAAACTTCCAAAAATGTCTATAATATGTTAATATCCCGTAATATTTTACGAATAGCAATTTCGCAAGTGGGAACGAATTTTTGTATGGGAAGGTTTTTTTGCTGGGAAGGTTTTATTGAAAATTGGCGGCAGGTATTTCACAAAATTTGGGACCTGTGCCAAAAACATGGGAATATAGAGTTCTGATTCACGGTAGGTATTCCTAATTGAAATATATCATGATCTGATATATTTGATCAAGACCCGATGTGATGTGAAAGTTCTAGATTGGTAATAGAGTAAAACGGAGCTCCATTTGTATGGGGATATACCAATATATGGACCCATATATCTGACTTTCATAGTAGCTGCTTCTAGTTGAAATATAGCATATAGCAAACTATGGATTCTGGAATGGTAAAAATAGAAAATGGTGGCCCATTTGTAAGGCCGTTATATTAAAAAGTGGAACCTTATATATCACTTTCAAAGTATGTATTCTTATTTGATGATCTGCAAAATATTATCAAGATCCAATGTAATATGTGTGTTCTAAAGCTGTAATAATACAAATTGGGGCCCATGTGTAAGGGCGCTACATTAAAAAGTGGGTCCTTATAGATAAGGGTAAATTGGGGGATAATTGTATGGAGGCTATGTCTGAATCTGAACCGACTTCCTCCAAATTCAATACCGATGGTCGATGGTAAAAAATTTATCCAATTTTACGGCAGACAAATTATACAGTAGTAATAGGATGAATCGGACCGGCATTTCAAAGGCGGCCTATAACAACACTTGGGGCCTGGTACAAAATTTGGGCCTATATATTTCTCATGCACGGTAGGTATATCTAGTTGAAATATATCATGATCCGATGTAAGATATAATATAATCTGCAAAATTTGGAAAAATTCCGATGTAAAATTTGCGTCATTGAGGGGTAAAAAGTAAAAATGGGGCCATTTGTAAGGGCGCTACATTAAAAAGTGCGCCTTTATAGATCACTTTCAAAGTAGGGATTCTTTATCTTTATCTGCAAAAATTTATCAAGATCCAATGTAAGATGTGAGTTTTAGAGTGATAATAGTGTAAACTGGGGGCCCATTTGCATGTAGTATAAATGTAACATTGTGTGGAAAATTTATCAAGAGCCGATGTAACTGTGTATTTTAGAGCAGTAATATCGAAAATCGGATGTACATTTGTACGGGGGCTATATCAATACATAGACCCATGTGGTCCACTTTCCCGTGAGCTATTTGTAGTTCAAATATAACACGATCCTGAATATTTGGTCATGATCCCATGTAAAATGTGTATTATAGAGCAGTAATAGTGTAAATTATAAGGATATTTGTATGGAGGCTATATCTAAATCTGAACCGACTTTCTCCAAATTCAATACCAATCGTCCTTGGACAAGAAAAGTAACCTCTGTTATATTTCATAACAATAGGACCATAATTGCGACCTGTAGAGTGCGAAGCTTAGCTGGTCAGCAGACGGACGGACAGACAGACATCGTTAAATCGATTCAGCTGGTGATTCTAAGCCGATACGATTACCTTAAGCTAGATACTAGCTCGATTATTTCTTGGTATTACAAACATTTGGCGCGAAACTAACTTATAATAAAAGTATAAAAATTAAAAAAAACATATCCATAAATATTGAAAATCCTCACCGAGTTTAAAAAGCCTAAAAACATCTGAAAATCTCATACATAGCCCTTCGAAAAAAAATGTTGTTGCTCAGTGTTATTAATTGGGCCATTCTTCTATCAAGATATTTTTAGCGTATTAATGATATTGATGATGATGATTCCAAATTTCATGTGGGTATCTATGTTAATTTAACATTAACAATCATTTCAATTTTCCCCTTTAAAAAGTTTATGTAGATTATTCATGTTTTAATTTTTAAGGGGGAAAATTTTTAATGGTTGAATTTCTTTCCAAAAATTAGCTTTATATAAGACTAGAATGTATTTACGATGCAAATAACCCCATATTTCAGTTTTTACTTCACATTTAACCCACTGAGTATTAACAGTAAGAAAAAAAATGCGGCCCTTAATTGGTTAAAAAATTCTAAAAATTGCAATTAGTTATCAAGACCTCTCCACTGAGTATTAACAGTATGAAAAAAAATAGCGGCCTTTAATGGGTTAGAAAATTCTAAAATTTGCAATTGGTTATCAATACCTCTCCAACGAGCCCCTAAAAACATAAATCGAACTAAAAAGGTGGTAGTTATTGCGGTTTTTCTAAAAAATGCATCAAAAATTGCACTAAAATAGTATAAATCTGTCCTTTATATTGGGTCATATTGCAAGTTTTTAATATGGTTTGATAAGGCTAGGATTTAATTTCAAGCGGGTTTTTTCTCAATATCATTCTCATCGTGAGTTTTGTTCAAGAAAAACTTGATTGAACGGATAATGATAAAAGCGAAATATTTTGGGAGAACACATAAAACAAGCCAATCTTTCATTTTAGTCGGGAACACCAACAACATTTTTTCCTTCCTCTCAAAAGAAGCCACTCTAATATTACATATTGGTCATATTTCAATAAGAAACTGGTGTATCCTCCGATTTGACTTCTTGCAATCTGGAATATTTTTGGGATAAAAGTGGGCTCAGTGTTATGTTATGCAGGGTGGGCCATTTAAACAATTAAATTTGAACTGCCGATTACTTTGACTTTGAAAGGTAGAATAACATTAATTTTATATTTTTATTTTCAGGTTTATGTTTGACATTTGCAAAATGGAACAAAATTGTGAAATATTAAAAACTTACTTCCCAAATAGTGAGACTTTAACGCAAACTATAAGAAACTGACGTGGTAAAATTTCGTGTTTTAAGATGAAGCTCATTTTCGTCTTGGTGGCTATGTCAATAAGCAAAATTGACGCATATTGGGTTCAGAGAACCCAACAGTATTTTCATTAGTCATCCAGGTTTGTAGATAAGTCCTTGTAATGGAATTGAGAGTGGAGGATATTATATAGTAGACTTCGGCCGACATTAGCCTTTCCTTACTTGTAAGTTTAATAAACAATTTCCTTATTAAAAAATACATTTCTCCAGTCAAAGAATTTATTTTAATCGTAAATAATAATAATTTACGCGGAGTCGGACGAATCACTTCTGGTCAGGCTAATTTTTCGATGAAAATATCATGTTCGTTGTCATTGCCCAGCCCAATGGCGTAGAGTGCAAATGTCCCATTATGAAGCCTCCGATGTCCTATAATAACAAACAAACAAACAAACAGAAAAGAGAAACAATAAACACACTGCAGTAAATGTAAATGTTCTGACGACAAAAAGGTAATAGAGGGTGATTTTTTAAGAGCTTGATAACTTTTTTTTAAAAAAAAAACGCATAAAATTTGCAAAATCTCATCGGTTCTTTATTTGAAACGTTAGATTGGTCCATGACATTTACTTTTTGAAGATAATTTCATTTAAATGTTGACCGCGGCTGCGTCTTAGGTGGTCCATCCGCTTAGTCCAATTTTGGCATTTCCACGTTTTTGAGTAACAGAGACCCAATTGGTGCGAACGGCGACGAATCGAAAATTGGTGGTCATCATTAACACTGGCCGATACAGCTGCGATATTTTCTTCAGTTCGCACTCTACGTAAGCGTGTTGGTGGTTTAATGTCCAACAATGTAAATTTGGTGCGAAATTTAGTCACAATAGCCCGAATAGCCGCTTCAGTGGGTCGATTAAACTGACCATAAAATGGAAGCGCGCAATGAACTTTCTTAACAGAGCACGCATTTTGATAATAAAATTCAATAATTTGCAAGCGTTGTTCGTTTGTAAGACGATTCATGATGAAATGTCAAAGCATACTGAGCATCTTTCTCTTTGACACCATGTCTGAAATCCCACGTGATCTGTCAAATACTAATGCATGAAAATCCTAACCTCAAAAAAATCACTCTTTAGAAACGCACACACACGAGCCTTTTTGTGTTGCTTATACGTCATGTGTACCCTCAGACGTAAAATAAATTCAAAAGAATGCTCGCATCTGATACTCCCTCCCCACTTACAAACGAAGCTTTTGCTAAGGCTTCCTCTCCGCGTTCATGCACTGGCACTTGGTTTTGCTTTTGCCGTTGACTCGGTGAATTCCCTTTGTATCTCTCATGCACACACCCACACACATCGAGAGAAATACTCTGGCACCCACACTGAGTGACACAGTATTTTATGTGTCGTCATCTGTGAAAACATAGACAACCACCACACATGCACCCATAGCAGCCAGAGCAAAGATATCAAGATACTTCTAGTCCGTGAAAAGCTAAAGATCATTTATCACCAGCATTTCCACACTCGTGCATCCTCACTGCTTAAGGTGGGTCGAAAGCAATGCGAACAAATAAATGTACGACTTTGACAATTTGCTGTACCCAAGGACTTACTATAGAAACTAGCTAGACGCATGAAATTTGATGTGTGCACTTACCATGCAGATGAGCTACAATAAGGGATTTTCCGAAAAACACTTTTAAGGGAGGATAGAGACAAAAAGGGTTAAAAATGGTACCAAATTAAGTAATGCAGCCATATTCGAGAAAATCGTTATTTATATTTCTCTGACAACGTAGACTTGCAACATAATGTAATTTTAAACCGCGAGCGGGACAGAAATTATTTTTGTACTTTTAAAGGGTGAGCGGCACAAAATGGTACAAGATAAAGCATTGTAGCTAGAACCCTGACATTTGCTATGTAAATTCCTCTAAACACGTAGAAGTGCAATAAATTTGGATTTTTCGAAATTTAAACTTTTAAGAGGTGAGCGGGACAAATAGGGATAAAAATGGTACCAACTAATTTATTGCTGCTAGAATCGTGAAATTTGGTATGTAAATTTCTCTAACCGCATAGAAGCGCTATATAAATGCATTTTTGAACTTTTAATGGACAAGCGGCACAAAAATGGATACAAATGGTACCAACTAAAGTATTGCAGCTGGAATCGTGATATTTGATATGTAAATTCCGTAGAAGTGTTATAAAATCGGATGTTTCGAAATTTGTACTTTTAAGCAGTGTACGTGGACAAAAAGGGGATAAAAATGGTACCAACTAATGTAGCTGTATTGCAGCTAGAATCGTGAAATTTGGTATGTAAATTACTCTGATCACGTAGAAGTGCAATCTAAATGGATTTTTCGAAATATGTACTTTAAGGGGTGATCGAGACATAAAGTGATAAAAATAGTACCAACTGAAGTATTGTAGCTAGAATTGTGAAAGACGGTGTTCCTCCGACAACGTAATGGGCCAACATATATTGATGTTTCTGTAATTTGCACTTTTAAAGAGTGAGCGGGACAAAAATGGTACCAACTAAAGTATTACAGATAGAATCGTGCAATTTGATATGTAAATTTCTCTCACCACATAGAAGCGCTATATAAATGCAGTTTTGAACTCTTAAGGGGTGATCGGCACAAAAAGGGATAAAAATGGTACCAAATAAAGTATTGCAGCTAGAATCGTGAAATCTGGTATGTAAATTTCTCTGACAACGTAGAAGTGCAATCTAAATGGATTTGTCGTAATATGTACTTTAAGGGGTGAGCGAGACAAAAAGTGATAAAAATAGTACCATCTAAAGTGTTGTAGCTAAAGGGAGATTTTTTAGCTTTTCTTTTTGGCAACACTGGTTTAAACAGCTAACGCACGTTTCTTGTTTTATTTCACTGTCAAACATCTTCAGTTTGGTCTATAATTTAACCATGAATCGTCTTACAAACGAACAACGCTTGCAAATTATTGAATTTTATTATCAAAATGCGTGCTCTGTTAAGAAAGTTCATCGCGCGCTTCCATTTTATGGTCAGTTTAATCGACCCACTGAAGCGGCTATTCGGGCTATTGTGACTAAATTTCGCACCAAATTTACATTGTTGAACATTAAACCACCAACACGCTTACGTAGAGTGCGAACTGAAGAAAATATCGCAGCTGTATAGGCCAGTGTTAATGATGACCATCAATTACCGATTCGTCGCCGTTCGCAGCAATTGGGCCTCTGTTACTCAAAATCGTGGAAATGTCAAAATTGGACTAAGCGGATGGACCATTTGAGGCGCAGTCAAGGTCAACATTTGCATGAAATAATCTTCAAACATTAAATTATATGGACCGTACTTCAAAATAAAGAATCAAATAAAGATTTCATGCATTTTTCCTATAGCTTTTAAAAAATCCCTTTAGAATTGTGAAAGGCGGCTTGTACATTCCTCCGACATCGTAGTAGGGCAACATATATTGATTTTTTTTTTGAATTTGCATTTTTAAAGAGTGAGCGAGACAAAAATGGTACCAACTAAAGTATTACAGCTAGAATCGTGAAATTTTGAATCTAAATTCCTCTGAAAACGTAGAAGGGCAATCAAATTGGATTTTTCGAAATTTATACTTTTAAGAGGTAAGCGGCACAAAAAGGGGTAAATATGGTACCAAATAAAGTATTGTAGCTAGAATCGTGAAAATTGGTATGTACATTCATCCAACATCGTGGAGGGCAACATATGTAGATTTTTTGGAATTTATACTTTTAAGAAGTGAGTGGGTCAAAAAGGGATAAATATGGTACCAAATAAAGAATTTTAGCTATAATCGTGAAATTTGGTATGTATTCCATTCACCGCTTAGAAGCGCCAAATAAATGCAGTTTTGAACTTTTAAGGGGCGAGTGAGGTAAAAAGGGTACCAACTGAAGTATTGTAGCTAAAATGGTAAAATTTGGTATGCAAATTTCTCTGACCACGTATAAGTGCAATCTAAATGGATTTTTCGAAATCTGTACTTATAAAGGGTGAGCGGCACAGGGTTAGAAGGGTTAGAAATGGTACCAACTAAAGTATTGCAGTTATAATAGAAATTCGGCATGTACATTCCTCTGATTGTGAAGAAGCGGAACATAAAGGATTTTTTGTAATTGTAGGGAAAACGGAGCAAAAGGGTTAGAAAAGGGTGCAATAAAAACGGTTGCAGCTAGAATCATGAAATTCTCTTTATAAATTTCTCAGACTTCGTAAATGTCGCTCCCTATTTTACTTTTTCCGCTCTAGAAACAAGAAATTTTACTCGATTTGCTTAAAATTTGTCAAAGTACCTTATATTTCAAATAATAATGTGTGGGCGAGGTCGGTTCAGATTTAGATATAGTTCCCATACAAATTTCGTTCTTCATTTAACTTTTTGCCCTCTAGATATCACACGTTTTAACTAATTTACTTCAAATTCGGCACAAAACTTTATCTTTCATCTAAAAAAATATGTGGTAAAAGCGGGTCTGATCGGTTCAGATTTAGTTATAGCTCCCATACAAATTTCGCTCCCTATTTTACTTATTCCGCTCTAGAGTCCACATATTTTAACCGATTTTCTTCAATTTTGGCGAAAACCTTCTATTTGATCTGGAATCATCTGTACTAAAAGTGAGTCAGATCGGTTCATATATATCTCCCATACAAATTTCGCTCCAGTTTTCACTTTCTCCCCTATAGAAACCAGACGTTTTAACCGAGTTTCTTTAAATTTGCCACATCAGCTTATATTTCAACTAGAAACATCTATAGTGGACGTTGGTCAGATCGGTTCAGATTTAGATATTACTCCCATACAAATGTCGTACTCGATTTGGCTTTTTCCGATCTGGAGCCTACTTTTATAGTACCCATACAAAAAATCATATCATTTTTTCCCCCGAATTCAATTTTAATGAGGTAGAAAGTGGAGGGTATCACACAGTCGGCCCAGCCCGACTTTAGCCTTTCCTCACTTGCTTTAATGATATTTTATTGCACTTATACGTTAGAGTAATAGTGTAATAGGCTGCGGGTAATACTAAGGGCTACAATCCATGAATGAGGGTATATACGATTTGGCCCGGCCAAATTTAACGCCTTTTTACTTGGAAAGTTGGAGTGTAATTTTGCTATTTAAGCGTGAAGCGCTTTATTAACAGCTTTGGTGACTCCCCTAAAATTTTTAGGCAAATATTTTCCTAGAACAGTTTAATCCTTAAATGTTCTTTTTGCTTTTTTAGAAAAAAAGGTAAAATTAACTCATAAAATGAGGGTCTTCCACAAAAATTATCCTCATTAAATTCCACGAAATAGTTCTGACAATACGAATTCTCATTACCTACAACCTTTTTGTCACTTAGTATAATGCTCGCTTCGGCCAAAAAAAATAAAATGTTGACCCACTGTAAAAAGAAATTCAGACCAGCTGGTTTATATATTTATTCTACAAAAATGATACTCAACATGCCCTTTCAGAATTATAGGGTCGCTACTCTGTTTCAAGAATCAATCATGTAAGTTGCGGGCTTATAAAGCATAGCTGGGATTTTACTCGTAAGTCAATGTTTTGGGGCTATCTTATTTTACTCGATAAGTCCTACAGGAAAAATGTTATCACTTCCTAGGAGTTTCGCCTTCATTATTTTTTTGTATCACTGTGTAATCATCTTCTAAACATATTTATAAGGGAATATTTAAATTTTTCATAAGGAACTCGCTCCAGTCTAATATATGTTTACTCGTGAGCCATACTCATATATGAAGTGTTTACTTTAAAAATGACATAAGTCAACTTTTTCCTTATTTCAAGATAACAGTACTTATGCCAATTTCAAAATAATCGGCTCTAATGGAAGCATCTTAGAATGTCACACAAATTGTAAAAGCTTTATACGCACTTGATGTGCTGCTATCAGTTGAAGTGCACTCCATCATAAAAGCTTGTATGGACGAATTATATAGATTTGGGGGCAATAAAAGAGCACTGATGTTGGGTTAAACGAACGGAGTTGTAGGCATTTGAATTTCCACGAAAAAAAAATAAGATACTTCTACTACGTTTTTCTCCTTTCATTTTTGAATTAGTTTAACAGATATTAAAGTTGTATACTTTCTTTATTCATTGATGACAATTCCACGTTATGTTTTACAAACATTTAATTATTTTTAATTTAATTCTTGATTTTTAAAAATATTATTCAGTCGGCCTATTTTTATTCACACACCTGCTCGAAATTCGTCGTATTTTATTATCTAGGAATACGTCATAGCTGGCAAGGGAAATAGAATCACAGCTTTTCATCACAGTGCATAAACACATCCAACAATAAAGCCATAGCGCCTGGTACGACAACGCAAAGTCAACCGCCAGCTGTGTTTACCATTTGTCAGAAAAATGTTACCAGACCCTACCCTACCCTGCCCATTTTAACCATGTTAACCATTGTATGCCAAAGAACAAACACATACGCACACACACACACACACACACACATGAACACTCCTCGCACACTAAATGCGCGAAAATACACCAAAAATATTATCTAACCTATTTTCCTGCTGTACATTTTACCAACTCACGCGTCCGTCCACAAATCGTCGTATGTCATGAAAACGAAGCACACTGGCGATGGCATCATCATCGCCCTCATCCGCATTCTCATCATCGTCACCATAATCGCTGATACCAACATCTAAACACACATTAACTGTCAGACCATAAACCGCCGCCATGTTTCAGCACTCGCATCCACTCGTCTCCTCTTTCACAACCATCGTGCAGCGTACCTTCAGCATTTTTTTGGGGCATGGAGCATTGAGTGGCACACACTCGCGCATTGCTTGCATCACATTTCCTCACAAAGTATGTGTAAATAATTTTTGGTGTTCTTTGTTGTTTATATCGTGGCGCTATCATATGTATTTTGTTGGTTGCATGTAAATATCTGAACAATAGAGCGGATCGTGAAGCAAAGCAGAGGAATTCCATATGTAAAACCAAGGAAAAATTCTCGAAAGTATTCCGATTTTGATGAATTTGGAAAGATATCATGTTAGGCATTTTTTTTTTTGAAAAATGTTGAAAACTCCCGATTAGAGATGTGCGCGTGAGTGATTATTGGCTCACGTTCACGCACGCTCACGAAGGAAAAAAATTGAATCACGCACTTTCACGAACAAACATTTTATCGCTACTCACGTTCACGCACGCTCACGTGAGAATCACGTGATTCACGTAAATCACGCAAACAATTTCTACAAAGAAAATAATATATACATTCTAAATCGAAAAGAGTAACGCCGCGCTAATTCGAAAATTTTATCATTTAAATCACTACGTTTGCGATGTTTGTCTTAAATTCATATTTTAAGAGTAGTATACAAAATTACAGTGTGATATATCGTATAGTTAAACGCAAAATAAGTTAAAAATCGGAGACTGACATAAAATCCAAGTAGAAATCAAAGCATATTCCCCAATATCAGTTATTTGTTTTTTTATTGAACTAACACTAAGGGGGTTTCCCATATAAATGTCTTGTGTTGGTGCAGGGAATGATTGATTAAATAATAGAAAAATTGACATTATATTTGATTTGAAACACTGTTTTAGGAACAAATATATATTTATGTTTTGAATGGAAAACTTCACATTTTTAAACGAAATAAAATTAAAAAAATTAATAAATATTGGACTCACGCACATTCACGCACGAAAATTTTTTCATTCCTCACGTTCACGCACGCTCACGTGAGTAAAATAAGTTTTGCTCACAATCACGCGTGAATCATGTGATTCACACAATTCACGTGAGTAGCGCCCATCTCTACTCCCGATAAAGCCGTTGTATTAGTATATGGTCATAACAATGCGCTGGTCAGTAACATTTTGTACATTTGACTCCCCTAATTATAAAAGCCCGCTCCCCTACAAAAACATGTGTGTACTTTTTTAAGTCATGGAAATATAACCATATACGGACACCAACACGTGATAAAAGCCCAAAAAAAGTCCCGTGTCTCCCAGTTTTGCGCAGTCATGCACTTTTTTATGAGCCCCCTCGGTGTCATTTTTACAAAAAAGTGATCATTTTCTCAGTCTCATATCTTGCAAACCATTTGGAATTTTGATTTACTCTATGAGGCATAGTTGTACGCAAAAGTGAAAAATTTCCCGTTTTTTTAATATCATTTTTTTCTTTACTTCAACAATGAGATACTCTGTTATATTATGTAATAATAACGTATACCGTACCGCGGTGTTAGGTGTGTTGGTATGGTTTTTCATATGACTGCGATAAGATTTTGAGATTTGGATGAGAGTATGCATTTGTCTTATAAATACGTAGGCGTATACTTATTATTATTACATTATATTTTAATTAAGTATACGTAATTCAAACAAACCCAGCAACAAATAATTGAAGTAATTCAAAATGAATTACAGTTTCATTACTTCAAAATCATCCAAGAGAATTCATTCTAAATAGTTTCTCAAATTCGAATAAAGTTTCATAAAGAAAGTTGTTTAAAAAAATATATAGTTCAACACTCATTCCCAGCAAAAAATGGAAGTACTTGCTAAAGAATGGCACTTTCATCGGTCTTGTATCATGCATCCTAGAGAATTCATTCTAAGCAGTATCTCAAAATTTTCTTCTAAAATATAGGTAATCTCCTATTAAAAATTAAAATTATAATTTTATTGCCATAATTAAGAAGTACATTTATAAAATTACTATTTCTTTCATTTATAGAAAATGTAATATAATGAAATACACTCAAAGTGTACTAAATTCCAGTAAAAATGACTAAAATTAAGCAAATTGGTATCTGTTTGGTACCTTGTTTAAAGGTAGTATGTACGTTAGAGCGTACCAGGTTACAAGTAAAAAAAAAGTTCGCCGTACACCTTCGAATATGAAGTATTATTGAAAGGTAGTTTCAAAAAAAAAATTTTATTTTTTTTATGCCGAACGTAGGGGTCGCGCTTTTAAATTTTTCTATATAACTTCTGCATTTAAAGTCGGGCGGGGCCGACTATATAATACCCTACACCACTCCCTGTGTATGTACCTATGTATGTACTTTGATTACTAAACCCAGGTATTTTATGGGAGCAATTTTATGTAGTTCATATAACTTATACAGTTACTATAAATTCATCTTTAGTCATATTTAACGTATATGGTTAATAATATGGTAATTGATCCAATCATCCGACAGACAAATACAAATTATAGGATGAATCGCACCGACATTTGAAAAGGGGGCCTATAACAACATTTTGGGCCTGGTCCAAAAGATGGGCCTATATATTTCTCATTCACGGTAGGTATTCCTAGTTGAAAAATGTCATGATCTGTAAAATTTGATGAAGATCCGATGTAAGATGTAGTTTCTATAGCTGTGATAGATCAGAATGGGCCCCATTTGGGTTACAAACAAGTAAGGAAGGGCTAAAGACGGACGGACTTTCTATCTCATTACAATTCAATACGGTAAAAAAGTGAAATCGGGAAGGATTTCTGCATCCTGTAAATGTATGTGTTTGACAAAAAATTTTAAATCGGAAAGGTCATTTGTATGGGGGTATATTGAACCCTGGAACGATGTGACCCGCTTTCACCATGTATGTTTATTGGTGAAATATAATGTGTAAAGTTTGACCAAAATAGGTTAAAGATTCGGGAGCGACATTTGTATGAGGGCAATATCTAAATCTGAACCGATCTTACCCACTTTCACCATAGGTTTTTTAGTTGGATTATAAGATGTTGTGCCAATTTTAAAGAAAACCGGGTACAATATGTGGATTTTAGAGCGGAAAAAGTCAAATCGGGAGCGACATCTAAATCTGAACCGGTCATACCCACTTTCAGCATAGGTGTTTTTAGTTCCATTATAAAATGTTGTGCAAATTTTAAAGAATATCGTGTACATTAAGTGGATTATAGAGCGAAAAAAGTGAAATCGGGAGCGACATTTGTATTGGGGCTATATCTAAATCTGAACCGATCTTACCCACTTTCAGCACAGGTTTTTCAAGTTCAATTATAAAATCTTGTGCCAATTTTAAAGAAAATCGGGTACAATATGTCGTTTCTAGAGCGGAAAATGTCAAATCGGGAGCGACATTTGTATGGGGGCTATATCTAAATCTGAACCGATATTACCCAATTTTTGCATACGTGTTTCTAGTTGGATTATAAGATGTTCTGCAAAATTCAAAGAAAATCGGGTACAATATGTCGTTTCTAGAGCGGAAAATGTCAAATCGGGAGCGACATTTGTATGGGTGCTATATCTAAATCTGAACCGATCTTACCCAATTTTTGCATAGGTGTTTCTAGTTGGATTATAAGATGTTCTGCAAAATTTAAAGAAAATCGGGTACAATATGTCGTTTCTAGAGCGGAAAATGTCAAATCGGGAGCAACATTTGTATGGGGGCTATATCTAAATCTGAACCGATCTTACCCAATTTTTGCATACGTGTTTCTAGTTGGATTATAAGACGTTCTGCAAAATTTAAAGAAAATCGGGTACAATATGTAATTTCTAGAGCGGAAAATGTCAAATGGTTAGCGAGATTTGTATGGGGGCTATATCTAAATCTGAACCGATTTTATTTCCATAACTAAGAAGTACATTTATTAAATTACTATTTCTTTCATTTATAGAAAATGTAAAATAATCAAATCATAAACTCAAAGTGTACTAAATTCCAGTAAAAATTAACTGAAACTAAGCAAATTGGTATCTGTTTGGTTTCTTGTTTAAAGGTAGTATGTACGTACTCAAAATCAAGTAAAATTTACTCAAAATGAGTTTTATTTACTCATTTTAACTACGAATGTATTTAATTTGAGTCCATTTCTGAGGATCAAATTTAGTATGCTCCAGTATCATTTTTTTCAGTGCATTTTCTGTCACATCATTAGCGTTGTGTGTTTATTGATGATTGAGTAACAGATTTAAATTTTATTTATATTTTTAGTGGATAAATTAACTGCACAATAGAAATACAGTATGTACTAACAAAACTGAGAAGATGGGACTATATAAAGTGTATCGTTAGAATAACTTGTCCGCCTATCAAAAATAGTCAAATTATTTTTTATGAAACTTTATTTGTAATGTTCACCCTTAAACGTATCCAAAAATGAATGCATTTCACTTATGACAATATATCATGTAAGCATCAAACATGCAGTGCTTACAATCACACCTTCGAAAGAAGTGACGGGTATCTGTAAATGAAACAATTCCTCCCAATGACAACCCTATGTAAAAATCAAGCATGATTCGCCCGAAAAAGAAATACTTCCATATAATCATACTTCATATATCATATAATCATGAAAGACCAAAAAAGACCTGTGTCTTTTTATTTTTTTATTACTTTGGTAATAGATAGATAGATAGATGGATAGATAGATTATCTCAATGTTGAAGAAAAGAAAAGCAAATTAAATTAAAACAAGTAAGGAAAGGTAAAGTCAGTCGGGGCCTACTATATGATTCCCTACACTTTCTACTCCACTACAATTCAATTCGGCGAAAATCGTGAACGTCATTTGTATGGGAGCAAGTTTACGAAAGATGTTTCTAGTGTAAATATAAGTTGTTCTGATGAATTTGAAGAAAATCGGTTAAGGTATGTGGGTTCTACAGCGGTTAACCACAAATCGGGAGCGAAATTTATATGGAAGCTATATCTAACTCTGAACCGATTTGACACATTTCTACCACAGATGTTTCTATTTGAAATATGAGGAGTTGTGCCAAATTTGATAAGAATCGGATAAATTATGTGATTTCTACAGCCAAAAAAGTCAAATCGGGAGCAACATTTGTACCAGAGCCATATCTAAATCTGAACCGATTTGTCACATTTTCAACAGAAATATGTTTAGTTGAAATATAAGGTGTTACTTCAAAGAAAGTCTGTTAAATTGTACTCTTTCTAGACCAGAAAATGACATATATGGAAGTGAAATTTGGATGGTGGATTCAACAAAATCTGAACCGAATTTACCCATTTGCACCATAGATGTTTTTAACTAGATATAAGGTGTTGCGCAAAATTTAATCATAATCTCTCAAATTATGTGGCTTCTAGAGCAGAAAAAGTCAAATCGGGATCAAATTTTGTATGGGGGCTATATCAAATTAAATAGCGTCCGTCATGGACGTTAGAATAGGACTTGCGACTTGTAGCGTGATTACAAGAATAGATGAACAGACTAACACGGCTAAATCGATTCAAAAAGTGATTCTATGTCGATCGGTATAATAAACGATAGGTCTATCTCTCTTCATTTTCTTCCCTGTGGTGTAGGGTATAAAAGTTTCAGGAATTTTACTGATATTATGTAGTATTAATAATTAATAAAAATATGAAATATTTTAAGTACATTAAAAAAAATATATATTTGTATTTTTTACGAAAAAAAATTTTAATTGTTAAAATTATACAAAATTAGACATTGTTTATTTATAAAAGTAATACAAATATAAAAAAAGTTTTTTTCCTGAGCCACGATTCGAACCCGGGACCTTCGGGGTACAAAGCGGACATCTTACCTTTGAGACCCCATACTAAAAAGTCGTTCCCATTCAAATTTGAAAATTCTATTCATAAAATGCCACGGAATATTAACATATTATAAATTTTTTGGGAGTTGCTTTAAATAACTTAATCAAAAGCGGGAAAATTGTACTTTTGGATTTTGAAATGCGATTAAAATGTGCTTGCTACGGAAGTACTTCCAACTTTTTTGCTGGGATGTTCTAAAAAGTTGTTCATTGACATCTTTGGTACATTGTTTTAGATCATTGTTTCCTTGAATATTGAGCGGTTTGCTACCTATGGACCTGCTGCCAAGGGAAAAAGATTAAAAAATCGATTTTTTTAAAGTTTTTTGCTATTTTGACCTTGAAGATGAAGTTTTTTGATTCTATATGTTCTCAATTTTTATTCTTTATGACAAGAGCTACAAGATTTGCAAGATATAAGCCTGAGAAAAATGATCGCTTTTTTGCAAAGATGACACCGAAGCCCCAAATCTTTGGAGCCCATTAAAAAATGCATGACTTTGGGCAAAACTGGGAGACACGAGTCTTTTTTGTCTTTTATCACGTAGTAGTGTCCGTATGTGGTTATATTTTTTCGTGTTGCACTGTGTTATAGGAAGTCTATCAACTTTTCCCCTTATGGGGAGATATGTTTTGGGAAAACGTTGATGAAGGAAAATTTATGAAGGGCAGTCTTACACTTTTCCCCTCTAGGGTCCACTGCGCGGCAGTTATGGGCCTTTCTTTCATAAAAAATAATCAAATGTAAGGGGCCACATTAAGGTTGGGAGTGTGGGTTGGTGTTTTCTGAGAAAATATTAGGGCTTAAAAAATATTGGGAACTGGTTATACTTTTGATTTCACTAGGGGCCTCGCTGGGGCAGTTAGAGCGGTGGGGGAAATTGTATATAAATGTAGTTTTTGTATGGGAGTCCCATTATGTAGTGGAGATAGGGGAAAGGTATGTGTGGGGAAAATGTTGGGGAGAGAATATTAAAAGGATCCAGTCTTATATGTCTTCCCTCAATGTGTGTAGTTTTGGGCCTTTGTTTCATAAAAAAATTGTATGGGGACCACATTAAGGGTTGCAGATGGAGGGTAGGTGTTATTTAAGAAAATATTGGGGGCTGGTCATACATTTGACTCCACTGGAAACCTCGTTGTGGCAGTTAGAGCGGTTGGATAAAATTCTATAAAAAGTAGTTTTTGTATGGAAACCCCCTTAACGAGTGGTGATAGGGGGTATGCGTGTTCAAAAAAATGTTGGGGAGGGAAAATTAATTATGACTAGATTGTTAGAAATTCATACCATTTAGGTGGAATGGGGCGAAAGGGGGCACAAATGGTACGGCTGTAGTTAAAATGAAATAGGGAGTATAAGTTGCTCCAATACTAATTTATATAATTTTTTATTGGGCTATTTCACGCAGTCATTCAATCATAAAATTTTTGTTAATAGTTTCTCAAATTATCATATTGCAAATTATTGCAACTACTTTACTTTTTTTGAAAATAAAATACCGTTCTTATATTACTTTCCCTCACTGTATGAAAACTTGCGTATGCGCTACTGTTGATATTCCAAAAGTCGGTGGATTAAAGTGGGTTGATGCTGTCAACAGAGTTGATGTTCCAACGTTCCATGTTCTTCTCCCTTCATGTTGATGCGCGTTTCTGTGTATATGCGTTTGCGTATGTTGCGTAAGGTTGGCATTTCTGCTTAGACGAAATGCATTTGTTGTTTTTTTTTTGGGGGAAGAAATTAGGTCAGAGTGTCATCGGATAAAATCAAATTTATCAATTAATTAATTAGATGCTTCAGTGACTTTTCGCTGTATGCAAAATTGAACTTTGAACAAACGGTGGGCACCACTTCGATGTCATGCAATGTGTGAGCACAAATTGGCGATGTAATTGTCAATCTGTCTTGTGTGCATCGAGGACTTTCAATTTCAATTTCCGTAAATTTTAAAACAGTGAAAGCATTAGCTTGTCCTTTTGAGTGCAAAGTGCTTAACTCTAGATATAAATTTTAAAGCAAATTGTCTGACAATTTAATGGAAATGGTTGGGCGGTTCAATAATGGCCTTTAGCAATATCATATTATAGCGTAGAATATGTATCTCATATGTAAGTCGTATATGTGTATGTGGCTACTTAAAAATACGCACAGGTCTGTTCCATTTCTACAATAGGTGTTGATAGGTAAAATTTTTCAGATTTGTAATGTGAAGTAATATGAATAATAATAGATCTATAGCGGTGATAGGGTAAATCGTTCTGAAATTTGTATGTGGGCCAAATGAAGCTTAATATTTTTGTCAACTTTCACGGTAAGTATTCCTATGTACAATAATTCCGTTCGTTCTAGGGCTGCTATTACCGGACATTACTATAGCAAAGTCTTGTCATACAATCGATTACAATGCTGTATGTAATTCTGGATGACCAAACATATTCCAAATTTTTACATTTCGATTTTTAACAACAAACCATAAAATAAATGATGTGAAACCCTGTTGTTGATCACCTAACTATTTAAATCCAAAAACATCAGTTACATTTCAAAAACAAGTAAGTAAAGGCTAAAGTCGGCCGGGCCGACTAAATGATAGCCTACACTTTCTACTCCACTACTATTCAATTCGATGAAAATCGTGAACGACATTTGTATAGCTATATATAAATCTGGATCGATCTCATCCCCTTTTACAATAGATTTTTCTAGTGTAAATATAAGTTGTCTTGCCGAATTTGAAGAAAATCGGTTAGGGCATGTGGTTTCCGAAAGCGGTTAACCTTAGATCGGTTGCGAAATTTGTATGGGAGCTATATCTAACTCTGAACCAATTTGAAACATTTTTACCACAGATGTTTCTAGATGAAATGTGAGGTGTTGTGCCAAATTTCATCAAAATCGCTTAAATTATGTGGTTTGTAAAGTATAGAAAGTCAAAGCGGGAGCGACATTTGTATGGGGGCTATATATAAATCTGAGCCGATTTGACCCATTTTCACCAGAAATGTATCTAGTTGAAATAAAAGGTGTTACGCCAAAATTGAAGAAAATCTATTAAAATTTACGGTTTCTAGGCAGGAAAATGTCAAATAGAGAGCGAAATTTATATGGTGGCTATATCAAAATTTGAACCGATTTGACCCATTTTCACCACAAATGTTTCTAACTTAGATATAAGGTGTTGTGCAAAAATTTATCAAAATCTCTTAAATTATGAGGCTTCACGACCAGAAAAAGTCAAATCGGGAACAAAATTTGTATGTGGGCTATATCTAAATCTGAGCCGATTTGCTTGCAAATTAAATACCGTCCGTTCTCGACGTGCAAAAGTCGTTTGTGTCAACTTTCGATAGAAGCGGATAATAATTGCGACTTGTATCGTGATTACAAGAATACATGGACGGACGTTCGGACGGACAGACGGACATGGCTAAATCGATTCAAAAAGAGATTCTATGTCGATCGGTATAATAAACGATGGATCTATCTCGCTTCCTTTTGGGGTTTACAAACAAATGCACAAAGACATTATACCCTGTGGTGTAGGGTATAATAATAGAGTATTAGAGTGATAGAGTATTAGATGTGTTTCTCTATTTTAAAATGTACGTTACAATTACATTTCTAAAGTCACCGTTGGGTTAAAATGTGTGAATCGTGTCCATGTTATTTTCATATTGTGATTTTCTCGCGACCTGTCCAACGGATTAGGCACATTTAATGCATGTGTATTAAGAATTAGTGCCACTTCAAAGATATATTAAGTCAGTGGCGAAAATCGTTGCTATTGTTGCAAAAAAAATTCCTCTGCATTTGCATATATTTTAACCTTCTCTGTCTGGATTTCTGAATCTTCACTGTCACAACTATTGCCAAATATCTAATCTATCTCGAAAGTGAGTTTTTAATGCCAAACTATTCTCAGATTTGGATGTCCGCGGTCATATAAATTTGGGGAATAATTTTTTTCTAAAGCCAATTTTTTTCTCATTTGGCTATCTTCTCACACGTTAATTTGCAACTGCAAAAGTGGCTATGAAGATAAAAATAATAAAACAAGTAAAAAAGGCATAAAGTTCTGCCGGGCCGTACTTTATATACCCTCCACCATGGATTGCATTCCACAGAGGGTATCGATTTTCGTAGAAATGCAGTAGTATTACAGGAAAATATTTTTTTTAATATAGCCAAATCAAAAAAAAAATATAAATATTGAAAAAATAATTTTATAAATAAATATAATATGATTACATATCAAAATAATACTTCAAGACAATTAAAAAAAATAAATATTCTTATATTTTTACTTTCAAAAATCTTAAATACCATAAATATT
This sequence comes from Polietes domitor, assembly GCA_947397865.1. Classification (NCBI taxonomy): domain Eukaryota; kingdom Metazoa; phylum Arthropoda; class Insecta; order Diptera; family Muscidae; genus Polietes; species Polietes domitor. Next base: position 34,317,342 of record OX377619.1, on the reverse strand, counting down.
GGTAGATAATAGGTACAAATTTTGAAAATCAATTATCTCACATACATAGTGCAAAATAACCTAACTTCATGACTCAACCAATTTTTGCCGTAAAAGTGAAACTACGAATTTGGAAAAATCTTTCTGTTTTGCGTGTCTATGCAGTCAGAGGAATGTACACACCGAATTCCATGATTCTAGCTGCGGCTATTTGGTTGATACCATTTTTATTCCCGTTTTCCTATTTTACCCCTTAAGAGTACGACTCTCTAAAATCTCTTTATTTTACGTGTCTGTGCAATTAGAGGGATGTACACACCGAATTTCATCATTCTAGCAGTAGTCGTTACGTTGGTACTATTTCTATCCTCTGTTCCCATTGTATCCCTTGAAAGTACGAATTTTGAAAACTACTTTTATTTTTCGTGTCTACGCAGTCAGAGGTCTGTATACACCGAATTTCATTATTCTAAGTGCAGAGGTTTGTTTTGTACCAGTTTTATGCCTTTATTCACATTTTACCCATTAAAAGTACGAATTTGGAAAAAATATTTTTATATTATGTATCTAGTCAATTAGAGGAATATACACAGCGAATTTCGTCTTTCTAGCTGTTGTCGCTTAAATACTTTATTAGGGGTTATTATGGGTAGTTTTAGTCCTTGTGAGGAAAAAATTTTTGTCTTTGGGCCGATTTCGCCCAGAGTCAACCCCAACCGATCTACGACTGTGAGACCCACTTATGGAAAATTTGGACGTCCTAAGTCCTTTCGTTTAGATGCTGGCGTGCTTTCATCAGACGGACAGATAGACGGATAGATGGACATGGCGAAATCGGCTTAGAATTTTATGAAGATCAAGAATATATATACTTAATAGGGCCTCAGGTCGATATTTCAAAGTGTTACAAACGGAATGACAAAGTTAGTATACCCCCATCCTGGAGGTGGAGGGTATAATAATATAGTTCAAAAATGGAGCAGCACATAACCGAAGGTTATATTTCGTAACAACGATTTTGTTTAAACCATTTTTCAGCATTTTTCTAGTTGTACGGCATATCGTACTATCGAATTCCATCATTACGCAGTTAATAACATTTTGGTTCCCAAGTTATCAGGCTAAAATAGGATAATAGTGGCAGTAAAGTCAAAAATTGTGAAAAGTTTATTTATTTTTTATTGTTTTGAGAATAGCAAACTATTTGTATAGCATATGATTGCTGACTTCATTCGGAATATTTGTGTCAGAAAAGTTTCAGAATCCAGAACAGAGAAAGTTTAAATATAAGCAATTGCAACCGTGAATTTTGGATTTTTTAACAATTGCAGCAATTTTCGCGACTGGCTACATAAATGTTACAAGCGACATCGGTTCTTAATACACGAACAAAAATTCAGTCGGATCCGTTGGCTAGATCGCGAAAAAATCATAAAACAAGAAAGGCATGCGTGAAAATCATTTTAGCCATATTTGCCGCGAAAATTAATATTTTCCAAAAATATCCAATTTGTATTTTTTGTTTACCGTGCCCTACCGCAATATCCACTTTTTGTAAAAAATTTGGAAAGAGGGATAAAAATGGAACCAATCTGACGGATGAAGCTAGAATCTTTAAATTCGCTGTGTACATCCCAGATACAACATTGCCATTGTATACAACATTGCCAAGATTTCATGAAAAACGTTATCGAGTTTACAATAAATCATATATATATATATTTGGGCATAAATGGCTATGTGCTTATTTCAAAATTTATAGTGCTCAATTTGAAACGTGCAAAAGTGGCTATGAACCATAAAACCGCGAATAATAGGAAATTTCGAAAACTTTTTAATCGTTGCAATTAGTAATCCTCTTTAGATTAAACTGTAGAAAAATTATTAATTTACTCTTAAAATTAATGAGTAAATCAGTTTTCTCGCTCTGCTGAAAAGTTGTGTTTTTGTTCAATGCCACTTATGAATATAAGCCCTCTATACGTTAAGAATTATTTAAAAGTTATCTAGAATATTGTTATTAATTAAGAACATTAAATAGAGTACAATATTTAATTTTCTTTAAATTACACTATGTGTAGAGTTAGCATCCCGGGATTTCCCGGGAAATCGCATATTTTTCATTTCCCGTATCCCGGGAAATTCATACGGGAATCCCGCGGGTATTCAGTAGAAACTTTTACATATTTCTTCGCACATTCTTGCCATTATTTCCACAAGAAAATTAAAAATTTTGAATGACAAAATATTTTTAAGCAGCGAATATACCCCGAAAATCCTCTTTTTCGGACTGTGCCTGTCTAACTCCGTATGAAAAAATTTTAAATCCGGAGAAAGTAAATTTTGCCGAAAATAAATGATGTCAGTCGTTTGGAAATACAAGGTGGCGCAAAAGTAGTGTCATGTCATAATGTAAAAATGAAAATGTATTAGAAATGAAAATGTATTAGGCACATTATATGGTGTCATATTTTATTCTTCAAAAAACTATGTCTGAAGACAGAACTCATTTTCATTTATAACAAAACGGTAGGCAATTCACATTATGACATGACTCTACTTTTGCGCCACCTTGTATATATTTACAATGCCTATAACAAGTAACAATATTGAAAAAGTCAAGACAGCTGTCTAAAAAAGAATTTTAAATTTTCGAAGCAGGACAAGGAACAAACAAATTAAACATTTTAATTAATGCTCTACTGACTATTAAGCCTACATCTGTTGAATGTGAACGATCGTACTCCGTCGCGTCCACATTTTCCGAGGCCATAAATACATTGTCTGCTCTTAATTCATACATAAAATTCATTAATTGGAAACTTGAAAAGATGTTTGAATTGATCTCGCATTACACTTTATTATATGAATTCTGTATTCAGGTTCGTTGTGAAATAAATATTAATTTTACTTTAATAAAAAGTGAATGTTTCATTAGAAAAAATAAGCTTAACTCATGGTAAACAATATGTTGACGCTTTCCCGTGCTGCCCCGGTATCCCGGGAAATTGAAAAAATAATTGCCGTTTCCCGGGAAATAAAAAGTACGGGAAAATGCAAACCCTAACTGTGTGTAATTTTTTAAGTCATGGAAATATAGCCGTATACGGACACCATTACGTGATAAAGAACCCAAAAAAGAAACATGTCTCCCAGTTTTGCCCCAAGTCATGCACTTTTTATGTGCCCCCAAAGATTTGGGGCCTCGCTGTAATTTTTGCTAAAGAAGAACATTTTTTCAGGCTCATATCTTGCAAAACATTTAGAACTTTTATTTACTCTCTGAGGTTAAGTTGTAGCACTTGCCATAAAGAACAAAAATTGTGAATATATGAAACCCAAAAAAATTCATCTTCAAGGTCAAAATCGCAAATGTCGTCGAACAAATCTTATAGGATGTAATGTGTGTAGGTAGCGTATACGTGCTGTTGATTGATTAAGGATAATATCATTCATACGCACTGCAGTCGGACAGACCATTAACCATCACCTTGATAATAGCCACCCGGATGGCCGTTTTACTTTCACTTTTTTACGAATAAAAAAACTTCCGTAAGGCGAAGGTTAAGAGAAACAGTCATGGACACAATGGTCCATGAAAACGGGAGAAAGAGATTAACTCAATATTAGAAACTGCTTCATAAAGGAAAAAAGTATTTTTTGTTTATGTTAATTCTTTAACCAGTTAACCTGCGTTGAAAGTGTATTCTGCATTATGAATTGCCTAAACTAGTTCACGGTATAAGAAAATTATTATCTTTTATTAAGAATAATAAATACTAATAAAATATGTTTTAATTTTTTATCATGAAATGTTGACAATATTCAATTCAAATATAATATCTGAATCCCATACATTTTTTACAAGAACTAAATATAAAATGGAATTTGTCAATTTTTTAACAAAAACTGAAGTTGTTAAATTTTGGCGGTTTTTGGCGATTTCTGACAATTGATTTGGCGACAGAGGTACAAAATAATCTGACAACTCCGGAATTAATTAATTTCTTAATTAAGAAGAGCCACAGCTTCAAAATTTATTCAAAGATTTTCTTCGCAATAGGTCTTGTTTTCTACGTTAGGATAACAGCTATTTTAAAATAAAACTAAATATATTTAACAAGCGCTTTTTCGCGCTAGTTAACCATAAATTTAGAAAATCACGATTTACGACGACTTTTGCGTCGTTTATTTACATTTGGTCACTAATTTATTTTTTGCTCTAGAGACCATATATTTTAACAGATGTTGTTCAGAACAAGAAATATACATTGTGAAAGGGGGTATCATCGGTCCAGGACACTTTCCAAAATCCTCGCGTAATTATAATGCAGTGGCATAGAAAGTGAGGATTATCACATAGTCGGCCCCGCCAGACTTTAGCCCTTCCATACTTTTTTTTCAAATTTGTACTTTTAAGGGGGTTAAATGGGAATAGAGGGACAAACATGGTACCAAAAAACGACTTCAGCTAGATTTCATGTTTTAGATTTTCGTGTTTTCAGATGAATCTCATCCACCAGGGCTATGTAAATAAGTAAAACTGCCGCATATGGGGTACAAACAAGTGACTATTGAGAAGCCAATTCATCCACATGTAGATTTTGGGCTGTACTGAAAAATAGATTTGATCGGATATGAGTGTTCCATTATTAAATGACAATGTTCAACATTTCCAATAAAACCAAAAGTTTGAAAAAGTAATCAGTATTTTTTATAGCCGATTGTAATTTTAAATGGGCCACCATATATGTGAAAGTTTGAACCGATTTGCCACATTTTTGCACCATAAAGTTATCGTGCAAAACACCATTTGTGCAAAATTTTATCAAAATCGGTTTAAAAATATTTTTTTTTTAAAAATTGGCCCTAAAAGTACGAATTTGGAAAAATTCTCTTATTTAGCGAGTCTCCTCAACCAGACGAGTGTAAACACGGAATTTCATAATTCTAGCTACAGACGCTTGGTTGTCTACGTGGTCTACGTAGTCAGAATAATGTACACATTGAATTTCACAATTCTAACTGCAGCCGTCTGGTTAGTGCCATTTTTATCCCCTTTCGTCCCATTTTCTGCCTAAAAGTACCCATTTCGAAAAAATCTTTTATGTTTCCTGCCTTCACAGTCAGATGAATGCGTACTCCAAATTGCATGGTTTCAACTTCAGGGGTTTGGTTGGTACCATTTTTACCCCCCTTCGCAGCATTTCCCACCTAAAAGAAAAATTTTCGAAAAATGCCTTTATGTTTCACATCTACACATTCAGATGAATGCATACGCCGAATTTCGGTTTCGAAAAATCCCTCTATTTTACATCTCTACGCAATTATAGGGATGTACACACCGAATTTCATGTTTCTAGTTGTTGTCGTATCATACGTTCCATTTTTATCCTTTTTGCCCCATTTCGGCCGCCAATTTTTTATTTTGTAATGCTTTCACGCTACAAGATGTATGTACCCAAAAAATGTCAAGTTAAATAATCTAAATATTAGGGGTAATTTCAGTCCTTGTTAGGGAAATTTTTTTTCCGATTTCGCCCACTTTTAATCCCAACCGACCTGATTTCAACAGACAGACGGACATGGCTAGATCGTCTTAGAATTTTACCATGACCCAGAATATATATACTTTATGAAGCCTCCGATGAATATTTTAAGGTGTTACACACGGAATGACAAAGTGAATATACCCCCATCCTTAGGTGGAGGGTATAAAAAGCCATTGAATAGTCTTGAGGTATGTATCACAATAATTTATGTAAGGTACATGACATTCGGACCGGCTTTCTTGTATATATTTTATTTTGTTTAAAAAAATAATTTTTGTTAAAAATTTTGGACTTAGCCTGGATAATTATCCAGTGTAAGTCAAAATGATGGTTATCGAAGCTAAGTCCAATATTGTCAACACAAAATATTTTTTGGAAAATTTGTTTTAGCACTCACATTGATATTGCTTTTGGCGACAATTTAAAAAAAAAATTATTTTGAGCAAAAAGTTTAATTTTTATTAACGTTTTTGCTATCGCAGCTTGTTATCCCGGCTTGAAGAAAAACAGCCCTATAATTTGTTTCATCTCAAATATATATATATACTTATATATATATATATATATATATATATATATATATATATATATATATATATATATATATATATATATATATATATATATATAAAGGGTGATTTTTGTAAAAGCTATAGGAAAGTTTTTCAAACAAAAACACATAAAATTTAGAAAAATGTATGAAATCTTTATTTGAATCGATGAATCGATTACTTCATGCAAATGTTGACCTTGACTGCGCCTCAAATGGTCCATCCGCTTAGTCCAATTTTGGCATTTCCATGTTTTTGAGTAACAGAGGCCCAATTGCTGCGAACGGCGACGAATCGATAATTGATGATCATCATTAACACTGGCCGATACAGCTGCGATATTTTCTTCAGTTCGCACTCTACGTAAGCGTGTTGGTGGGTTAATGTCCAACTATGTAAATTTGGTGCGAAATTTAGTCACAATAGCCCGATTAGCCGCTTCAATGGGTGAACTTTCTTAACAGAGCACGCATTTTGATAATAAAATGCAATAATTTGCAAGCGTTGTTCGTTTGTAAGACGATTCATGGTTAAATTATAGACCAAACTGAAACAAAACACGAAACATGCGTCAGCTGTTTAAACCAGTGTTGCCAAAAAGATAATAGCCAAAAAATCACCCTTTACAAAAAGTCGTATAACAAAAATTGTTCAGAATGTCCATTTTAATGACATACATTTTCTGAACTCAAAAAATCAGAATATTAAGGGTTAATTCTTGTTTCTCCGTCCAAAGTGTATCCTGCTGCCTTATATCTGTTTTCTGAATAAGCTTGAAGTATTTTCTTGATATATATATATATCCTATACGTGATCTTTAAAATTATTTTTTTTTTCAAATTATTATGAAACATGACAAATTATTTAAAACAGCAAACATAATAGTAACAAATATTGTAATTTGCATAAAAAATATCATAATTTTCCTACAATGTTATCGTCCGCTAATATTGTGGAATGTGCTCCATGATGAAGGGTACTTGTTTAATGTCCCCACCTATACGATGGTATCACAAAATATAGTTGAATCTTAAAATGATGATTTCACTGGCAACCATCAAAACAAATATGGTTTTATCCTGCTTTGCAGTAATCTCGAAAAGTTTTCATATTTTCTCGGAATACAGCTTAATTTGCATGAAATTATTTGTATCCCGTTTGGATTTTTTGCTGCGTTGTTTTCTGCAAAACTTTTATAATTTCCTTACGATAGGATTCGAAACTTGTTGTTCTACATAATGTGAATATGGTTTGAAACTTTGTTTGCGTCTGTGACTGTAATCGCAGTTGGCATTTGTCGACTTTGTAGGTATTTGTGGCTGAGTGTGTGTGTGTGTGCGTGGGTGTGTGTCGAACTATATGTTCACATTACCACTAAACTGTTAACTACTTTTAAAACCACGTAAAATAGCTTCCTGCATTTGTTTTTATTTTTCAACAGAGTGCGCGCAGGGGAACAGCGGAAAATGGCAAATAGGAATTTTCCACTCGAATGTGTGGATTTCCGTGGATGTTCACCTACAAATTACAACATCATTTCCTACACGGTAACCACGACTACGGCAACAACAACACACACAACATCATCATTAAGTACAACAACCGAACCATGCCGCCAACGGTGTGATCCTCAAATGGCAACTGCCGCCATCATAATCATATTTTACTCACGTTTGTGTTTTTACATAAAGTAAAATTTGTCATAAATCGCGTTTATTAAGAGTAAAAAAATGTGTTATTTGGCATCACGGCCACATTAACACGCACATAAAATGTACATGTAACTGTGTTCAAGTGTCAATGATATGTGTGGGGATACACATATAGTGCTCGGTCATTTGCAACCAACAGTCGTATCGTACAAATAGACATTTTTAGCAAAATCGCTTTAAAATGTTCAAAATTAGAAACCTTTTCACGTGGTCAATAAAGATAATCGAACAATTTAAATTGACACAAATAACAAGGAAAAACGGCGTTGAGTTCGGCCGGGCCGAAATTTTTAATAATCTCCACCATGGATTACATTTCACAGCGGCACAAAGCAATTGTTTTTAGGGCAAGCACAATCAGTATTAAATTTAAAAAAAAATCGGTTCAGATTTAGATATAGCCTCCACACAAATATCCCTATAATTTACACTATTACCGCTCTAGAATACACATTTTACATGGGATCATGACAACATTTTCAGGATCGTGTTCATTTTGAACTAGAAACAGCCAGCGGGAAAGTGGACCACATAGGTCTATGTTTTGATATAGCCCCCATAGAAATTTACCTCCGATTTACAATATTACTGCTCTAAAATACACATTTTACATCGGATCTTAATAAAATTTCTCACATAATGTTACATTTAGACTAGAAACCCCTATTTTGAAAGCCAGCTATATGGGTCAATGTTTTGGTATAGCCCCCATGCAAATGGGCCCCCAGTTTACACTATAATCGCTACAGAACCCACAACTTACATTGTATCTTGATAAAATTTTGCATATCATGTTATATTTCAATAAAGAATACCTACTTTGAAAGTGATCTGTATGGGCCTTTTTTAAAGTAGCGCCCTTACAAATGGGCCCCCATTTTATTTATTACCCCTTTTAGGACACACATTTCGCAGACTTTATTATATTTCAACTAAGAATACATACTATGAAAGTCAAGTATATAGGTCCATATTTTGGCTTAACCACAATACAAACTGGGCCCTAATATCTACTCTATTATAGCTCTAGAATCCACATCCTGCATTGGATATTGATAGAATTTCGAATATCATTTGATGTCCACTAAGAATACCTACTTTGAAAGTGTTCTGTAAGAACCCACTTTTTAATGTAGCGCCCTTACAAATGGGCCCCCATTTTTATTATTACCCCTTCTAGGACTCACATTTTACATCGGAAGCCTATCAAATTTTGCAGATTATAGTATGTGTCCATACTTTGGCACAACTCTATTACAGCTCTAGAAACTACATCTTACATCGGATCTTGATCAAATTTTGAAGATCATGCATATTTCAACAGGGGCACACGCTCCAAGTGTTGCTGTAGGTTTAATTACCATATTATTTACCATATTCGTTAAATTTGACTAAAGATGAAATTATAGTATATTTTATAATTTATATGAACTGCATAAAAGCGCTCACATGAAACACCTGGGTTTAGTAATCTATTGGAGGTATATACGCAGGGAGTGGTGTAGGGTATTATATAGCCGCCCCGTCCGACTTTAGCCCTGTTTATTAGGCTGGGTCGCGGTCCATACAAATGGAAAACTGTTCCAGTCACCTCACGAAAATAAAGTTTGGCTTGTTTAATGATGATTTGCAAAATATTTCGCTCCTAGATGAAGCCATGTGTGAGCTAAACGCTCCTGAAAATACACCTAAAAATCATGTTTTCCCGTGTAATCTTTTTGTGTTACATTTTTGTCCGAATCGTTTTATACCTCCACCTCCAGGATGGAGGTATACTAACTTTGTCATTCCGTTTGTAACACCTTGAAATATCGACCTGAGACCCTATAAAGTATAGTTTGATCGTCATAAAATTCTAAGACGATCTAGTCATGTCCGTCCGTCCGTCTGTCCGTCTGTTGAAAGCAATCTAGCATCTAAACGAAAGGAGCTAGGACGTCCAAATTGTCCACTAATGCGTCTTATAGTCGTAGATCGGTTGGGCTTGAAACTGGGCGAAATCGTCCCAAAGGTAAAAATTGTTCCCTCATTATTTTAGAGTATCTAAGCATATTTTTCAATATGTCAGCTTGTACTTACTTAGATATGCGCAGTCCCCCATAACAAGTGATTTTTATTCATAGGGGGTGAAATGCGGGAAAAAGAGATAAATATGGTAGATATTAAACGACAATAGCTAGAAACACGAAATTCGGTGTGTAAATTCTTCTAACTGAGTAGATACATTATATAAAAGTATTTTTTTCCAAATTGGTACTTTTAACGGGTAAATGGGAATAGAGGGATAAAAATGATACTAACCAAAAGGCTGCACCTAGAATAATGAAATTCGTTGTATACATTCTTTTGATTGCGTAGACCCGTAAAATAAACGAATTTTCCGAAATTCATACTTTTTGGGGTTAAAATTTAAAATGGGAATAAAAATAGTACTAACCAAATGACCGCAGCTAGAGTCATGAAATTAGGAATATACATTCCAACTAAACGACTACATCTAGAATAGTGAAATTCGTTGTGCATATCCCTCTAATTGCGTAGACACTCAAATTAAAAAGTTTTTAGAAATTCGTACTTTTAAGGGGGTAAAAGGACATAAAATTGATTCCAACCAAATCTGTGGCCATAGAATCATAGATTTTTCCAAATTATTTTTTTTTACTTTTACGGCAAAAATTGGTTGAATCATGAAGTTAAGTTATTTTGCACAATGTACGTGATATAATGGATTTTAAAAAGTGTACATTTGGGAATAAATTAGAATGGAAATACAACCAGCTGTAACACCACTATCTTCCAAAATTTATGGTATTTAAGCTTTTTGAAATTTTAAATATAATAATATTTAGTTTTTGAATTGACGTATTAGTAGCTTTGCCTTATAAGCGTGATTTGAAATAATAAAAATATTATATTTATTTATAAAATTAATTTTCCAATATTTGTTTTTTTTTTTGGTTTGGCTATATTAAAGATATTTATATTTTCCTGTAGTATTACTGCACTTCTACGAAAATCGACAGCCTCTGTGAAATGCAATCCACGGTGGAGGAATATAAAGTTTGGCCCGGCTGAACTTAACTCTGTTTTTACTTGTTTCTGAAATAATAGACCCTTGAAAGCAATTTAAAAATAAATTTTGATTATTGTCGTCGACTAACTTATTGGCAAAATTATTGGACGTTTATAGTATTTTTTGTGGATTCTCAGAGTGACAACTGGAAAATTTTCGTATTTGGTGTTACTATTTTATAAAAAATAAATAACGATAGTCAATGCTTTTCGAATGATGCCTAAATGATGAACATCGGAATGAAATTGAAAGAGTTTGAACATTTTCGCTCTGAAATCAAACTCCTATATTAATGACGTAATTTTTCGTCCGATATTCATCATTTAGTCATCATTCGAAAGGTATTGATTCCTTCTATTTATTTTTCATAAAACTTCGTACAAAATGTTTCCAAGAAAGTTTTTATCTGTCAACTTTTAGCACGTGTCGACATATTTTGCAGATCATCATTAAACAATCCAATCTCATTTCTGGGGGTGACCGCTGTAATTCATTTTCGTGTCCCATCCTAATGTTAATGTTTTTCGGATAATATAGTATTTTCCGAAAAAATACTTCAAGACAATTTAAAAAGTAAATATAAGACAGCAATCTTTAAAAAAGCTTAAATTCTATAAATATTAGTGGATAGTGGGTACATTTTCAGCTACAACCGTTTGGTTGGTTGTATTTGCATCCTATTTTAATTCCAAAAGTACAAAAATCTGAGGAATGGATGGACCGAATTCCATGCTAGAATCATGCGGCCATTTGTTCTAAAAATCGTAACTAGAACTAAAAATATGGGAGGGAGAACGCATTCAACAAACCAAACTTTAATTTTACTGGGGAACATCAACAAGTAGTACATTGAAGCAACTCTAATTTACATGTCTGTATTTATGTTTCACTTTTGTACGTGTGCCCAGTTATCACTGCATAAATACTTACAGTAGTCTGCCAAATTTTATTCTGCGTTTTATAGATTATGAGATTTTGGTCGAAGGCCGACCACACAGAAAACCTTTACTCCATGTTTAGACGTCCCAGCAGAAGAAGAATCCGTTTAATTTTAGCAGACGTCCTAAAGTTATGTATTAAACTTTTACACAGGGGTGCTGACTTTAGTAATACACCAGATAAGAAAGTCTTTAAGCCCGACCGTATACCGGCAGCACAGAAAATAAAACAGATGGGCAATATGTTGAAATATGAAATTCGGTTTGTACATACCTATAATTGCGTAGACTTGTAGAATAAGCGGATATTTCGAAGGCCGACAGACGATTGGTTGGTACTCTTTTATCCCTCTATTCCCGTTTCACCCCTTAAAAGTACGAATGTGGAAAATTTTTTCCCTCTGGCCCGATTTCACCCAGTTTCAATCCCAACCGATCTAGGACTATAAGACGCATTTATGGAAAATTTGGACCTCCTAGCTCCTTTCATGTAGTTTCTAGCGTGTTTTCGATAGACGGACGGACATGGCTAGATAGTTTTAGAATTTTATGGCATTCAGGAATGCATATACTTTATAGGGTCTCAGATGTTCAAGGTGTTACAAACGGAATGACAAAGATAGTACACTCTTATCTTGGTAGTGAAAGGTATAAAAATGGGGCCTATTTGAAAGGGCGCTACAATAACAAGTAAGGAAAGGCAAAAGTCGGGCGGGGCCGACTCTATTATACACTCTCTATCCGAATAAAATTCAATTCGGTAAAAAAGTGAAAGCGGGAAGGATTTTTGTATCCAGTAAATGTATGTGTTTGACAAAAAATTTTAAATCGGACAGGACATATGGGGGTATATTGCAACATGGAACGAACTTGCTGAACTATAATATGTCGAGTTTGGCCAAAATCGGTTAAACATTTGGGAGCAACATTTGTATCTGGGCTATATCTAAATCTGAACCGATCTTAACCACTTTTATCATAGGGTTTTAGTCGGATTATAAGATGTTCTGGAAATTTTAAAGAAAATCAAGTATAATATGTGGTTTCTAGAGCGGCAAAAGTCAAATCGGGAGCGACATTTGTATGGAGGATATATCTAAATCTGAACCGATCTTACCCACTTTCACCATAGGGTTTTAGTCAGATTATAAGATGTTCTGGCAATTTTAAAGAAAATCAAGTATAATATGAGGTTTCTAGAGAGGAAAATGTCAAATCGATAGCGAAATTTGTAGGAGGGCTATATCTAAATCTGTACCGATCTTACCCAATTTCTGCATAGGTGTTTGTATTTGGATTATAAGATGTTGTGCCAAATTTAAAGAAAATGGGGTACAATATGTGGTTTCTAGAGCGGAAAATGTCAAATCGGGAGCGACATTTGTATGGGGGCTATATCTAAATCTGAACCTTCTGCGTAGGTGTTTCTAGTTGGTTTATGAGATATTGCGCCTAATTTAAAGAAATTAGGTACAATATGTGGTTTCTAGATATCAATATCAAATCGAGAGCGAGATTTGTAGGGGGGATATATATATAAATATGAACCGATTTGCCGCAAAATAAATAGCGTTCGTCTTTGATCCACAAATCTTAGTTGTGCAAACGTTTGTTAAGATCGGAGTGTAATTGCGACCTGTAATTTGATTACAAGAATAAATGGACAGATAGACGGACATTGCAAAATCGACTCAGAAAGTGATTCCAAGCCGACCTGTACAATAAAAGATGGGTCTAACACGTTTCCTTTTGGGTGTTACAAACAAAGACATAATACTCTCGTGGAGTGTATAAAAAGTGGATCCAAATAGATCGCTTTCAAAGTAGGTATTCTTAGTTTAAATATAACATGATCTGTAAAATGAGGGATCTAAAGCGGAAATAGTGTAAATTTGTATGAGGGCTATACCAAAACATGGACCTATAAAGCTGACTTTTAAACTAGGCGTTTGTAGTTGAAATATAACATGGTGTGGGAAATATAAAATAGTGTGGGAAAGCATTGAATTGAAAAATCGCTCAAATTGTCGTTATATATATATATATATATATATATATATATGTATATATATATATATATATATATATATATATATATCTTCTATGTAGAAGATATGACCCTCTTCATAGGCGCAAAGATTGTTGGTGTAAATAGCGCGAAATAGGTAAGAGAATATTATTATAGAATAAACGAATAATTCAAGGTATATTTATAAAACATCTATGGATAAATGAGGAAGTTGTAGTAGTAAGGGCAATTAAAAAATATATGTCTTTTTCTGTTATAAAATATCATTCAATGGTAAAATGGTCTTGAGCCAGGACGATATCCCAGTTCAAATCAAATATTGATTACAGACCAAAAAAATACAAACGAAAAACTAAAACAAATGAGCGTTGGCACGGCAGAAGTATTGCTGGGTAGCTATACCTGCATATACACATACTTACATATGCAACTCAATGAGATGCTTGTAAGATGGCATGTGTACTTTATTACTCGGTGCGATTTTTATACACTCCACGAGAGTATTATGTCTTTGTGCATTTGTTTGTAACACCCAAAAGGAAACGAGATAGACCCATTGTTAATTATACCGATCGTCTTAGAATCACTTTCTGAGTCGATTTAGCAATGTCCGTCTGTCTGTCCGTCCGTCCGTCCGTCCGTCCGTCCGTCCATCTATTCTTGTAATCACGATACAGGTCGCAATTGTAGACAGAACCAAATGAAACTTTGCACAACGATGTTTTTCGGGATAAGGACGAACGCTATTTAATTTGAAGAAAATCGGTTCAGATTTAGATATAGCCCCCATACGAATTTCACTCCCGATTTGACTCTTTTCACTCTAGATACCACATATTACAACAGATTTTCTTTAAAATTGGCAAAACATCTTATATTGTATCTAGAAACACCTGTGGTAAAAATGTGTTAGATCGGTTCAGATTTATATATAGCTCCCATACAAATTTCTCTCCCGATTTGACTTTTTCTGATCTAGAGACCGCATAATGTATCAGATTGTCTTCAGATTTGGTAAAACATCTTATATTTCCATTAGAAACACCCATTGTGAATATCGGACAGATCGGTTCAGATTTATATAAGCTCACATACAAATTTCGCTCCCGATTTGACTTTTTCCGCTCTAGAAACCACATAATGAATCAGATTGTCTTCAGATTTGGTAAAACATCTTATATTTCCACTAGAAACACCCATGGTGAATATCGGTCAGATCGGTTCAGATTTATATATAGCTCCCATACAAATTTCGCTCCCGATTTGACTTTTTCCGCTCTAGAAACCACATATTGTATCAGATTGTCTTCAGATTTGGCAAAACATCTTATATTTAAACTCAGAACATCTATGGTGAAAATAGGTCAAATCGGTTCAGATTTAGATATAGCCCCCATACAAATGTCGTTCCCGATATGACATTTTCCTCTGTAGAAACCACATATTGTACTCGATTTTCTTTAAATTTGGCACAACATCTGATAATCTTACTAGAAACACCTATGCAGAAATTGGGTAAGATCGGTTCAGATTTAGATATAGCCCCCATATAAATGTCGCTCCCGATTTGACTTTTTCCGCTTTAAATGCCACATATTCTAATCGATTTTCTTTAAATTTGGCACAACATCTTATAATCTAACTAGAAACACCTGTGGCTAAGGCGGGCTAGATCGGTTCAGATTTAGATATAGGCCCCATACAAATGTCGCTCCCGATTTGAATTTTGCGCTCTAAAAACCATATATTGTACCCGATTTTCTTTAAATTTGGGACAACATCTTATAATCCAACTAGAAACACCATGCACAAATTGGGTAAGATCGGTTCAGATTTAGATATAGCCCCCATACAAATGTCGCTCCCGATGTGACTTTTGCCGCTTTAAAAGCCACATATTGTGCTCGATTTTCTTTAAATTTCGCACAACATCTTATAATCTAACTAAACAAAACTATGGTGAAAGTGGGTAAGATTGGTTCAGATTTAAATATAGCCCAAATTCAAATGTTGCTCCCATAAGTTTAACCGATTTTGGCCAAACTATACATTTTATATTTCACCCATTTCGTTCCAGGTTTCAATATATCCTCATACAAATGTCCTTTCTGATATAAAATTTTTTGTCAAACACATACATTTACAGGATACAAAAATCCTTCCCGTTTTCACTTTTTTACCGAATTGAATTGTATTCGGATAGAAAGTGGAGTGTATAATAGAGTCGGCCCCGCCCGACTTTAGCCTTTCCTTACTGGTTTAAACGGCAATTGAATTGTGCTTCTCGTTCGTTTGTGAGAATCATCTCCTTTAGAGGCCGGGTTTGATGTTGAAAAGTCGCTACGAAGCCACTTGAAAAGACTTTTGACATGGTCGAAATAATGTCAACATGCAACTTGTAAATAAATGTGCATTCTATTAAATATAGATGCAAAATGATCTTGAGCCAGGACAATATCACAGTTCAAAAAATACATTTTTAACTCTCGGAAATTTTTATTTTTTCTCACCAATTGCAGGTCTTAACAATATTCTTGAGGTGTACTGTGCCTGCATGTATTTTTGGAATACATTTTTGTAGCTTAAAATTCATTTGATACTCGATGCGAGATATTTTGTCACTAAATGAAATTTCATTACAGCGAAATTCAAAAGTATAAATTTACACGTGATTATTTCAATTTTAATGATGCCCTCCTATAGTTCGGGGTAAAAATATGTGCAAACAAAACCTCATCAGTGTAATAGAATTATGTAAACATTTGATGGAAAGGCGTACGTTCAAAAGGGTTTTAAGAATATAAAAAAAAATATTTAAAATTTATTCAAATGAAAAAGAACAAGCTCTAGAAATGGAAAACATTTTTTGTTTAAACGAGATATTTTTAGAAACCTCCTCTTGGAGGAATAAAACCATGATACCGCTCTGGACACAAGTAATACCGTCAAGCAGTGCAAATTTATATAACTTGATACCTGCGAACAAAACCTAGTCCAACGGACGAGCACAAATACACATTACAGTTTAATTTTTGTGCAGAGTATTATTTCATTGCATGGTTATTTAAATATCCGCGTGTAGACAATGTATATGACAGGTGCTGCGTAAATGCAGACAAGTATATACCTAAGTTTAACCGCTCTATGTTAGAAAACTCAACATTTTAATTCAGGGACTAGTTTCCATGTTCCACGTATCGTTATGGTGGTTGTCCTTCTCTCACCCGGTCACAATTGGTTTTATACAAAAATATAAATGAACGAATTAATTTATGTTTCACAGAAATTGCTCAGAGAAATAACGATAGAAAAAAATATTCGCAAATATAAAATAAGAGAGTGTGAAATAGGCAATATGATGAAATGATTGGAATCTTAAAAGTATGTCATCATTGCAATATGTTACTGTCTACATTTTGAACGGAACATTTTGAAGATTTCTTTAAATACCACAGCTATAAATATAATTTACAATTTTTATTTAATTGTTATACCCTTAAACATAAAATGTATTTTCACACTATCATAAAATAATAGAATAGGACACGCACAGTTAATCATTTGTCAATTGTTTTGATTTTGGCATTTGTATACACTCCACTACAGGAAGGAGCTATACTAAGATTGGCATTCGGTTTGTAATACCTTGTCGACCTGAGACCCTATAAAGTATATATATTATTGATCGTCATAA
This sequence comes from Polietes domitor, assembly GCA_947397865.1. Lineage (NCBI taxonomy): Eukaryota > Metazoa > Arthropoda > Insecta > Diptera > Muscidae > Polietes > Polietes domitor. The sequence continues at coordinate 34,299,814 of OX377619.1, read as the reverse complement.
AATTCTAAGACGATCTAGCCATGTCCGACCGTTTGTCCACCATTTGAAAGCATGGTAGCATCTAAATGAAAGGAGGTAGGACACACAGTGGGGTTTTTTGGCAATAAGTAATTTTTGGCACATAAAATTTAAAAAGATAATGATGCAGTTTTGTAGCAAATTGATTCAGTATGAAGAATCCATAAATTGTATCAAAAAAACGTTTATATCTCTTTGAAATAATGAAGTAATGTCACATGTAAATTTTGGTTCAAAATATTGAAAACTGTTTACCCCCTTCTATAGTGATTGTTCGTAAGATCATTTTATTGTTCTGATTTAAATAGTGATTTTTCAAATATAGCCTTTTCTGTGAATTTAAAAGAATATATAAAGTTCGCTCATATGGTTTAAAAGATATGATAGAATAAAATTTGTATTATAATGTGCCGTGATTGCAAACTTCCTTGGAAGAATAAAAGGTTGCTCGGTCGTGCTAGGTGCTCCCGCTATAATAAAATGAAAAGGTAAGACTCAATACTATCAATTAAAATTAAAAAAAGTTAAAATAATTAATAATCTTTTATAAAATCATAAAATTTGTCACCAAATCCATGAAATTTTTAATTTTAAAAAATTACAAAAAGATATAGAAGAGTACAAAAGATTATAGAAATTATAGATTAAAGTTGTCCAGAAAGTATGGTAGAGTTTCAACAAATACAAATGTTTTTCATCGACTTCTAGTATCGTTAGATCCTTTTATAAGTAGCATTAGATGCCAACCCCGTAAACAGGTTCTAGAGCTTGATGATATAGTTACAGAAATGATAGATGATGAATAAAAGTCTTTATTTAAATGCATGTACTGAAATTTATTTATAAAATAATTACTTTTTCTAAAGAAAAAAGTTTTGGGAAAAAATATAATATGGGATATGTGGGCGGTTGGCGTTAATTGAGGTAATAAAAGGCTCTGTGCCAAATTTCAAAAAGTTTGGGCCAAAAATTAAATTAAGGTTCTATGGGCAGTGGGAGGTGGGCGTGGCCAATTTTTAAGAAACATTATTTTATTCTTAATTGAGGTAATAAAGTGTTATGTGCCAAATTTCAGAAAGTTTGGGCCAAAAATTAATTTTGGGTTATATGGGCGTTGGGTACTGGGCGTGGCCAATTTTGATGAAACTTTATTTTAATTGAGCTCAGAGCAAAATTTCAACATTCTATGAGCACTCCTTATATTTTTTGCCAAACTTTCTATGAACAAATCCCTCTGTGGGACGTCCAAATTTGGCATGAATGCGTCTTATAATTGTAGAACGGTTGGGGTTGTAAATGGCCGAAATCTGTCCTCAGGGAAAAACTTTTCCCTCACAAGGACTGAAAATACCTCTAATATATAGATTATTTCTTGCTTGATATTTGGTGCAAAAAGTGATAATAATGGTACCCATCGGTGTGTACATTCCTCTAATTGAGGCATAATATAAAAGTATTTTTCCAAATTCGTAATTTTAGGGGTAAAATGGAAAAAGGGGTTAACAATTGTACCAACTGAATGGCAGCAACTGGAATCATGAATTTCGGTGCATATATTGCTCTGACTGCGTAGACACGAAAAAATTTTCCAAATTCGTACTTTCAAGGGATACTATGGGAATAGTGGGATAAAAATGGTACCTACTAAACGGCTGCAGCTAGAATGATAAAATTCTTCTAATTTTGTATACACATAAAATAAAGAGATTTTCGAAAGTCGTACTTTTAGGGGTAAAATGGGAAAAAGAGGATAAAAATCGTACCAACCAAATGGCCGCAGCTAGAAACATGAAATTCGGTGTGTACATCCTCTAATTTTGTAGACACGTGAATAAAGAGATTTTCGAAAGTCGTGCTTTTAAGGGTTAAAATGGGAAAAAAGGGGATAAAAATCGTACCAAAAAATGACCGCAGCTATAATCATGAAATTTGGTGCATACATTCCTCTGACTTCATAGACACACAAAATAAAAAATGTTTCCAAATTCGTACTTTATTTTGTTCTTATACGACAAAAATTGTCACTATGTACGTGAGAGATAATGGATTTTCAAAATTTATACTTTTGGAACTAAAATATGATGGAAATACAAGTAATCCAACGGCTGTAGCTGAAAATGCACCCACTATCTCCCATGGTTTAGGGTATTCAAGCTTTTTTTGAAGATTGCTGCCTTATATTTACTTTTTGTATTGACTTGTAGCATTATTAGTTAAAATTTTATATTTATTTATATTTGGTTTTGTTTGGTAATATCACAAAATGCAGAAACAGTTCTACGAAAATCGACTGCCTCAGCGGAAGGCAATCCATGGTGGAGGTATATAAGGTTCGTCCCGACCGATCTTAACGCCCTTTTTACTTGTTTTTTTTTCGTGAGGTGAATGGTGAACTCTAACATTGAAAGCTTGGATTTCATTTCATTCAAAACATATTCATATTAAAAACCACGTAAACTCCTGAAATCAATCGAGAGTAACATTTGATACAATTCACTTTGAAAATTCAATCTTTCATATTCTCGCAAAGAAATTTGCCTTTTACCTCCCTCCACTCCACCGTTGACAATCATCTCACCAGATCAAAGCAAAAGTCAAGTTTTCAAATCCTGTCTAAACATTTATATTTTGACAAATCTAATAATCGTGAACATTTATTTAGGACCTTTTTGGGTTGTGTTCTTCTGCAGCAACCAATAAACAAATAGATTTGATTTCCTCAATTCCTAGAGTTTGCTAAATACTCCCCTAATAAAAAGAGGAAAACACCAACAACAACTGCAACGAAACGAACAATATTTTTCAACATAATTTTTAAAGTAAATAAACACATATAAATCCCATTCAAATAGGGTGGAAACACACGCACACACACACACAACAACACCCGCCCGCAACCGGCAAAAAGGGCCATCGTAGCAACAGCGCGATATGAATGCGAACGACTGCGAGGGCGCATTTTAAATAACGCACGTTTTTATTAAAATACGTGCAACGCATCGATAATTATTCGATATGTTCCGCCCGCTTGTGGGGTTTTCAGTTTTTTAGGGGTTTTGTAATAGATTTCATTTTGTATGGATAATGTTTACTAAATATTATGGGATTCAGGACACACCGTCTGTGTGCCGACAAACGGACGGAAGGAAGCAAGGGCGGGGGAAAACTAATAAAATTGTATTTAAAGGTGTTTAACAAGGAAGTTGCACGAACGCCTTGTAGAATATGCTAATGAACCAAAGGAAGGGGTTAGAAATGTTACGCGATTTAGCACGTTCGAAAAAAAGGTAGTTGAGTGTAATATTATCTGTTAAGAAATTTCCATTAAGGTAACACTTTTCCTGGGTTAATGGTTTTTAATTTCGGAATATTTGAATATATAAACATAATGTCAATTGTACTGCCTATTATTGAAATCAACGACTACTTTCAGGATTGTGAAATTGAAAAAAATACAACACATGAACTCCCGATTAAGCCACATCTTTTCAACGATTTTCTTACTATTTGGCACAACAACTCATATTTTTACTGGAAACATCTCTGGTGAAAGTGGTTCAGATCGGTTCAGATTTATATATAGCTGTCATACAAATATCGCTTCCGATTTGACTGTTTATGCTCTAGAATCCACTCACTTTTGTTCAAATTTAGTACATTACAACTAAAATCATCTGTGGTGAAAGTAATTTAGATCGGTTCAGATTTATACTTACGTTTCATACAAATGTCACCGATTTTAAAAATTTTGTTGAAATAATTGAGCTAGACCCACCTTTAAGTATACGGATCGGCTTAGAATCACCAGCTGAATTTGGCATCATTACCAAATTTTCAGGATCGTGTCATATTTGTACTAAAAACAGCTTACGGGAAAGTGGACCACATAGATCTATGTTTTGATATAGCCCCCATACAAATGTACCTCCGATTTACAATATTCTCCTCTAAAATGCACATTTTACTCGGATCTTGATCAAATTTTCCACACAATGTTACATTTAGACTAGAAACTCCTATATAGGTCAATGTTTTGGTATAGCCCCCATACAAATGGGCCCCCAGTTTACACTATTACCGCTCTAGAACCCATATCTTACATTGGATCTGGATACAATTTTGTAGATCATGTTATATTTCAATAAAGAATACCTACCTTGAAAGTTATCTATAAAGGCCCACTTTTTAATGTAGCGCCCTTACAAATGGGCCACCATTTTAATTATTACATCTCTAGTATCGTCATACACCACTTTGTGGACTAGGGTATTATAAGTTAGTTTCGCGCCAAATGTTTGTAACACCAAGAAATAATCGAGCTAGACCCACCTTTAAGTATACCGATCGGCTTAGAATCACCAGCTGAGTCGATTTAACGACGTCTGTCTGTCCGTCCGTCCGTCTGCTGTCCATCTAAGCTTGTTCGCACTCTACAGGTCGCAATTGTTGTCCGATTGTCGTGAATCTTGGCAGAAGTTATTTTTTCTGGCCAAGGAAAAGTGGTATTGAATTTGGAGGAAATCGGTTCAGATTTAGATATAGCCCCAATACAAATGTCGCTCCCGATTTGACTTTTTCCGCCCTATAAAGCATAACACCTTATGATCAAACTAGAAATACTTGTGGCGAAAGCGGGTTAGATCGGTTCAGATTTAAATATAGCCCCCATACAAATGTCGCTCCCGATTTCACTTTTTCCGCTTTAGAAACCACATATTGTATCCGATTTTCTTTAAACCCGATTTTCTTGTAAGAACGGTTCAGATTTAGATATAGCCCCCATACAAATGTTGCTCCCGATTTGACGTTTTCCGCTCTAAAATCCACATATTGTACCCGTTTTTCTTTAAAATAGGCACTACATCTTATAATCTAACTTAAAATACCTATGGTGAATGTGGGTAAGATCGGTACAGATTTAGATATAGCCCCCATACAAATGTCGCTCCCGATTTGACATTTTCCGTTCTAGAAACCACATCTTGTACCCGATTTTCTTTAAATTTGGTACAACATCTTATAACCCAACTAGAAACACCTGTGCAGAAATTGGGTAAGATCGGTTCAGATTTAGATATAGCCCCAATACAAATGTCGCTTCTGAATGTTTAACCGATTTTGGCCAAACTTTGCATATTATATTTCACCAATAAACATACATGGTGAAAGCGGGTCACATCATTCCAGGTATCAATATAGCCCCATACAAATGTCCTTTCCGGTTTAATATTTTATGTCAATGACATACATGATTCAAAAATGCTTCCCGATTTCACTTTTCTACTACGAATACCTACCGTGAAAGAAAAATATATAGGCCCATGTTAAAGATGAATTTATTGTAAATGTATAATTTATATGAACTACATAAAATTGCTCTCATGAAACCCCTGGGTTTAGTAATAAAAGCGTGGTATATACGCAGGGAGTGTTGTAGGGTATTATATAGTCGGCCCTGTCCGACTTTAGCATTTTCTTACTTGTTTTCATACAAGATTTTTCGAACTACATCGATTTCAGAGTTTATGCCAAATATTCAGTGTGTTGCACACTGTAGGAACAAGTAGCATAACCGTATATTATTTTGTTGCATTTCCAGGCAACATTTTCTTCCATTCGGCTACCTATCGTAAATTATGTTTGCTGCAGTATTATGAGATTTGCTTTATCGGTCTCCTCTTTATGAATTTCACCTTCAACGTTCCTTATTTTATTACTTTACCTACCAATGGTTAATTGCATATTCCATTCTTACAATATTTCTTATTTACCAAAGGTTGCTGCAAATATTTCCATTTAATATGTCTTAATTTCTCCGGCGACTGATGCAGCTACGTATGTTTCAAGATGTAAAATAAAAGAATACATAATGAAGTTAATTACAGAAATTCATTTGTGAATGCAAGCTCGTTGTGCATTCGGTAGCTCTGGTCCTATTGGATAAATAAACTTGTTAATAACTCAAATAATTTCTTGGTATCTTTAATTAAGCAATGATATACGAAATTAACCAAAAATGCCAGAAAGAAAATTGTAGAATTTGGGGTTAATTAACAAATGGCCAAAAGGAAGACTTCAAAAGGATGGGAAACCTTTGCATCCACGCGTACTTTTTCTCTCCTCCACTCCACACTGGGGTATTCCTGGCTGGCCGTCCGCTGTTCTTGATTATTTGTTTAATTTGTTATTTGTGCTTTTTTGCCTTTTTTCGCGCTAATATTTGTTTAACTGTTGTTTAAACACATTTTGTTGCCCTAGCGGAAAATAAACTTTCAGCGTTGTGTGTTTTTCCATTCTATATTACAAAACAAAAACTCTCCACCATCTGGATGCGCAAAAAAGTGGCTACAAGCTACAAGTGAAAATGTTGTTGCAATTTTGTTTTTGTGTAGGGTGGCGTTGGTCGAGCTGGGAGTGAGCGGTAAATGTTTACGCGGGTATTGGTGGAAATCGGTCGAAAATAACAGCTGAATATTCCCTTAAAATACTACCTTGAGGTTGAGGAAACACAAGTCAGGATATAGGGAGAAGGAATAGTTGGATAGAGGAAAAACGGCACGAATGTAGATGAGTCGAACTAAACTAACCGTATTTATACGTAGGCAAAATTGTTTTAGACCACCAAAACATTATATAGATGTTATGGTTTATACAATGTGTGTGCCAAAATTCACCCAATATGTAGGCCTGTTAAAAATATAAAATAAGATTTTAAACCTTTTTTTAATATTATTTTTTTATTTGAACTGGGATATTGTCCTGGCTCAAGACCATTTTGCTTCTATATTTAATAGAATGCAAATTTATTTACAAATGGCATGGTGAAATTTATTACTTGGCTGCAGACTACCACGATCATGATTTCGACCATGTCAAAAGTCTTTTCAAGTGGATTCGCAGCGACTTTTCAACATCAAACCCGGCCTCTATAAGGAGATGATTCTGACAAACGAACGAGAAGCACAACTCACTTGCCGAATTTGCGTTTAAAAAATCGCTCCAAGTAATAAATTATTATTTTTTTGTTTATTATTTCGTTTGTTTTATTTTGGACATAATCAATATTTGAACTGGTATATTCTCCTGGATAAAGACAATTTTGCATCTATATTTTATAGACTTTTATTACTTGGGTGCACACTACCACTATCATCATTTCATCCCTGTCAAAGGCTTAGTCAGGTGGCTTCGCAGCGACTTTTCAATAACATACTCAGCCTCTTTAAGTAAATGATTCTCACAAACGATTGAGAAGTACAACTCACTTGCCGAATATCCGCTTTAAAAATCGCACCAAGTAATAAAGCGCACATGCCAACTTACAAGCATATCATTAAGTTGCATGTGAAAGTACGTGTCCTGCCCCTTTTATTTATTTTATAATTTTTTTCAGCAAATAGCAACATCTGTTTTCTAAATACTATGTTAGTAGCAAAAAATAAGCAAAGAGGCGTCAAGTTCGGCCACACCACCACGGAAATCATTCCACTTTTTATACCCTCCACCTCCAGGATGGGGGTATACTAACTTTGTCATTCCGTTTGTAACACCTTGCAATATCGACGTGAAACCCTTTAAAGTTTATATATTCTTGATCGTCATAAAATTCTAGGACGATCTAGCCATGTCCGTCCGTCCGTCTGCCCGTCCGTCAGTTGAAAGAACGCTAACATCTAAACGAAAAGAGCTAGGAGGTCCAAAATATATTATAGTCGTAGATCGGTTGGGATTGCAACTGGGCGAAATCGGCCCAAAGGGAAATTTTTTTCCCTCACAAGGACTGAAAAAACCCTAATATTTTAGAGTACTTAAGCATAGTTTTCTAATATGTCTGCTTGTACTCCATAGAGTGTTTTTTTCGTAGAGGGTGAAATGGGGCGAAAAGGGATAAAAAGGTACCTATCAAACGAAAACAGCTAGAAACACGAAATTGGGTGTGTACATCCCTCTAATTGCGTAGACAGGTATAATAAATAGTTTTTATATAGTCGCCTCTAAAGCAGAGCTGTTAAGTAATGATTAGTAATCGTAATCATTAGTAATTAGATTACTTTTTTTTTTAAAGTAGAAGTAATGATTACAATACGATTACATTCAGTTTTATACGATTAGTAATTGATTACGATTACAAGTAATCAAAAAATAATCAGGATTACTTGCGATTACTGAAAAATAATCAAAAGTAATCAAAAATGAGTTCGACTTCTTTAAAAGATTACTTTTGATTACTTTTGACTATTTTAGATTACTTTTGATTTTTTGTGATTACTTTTGATTCTCGCGAAATCGGTATGAGAGTCATAGTAGTCTGTTTGTCAAAACTTTTGACTTTTCAATATATGTCAGTTTTGATTTTTTCTGTTCTCGTTCTTTTGCCTGTAATCGCAAGTAATCCTGATTATTTTTTGATTATTTGTAATCGTAATCAATTAGTAATCAGAAATTGTTGAATAGTGGATTATATAATCATTACGATTCTTTTTAAAAAGTAATGTAATTGATTACTAATCGTAATCGAAATTTAACAGCTCTGCTCTAAAGAGGCTAAAATCCGAAAAAGGAAATAAAAATGGCACTAACCATATGGCCGCAGCTAGAATCATGGCATTCGGTGTATACATTCCTCTGACTGCGTAGACACGCAAAATAAAAACTCCAAATTCGTAATTTTACGGCAAAAATTTAATCATGAAGATAATTTATTTTGCATTATGTACGTGAAATAATTGTTTTTCAAAATCCACTATCTACTAATATTTATGGTATTTAAGTTTTTTTTTTGAAAATATAAGAATATTTATTTTTTGAATTGATTGAAGTATCGTTTCGATATATCTGTGGTCACAACCCATAACAGCCTAAGTCTGTTTTTCAATATTTTCAGTACAGGAGTTTAAAGTTTTGAATCTTCACTGAAAATCAGGAGAAGGTGTTTTTTGGAAAACTTTGCTACAGATTCCAAGGAAACGAATTTCTTTACTTAGTTGTTAACAAAAAATAGTTGTTTATTCTCGCAGTCAAAAGATATTATCGAAAAAGACACTTAGGCTCTTATGAATTGTTGAACGAAAGAAAGTCAAAAAGTTCAAGTTGAGTTAGGCTATTATTCCAGATTAAATAAAAAACTTTAAGTGCGCCTAAATTGACATAAACGAAATTGTAATTCGGAATAAGAGCTTAACTCAAGTTAGGAAAATAAAATTGTTTCTTTGTTTTTTTTTGATTAACGACTTAAGTTGATTTAGGCAATGATGAAAAAATAATGTTTATATTTGTTGTAATCCTAAATTGACTTAGGCAGTTATGCCAAAACAGTAATTTAGAAAAATAACTTAAGCTATTAGGTTTTTTAGGATTAATTGCCTTCCTAGAAGAGATACAAACATGAAAAATTTAGAGCAAATAAATTTAGATACGCTGAATACGATGGTGCTAATAACTCAATTGTGTCCTAACTCGAGTTAGGCTGTTAAGGGTTGTGACCACAGATATATAGTGTAAACCTATGGTAGCCTTGTCTTATAAGCGTGGCTTGAAATAATAAAAAAATAAATATTTATTTATAAAATTATTTTTTCAATATATGTGTTTGTTTCGGTTTGGCTATATTAAAAATATATATTTTCCTGTAATATTACTGCACTTCTACGAAAATCGACAGCCTCTGAGGAATGCAATCCATGGTGGAGGATATATAAAGTTCGGCCCGGCATAACTTAATGCCCTTTTTACTTGTTATTATTCGCGTTTACGTAATAAGAGCGGCGTATACATTACTGTAGCTGCAGCCGTTTGGTTGTTAGCATTTTTATCCCCCTATGTATGTTGCCTGATTGCTTTCCACAGAGGCCATCAAACAAATTATTTTATAAATAAATATACTTTATGTATATATATATATATATATATATATATATATATATATATATATATATATATACATATATATATATATATATATATATGTTAGAATGATAGTGGTCTAAGTCAAAAATAAAAAAAAATGAGATATGCCAATTTTTCTTTTTATTTTCATCAAGTCTCTAATTTAAGAACTTAACATGTATAAAAATGTACCGTTACAAAGATATTTCTCATTTTATGCACACCAAAATTTTTTTACTGTTAGTTTGAAAGTGGTCTAAATCACACTATATCCACTGACATTTTTGTGTGTTGATGTAAACAAACATTTTTTATTTATAATGTCCATTTTAAGTGATTCAGATAATTTGAATCTACATATATATATAAATGAAACTGTGTTTGTTTGTTTGTTCTTTATAGTAGCCTAAACTACTGAACCGATCTTCTTGAAATTTTCACAGTATGTTCATGCTGAACCGGTGGTGCAAATAGTCTATATATATTTTTGATATTTTAAGTGGGCGTGGCACCTCCCACACAAATTAGGGATTTATTCGTTTTTATAAATAAGCATATTCCGAATACTGTTGCAGCTAGAGTCTTGAATTTTCGTGAAAGTTCACTAATTATTAGTCTGCACAGTTGTGCCAAAAATGGGCGGTAACGGAAAAGTGGGCGTAGCACCTCGTATACGAAGTTAACACCTATTATTGAATATTGTCATTTATATGACACCTAGAGTGCTGAAATTTTGTGTAAGTGCATCTATCGTCAATGTACGTAGTTGTGCCAAAAATGGGCGGTATTGAAAAAGTGGGCGTGGCACCTCCCAAACGAAGTTAAAATCCATTTTCGAATATATTCCGTTCTATGACAGACACAGTACTGAAATTTTGTCTGAGTGCATCCAGCATCAATGTGCGTAGTTATGCCAAAAATGGGCGCTATTCGAATAGTGGGCGTGGCACCTCCCATACAATGTTAAAACCTATTATTGAATATATTCAGTTCTATGACAGATACAATACTGAAATTTTGTCCGAGTGCATTCAGCATCAATTAGCGTAGTTGTGCCAAAAATGGACGATATTGGAAAAGTGGGCGTGGCACCTCCCATACGAAGTTAAAACCTATTATTGAATATTTTCAGTTCTATGTCACCTAGAGTGCTGCAATTTTGTATAAGTGCATCTAGGCATCAATGTGCGTAGTTCTGCCAAAAATGGTCGGTAATGGAAATGTGGGCATGGCACTTCCCATACGAAGATAAATCCTATTATTGAATATTCAGTTATATGTCACCTAGAGTGCTGAAATTTTGTGTAGGTGCATCTAGCATCAATGTGTATAGCTGTGCAAAATATGGGCGGTATTGGAAAAGTGGGCGTGGCACCTTCCATACGAAGTTAAAACCCATTTTCGAATATATTCCGTTCTATGATACTGAAAGTTAAAACATATTATCGAATATTATCAGTTCTATGACACCTAGAGTGCTGAAATTTTGTGTGGATAGATCCAGTGTAAATAGTTGTGCAAAGATGGGCGGAAAGTGGCTGTGACCCTTCCCATACGAAATTGTTTTTGAGTATATTCGACACAGAGATTCATATAGTTGTGTGACTTAAATTAGTTGTAACCTGCTTAGACAATATACAAATGGGCGGGATTTGAATGATGGGACATTTTTGATTTGAATTTGGTAAAATTACACGTTTTCTTTTAATTTTCTTAGCAAAATATTAAAGAAGGGTTACAAAAAGATAAATATTCATACGTCAACAGCCGACTTAAGCCAAGAAAGCGGAAATTTCTTCTTACGAATAGAAAATGAAGGAGGAGAATCACACTTTACAAAAAAGCAATTTGATTTTTGACATTTCTTCCATTATTCGCCGTAAACTAACGTTCGCCATGGAACATATCCATTTCTTTAGTATCTCAGGGAAGTACCTTGATTATAATTGGTACATATATCACCGATCAGGAGAAAAATCAATATGAAAGCAGATTTTAATGTTACCTTTGGTTTTTTTTTGTCTGGCGAAGCGGGCGGTGTTTCAGCTAGTAACATATAAAATTAAATTATTTGAAAAGTAAATAATAATTTTAATATAAAGTTTCTTGACGAACAACCTGAAATATTTAAATTTATTTTTATTTTTTTTTAATAAAATATTTTGAAATAAATAAAATGTGCTTCAGTGGAATAATATTTTTCAATTTGTAAAACATAAATCATTGTATATTGTATAGCTACAGCTGTTTTGTTGGTTGTACTTCTATCCTATTTAAATTCAAAACGTTCAGATTCAAATGAAAATCCATTATCTCTCCATAACTTAATGATACTAGTCATTTGTTCGATACCAGATTTATCACTTTTCTCATTTTTATGAAAAGTAAAAAATAAAGTAGAATTTGGAAAAACTTATTATTTTGCGTGTCTATGCTGTCAAAGGAATCTACACCTCGAATTGCATGATTCTAGCTGCGGACATTCTAGCCCCTTTCAAGTACGACTTTCGAAAATCTCATTATATTACGTGTCTACGTAATATACACACCGAACTTCATCATTCTAGCTGCAGCCGTATAGTGGGTACCTTTTTTATCTATCTGTTCCGATTCTATACCTTGTCCAAATATTTTCAGTCCTTGTGAGGGAAAAACTTTTCCCTGCACCCACTTTCAATCCCAACCGATCTACAACTATAAGACGTATTTTGAGGAAATTGGGACGTCCTAGCTCCTTTCGTTTAGATGCTAGCGTGCTTTCAACAGACGGATTGACGAACAGACGGACATGGCTAGAACGTCTTATAATTTTATGACGATCTAAAATATATATATACTTTATAGGTATTATATTTCAATATTTCAAGCTGTTATTACAAGCGGAATAACAAACTTAGTATACCTCCATCCTGGAGGTGGAGGTTAAACAAATAATAAAGTATCTTCAGTCATTTTCAATATACTCCCGTCTGGTAAACGTCAACTTGTTGCAAACGCCAACACCAACCCAAGTGACTTCAGTTTAACCCTATTTTAATGCACATAAGAGTGCACTGAATCACTAAATTTTTTGCAGACGAAACAAAACAAAATAGACGAACAAAAAGTGGAGCACTGTCGAAAAACTTTATTAATTTTTCAGATTACTGTAGACTAAGGAAACGACCGCAAAGTGATGAAACTCGGGTTGTGGTTGAGAAAATCAACAGCGGGAACAGCAGCAGCATCAACAGTAACACCATCAGCAACAAACTCTCTTCAACTTATTCTACGTTTTCGGTGAAGTGGCACTGGCGTTTACATTTTTTATTGCACTTTGAAGAGTTCGCCAAGCAAAGTTTACTTTATGCCACTTTTTTGGAATATAGATTTTCTTTAAAGCTTGTGTCTAAGTTGTTTGACTTAAATTGTGTTTTTAATTGAATTTGGTAGTGGAGAGATCATGGTGATGGGTAACACATGGATGCTATAAATAATTTCAATTGTAATGTCAGCATACAAAATGCTTGAGATTTGCATCTTCGTCGTTTTAATACCATTATTGAAATGGGACAAAAAGGGATAAAAATGGTACATATTAATCTACAATAGCTAGAAACACGAAATTCGTTGTGTGCATTTCTCTAATTGAGTAGACACGTAAAATAAAGTTTTTTTTAATTTGTACTTTTACGGTGTAAAATGGGAGTAGAGGGATAAAAATGGTACCGACCAAAACGAATACACCTCGAATAATGAAAATCGGCGAAATAATACCTCTGATTGGGTATAAACGTGAAATAAAGGCGTTTTCTAAATTCGTACTTTTAGGGGGTAAAAAGAAAAAGGGGATAAAAATTGTAACGCCCAAAAGTCTGCAACTAGAGTCATGAAATTTGGAGTATACATTCCTCTGACTGCGTAGACACGAAAAATATAAGGTTTTTTTTTCCAAATTCACACTTCCAAGGGATACATTGGGATCATGGGGATAAAAATGGTACCAACTAAATAAACAGCTACAGCTAGAATAATGAAATTCGGTATGGTACATCCCTCTAATTGTGCAGACACGTAAAATTAAAAAAAACTTGTAAGTCATACTTTTAAGATAGGTAAAATGGATAAAAGGGGATAAAAATGGTAAAAAGGGGATAAATTGGTTGGTAACCAAATGGCCAAAGCTAGAATCATGGAATTCGTGGTATACAGTCATCTGACTGCATAGAATCGCAATGTAAAAAGATTTTCCCAAATTCGTATTTATTATCTTTACGACAAGAATGGAAATATACAAACCAACCAAAAGGCTGTACTTGATATACACCCACTATCCCCCCAATATTTTGGGTATTTAAGCTAGTTTAATGATTGCTGTCCTATATATACTTTTTGCAGTGACTTGCAGAATTATTTCTCTATATATAGTATCAACATATTGGCAACATATGACATATTTATTTATTTTTATTTGTTTTGGTATGTCTTTATTAACAAATTAAAATTTTTCTGTAATATTATTGGACTTATACGAAAATCGACAGCCTCTGTGGAATACAATCCATGGTGGAGGGTATATAAAGTTTAGCCCGGCCGAACCTAACGCCCTTTTTACATGTTTATGTAGACATTTGTCCAATTTCTGAATTAATAAAACTTTAATTAAAATATATAACTCATTGGTTGTATTATATGACGTTTAGAATTTATTGTGGGTTTTCGAAAGCACACTGTTCGTTTTTTTAAATGAATTAAATAGGAGATAAGTTATTATAAATTTCACATTTTTCCGAAATTTCAAGCAGTTCAAATTAAAAAACCACTATCTTGTTACACATCTTCAGTAAAGAAATGCAGTGTAAGCAATTGCATTGTCTTGTCGCCGCCACTTGCTCCTTTTCCGTGGATGTAGCACTGAAAGACATTAACAATTTCCAAGACATTAAGTTGCCAATTACCTGCATTTACATGTGCTATTTCCCGTAATATCCTCAAATAAATTGCTGAACAAGGTTTTTTTGTGCGAAATGTAGAGGACCTTTCATTCTTCGGTAGACGTACGCATTTCTGTACCAACAGCAGATAAACGGAAGGATGAACATATAAACAAAAGACATACGAAGTGAAGTGTATTCGCCATATACACGGAATAAACTCCTCACGTGGCAACTTCGTTCGTTTTTTTTTACTTTTTAATCACTGCAGTAGAGTAGCAAAAGGAACCGAAAAGACTTGAACTTAAGCCTCATGCGGCACCAGCCAGCACCAGTACTTGCTGCCGCAGTTCCATTCATTTAATAATCACTTATATGGACTGGCTGCAGCGCGAACTGTGGCGTGGAGTACTCCATTTACACATATTACCACTGCATGCTTGTATATGGTTTGGCTGAGAAGCGAATGGATGCAACTAGCAAAAAATGGTATTGTGTTCATCGAATCTTCAGGGAAAAATTAACAAGCTTAACAATGATTATAAAGTATTTTTTCTAATATGAGAAAAATATAAAATTGCAGTTTCCTCCTCCCATATTTCATTTAAGGATATGCACACAAGTTTGAATGTGTAACCCGTTAAGACGTGGAACAAAGCCATATGTACACGAAAATATCGCTGAAAAATGTCGCCGTCAATGTCAATCTCATTATTGCATCGTCCTACGCATCAAATATCCTTATTGCGTGGTGCCAGAAACACAACAGTCGTTGTGTACATTGCACATGAGTGAAGCATGGTTTGAATACCCTACACTAGGGTATTATTTCTTTGTACATTTGTTTGTAACAGAAAGATGGATATACACTCATTGTTTGTTTTACCGATCGACTTAGAATCACTATCTCAATCTATTTAGCCATGTCCGCATATCTGTTTGTCCGTCCGTCTGTTGAAAGCACGCTACAATATAAAAGAAAGGAGCATGGACGTGCACATTTTCCAAGTATATAATATAAAAAGTTGAACAAAGCTAGGAATTAAAAATGGACGAAATCGATACAGAAGGACACGTTTTTCCCAAATATTACGATATATACATATAAAATATTTGTTTTTTTCTGTTTGGCTATATTAAAAAACTTATTTTCCTTTAATATTTCTGCACTTCTACGAAAATCAACAGCCTCTGTGGAAAGCAATCCATGGTGGAGGGTATATAAAGTTCGGCCGGGGCGAACTTAACGCCGTTTTTACCTGTTCAGGTTTAAAGAAAAACATTTTTAAATATCAAGTTGCAAATGATTTTGACTATACTTTATTTGATTTTGGCTATAACTTTGACATACCAATAACTTAGAAGGATGTAGAAGAAACTCAAGCAGTTGGTATGTAAGATATAATAACCGAAGATGATACTATTTTAGCAAATGACGCAGATAAAGTCTCAGTTTTAAATGAATTTTTCCTTGGAATTTTTAATAATATACAAAAATGTAACGCTGCAGATCCTAGTACTGATATTAATATTTTCCGTACTCTAGTGTCATAGAGTACCACTTTTAATCCGCTAAAACTGGAAAAGACAGATGTTGAACAACTTTTATATAGCCCAGGTTATAACGCCTATAACACTGTGTGTAAATTATAACCAAATACGGACACCACTACATGATAAAAGACCCGTGTCTCCCACTTTTTGCCTAAAGTCATGCACTTTTTATGAACCCCAAAGATTTGGGGCCTCGTTGTCATTTTTGCAAAAAAGTGATCATTTTCTCAGGCTCATATCTTGCAAACCGCTTTGAATTTTGATTTACTCTCTGAGGCAAAGTTGTAGCTCTTGTCATAAAGAACAATAATTGCGAACATATAAAATTAGAAAAGAGTCATCTTCAAGGTCAAAATCGCAAATGTCGTCGAACAAATCTTACAGGCTGTAGTGAGTGTAGGTAGCGTATACGTGCTGTGCTGTTGATTAAGTATAATATCACTCATACGCACTGTAGTCGGAATGACCATTAACAGACACAGTTCTGCAATATATATTTTTCCTACCTAAACGGTGTTGAGAATCATTACTAGGAATCTCATATGTTCTAGAAAGTTTTTTATTGAGATCTTAGGAAAATTTTTTGTGTTGATTGTTTCCTTGAATTTTGAACGGCTTGCTACCTACGGACCTGAACAGGGGAAAAAGGTTAAAAAAATATTTTTTTTTAGTTTTTTTTAGAGAATTTGACCTGCAAGATGAAGTTTTTTTGATTTTATATGTGCCAGATAGAATGATAGCGGTCTAAGTCACACTTTATCCGTTCTGTATCCGGTATGCAATGGTTTATGTTTGAGTCAATTGAAAAATATTTATCCACCGAAACACAAATTTTTTTCTTAGAATATCCTACTACTTTATCGAACTTTTATAAAAAAAATGGACAGCGTTGGTACCTCTAAGGGAACCACTACTTTCGGAGGATGTATTGAATTAGATCATTTCATTTCATTCTTCTCAAAATTGGAAAAATTGAACACACACAATTTTTATTTTTTGCAAAAGTAGAATTTCCTTACGAAAATTGAAAAAAAAAAAATAGAAAATATTTTCGTCTAGAAACTTTATATTGAAATTATTTTTTAATTTTCAAATAATTTCATTTTATATTTTATTAAAATTGTCTGAATCACCTAAAATGGACATTATAAATCAAAAAAATTTGTTTGCATCCATGCCACACATCAATATTAGTGGATATAGTCTGACTTAGACATATTCAAACTAACACTAAAGTCAATTTTGGTACATTTTTATACCCTACACCACTTCGTGGAATAGGGTATTATAAGTTAGTTTCGCGCCAAATAATTGTAACACCACGAAATAATCGAGCTAGACCCACCTTTATGTATACGGATCGGCTTAGAATCACCAGCTGAATCGATTTACCGATGTCTGTCCGTCTGCTGTCCATCTAAGCTTGTTCCCACGCTACAGGTCGCAATTGCTGTCCGCTTATCATGAACTTTGGCAGAAGTTACTTTTTTTGGCCAAGAACGGTATTGAATTTGGAGGAAATCGGTTCAGATTTAGATATAGTCCCCATACAAATGTCGCTCCCGATTTGACATTTTCCGCTCTAGAAACCACATCTTGTACCCGATTTTCTTTGAATTTGGCACAACATCTTCTAATCCAACTAGAAACACCTATGCAGAAATTCGGTGAGATCGGTTCAGATTTAGATATAGCCCCCATATAAATGTCGCTCCCGATTTCACTTTTTCCGCTCTAGAAACCACATCTTGTACCCGATTTTCTTTAAATTTGGCACAACATCTTATAATCGAACTAGAAACATCTATGCTGAAATTGGGTAAGATCTGTTCAGATTTAGATATAGTCCCCATACAAATGTCGCTCCCGATTTGACATTTTCCGCTCTAGAAACCACATCTTGTACCCGATTTTCTTTGAATTTGGCACAACATCTTATAATCCTACTAGAAACACCTATGCAGAAATTGGGTAAGATCGGTTCAGATTTAGATATAGTCCCCATACAAATGTCGCTTCCTATTTCACTTTTTCCGCTCTAGAAACCACATATTGTACCCGATTTTCTTTAAATTGGCACAACATTTTAAAATGGAACTAGAAACACCTATGCTGAAAGTGGCTATGATCGGTTCAGATTTTGATATAGCCCCCACACAAATGTCGCTCCCGATTTGACTTTTTCCCCTCTAAAATCCACATTTTGTACCCGTTTTTTCTTTAAAATAATTTCGCCCTTCTTCGAATTTAAATTGCAAAGTTTGAATCGATTCCGTAACTCCTTTCGATAGTTATCGTGTACACCAGCCAGCCATACAGACGGACGGACGGACATGGCTCAAAAACCTTAAAAAGTCGTGAAACGGATTTGGTCCAAACATACTTATGATCTTAAGTCATTCCTTCATTGCGTTACACTTTTTTCTGTCCCAAATGATATATACTTCTACTACTACTCTGTAGAGTGAGGGTATAATAAAACCAGAAATTTGAAAAAAAAATAATTAGTACTTCTTTTTATAGCCGATTCTACTTTAAAATTTTAAATGATCCACCCGTAGGTGGAACTCAAATCAATATTCTATAGCTCAGGGTATACATTAGGGCGGGTTCATTTGTATGGATGGCAAAAATTAACACAGCGTCAGGCAAAAACGAAATCTAAGGAAAATTCTAAGAGAATTTCTCCAAGAAACCATGAGTCTAAGATGAATTCCAAACCCTCAGACACATTTTTGTTTTTGTCTTTGCTATAGTATGAAACTTAGAGGTTTGTATATGTTATACTCACTCAATTTAATATTTAATGTGATCTTAAATTTGAAGTTGACTAGACGACGCGGAATAGAAATTCATATGAAATTCGTGGTTTCCTTGAGAAATGTTTCCATAGACTACGTTTTTGACTGACACTTTGTGCGAAAAAAATCTACCCACACTAGTATGCATATAATAGATCATACGCCTTTCAAATTCATCATCTGTTATATGAAGTCGATATCAGTGTGTTTCTCATATTATAGGGTGTACTAGTTTCAACAGAGCCGAACTTAACTCCATTTCCAGTTGACGCATTTTGGAGCAGGACAAGTCACGTGTACTCGCAGCCATTACATGTGAAAACAAGAAGTGAAAATGCAACTAATGAAAGAAAAACAAGCGTTGATGTCCATAAACGCCATCGTTATGACATTTAAAGCAAAACGGAGAAGAGACAAAGACACACAGTTTAAAACGGGCATTAAGTTCGGCCAAGCCGCACCCAATATACCCTAAGCTATGGCAAAATGTGAATGATTTGGTTAGTTTACATGGCTCACTTCCATGGGAGCGTCAAGTATTGCCTTAAAGTCAAGCCTGCTTAGAATATAGGAGATCTATGAGAATATCTATGCAACGGGATGACAAAATACTCAATTTATTTATTTCATTATTTATTAAAATTATAATTATATTTATAATAAAGCTCACAACTGCTATCGGCCTCTCAATTTTATATTTAAATTTATTTATTAAGAACTCGCCCGAAATTTCTTAGAGATTTGCCAATGGAATGTCAAACTTAAGGTACTGCTCGTGCAATTTTTGTAGTTAAAAGCAAACGTATTTTAACCATTGGCTGGCAACTTGCTGAACCGAATATCCCATTTCCATTTCCAACTCCTACACATAAACGATGTCGGCGAATTGGTATCGTTGAAAGGTGAAGTGGAAGTACTGTCCGCACATCACCACCCCCCTCCTCCTCGTACTCCTCCTCCACCCACATGCATTGAACACGACCATTTTAACGCAACATGTCCGTTTGCGCGGCTGAAGAATATCATCTCTCACACGTGTCTACACTTGCTACACGCATCCTTGCCACGAACATCTTCAATAGTTTTTGTGTTGATGCTGCACATTCGGATGGTCGGCGGTCGGTCGGTCGGTTGGAATGCAACGTCCTGTGTGTCGTCACTAACAATTAAATGGAAATGACGATGTTTTTCGTCTTCTTTTTTAATTATATATTTACTTCAGCAATGAACACTGTTTGTATAACCAACAGACATACGTCGGACTCGTGCTCTTTCATTCATGCCGGAATACATCCGTGTTTACATGTGGGTGGACATTGACGTTAACAACAAGGGACGTTTATAAGAGTGTCCCGCCAAATTGTCATTGCCATATTAGGA
Source organism: Polietes domitor (assembly GCA_947397865.1). Taxonomy (NCBI): domain Eukaryota; kingdom Metazoa; phylum Arthropoda; class Insecta; order Diptera; family Muscidae; genus Polietes; species Polietes domitor. The sequence goes on along the minus strand of OX377619.1, from coordinate 34,279,263 downwards.
TACAGCGAATTTTTATTTTTAGATTTAAATTTTTTTAATTATAGTATATTTCAGGTAACCAAACATAAACTCATATTTAAAAAATATTAGAACATTTTAATACCCTCAAGTGTAGGAAATTTTACTTTAATTACACTCTCCTACAAATTAAGACTCTTTGATTGGAACAGAAGTAAACTTTTAGTCCAGCTGGTCTGAGTTTTTTTATAGCGGGAACATCTTTTTTGTCAAAGAGAGCATTATACTAAGTGGAAAATATGTTGTAAAGTCTAAGAGAGTTCTTATTGTCTTAACAATATTGCGGAATTTTATAACGATAATTTTTGTGGAAGATTTTAACTCGTTTAGCTCGTCGTCTTATGGCCAATTTGACACTTTTTTCGAGAAAAACAAAAATAGTCTGCAAAAAAATTAGCTGGAAAATTTCACCAAAGACATTATTTTTTCTGGCCAAGGACCATCGGTATTGTATTTGGAGGAAACCGGTTCAGATTTAGATATAGCCCCCATACAAATGTCGCTCCCGATTTCACTTTTTTCGCTTTAGAAACCACATATTGTACCCGATTTTCTTTAAATTTGGCACAACATTTTATAATCCAACTAGAAAAACCTATGTAGAAAGTGGGTAAGATCAGTCCAGATTTAGATATAGCCCCCATACAAATGTCGCTCCCGATTTGACATTTCCGCTCTAGAAACCACATCTTGTACACGATGTTCTTTAAATTTGGCAGAACATCTTATAATCCAACTAGAAACACCTATGCAGAAATTGGGTAAGGTCGGTTCAGATTTAGATATAGCCCCCATACAAATGTCGCTACCGATTTGACATTTTCCGCTCTAGAAACCACATATTGTACACGATTTTCTTTAAATTTGGTACAACATCTTATAATCCAACTAGAAACACCTATGCAGTTGTAAGTGTAGTGAGACAGAAAGTCCATCCTCTTTAGCCCTTCCTTACTTGTTTGGGAGATGCGCATATGTCCATACTTTGGTATAACCCAAATTGGGCAACATTCTGATCTATTACAGCTCTAGAAACTACATCTTACATCGGATCTTCATCAAATTTTGCAGATCATGATATTTTTCAACTAGGAACACCTACCGTGAATGAGAAATATATAGGTCCATGTTTTATACCAGGCCCAAAATGTTGAAATGAAATGTCAGTGCGATTCATCCTATTACTACTGTATAATTTGTATTTGTCTGTCGGATAATTGGATCAATTACCATATTATTAACCATATTCGTTAAATATGACTAAAGATGAATTTATAGTAACTGTATAATTTATATGAACTACGTAAAATTGCGCCCATGAAATACATGGGTTTAGTAATCAAAGCGAGATATATACGCAGGGAATGGTGTAGGGTATTATATAGTCGGCCCCGCCCGACTTTAGCCTTTCCTTACTTGTTTAGGTTTAAGGTGTTTATAAAAACATTTTCAAATATAAAATTGCAACTAATTTTGACAACCCGTGCAGAAGTTATGATAGTTCTATTTTACCCAAAACTTATGTCACTTTGTGCGAGGGACCAGAAGCGGTGTGGCAATATTGCCCATATTGCAAGTGAATGCAACGTCTATAAAAGCATTGCCAAAGGTCAAATTTTAGAGAATTCCGTTCACCCATATATAAGTTATAACAGCTTTAATATCACCTAGGTTAGGGTGCTTTGTATGGGAGGGAAGGGGCGTGTTAAAACCCGACATATTTTGTCAAAATATAACTGATTTTGTGGAAAATATTAGCATGTGCAAAGTTTGAATTGATTTCTTAACTCCTTTTGAGAGTTATCGTGTATATCAGCCAGCCAACCAACCTAAAAAGTCGTAAAACCGATTTGGTCTAAACATACTTAGGGTCTTAATGATATATAACCTCCTACTCTGTAGAGTGAGGGTATAATTATAATATTTTTTGTTAAATGAGATATTTGTTGAATAAATGGCCATGTTTCATTATTATAGAATTGAATTAAAATTAATTAATTAACTTTAAGGAACACGACCTCTTATAGTGACTACAAAAATGTTTTTTTATATAATAATAGTCCTTGAATATGTATATATATAGATAGGGTGGGTCATTTGTAATGTTTAAATTTGAAATACCGATTACTTTGACTTTGAATGGTTCTACATTCATTTCATTTTTGTTTTCAGGTTTATAAAGGGATGCTATACGCTCGAATGAAATTGGGAGATATTAAAAACTTTTCTTCAATAGTAGTGAGTCTTTAACTCAAATCGAAAGAAATTGTTATTCGACAAACTCAACAGTGTACGTTCTCATCCAGGGCGTTCAATCGAAAACATTGTTGCTGTGGCTAAGAATGTCCAAGAACATCCAACATATTCCAAAAAACATGCACCAATTTTAATGCCAGTAATTTTGTTGTATAAGTTTGATTGTAATTTTACTATTTAAGGGTGAAGAGCTTCATTTACAACTTTGATGCATTTTTTCCACCATTTTTTTCGTAAAACAATTTAATCCTTAAATGTCCTTTTTGAAAGGACTTTTTAGATTATCTTGAAAAAAAATTGACCCATAAATATAGGAGCTAGAGTGTTAAGATCTACCACAAAAATAATCCTCGTACAATTCCACAATATAGTTCTGATAACACTTTTCTCACTTACTATAATGCTTCATTCGACCAAGAGCAGAAAACTTTGTACACTATAAAAAGAAAAAAATGCATACCCTTTCTTTTCCAAACAAAAATCCTTAATTTATTGTACAGTGTTATTAATATTAATAAAATTTAAATGTCCCAAAGTTTTTTCACACGGTTGACCCTAACATACCAACATAGTTCTGAATATGAAATACACATGAGTAAAAGTTGCAACTGTGACACTTTGGCAACCAAATTATTATTTATACAAGCAGAATTCGTTGGTTCGTCAATTAAGGACGAAAAAGTATCTTTGAACAAGCAATACTATATTTTATTTTTGGAATATACATTTAAATTTGAAATTTTTAATAATTAATATGACGGAACTATATATTGTCACAGATATACACATGTAGAAACAAACTCTCCTTGTAAAACAGAACTATTCTTTATAAACGGCGGAATTTAAAATTTAGTTTAGGGATTTTTCGAAATGGTTTGAACAGAAAGGGGTAAAAATGATATGAATCAAATTATATCTACATTGCAATTCTCAACATGGAATATACCCTTAATATACCAATGCAGGGTAAACACTTTGATTGCCTTTTGATTTCCACGACAAATCTTGTGAAACAAAATTAAATTGACTTAAAATTAAACAAGTCGCTGCGAAGCCACTTGAAAGACTTTTGACATACTCGAAATCATGATCATGGTAGTCTGCAGCCAAGTAATAAATGTCACCATGCCATTTGTAAATAAATTTGGATTTTATTAATCTATATTTAATTTTTATACACTCCTCGAGAGTATTATGTCTTTGTGCATTTGTTTGTAACACCCAAAAGAAGGGAGATAGACCCGTTGTTAATTATACCGATCGGCTTAGAATCACTTTCTGAGTCGATTTAGCAATGTCCGTCTGTCCATCTGTCCATCTATTGTTGTAATCACGATACAGGTCGCAATTGTAGCCAGAACCAAACGAAACGCAATTTAATTTTCGGGACAAGGAAAACGCAATTTAATTTGAAGAAAATCGGTTCAGATTTAGATATAACCCCCATACGAATTTCACTCCCGATTTGACCCTTTTCACTCTAGATAACACATATATCAACAGATTTTCTTCAAAATCGGCAAAACATCTTATAGTTCAACTACAAACACCTGTGGTAAAAATGTGTTAGATCGGTTCAGATTTATATATAGCTCCCATACAAATTTCGTTCCCTATTTGAATTTTTCCGCTCTAGAATCCACATATTTCAACAGATTTTCTTCAAAATTCGCAAACCACCTTATATTTCAACTGGAAACACCTGTGGTAAAAATGAGTTAGGTCGGTTCAGATTTATATATAGCTCCGATACAATTTTCGTTCCCAATTTGAATTTTTCTGCTTTAGAATCCACATGTTTTAACAGATTTTCTTCTAAATTCGCAACACACCTTATATTTCAACTGGAAACACCTGTGGTAAAAATGTGTTAGATCGGTTCAGATTTATATATAGCTCCCATACAAATTTCGTTCCAAATTTGAATTTTTCCGCTTTAGAATCCACATATTTTCCTCAAAATTTGCAAAACACCTTATGTTTCGACTGGAAACACCTGTAGTAAAAATGTGTTAGATCGGGTCAGATTTATATATAGCTCCCATACAAATTTCGTTCCCAATTTGAATTTGTCAGCTCTAGAATCCACATATTTTAACAGATTTTCTTCAAAATTCGCAAGCCACTTTATATTTCATCTGGAAACACCTTTGGTAAAAATGAGTTAGATCGGTTCAGATTTACATATAGCTATCATACAAATTTCGTTCCCCCAGAAACCGCGTATTTTCAGAGAATTTCTTAAAATTGAGCATAACACGTTATACTTCAACTAGAAGAACTTATTGTGAAAGTTTGTCACTTCATTCCATGTTTGGATATAGCCCCGATACAAATATTATTCTCGATTTGACAAATTCTACCAGGTCACATTAGCCTGTGATTAGGAAAAATACAAAAAAATTTCCCGTTTTCACTTTTTTACTGAAATGAATTGTGTTCCGATAGAAAGTGGAGTGTATCTTACTTGTTTTGCGTTGCATTTTTGTCCAAATGTTTTCTCTGATATAATAGACTCTTGAGTGCACTTTGAATATAAATTTTGATTTTTGTCTTATAGTAACTTATTGGTCGAATTATTGCACGCTTATAGCAATTTTTGTGGATTCTCACAGTGAAAACTGGAAACTTTTTCGTATTTGGTGTTAGCACTTTATAAAAAAAAAATAATTAGCTGCAGTCAATACCTTTCGAATGATGCATAAATGATGAACATCGGCATGAAATTGACGCCGCAGCGCTCATTTCTGTAAAAAGAGTTTGAATATTTTCGCTCTGAAAACCATCGGCTGCATTAAATTATTTCACAACAATGGAGTCAGTGACGTAGCGTTTAACTCGATATTCATCATTTAGGCATCATTCGACAGGTATTGAATCCTTCAATTTATTTTTTATAACACCTTTTACAAAATGTTTCCAAGAAATATGAGATATTATCTGTCACCTTGACCAATTAGAAAAGAGAATAAAATTTTTATTTAAAGTGCCTATCAATTCAGAAAAAATTGAACAAAAATGCAACATAAAACAAGTAAGGACAGGCTAAAGACGGGCGGGCCGACTATATGATACACTCCACTTTCTATCCGAATACAATTCAATTCAGTAAAAAAGTGAAAACGGGAAAAATTTGTGTATGTTTCCTAATCACTGGTTAATGACCTGGTCCAACTTGTCAAATCGAGAATAATATTTGTATCGGGGCTATATCCAAACATGAAATGAAGTGACTAACTTTCACAATAAGTTCTTCCAGTTGAATTATAAAGTGTTATGCTCAATTTTAAGAAAATCTCTGAAAATACGCGGATTCTGAGGGAAAGAAATTTGTATGAGAGCTATATGTAAATCTGAACCGATTGGACCCACTTTCACCATACTTCCTAGTTTAAATATAAGATGTTTTACCAATTTTGAAGAAAATCTGTTAAAATGAGTGGATTCTGGAGCGGAAAAATTCAAATTGGGAGCGAAATTTGTATAGTAGCTATATATAAATCTGAACCGATCTTACACATATCAATTACCGGTGTTTCCAGTTGAAATATAAGATGTTTTGCAAATTTTGAAGAAAATCTGTTAAAATATGTGGATTCTAGAGCGGAAAAATTCAAATTGGGAGCGAATTTTGTATGGGAGCTATATATAAATCTGAACCGATCCAACACATTTTTACCGCAGGTGTTTCCAGTTGAAATATAAGATGTTTTGCCAATTTTGAAGAAAATCTGTTGAAATATGTGGTACCTAGAGTGAAAAGGGCCAAATCGGGAGTGAAATTTGTATGGGGGCTATATCTAAATCTGAACCGATTTTCTTCAAATTAAATAGCGTTCGTCCTTGTCCCGAAAAACTTCGTTGTGCAAAGACGGACATTGCTAAATCGACTCAGAAAGTGATTCTAAGCCGATCGGTATAATTAACAATGGATCTATCTCCCTTCCTTTTTGGGTGTTACAAACAAATGCACAAAGACAAAATACTCTCGTGGAGTGTATAAAAATTACACGGGAAAAACATAATTTTTAAACATGTTTTCAGGAGCGTTTAACCCATTTTGGCCCAGAGTTCGATTAATCAAACAGTAAGCTGTATGAAACACAATTTGGCTGGGCTTTAATTGGTTAACTCACAGATCGCTTGACCCAGTTACGAAATATTTTGTAGGCCATCATTAAACAATCCAATCTTCATTTCTGGGGGTGATTATACAATACAATTTATTTTCGTGACCCATCCTAGAGAAAATACGAGTATTGACGATTTGGAAGTTTACGTATGGTGGTAATTTTAGAGGGGGTGAATATTTCACCCTTTTGGACGATGAATCGGCATGTAACCCTTACGTTTCTAGTATAGAATTCTTTCAGCAATATTACTTAAAGCATTACGGAAAATATTTTAACCCTTTCAATATAGGGTCTTTTTGACCTCTTTTATGAAAAAAGGGTAAAAAAGCACCCCTAAATCAGGCGTTTAAAGAGCAAAATGCTCTTAAAAATGGCCGTGAAATTCTACTATAAAACTTAAATGCCAGCAATAAGTCACAACTTAAAATTAAATTTAGAGTTAATTTTGTACTGTTTCCGAATTGGTGCTAAACTGTCACACAAAAGTTAATTTTATGTGAGTAGTGCGAATGGAAAAAATATCATACAATCGTCGCCGCAGAACAAAATCAAAAAAGGAGCCCCTAAAAACACCCCAGCTGAACTGTTTTAAATAATTAAAATCCGAGAAGTTTCTGGTTAGGAATAAATTCCAAATTTTATATCACCTTATGGATTTTAATTCAGTTTGCCATTTTTAATTTCGAACAAGTAAATGTAGTTATTTTTTTTATTTCTCCCAAAATATAGTCCAACAATAACTGTAGCCAAATAATAGCCATAATACAATGCCATACAAAAGGAATAAACTATTTTAAACAACAAAAAACAAAACCTCAACCACACAAAATTTCCATTATGACTACATCATCGCCGTAAGTTATAGTCGCGAAATCCAAACCACTTCACCACTTAGCCCAGTCAGTTCATCAACATCAACATTGACCTCAGCTTCTGCTTCAGCGCTGCATACTGCAGACTCAGCCCCCAACAATGTGGCTTTGCACTTGCACGTTAACACCTTTACCGCCTGCCTGCATGCGCGTCCACGACTTCTCCACCACCACGCTAGCACAGGCCAATCACTTCCAGAACATAAATTATGTGTATGTGGCGGTGGTGGTGGTCTTATTCTTCTTCTTCTCTTCATTCTCCATACCGTTCACATCCATTTGGCCCATATTCCCATTAAGAACACAAATATTTCATATGAACATTTATGTGAGATTTTATGAATTGAATTGCTCGTGATGCATTCTGTTGCAAGAAAAATAATGAATAGAAACTAATATTTTCCACTTCCATTCCATTCCAAAGCTGAATTTATACTTTGAATCATTTCTAAGAGTTCATCATACGTTCAGCTCCGGCATCACTTGGCGTTGGCTATATATGTGTGTGTGTGTGCGTGAGAGAACTGAAGTCATGGTAACATTGAAAGTAGTCGGAGATCATGGTCGACTTGCTAATCCATTGGTTATTAATGGGACTAACAGCAGACTGCGGAATAAAAATAATTCCGAATAATCCAAAGAGTAGAAATTTTCACATAAAATAAAGAACATTTAAATTGTAGAATGTACTCCATTCTACTTACACGATGGTAATACAAGCATTGTTTTATTAAAATAGGAGACTGCTTTACTACGTTACTGCAGATGGGGAATAGGATCGTACCAATCACACCTTCATTACCAATTCATTCTCTTTTATAAAAAGTCCTGTGGGGCCTACAATACCTACAATGAGAGTGAAATAGGATACATGTTGGCTGTAAAGTCAAAAATTTTGAAAAGAGTAGATAGGGAAAGTTGAAATAAATACAATTACAAACTCGTAATTTTGTTGTATGAGTTGTCGTATAATTTTGCTATTTACGTGTGAAGAACTTTATTTACAAGATTGGTGTCTTCGGTAACCCCCATTGAAAATTTTCAACAGTTTTTTTCGTACAACATTTCAATCCTTAATGTCCTTTTTGAGAGAACTTTTTGATTTTCTCAAAAGAGAAATAGAAATAGAGGAGCTAGAGGATAAATCCACAAAATAATCCTCATAAGATTCCACAATACAGTTCTACCATTAAGGATTCTATCAGACATTACATTAAAACAATTTTTTCACTTAGTATAATTCTTCATTCGAATAAAAAATTAAAGCTTTGATCCACTGTAAAATTAAACTCAGACCAGTTTATTCTGCAAAAATAGTCCACTCAATATACCGTTTCAGAATTCTTGGGTCGCTATTATGTTCCATTCAAAAACAATTAATTTGTTGGACAGTGTAATTAAATACATTTTTAAATTAAGATCCCAACGGGAAAAGGAAGGCGCACGCAAAGCCTTCTCACAGGCCTTGTTAGAGAGGTACAAGGCATGCTTGCTGCATTCTATACTCATTTAAAATAAACACAGGGTAATATTGGAGAGCAAGGCCTTCCCTCTCGCTTCTATTTGCAGGCCTTCTAGAAGGGCTCTGACAAAAGGCCATCTAGAAGGACTCCTACCACAGACCTTCTGGAAGGCATGCAACCAAAGTCCTTCCAGAAGGCCTTCTAGAAGGTCCAAAAATAAGGCAAAAAAAAAAATATGACGATCCAATGGACCAGAATTTTTTCAATATTTCTGGCCTTGTTATTGGCAGTATATTAATTTTAAGGCCTTTCTAAATGCCTTCTCAAAGAAGGCAGTCAAGAATGAGTATAGGATTTCTAAATGCTGATGCTTAGACCTTCTGGTAGGCCTTCTTAGAGAAGCGAGGTGAATGAATCTTTTTTCATGCGCCAAGAAGGCCTTCTGGAATGCCTATTTTCAGAAGGCATACAGGAATGTGTTTTGGATCCGAAGAGAAGGCATTTTAGAAGGCTTTCTAAGGGGAGGCCTTCCAAATTTCCCCGCTGGGATGTTTTATGAAATGTAAAAACTTCTAAAAACAGACAATGCATTTATAGACTCACCATATAGTCTGTTTCTAATATTATTACGGCATGTGAGCGCGATAGATAGAGATGCATACTCGAGTGATGTATTATTAATGTTTAATAAATCTTAAATTATCACCACTCCTTAAGGGGCTCCCATATATATCTTAGAGGGGAGATGTGTAGGTATGTTGGGGGGATATGTTGAGGGGGAAATTAATGGGATCAGTCTTACACTTCTCCCCTCTAAGGAACCCTCTTAAGGAGTGGTGATAGGAGGTATGTGTGTTCGAAAAAAATATTGGGGAGGAAAAATGAATGGGGGTTGGTCTTACATTAAACCCTCTGTGGGCGACTCCGAGGCAGTTTTGGGGCTTTTTGTGTATTTATACCCCTTAATTTTGACCCCGATGAGTGCCCACTTACACTTACCCCACCACCCCCATTTTTTGCTCGTGAACTTCTTTCCGAACGTCACAAAATAGGGGGTTCAGCATATCAAAGTGAACAAACCCTAAATTAACCCTTAATGGGCAATCTTGAATATGATTGGTTTTTGGTGTTTGTGTTAAGTTTTGGGTTTTGATGTGTTCTGACATACATAGTAATCTTTTATGGCCAACATTTTTGTGGAACATTTCATCCCCGCCCTTCCCCCTTTTCGGGGTGTTTTTTTACAATTTGTTAGAATAAATCCAAAAAGTACCGTTATAAGGGAGAGTTAGAGGTTAATATGTTCTACAAAAATATTTGCAATCCCATTGTCTACAATGTTGCTGAACATATCCTATCAACTCAGATGTAAAGAAAACATAATTTTATATACCGATATGCTGCAAGAACACGCCAGAGCTGGGAAACTTTAATCGCCTATAAAATGAAATTGCCATGTGATCTGTAAAAACGTCGTCACACGTATATTTTTTAGTCTCCTCTTTCAGAATCAATTGTCAGAACCTCGTAATTTTGAAAAAAATGAAATTGTTGTGTAATTAATAAAAGATGAAATATTTGAAATACATTAATAAAGCTATACATTTATATTTTCAATGTTTAAATTTTTAGAACTATAGAAAATTAAACATTGTCTATTTATAAAAGTAATAAAAAAGAATCAAAACAGTTGTTTCCCGAAATTGCCTTTAAAACAAGTAGTACATTAAAATCGGTTAAGTATTTCAAGAGTTGCAGGCAATTGATTGTTCACTGATAAAAATACGTATACAATATTTTTGTGAGAAGATTCCATACACAAACTTTCAATACAATCGCAGCTATCGAAGTCGAAAATCGTACCGCTTGACATGGAGTAGCTCACTGGGGACATAACAATTTCTCAATCAAATTGAAATTTTTATGTTTGTATTAAAAAAATATGTTTACTAAAGGGTCGAAAGAAAGCTCACATTTGTCTGTTTGTGCCGACACTATTGTCGCAACATGAGCGTCTTACACTGAAATTGACATATTTATTCAAAAGTAGCTGAACCCCGCCCGCTTCGTCAGGCAAAAAAACAAATGGTAAAATTAAAATCAGTTTTCATATTGATATTATCGTGGTCAGTAATATATACGTTCCAAATTTCAGCCTTCTAAAGGGTCCGCCATCTAACGTTTTTTTTAACTATTCAACCGTTGGACTATTATTTGTGGGGTGCCCTCAAAGATCAGTGTTACGCCGACAAGCCAGAGACAATTGACGCTTTAAAGGACAATATTCGTGAAGACATTGGTGAAATACAGCTGCACACAATCGATAATGTGCTTAAAAATTGGACCGATCGTGTAGGCTACTGCATGGCCAGCCGAGGCAGCCATTTGAATGAAATTTTCCATTATTAACCGGAAGGATTGTACTTTCAAATAAAAAAGGAAATTTGAGGAAATATTCAGTAGTTTTTTTATAGCATTTTCAAAAAAAATAAGTTATTTGGCGGACCCTTTAGCTTAAAAACACTTTTGCCACACCCCCATCACCCACGAAACGAAAATTCAAAATCCGGCATCATATTTATCTTTCTCGTGGTCAGTAATATATACGTTCCGATTTTCAGCCTTCTAGCTCTGAAAAACACTATTGCCACGCCCACTCCGCCCACAAAATGAAAATCCAAATTTCGGCGTCATATTTATCATTCAGTCAGTAAAATATATGTACCAATTTTCAGCCTTCTAGCTCTCAAAAACACTATTACTTCGCCCCCTCCGCCCACAGAGCAAATTTTTAAAAATGCTATAGCCTATAGTTCTTTCCAGACCTGCATCTATCTGTATTGAAAATTTCAACAACATCGGTTCAGCTGTTTACACGTGATTGCGGAACAAACAAACAAACAGACAGACTTACACTAAGTTTTTATAATATTAATAGGGAATTCAAGGATTCAAATTCATATTTATTTCTTGCTGATCATAATAATTTATTAAAGGTTTATAAACATTATTGAATTTAAATCGCTTTAAACCTGTTATAGGGACTATTATGAATATTACAGTAAATTGATTTGAATTTGTGAAACATAAGCACATTGAAACCAATATTCAAATTTAAAAACTTTTTTAAATTCAAATTTGTAAATGATATTCATATTTAAAACTTTACTTTCAAAGTTGAAGCGCTCTTTCAATTTTACATTTAATAATCATCATGAGAAATACATCCATAACTTCTTTGAATTTCAATTACATAAAGTTTGTAGACATAAAAATCACCAATTTAATACAAACAAGTTTGTAGACAAAAACATCACTTGTAATTTAATAGATATATTAACTTATACGAATACGTTTAGTGCTAAAATTAAAAAAATATACATTTCAAATCAAAGCAATTTTTTTTAAATATTTGACCGATGAGTTCAGTTTATTATCTTTACTTTATTTACATTCTCAACTTATTTAAATTTCAATTAAATAAAAGTTTGTAGACGGAAACATCACTTATAATTAAAAAAATATTTCAAATCTAAGCAAAATATTTTTTTACATATTTCACCGAGTTTATTATCATCTTGAAATAAATATAAAATATTAATAAAATATAGAGTAACATTTATTAAACAGTTAGAACTGCAAGTAGTGTTTTTTCTGCAGGAGAAAAATCGTGTTTTCAGATGAAGCTCATTTTCATTTCGGTGGCTATGTCAATAAACAAAATTGCCGCATATGGGGTTCAGAGAACCCACACGTGACTATTGTGAAGCCAATTCATCCACAACGAGTCACTGTTTGGTGTGAATTTTGGGCTGGCTTCATCATTGGGCCATTTGTCTTCGAAAATGAGCAAGGAGCCGCGTTACCGTCAACGGTGAGCGTTACCATGCCATGCTCAAGGAATTTTTGTTTCCAAAAATTCTAGAGAATGGCATGGGCGACGTTTGGTTTCAACAAGACTACAAATTTTAAAAAAATAACCCATCCGCACTTATTCGCAGCCTACGATACTGATGTGAGTTTCAAATTAAAGATAATTATATGTGTTAAATATGCTTAAAATTGGATGCTTCTATTGGTATTATTTTATCAGATCCGCGCAGTATTCGCATCTGCAAGAAGTTCGCAATCAATTCGACCTAAGCGCCGTTTCAGCTTCTCCTGCAAAGCACACACATACATATGTCTGGCGCTCGTAATAAAGATGCTATTGAGTGCAATATTTTTATTGCTGCATTCATGCATTCATTCGAGTTGAAGTGAAAATTGTTAAGAAATCTCTTGGAAAACACGTAATGAAAACATTTCCATTCATTTTCATTTGTTTGCGAAAAATTACCTTCACTTACCACACCCGCCGAATGGATTATTCGCGGAAAAAGTGGTTACGCTCCCTTCGAATCTGGTATATTTGGATTGCGTTTGGGACGAGGTTGTGGCAACATCAAATGCATTTTATAGCTTTCACAACGTACGATTAATTCAGGTGGATTTTTTTCTTTTCGATATTAATAAAGTGTATGTTTTGTATGATGATGACATACTTGTCGAACGATAAAATGTTGTTAATAAAGCGTTAATTTAATTTCATTGTTCTGGTCATTACGGTCGTTGATGAGGTAACAATTGAAAAAGCGTTGCAAAAACTATCGTTAATGAACGCTGTGCAAATTGATAGCAATAAATGTAATAATTGAAAAAAAAAGATTATGGGTAAATTCACTTTAACAATTTAAGGAAATTAAAATTTTTAATTTTAAACAGGCCAGTAAGTGTAGCAGAAAAACGAAGCTGAAACAATTGTCAGGGCTTGATATAAGAAATGCTGAACAGCAACTGACTCATACAAAATTCTAGATGCCATGGATTTTTTACAAAAATATCAATTTTGGACGAAGGTACCTTTAACATTTGTACTCCCATTTTGGGAATATGGGTCCAATTACAATGATTTGTATGTTAGGTGGATATGAACATAAAATTGAGATAATTTTTTTTTCGAAAAAAATATTTGGTTGCTGGCACGAAAAACCACATAAAAGATTGGAGAACATTATTTTTCTTTCTAACGATGAAGACAATGTTTACATCACCAATATCTATCGATAAATGAAGAAGTTAAGGCGCAGACGATTTTTTTAATCTTGTTTTTTTTTTTTATAAAAAAAAAAACGAAAAACTCTTTATAAATTACAATATTTTGTTTTATGTTTATAATATAAGGGATCTACAATCTAATCTATAGATAAATTTAAAAGTTATGTCGCTTATTGTAGAAGTAAAAGAATTTTAAAAAACGTGTCATTTTTTAATAGGTCCTAATATCTGCATTTATCCATAAATATCCTTTTAAGAGTTCTCTTTATCATGGTAGGTACTACAAAATCGGACAAGATATACTGTTACCTAATTTGTAAATGGGGGTTTCCCGCTTTTAAACAAAGATTCAAAATGACAGCTAATCCACAGTTTCAATGTTAAATTTGCAACAATTGTATACATCATAACGACCTTAAAGTAAAGATATAATCAGGTGCTATCGAAATTAAATTTTAAATGTATCTTCGGTGAAAATTGGAATTTTAGTAAAAAGCTAAAAAAATGTTCCATAAAAACTTTAATATACTTTTCGAGTTTAGAAAGCCAACATATATTACAAAATGCTTATACACAGCCATTCCACAAAATGTTTGTCGTATATTGTAATTGGTTTTGATTGCCTACTTTTCCAATAAATCGGAATGTTTTGTATAACTGTGCACATTAATGCTTAAAGTGACCATCTTATTTGAGCAAAAAACCGGATATATGAATTCAAAATGTGGGATTTTGTGGGAAGAAATCGGTGAAAACGGAAAAATAAAAAACAGATATTTTATGTTTCATAAATTAAAACAACAGCGTTTGGAATTTTTATTTATTTTTAATTATTCTTTCATTTATATACCCCCCACCTCCAGGATGGGGGTATACCAACTTTGTCATTCTGTTTGTAACACCTTGAAATATCGATCTGAGACCCTATAAAGTATATATATTCTTGACAGTCATAAAATTCTAAGACGATCTAGCCATGTCCGACAGTCCGTCTGTTGAAAGCAAGCTAGCATATAAACGAAAGGAGCTCGGACGTCCAAATTTTCCATAAATACGTGTTATAGTTGTAGATCGGTTGGAATTGCAACTGGGCGAAATCGGTCCAAAGGGAAAAATTGTTCCCTCATAAGGACTAAAATTACCCTAATATTTTGGAATATTTAAGCATGTTTTTTCAATATGTCTGCTTGTACTTGCTATTGGGCATGCGCATTCCCACTATAACAAAAACGTACACCATAAAGTACTTCTTATTCGCAGGGGGTGAAATGGGACAAAAAAATTGTACCTATCAAACGACAACAGCTAGATGCACGAAATTCACTTTTTACATTCCTCTACTTGAGTAGATACATAATATAAAAGTATTTTTCCAAATTCGTACTTTTAAGGGGTAAAATGGGAATATAGGGATAAAAATGGTACCAACAAAACAGCTGCACCTACAATAGTGAAATTCGGTGCATACATTCCTCTGTTGCGTAAATTCTTAAAATAAAGAGATTATAGAAAGTTGTTCTTTTAAGGGGGTAAAAAGGGAAAAAGGGGATACAAATGGTACAAACTAGATGACAGCATCCAGAATCATGGAATTCGGTGTATACATGCCTCTGACTGCATAGACACGCAAAATGAAAAGATTTTTTTTCAAATTCGTATTTTTTTACTTTAACGGCAAAAATTGGTTGAATCAGGAAGTTAGGTTATTTTTTTCTTTTTGAATAAAAATATGATAGAAATAGAACTAACTGTAGCACTCACTCACAAAATTTATGGTATTAAAGCTTGTTTGAAGTTTTCTGTCTTATATCATTTTTTGAATTGACTTGAAGTATTATTTCGATGTATATAGTATAAACATATTGGTAGCCTTGCCTTATAAGCGTGGTTAGATCAAATTAAAAATATATATATTTTTTACAAAATTATCAATATTTTGTTTTTGTAATTGTAATTTTACTGCAACCGGCCAAACTTATCGCCGTTCTTTTTTGTTTCATATGAGGCAGTTTAAAAATTGCACATACTCAAGGTGTCAAAATCTTGAAAAAATTAACAATAAGATGTCTAATTTCAATATTCGAAAATATGAACTCGCCAATATAATGGGAATTCCCCAAAAATTCTCATTAATTGATCACTATAATTTTTTTGTACTTTTATCATTTATTAGTTGCCTATTGCCCAATTAGGACGCGTAATCGAACATTCCTATGATTCAAAAGAAGTATTAAGTACCAGCTGTTTTATTCATTGTACGTCATATAAGTCATACCGCAGTAGTCTTACGCTAATTTTTTATATCATCATTGTGATTTCCTCTTTTGCACACTTTGAGATTTTTTAATTTACAATGCAGCTTAGATTTTTCATCAACGTAGAGTTTAAATTACTATTAGTAACAGACAACAAGTTCGTTTTGATCAAATTGCCGGTTTTGTCCCTGACAAACAAAATTAGTGGCCATTTTGTAAATAATGCCGAAATAATGTAATGTACAAAAAAGAATTAACAAACTAAAAAGATTCTAGGAGGACTTTGCATTCGTTGTTAAGAAAGAGAGTTTTCCATTTGGACCGATTTCGTCCATTGCCAATTTCAACCATCCACGCAGTCAGAGCATCATTTCGCTTCAGCAACTGCAGATTAGTTGAATCCATCGTAATAATTCTAGAGGGTTTTCCAACAAGAGGCGTTACTTTGAATCACCTGGTATTTCGGTAGCTGTCACTTTTGACATTTGACAAGGAGAAACTACGCCATTACAGATTAAGATTATTAAAATTCATGAACGAAAATGATCCGGAATTCCATCGAAAAATCATCTTGACTGGTGAGGCCCATTTCCACCTCGGTGGCTACATCAACAAGCAAAATTGTAGCATCTGGGGCTCGGAAAACCCAAGAGTTATTGTTGAGAAGACTCTCCATCCTCATCGTGTGACTGTTTGGTGCGGTTCTTCCTTTGGGCCACGTGAAAGATAAGGTCTACGCCAACAGCCCAGAGTCGATTCAATACCTCAAAGATAAAATTCGTGAGGCTATCGAGGACATAGGGCAGCCACTTTGCGATTTTGTTATGGAAAATTTCATGAAAAGGATTTGGTCCTGTAAGCGTGGTCGTGGCTGATATTGTTTTTCATTATTAACGGCATACCTTCCTCTTTATTATGAAATAAACATTCGATCAGCCATCTGTGAGCTAAACGCTCCTGAAAACACCTCCAAAAATCATGGTTCTCCCTTGTAATTTTTTTAATTGATAGACCCTTGAAAGAACTTTAAATATAAATTTTTCTATTGTTTTAGTGTAACTCCTTGGTCGAATTTAGACGTTTACAGCCAAAAACTCATATTTCATTGAAATATTTTGTAGAAGATGTAAAAAGAAAAATAAATAGAAGGAATCAATACCAGTCGAACGATGTCTAAATGATGAATATCGGACTAAAATGACGTCACTGACTCTATATTTGTGAAATAATTTAAGACAGGAGATGGATTTTCAGAGCCAAAATTTACAAACTCATTTTACTAAAATGAGCGCTGCCGCGCCAATTTCCTTCCGATTTACATCATTTAGGCGTCATTCGAAAGGTATTGACGGCAGCTATTTTTTTAATTCTAGCACAAAATATAAAAAAGATTTCAGTTGTCACTATGAAAAAACGAAAAAATTTTATATAAACGTCCAATAATTCGAACAATAAGTTACTCTAAGACAAGAATCATAATTTATATTTAAAGTGCTTCCAAGGGTCTATTACGTAAAAAATACTACACGGGAAATTGATGATGATTTTTGGAGGTGTTTTCAGGAAGGAGCATTTAGTTCACAGATGTCTTGACCCACTGACGAAATATTTTGCAGATCATCATTAAACAATCCAAACTTCAATTTCGTGGAGTTATTGGAAATTATTTTTCCCTTTGTATGAGACCCAGCCTAATGTCTACATGTAATTAAATTGATGTAATTCTAGCTTTTTATCAGGGTGTAGCGATTCTATGCTAATAAAAGGTCATCTCCTTCAACGAGAATATTAAATTTTCAGTGATATTTAATATTTTGGACCTTACTTAGTAAAATGAATATTTGGTTTATGGAACATCCTTAATTCACCATCGTCTCATTTCTCGGCCTTAGTCAGCCTTCTATCGCCTTCATCACACCACCGAAGGCAAGACGTTATTAGTTTAAATGTCATTTAAATCTTTAATTACATTACTTAAGGGAGATCATAAAACGATTAAGTGTAATTTATATTAAATTTTACTGGTCTCAACTTCTTATGTTTTTCATAATATCATTAAGAGGCCAACCACCGGCCGACCAACCAACCAACTACCGGCCGAGCGTCCTTTTCATAATAAATAATCTTAACCGCAAAACTATTAAAACTCAAACACAAACAGGCGGATGGAAGGACGGACATCCACACAAACACAAATACAAACAGCCACACAGCCATGCATAAATACCGCAATGCAAAGTAATCACTTGAATACACACACACACACACACCCGCGCACCTCCATTCACACACACACACAAACACCAGCACGTATGTGTGCATATCCTTTTTACCTTTTTCTTGAGCTTTTTGCAAAATACTTTGTATATCCTATAATAACATAAACTCAAGTGTATGCGTATGAGAGTGGTGTGCACATATGTGTGTGCTTGTGGGTCCTGGTTGTGTGTGTCCCTTTTTCTTTTTAGCAAGTGAATTGCGGTGGAGAGGAAGTGAGCGGAGAGCTTTGGTTTGTTTAGAAACCAAATTAAAATTTTATTTGTATATGAAACTATTTATTATTTATGTATGGTACTTTGTAAAGACGGAAACCACAGAATGTTTTAAAGGAATTTGTTAACTAAATAAAAAGGATTATAAAAAAATCGCTGTAGCATAGCCACACGTGGCTACACATAAACTCACACACACTCATACACATACACAGGGAAAAGGGCACCCGGTTTTATGAGTGCATTGGGAGGATATTAAAGATTATTTTTATGGGTGACAAAATGGCGCCACCGGGAGGAAATACTAAATAAAATGCTTAACCAAAAAAAAATATAATTCGAGGTATGTTAGGACTTTAGCCTGTGGTTGTCTATCACGTCGGCAGATAAATGGAGGAAGGAAAGATATTAAAAATGGCAGCGCCGCACCTAATGTACCTTTTATGGTCGATGTGAAAAGGTACGTTAATTCCAGAAATTGTGGCAAATCGATGAAACCTTAGGATATACGAGGTTCGGGCAAGGCAAAGCAATTAAATATATTTTATTAACTATTGATTAGTATTAGTATTAGTATTAGTATTAGTATTAGTATTAGTATTAGTATTAGTATTAGTATTAGTATTAGTATTAGTATTAGTATTAGTATTAGTATTAGTATTAGTATTAGTATTAGTATTAGTATTAGTATTAGTATTAGTATTAGTATTAGTATTAGTATTAGTATTAGTATTAGTATTAGTATTAGTATTAGTATTAGTATTAGTATTAGTATTAGTATTAGTATTAGTATTAGTATTAGTATTAGTATTAGTATTAGTATTAGTATTAGTATTAGTATTAGTATTAGTATTAGTATTAGTATTAGTATTAGTATTAGTATTAGTATTAGTATTAGTATTAGTATTAGTATTAGTATTAGTATTAGTATTAGTATTAGTATTAGTATTAGTATTAGTATTAGTATTAGTATTAGTATTAGTATTAGTATTAGTATTAGTATTAGTATTAGTATTAGTATTAGTATTAGTATTAGTATTAGTATTAGTATTAGTATTAGTATTAGTATTAGTATTAGTATTAGTATTAGTATTAGTATTAGTATTAGTATTAGTATTAGTATTAGTATTAGTATTAGTATTAGTATTAGTATTAGTATTAGTATTAGTATTAGTATTAGTATTAGTATTAGTATTAGTATTAGTATTAGTATTAGTATTAGTATTAGTATTAGTATTAGTATTAGTATTAGTATTAGTATTAGTATTAGTATTAGTATTAGTATTAGTATTAGTATTAGTATTAGTATTAGTATTAGTATTAGTATTAGTATTAGTATTAGTATTAGTATTAGTATTAGTATTAGTATTAGTATTAGTATTAGTATTAGTATTAGTATTAGTATTAGTATTAGTATTAGTATTAGTATTAGTATTAGTATTAGTATTAGTATTAGTATTAGTATTAGTATTAGTATTAGTATTAGTATTAGTATTAGTATTAGTATTAGTATTAGTATTAGTATTAGTATTAGTATTAGTATTAGTATTAGTATTAGTATTAGTATTAGTATTAGTATTAGTATTAGTATTAGTATTAGTATTAGTATTAGTATTAGTATTAGTATTAGTATTAGTATTAGTATTAGTATTAGTATTAGTATTAGTATTAGTATTAGTATTAGTATTAGTATTAGTATTAGTATTAGTATTAGTATTAGTATTAGTATTAGTATTAGTATTAGTATTAGTATTAGTATTAGTATTAGTATTAGTATTAGTATTAGTATTAGTATTAGTATTAGTATTAGTATTAGTATTAGTATTAGTATTAGTATTAGTATTAGTATTAGTATTAGTATTAGTATTAGTATTAGTATTAGTATTAGTATTAGTATTAGTATTAGTATTAGTATTAGTATTAGTATTAGTATTAGTATTAGTATTAGTATTAGTATTAGTATTAGTATTAGTATTAGTATTAGTATTAGTATTAGTATTAGTATTAGTATTAGTATTAGTATTAGTATTAGTATTAGTATTAGTATTAGTATTAGTATTAGTATTAGTATTAGTATTAGTATTAGTATTAGTATTAGTATTAGTATTAGTATTAGTATTAGTATTAGTATTAGTATTAGTATTAGTATTAGTATTAGTATTAGTATTAGTATTAGTATTAGTATTAGTATTAGTATTAGTATTAGTATTAGTATTAGTATTAGTATTAGTATTAGTATTAGTATTAGTATTAGTATTAGTATTAGTATTAGTATTAGTATTAGTATTAGTATTAGTATTAGTATTAGTATTAGTATTAGTATTAGTATTAGTATTAGTATTAGTATTAGTATTAGTATTAGTATTAGTATTAGTATTAGTATTAGTATTAGTATTAGTATTAGTATTAGTATTAGTATTAGTATTAGTATTAGTATTAGTATTAGTATTAGTATTAGTATTAGTATTAGTATTAGTATTAGTATTAGTATTAGTATTAGTATTAGTATTAGTATTAGTATTAGTATTAGTATTAGTATTAGTATTAGTATTAGTATTAGTATTAGTATTAGTATTAGTATTAGTATTAGTATTAGTATTAGTATTAGTATTAGTATTAGTATTAGTATTAGTATTAGTATTAGTATTAGTATTAGTATTAGTATTAGTATTAGTATTAGTATTAGTATTAGTATTAGTATTAGTAAAAACTCATATTTAATACTCAATACTCATACCATTTTTATACCCTCCACCTCCAGGATGGGGTATACTAAATTTGTAATTCCGTTTGTAAAACCTTGAAATATCGACCTGAGGCCCTATAAAGTATATATATTCTTGATCGTCATAAAATTCTAAGACGATCTATCCATGTCCGTCCGTCTGTTGAAAGCACGCTAGCATCTAAACGAAAGGAGATTGGAGGTCCTATTGCATAAATACGTCTCATTGTCGTAGATCGGTTGGGATTAAAACTGGACGAAATCGTCCCAAAGAGAACAATTTTTCCCTCACAAGGACTGAAAAAAAACCATAATATCCAATAATATTTTAGAGTATTTAAGCATATTTTTTTCAATATGTGTGCTTGTACTTACTTGATATTAGGTATGCGCATTCCCCCGATAACAAAAAACGTGCACCATAAAACAATTTTTATTCGTAGGGGGTGAAATGGTACAAAAAGGGATAAAAATGGCACCTTTCAAACGACAACAGCTAGAAACACGAAATTCGCTTTTCAAATTCGTACTTTTAAGGGATAAAATGGGAATAGAGGGATAAAAATGGTACCAAGCAAACGGCTAAACCTAGAATTATGAAATTCGGTGTATACTTTGATCTGATTGCGTAGACACGTAAAATAGAAGGATTTTTCGAAATTCGTACTTTTTGGGGTTCAAATGGGAAAAAGGGGATAAACATAGTACCAACCAAATATTCGCAGCCAGAGTCACTAAATTCGATGTATACATTCCTCTGATTGCGTAGACACGTAAAAACAAAGGATTTTTCGAAATTCGTACATTTTGGGGTTCAAATGGGTAAAAGGGGATAAAAATAGTACCAACCAAATATTCGCAGCTAGAGTCACGAAATTCGGTGTATACATTCGTCTGATTGCGTAAACACGTGAAATAAACGGAATTTTCGAAATTCGTACTTTTTGGGGTTAAAATAGAAAAGGGGATAAAAAAATACCAGCCAAATGACAGCAGCTAGAACATGGAAGTCGGTGTATACATTCCTCTGACTGCATAGACACGTAAAATAAAAAGATTTTTAAACAATCGTACTTTTTACTTTTACGGTAAAAATTTATTGAATCATGAATTTTGCATTTCAAAATTTGTATTTGTTTTGGTTTGTTTATATTCAAAAATATATATAATTTCCTGTAATATTACTGCAATTCTACGAAAATCGACAGCCTCTATGAAATGCAATCCACGGTGGAGGGTATATAAAGTTCGAGTCGGCCGAACTTAACGCCGTTTTTACTTGTTATCACTCTTTTCCTTTCCTTAAAAGTACAAATTTCGAAAAAAATCTCTTTATTTTTTGTGTCTACGTAATTATAGGGACGTACACACAGAATTTCGTGTTTCTAGCTGTTGTCGTATCATTGGTACAATTTTTACCCCTTTTCGTCCCTTTTCACCCGGTGCTGATTACACGTTACTAGAGGAAGGCACGAAACAATTTTCTAGTGTATAAAAGTCGAAAATTTTCAAAAAAAAATTAAATAGTCTAAATGTTAGAGGTATTTGCACTCCTTGTTAGGGACAAATTTTTCCCCACATTCAATCCCAACCGATCTGCAACCATAAGACACATTTACGGAAAATTTCAACCTCCTAGCTCATTTCGTTCGGAAGCTAGCGTGTTTTCACCAGACAGACAGTCAGACGGACATGGCTAAATCGTCTTGGAATTTTACCAGGATACAGAATATATATATATACCTTATGGGGTCTCCGTTGAATATTTCAGGGAATGACAAAGTGAATATACCTCTGTCCTGAAGGTGGAGGGTATAACAAAATGTTTCCCGATCCACGATTCGAACCCGTGATATTCTGGAAGCAATGCGGACACTGTACCTCTGTGACCTCTTATCACTTGTAAAAATGCTATTCGTCAAATGTTACGAGATATTAAAATATTTTGAGGTAGTTCAAAATAACTTGATCAAATACGGGAAATATGCAATTGGATATAGATGCTGTAAAAATAAGCTTTCTGCGGAAATACTTCCATTTTTGCTGGGTAGTTAAAATATGTCGTGATGTGGAAAAATTTTATCAAGATTCATCTTGAAATGTAAACTCTTGAGCAGTAATAGTGTAAATCGGATCAATATTTGTATGGGGTCTATACTTAAATCTGATCCGATTTTTAGTACCGAAGGTTCCTGTTAAAAACTTACTCCTGTCAAACAATGCAAACAATCATTAGGTGGGTGGACCGAGCGACATCTTTAAATCGACTCAGCTAATGATTTTATGGTGGATCTCGGCTTACAAACATTTGACGTGAAGACTTATATATTGATCATGATAAATTGCAAAAACATATTTCTAATTATCCTATTCAAAATCATATACTGGCAGTCAGAGACAGAGAGAGTATCTTATAGTCGGCTCAGTCTGCCTTTAGCATTTCCTTACTTATTTTAACTTTCCACATAGAAAACGAGTAGACGGACTAAACATGCTACCATAGTATTCGCTGACAAAGGCCATCTAATAAAGCCTTAAACAACCAAATTTAATGTTAAAATGATTGCTATTTTCTTATTGATGGCCGTTCGTTCGTATCTTTTTCGCCAGTTACGGTTGTCTGCAGTCAATGCCGACTAGCGCGGCTGCTGCTGGCGCTCCTAATGTGGTTGTTGCCTTGGTTGGTGTTAACACAAACGTGGTTTATGCACGTCTTTAGGCCATATAAACATCTCATATATATTGAATATTTATTTTCAGTTTATTGGGTATTGAGTATTGGGTTGAATATACAATCTTCTTTCTGTCTGTGTTTCTATCTGTTTGTTTGGTAGAGGGGGAAGGAGAAAGGGTTTTTCTATAATCAGACTTTTCCTACTTCACCGCATTTCCTTTTGGATTGAATCTGTGTGAGCGAATCTTTGTGTTCGTGTGAGCGCAAGTGTGGGTTATGCTGAATTTTATGGTAACACTGAAGTTCTATTTTATTTTGATGATATCCCCAAAGGCTTTGGTCCGAGTTGGGCTTTTTTCGAGATGCTCATTTTTTGGCTGCTTTTCCTTCTGCTTTTTCGTTGTGGCCTTTTGTGGCAGACGGCGATAAGATTTGTTAGTTCGCTTCAGTCAGACACCATCATCAAAACCCCTTATTTACCCCTATCACAGTGATAAATCGTTCGTTTCGTAGCATTGACTGGATGGAGGAGATGTAAACCATGAAACAGCCGACTTCCAGCGCGTTTTTATGATCTTTATTTGGCGGCGGCGTTGGTAGACTTTTACATATTTTCCTGGTTTTACAGGGTGCTAAATCACCATTTCGTTTAAGTAATAGTGCATTTAGTTGATTACACATAGGATTGTAAGAGATATAATAAAAGGCCTTTTATGAGCTTTTCATATTCTCTTGCAGCGAACAGTGGCGTAGGAGATAGGGAGGGGCTGGGTCGAACTTGAATGAATTTATTTGAAAACATATTGTGGGCACTACAGGCAGGTTAATCATATTCACTTAACTAGAAGAATAAATCGTTTTAAATTGTCTATATTAGAAAATTTATATTGTGGGCTTATATGTTTAATGGTAGATGGAAATATTTTTCTCCAATAAGGACTGAAAATGCGCCCCAATGCGCCACCTTAGGATGGGGGTATATTCATTTTGTCATTCCATTTGTAACACCTTGAAATATTGACCTGAGACCCTATAAAGTATATATTCTTGACTGTCATACAATTCTAAGACGATCTAAACAATGTCCGTCTGTCTGTTGACGTCAAAATCTGGAAAATCATGAACACGTCCTAAAGTTTTAGATCGGTTGGCATTGCAAATGGCCGAAATCGGTCCACAGGGAAACATTTTTCCCTCACAAGGACTGCAAATACGCCTAATATTTATAGTATTTCATCATGTTGTTATACAATCCACGAGAGTATTATGTTTTTGTGCATTTGTTTGTAACACCCAAAAGGAAGGGAGATAAACCATTTTTAACCATTGCTAATTATACCGATCGGATTAGAATCACTTTTTGAATCGATTTAGGTATGTCCGTCTGTCTGTCCATCTATTGTTGTAATCACGATACAGGTCGCAATTGTAGCCATAACTAAACTAAACTTTGCACAACGAAGTTTTTCGAGACAAACCCGAACGCACTTTAATTTGAAGAATATCGGTTCAGATTTAGATATAGCCCCATACGAATTTTACTCCCGATTTCACCCTTTTCACTCTAGATACCACATATTTCAACCGATTTTCATCAAAATTGGCAAAACATCTTATAGTTCAACTAGAAACACCTGTGGTAAAAATGTGTTAGATGGGTTCAGATTTATATATAGCTCCCATACAAATTTCGTTCCCAATTTGAGTTTTTGCCGCTCTAGAATCCACATATTTTAACAGATTTTCTTCAAAATTCGCAAAACACCTTATATATCAACTGGAAACACTTGTGGTAAAAATGTGTTAGATAGGTTCAGATTTATATATAGCTCCCATACAAATTGCGCTCCCACATATTTTAACAGATTTTCTTCAAAATTTACACCTATGGTGAAAATGGGTCACATCGGTTCAGATTTACTTATAGCTCTCATACAAATTTCGTTCCCCCAGGAACCGCGTATTTTCAGAGAATTTCTTAAAATTGCGTATAACACGTTATACTTCAACTGGAAGAACTTATTGTGAAAATTAGTCACTTCATTCCATGTTTGGATATAGCCCCGATACAAATATTATTCTCGATTTGACAATTTGGGCCAGTTCATATTAGCCTGTGATTAGGAAACATACAAAAATTTTCCCCGTATTCACTTTTTTATTGAACTGAATTATATTCCGATAGAAAGTGGAGTGTATCATATAGTCGGCCCCGCCCACCTTTAGCCTTTCCTTACTTGTTTTTGAATATGTCTGCTTATATTTGTTTAATATTATTAACGTGAAAAATATTTAATATAACGTGAAAAATAAAGTGATTTAGGGGTTGAAATGGGCCAAAAAGGGATAAAAATGGTGCCTACAAACGACAAGAGCTAGAAACTCGAAATTCGGTGAGTGGAAACATAATATAAAAGTATTTTTTCCAAATTCGTACTTTTAGAGGGGTAATACGAAAAAGGGATAAATAGAGTACCAACCAAATTGCGGCAGCTAGAGGCATGCAATTCGGAGTATACATTACTCTTACTGCGTAAACACGAAAAATAAAAAGTTTTAATACCCTCCACCTCCAGGATGGGGGTATTAAACTACTAATACTAACTTTGTCATTCCGTTTGTAACACCTTGAAATATCGACCTGAGACCCTATAAAGTAAATATATTCTTGATCGTCATAAAATTCAAAGACGATCTAGCCATGTCCGTCTGTCTGTTGAAAGCACGCTAGCATCTAAACGAAAGGAGCTAGAACGTTCAAATTTTCCATAAATGCGTCTTATAGTCGTAGATCGGGATTGAAATGGGGCGAAATCGGCCCAAACGGAAAAATTTTTCCCTCACAAGGACTAAAAATACCCATAATAATCCCTAATATTTTAGCGTATTTAAGCATGTTTTTTGAATATGTCTGTTTATATTTGCTTGATATTTGGTATGCGCATTCCCCTTATAGCAAAAACGTGCACCATAAAGTGATTCTTATTTGTAGGGGGTGAAATGGGGCAAAAAAGGGATAAAAATGGTACATATTAAACGACAACAGTTAGAAACACGAAATTCGGTGTGTACATTTCTCTAATTGAGTAGATACATAATATAAAAGTATTTTTTCCAAATTCGTACTTTTAAAGGGTAAAATAGGAATAGAGGGATAAAAATGGTACCAACCAAACGGCTGTACCTAGAATAATGAAATTCGGTGTATACATTCCTCTGATTGCATAGATAAATTAAAATACACGGATATTTCAAAATTTTTCCTCTGACTGCGTAGACACGGAAAATAGACGAATTTTTCGAAATTAGTACTTTCAAGGGATACAATGGTACAGAGGGATAAAAATAGTACCAACTAAACGACTACAGCTAGAACGGTGAAATTCTTATTGCGTAGAAACGTCAAGAGGGTAAAAATGGTACCAACCAAATGGGCGTAGCTGGAATCATGGAATTCGGTGTATACATTCCTCTGACTGCATAAACACTCAAAATAAAAAGTGTTTTTTTCCAAATTCGAACTTTTTCTTTTACGGGAAAAATTGGTTGAATCATGAAGTTCGGTTATTTTGCACTATGCTCGTCTGATAATGGATTTTTCAAAATTTGTACTTTTGGAATTAAAATAGAATGGAAATACAACCAACTGTATCACCCACTATCTACCAATATTTATGGCTTTGAATATATTTTTGAAAATATAAATATAAGAATATTTATTTTTGTGTTGTCATTTATTTTGGTTTAAAACCAAAGGTTGTGCTGAAGTCTTCAGTAGAACCCAAAATTAACAAAAAGGCAAAGTGAGACCTTTATTGTTGCAGCTAAAAGTTGACTGTGCAGTTTCGATGGGCGCTACCCCATCTCGTCAGAACTTTCGCAACGAATGTATGTCTTTGACTTAAATCAGGGTTCATATTAGTACCAGCGGTCACATACGACAAATGAGAAACGCTGATAAACAAAATATTCCACCGAACTAAGTCGACACACTAAGAATCTCACTTTGGCAATTCAATGTTACACATGTGTTCGCAACAATGCAAAGGTTGTTGTTGTATGTCCCGTCTTCACTGTACCTCGTGTGTATTGTTGTTGTTTGTATGTATTGTTGGTCTGTTATGTTGTATGTGTTGTTATTTATTTTGGTTTAAGACCAAAGGTTGTTCTGAAGACTTTTTATTTTTTGAATTGACGTATTGGTAGCATTACCTTATAAGCGTGGTTTGAAATAATTAAAATATTATATTTATTTATAAAATTAATTTTTCAATATTTGTTTTGGTTTGGCTATATTAAAAAAATATATTTTCCTGTAATATTACTGCACTTCTATTATATTTTCCTGTAATATTACTGCACTTCTACGAAAACCGACAAACTCTGTGGAATGCAATCCATGGTGGAGGGTATATAAATAAATATAGGGCCCGGCCGAACTTAGCGTCGTTTTTACTTGTTTTTTTTTTTCAAATTCGTACTTTCAAGGGATACAGTTTTAACAGAGGGATAAAAATGGTACCAACTAAACGGCTACAGCTGGAAGAATGAAATTCGGTGTATACATCCCTTGAATTGTGTAGGTACGTAAAATAAAGAGATTATCGAATGTTGTACTTTTACAGGGGCAACATTGGAAAAAGGGGATAAAAATGGTGCCAACCAAAAGGAAGTAGCTAGAATCATGGAATTCGACGTGTACATCTCTCTGACTGCATAGATTAGCAAAATATAACGATTTTTCCTAATTCGTACGTTTTAAACTTTTACGGCAAAAATGAGTAGAATCACCATGAAGTTAGGTTATCTTGCACTGTGTACCTGAGAGGGAATGGAAATTCAAAATTAGAATTTTTGGAATTATTAGTTTTTGTGTTGTTGATTAATGATCGATTGATCGATTTTCTATGAGTTTTGAATGTAATACATTCGAATTTCTGCTAATTCGATCAAGTAATTTCTTCTTAAGAAGGAAATCTTTGTTTTTGGTAATGGAAAGGAGGAGAACCACACTCAACCATACTCACATTTGGCCATATACGTATTTCGTTGTCCTGTGTAGAGACAACTCATCAGTGATCCTCCTGTATGGAGTGTTTGCGTTAACATGAAGTCATAAGTTGTATATAAAGAAGACATTGGAAGACAACATTGAAACATTTATTCGTGAGATACCGGCCGAAATGTTGGAAAGAGTATGCCAAAATTGGACTAAGCGGATGGACCATTTGAGGCGCAGTCAAGGTGAACATTTGCATGAAATAATCTTCAAACATTAAATTATATGGACCGTACTATCGATTCAAATGCATTTTTTTGAATTTTATGTGCTTTTTTGAAAAACTTTCCTATAGCTTTTAAAAAATCACCCTTTATATCTACGTTATATGAAAATCATATATCTACGTTATATGAAAATCATTCCTGCGTATTATATGTATACACCCGAAAACCTCACCACAAAGCGTTTTGAAGAGCATTATTCTACCAAAAACCTTTTCTCATTGCCATTTTGTTGTCGGCTGATGTATTTTCAACATGATACAGATTTTTCCCCACGAACTTATTAGACAACCACCCACAACAACAATGAGTGGTGACAATTCTATGGAGATGAGTTTTTGTTGAAGATGTTAGAACCCTTTTCATCTAATGTGTCCTTATATTCGCCATCAAATTACGATCACGCCGTGGTGCAAAGCACAACATGTCCGCCCAACGAACGTGCATCCCTGGTTCGAAACCTTGTCGGGACAAAGGCAACAAGTGTCGAAGAATATGAATTTTTGTTTCAACAATTTCCAATGTCCCAATTTTAATTATTAGTTTTTGTGTTGTTGATTGGAATTAAAATAAGGTGGAAATACAACCAAGCAAACGGGTACAACCCACTATCCCCAATATTTAGATTGAAGATAGCTGCCTTATAATGACTTTTTGAATTAGCTTGAAGTATTATTTCAATGTATATAGTATAAAGATCCCTACAAATATTTGGATGATTTATCACCAAGAAGATATTGCGGCAATATCTTCCATTTATCATTTTGATGAAATTCATCAAAATATTTTTTTCTTATCACCCTTGTATCTTTTTGAAGAAATGTTGGCGATATTGATTTTGTTGTCATTTTTCGTATGATTGTTTCGGAAATAATAAAAGAAAATATATGTTTCATTAGAAATCCGTGTTTCTTTTCATATTTTGTTGGTCCATTGCAAAATGGACTAGCACGCTATAAGTAAAAGAGAAGCTACAAGTTGAAGTTCTAAATGAAACCAGTAGCAAGTGATGAAAAGCCAACTGGTAAGTTGATTATTGATGCAGATCTTTTGGGTACAAAATTTTATCAGACATTTTTTGCATTTCACAGAGGCAATGTTTTCAAACACGCTCTCAAAAAGCTTTTAACTGACCGCTTGGTCAACAAATATACTTGGATGGGAACCAAAGAGAAGCCGTCGACTCAAAATTATAAAATTTCTGCATTTAAAGGTATTTAAGCGGAATTTTGAATAATATAGCTTGTATTATATGAATTTTATTTGTTTTCTTTTCAGGCATATGCTTTGGTTCTTTTCCGATCCCAAGTGCAAAAACGTCCACTTGATTAACCAGAAACGTGTGAAAGACCGAAATAATGTGATGTCCATCTATTTAATTTCTAACTCTTAGTTTTTGTATGTTTATTTATCTTTTATGAGGTTATTGCATTTGTTTTTCACCACTTTAGGTAATTATTAATTTTGAAATATGAACAACACAAAAATATGGAAAATTGCGTTTTTGTCTTCTAGGTGGTTATCTGGCGATATCCCATTTTTATCTTCCAGGTGATATTATGGCGATATCATCCAGATTTCTTGCGGATG
Source organism: Polietes domitor (assembly GCA_947397865.1). Classification (NCBI taxonomy): domain Eukaryota; kingdom Metazoa; phylum Arthropoda; class Insecta; order Diptera; family Muscidae; genus Polietes; species Polietes domitor. The sequence goes on along the minus strand of OX377619.1, from coordinate 34,248,405 downwards.
AAAATCTGACAATATCGTCGATTTATCATCCGGATGTATTTCTTTCGTATTGCCTTGGCGTATCGCCCTGGCCGCACAAACTTCTCCAATTGAGGTAACTTTCGCAATACGAATATGATAGTTGCCACAATATTATTTTTCTTCTAGACGATACGATTTCGAATTGTTTTCGTATTGCTTTTCTTGTTGGGATATTGGTAACCTTGCCTTATATGCGTGGTTTAAAATAATTAAAATTTTATATTTATATTTATACAAAATATCATAATTTTCTGTCCAACAATCTGAAAGATATCCCCCGCCCAAAGTTGTATCACTCTGGAGCTGATGCCGCCCCTTGCCTTGCATATATTCCTTAACTCACATACTCGAACTCAAACATTTACACATACTCTTACTCTTACCGTTACTGGTGGTACGAGCGGTTTAAGTTTAAAACCTGTTAAGCCAATATGTAATTTGCTTTGCCTTTTTTCACTTACATTTCTACACTGCCATACAAACCCACATGTGCATTCACGCACACACACAGACGCACGTAGTTGAATTCTACCACATGCACCTATTTCTATACACATTCACACAAATGTATATACATAGTTCTTCGTACTCATGTTGCCATTCATGCATATGCAAGTGGTGGTGCTGTTGTTGCTGTTGCCGTTTTACCGTGTTATGCAGCAGTTTACATTCAGAAAAGTGAGCGTGTGTGTGAGTATGTGTTTGTTCTTTTATTTCTTGTCGAAGCTTTCCGCTTATTTAATTCCTCGTCCTTGTTGTGTGTGTGTGTGTGTGTGGAAGAGTGTTAGTACCATGGCACAGTGGTTGGCAGAAGACTGTAATTTTTAATCGGGTGTTAGAGAAAATCATAAGAAGTCAAAGCCAAAGAATTATTACACTTTAAAATATTGTGTGTGTTTATACGCTACGTATCTCCTAGAATACACATCCATCGTTCTTACACCGAGCGACAAACTGAAAAAAGATGGGTCATATAAATGTCCATATAATTCTAGAAGCTGACACAAAACTTAACAAAATCGTACACTCATTTCTTCTTTTCCAGGTCGAGTTTGCGTTTACACGTACTTGAGATTTTTGAAGGATATAATTATTCACAAATTGTTTGTACTTTTTTGATAACCGACAAACTCGATATTTGTAACAAATGAACGAGAACACTTTGGGCAATTTAGATAATTTTTGTGATTTTAGGAATCATAAGCAATCATAATTATGTCCAAATTTTAATAGGCCCTTGTCAGCACTTTAAAAATAAATTTTTCTTAACTTAGAATACCTCATTTGCGCATTATTGGACGTTTAGATCGATTTTTTTGTACTTTTCAAAGTGACAGCTAAAAACTCATATTTATTGGAAACATTTTGTAAAGGGAGTTTTGAATATAAATAGAAGGAATGATGCCTAAATGATGAATATCGGACGAATAATGTGGTCACTGAATCCATTTTTGTGAAATAATTTAATACAGGAAATGGATATTCAGAGCCAAAAATGTTCATCATATAGGCATGCAAAATACTAACATCAAATACGAAAAAGTTTTCTTGAGGTCCAACATAACAATGTCGTGTACCCAATATCGCATTTCTAGGATTAGCAGAAAAATGACAATAAATCGTTGAATAACTATAGCCTTCAAAAATGACTACATTCAGGATTTTATAAAGATTTTCATGACCCTACATAATAATAATCGACTTGGAATTATAGTTGGTATCTCTCCATGTTCATATATTTTTATACCCTCCACCTCCAGGATGGGCGATACTAACTTTGTCATTCCGTTTGTAACACCTTGAAATATCGACCTGAGACCCTATAAAGTATATATATTCTTGATCGTCATAAAATTCTAAGACGATCTAGCAATGTCCCTCCGTCTGTCCGTCTGTTGAAAGCACGCTAGCATCTAAACGAAAGGAGCTACAACGTTCAAATTTTCCATAAATGCGTCTTGGGATTGTAACGGAGCGAAATCGACACAGAGGGAAAAATTTTTCCCTCACAAGGACTAAAAATACCCATAATAATCCCTAATATTTTAACGTATTTAAGCATGCTTTTTCAATATGTCTGTTTATATTAGCTTGATATTTGGTATGCACATTCCCCTTATAGTAAAAACGTGCACCATAAAGTGATTCTTATTTGTAGGGATTGAAATGGGGCAAAAAAGGGATAAAAATGGTACATATTAAACGACAACAGCTAGAAACACGAAATTCGGTGTGTACATTCCTCTAATTGAGTAGATACATAATATAAAAGTATTTTTTCCAAATTCGTACTTTTAAGGGGTAAATGGGAATAGAGGGATAAAAATGGTACCAACCAAACTGCTGTAAAAGAAAAATTCGGTGTATACATTCCTCTGATTGCATATACAAGTAAAACACACGGATTTTTAGACACGGAAAATAAACTGACTTTTCGAAATTCGTCCTTTTTGGGGTCAAAATAGAAAAAGGGGATAAAAATAGTACCAACCAAATGACCGCAGCTAGAGTCAGAAATTCGGAGTATACATTCCTTTGACTACGTAGACATGAAAAATAAAAGTTTTTTTCCAAATTCGTACTTTCAAGGGATACAATGGGATAAAAATAGTACCAACTAAACGACTACAGCTAGAATGATGAAATTCGAATTGCGTAGAAACGTCAAGGGGGTAAAAATGGTACCAACCAAATGGGCGTAGCTGGAATCATGGAATTCGGTGTATACATTCCTCTGACTGCATAGACACGCAAAATAAAAAGTTTTTTTTCCCAAATTCGTAATTTTTCTTTTACGGCAAAAATTGGTTGAATCATGAAGTTATGTTATTTTGCAGTATGTATATAATGGATTTTCAAAATTTGTACTTTTGAAATTAAAGTAGAATGGAAATACAACCAACTGTAGCACCCACTATCTACCAATATTTATGGTATTTAAGCATTTTGAAAATATAAATATAAGAATACTTATTTTTTGATTTGAAATAAATAATGGTTTGAAATAATTAAAATATTACATTTATTTATAAAATTATTTTTTCAATATTTGTATTTGTTTTGATTTGGCTATATTAAAAAAGTTATATTTTCCTGTAATATTACTGCACTTCTACGAAAACCGACCGACCTCTGTGGAATGCAATTCATGGTGGGGGGTATATAAAGTTTGGCCCGGCCGAACTTTACGCCGTTTTTACTAGTTTAATCTAAACATAGGTCGTAATTGTGGTCCTTTCAGGATTATTAAAGGCGTTGTTCGCAACATTCGAGTTTATAAGTCGTTGTCTCCACACGCAAAGTATTCTGGAAATTACGATGAAATCAATGAATGAAACATTTTCAAACCAGCTTTCTAGGAACATCCAATAATTAGGATGATTTCAGTTGATTTCGATTTTGTTGAAATTTTACTTTTTTGTTACCTGCATTTTACTCGTTCTGGTAGAAAGTATAGCTTCGGCATTAGATCAAACATTTGTGGAGATTTTCGAAGTATTTTGAACAATATTTAGTATTTTATTTTAACTGGGAATGCAAATTTATTTTCTAATATCTACAAATTTTTTTTTGGCTGCTCACTACCTCTATCCTGATTTTGGAAGGTAACAACCATCTTCTACTGACCAGAAAAGGAATTATAATAATGATATAAAAACTTAAAACATCATCAACCAAAAAAGAGACTTGTAATATATTTGTTATATCAATATCAATAAAAATTTAAATTAAATTTATGGCGTTCTAAACTCCTAAAAACATTCGGTTTCATCCAACAAGATATCATCCGACACATCACGATTTTTATATTATTATTGTTATTTTTACGCGAAATATTTTGTGTTCTTATTTTGTTCTTTAGGTATTGTTCCTATTTCCAATGATTCGAAAATAATGTATATAGTTTTAGTTTTTTCGCTTCTTTTATTTTGTTTTGGCCGAATTCTTTGAAATAACTTTTTTATTTTTTTGGTGATAATTGTTGATTTTTCTTAACAATTGTGGGGACAAGGTCAGAATTCATCTGGCAAGCCTGGTAAAATGTTGCCAACGAAAGAATAATTGAGAAAAAAAAATCGAAAAAATCATCTTAACTAACTTTTGACTCCCAGTATTTTCCCTTCAATATATCACCTCAAAAACATATTTTCCACCACTGTGCATCCATATCTCATGCATTTATGTATGCCTGTATAGGTACAGGAGTATACATACATACATGTGTAGTTTTCTAGGACTTTGTTAAAATGCGATTAAAGTTGTATGTGCTTGCGTTGAAAGGTGTGTGTGTGTATGTTTTGGGCGATTCCGCTGTTATGTTTGTTTACGTAGTTTTTCCAGTAGAGTGTACAGTTAGGTGGCGCAACGATATCAATGTAGTTCGAATTAACGTTGACCTTTCCACATATTCAAACAAACAAATTGATTGGTTGAGAGATATATTTATCCACCTGAGATTAAAATATGTTTGTACTGCGCACATTAGGTGAAATGACCGCTTTTTCTGTGCAAAAGTGATAAAATAACCAGTAAGGAAAGGCTAAAGTCGGGCGGGGCCGACTCTATGATACACTCCACTTTCAATCCGAATACAATTCAATTCGGTCAAAAAGTGAAAACGGGAAGGATTTTTGTATCCTGTAAATGTATGTGTTTGACAAAAAATTTTATATCGGAAAGGACATTTGTATGAGGATATATTGCAACCTGGAACGAAATAGGTGAAATATAAAATGTATAGTTTGGCCAAAATCGGTTAAACTTATGGGAGCAACATTTGAATTTGGGCTATATTTAAATCTGAACCGATCTTACCCACTTTCACCATAGTTTTGTTTAGTTAGATTATAAGATGTTGTGCGAAATTTAAAGAAAAACGAGCACAATATGTGGCTTTTAAAGCGGCAAAAGTCAAATCGGGAGCGACATTTGTATGGGGGCTATATCTAAATCTGAACTGATCTTACCCAATTTCTGCATATTGTTTCTAGTTGGATTATAAGATGTTGTCCCAAATTTAAAGAAAATCGGGTACAATATATGTTTTTTAGAGCGCAAAATTTAAATCGGGAGCGACATTTGTATGGGGCCTATATCTAAATCTGAACCGATATAGCCCGCTTTAGCCACAGGTGTTTCTAGTTAGATTATAAGATGTTGTGCGAAATTTAAAGAAAATCGATTAGAATATGTGGCATTTAAAGCGGAAAAAGTCAAATCGGGAGCGACATTTATATGGGGCTATATCTAAATCTGTACCGATCTTTACCCAATAGGTGTTTCTAGGAAGATTATAAGATGTTGTGCCAAATTTAAAGAAAATCGAGTACAATATGTGGTTTCTACAGAGGAAAATGTCAAATCGGGAACGACATTTGTATGGGGGCTATATCTAAATCTGAACCGATTTGACCTATTTTTACCATAGATGTTCTTAGTTTAAATATAATATGTTTTGCCAAATCTGAAGACAATCTGATACAATATGTGGTTTCTAGAGCGGAAAAAGTCAAATCGGGAGCGAAATTTGTATGGGAGCTATATATAAATCTGAACCGATCTAACACATTTTTACCACAGGTGTTTCTAGTTACAATATAAGATGTTTTGTCATTTTTAAAGAAAATCTGTTGTAATATGTGGTATCTAGAGTGAAAAGAGTCAAATCGGGAGTGAAATTCGTATGGGGGCTATATCTAAATCTGAACCGATTTTCTTCAAATTAAATAGCGTTCGTCCTTATCCCGAAAAACATCGTTGTGCAAAGTTTCATTTGGTTCTGTCTACAATTGCGACCTGTATCGTGATTACAAGAATAGATGGACGGACGGACGGACGGACGGACAGACAGACAGACGGACATTGCTAAATCGACTCAGAAAGTGATTCTAAGACGATCGGTATAATTAACAATGGGTCTATCTCGTTTCCTTTTGGGTGTTACAAACAAATGCACAAAGACATAATACTCTCGTGGAGTGTATAAAAATAATTGGAAATATATAATAATATTAATCACAAACAAAAATTGAAAAATTTTCGAAAATTTTCATTTTTGCTGCCACGAAAAACCCATAAAAATTAGACAAAAAGTATTTTGTTTTATTGTTTAACGGCTAACAATCTAACGAAGGAAAACAATTCTATACGTATAAGATCTATGGGTAAATGTAGAAGTTATGGCCATCTTTGCAGCCGCTAAAGAATCGCGATTTTCTAAATTTGTGGTTAAATTGCAGAAAAATGCCATTTGTAAAATAAATATCAGAATATTTAGTTTTATTTTATCATACCGTGCAGCAGTACTGTTTGGGCCTGAACAGGACCATATACATATACAACTTAAGATCGTATATAGAAAAACTGGTACTAAGTTTTTCATTTGGTGATCTTTTATCTTCTCTTCAGGAATTTTCAGGAATTTTAATATCCATTTAAATATTTTCGTACTTTTGCCAGTCATACAAATATTGATATCAAAAGAAGTAGAAGAATATCTCTTAAAAATTCTTTAAATTCCATACTTCTATAGGGCGGGCCATTTGTACATCATGGCGTATGAATATTAATAAAGAAGAAATGTATAACTCATACGCCTACATGTACAAATAGTAAAATATAAGATGGACCATGTAACATTTTAAATTTGAACTACCGATTATTTTGATTTTGAAAGGTAGAATAACACTCACATTTATTTTTATTATCAAGTTTATGTTTGACATGTGCAAAATGGGACGCTATACACTCCAACAAAATTGGGAAATATTAAAAACTTACTTTTTTTACTGAACCAACACTCAGGGTATGTCCCCTATAAATGCAGTACATTGCGTTGGCGGAAGAAAAATCAGGTATTGGAAGGAGGAAAGAGGGAGTAGTGTCTGTTGACATCTGTTTTGAATCTCTGAATGTCGTAATTGGAGGGTAAGATATTTGCCGGAAGTCGATTCCACATACGGATAGTACGAGCGAAGAACGAATTTATTCTGTAATGTGTAGTGCGGCCGGTTGTCCAATCGACAACAAATGGGTGAGCGTTCCTGGAGAGTCGCGAATCTCTACCGAACGTTCTCACGGGCGGTATAAGATCAAGAATTTCCGAAGAACAAATACCATGAAAGTATCGATAGAACGATGACACACAACCAACATTACGACGGTGTTCAAGGGAGACAGTAGAATTGGATATCCTACCGTTACCTATCAACACCATCGCCCTCCTCTGGACACGGTCAAGTAGCTCCAGTGATGAAGCTGGAGCACGCGATCATATGTGGGAGTTGTATTCCATCTTTGATCTGATGTAGGTAGTGTAGATATTGAGCAGAGCAGGGGGTGTGAAATATTTAAATGCTTCTTTCGACACATCAAATACATGTTTTGTCCTACGAACATCACGTTGTATTATCATACCTAGAACATCGAGAGTATCTGATTGCTCAATAACTACACCGTTCGTTAAAATCGACGACACTGCTGGATCAGTGAATCGCTTGTGAGACACAAGCAGCACTGGGTCTTACGTGCATTAAAATCTACTTTATTCACTCGACCCCATTCACAAATGGCCAGCAAATCCTGGCTAAGTGACTCATCCATTAATCGCCTTTTGTCCTCAATTTCTTAACGATTTAGTCTACGAACGAATGAGTATGAATGACAGAGGTTGCTGTCATCCGCGAATGAGTATATTGGATTTGAAGTCTGATTCAAGAGGTCGTCGATGACAATAAGAAAAAGAGAGGGAGAAAGGACAGAACCCTGTGATACTCCTGCGGTTAACCTATGCTCGTCGGATGAGAACCCATCTACAACAACACGTATAGTGCGATCTCTGAGGAAGCTCGATATAAATCGAGAGAAGTCACTACCAACACCAAGCGATACGCTTTGATATGAGTGCGCCGTGCCAAACTCTATCAAAGGCCTTGGATATATCTAGAGCAACGACCTTACTCTCTCCAAGCTGGTGGATGGATCGATTCCACTTTTCGGATAGCAGGGTCATTAGCCTCACTTTTTTAGGAATGGGCTGGATGTTCGCAATCATCCAACGCGCTGGGAAAACCCCTGCTCGGTATGCAAGGTTGAAAAGATAACGAAGGGGACAGGCAAGCGTCGAAGGGCACTTACATAGGACAAGTGCTAAAATGCCATCTGGGCCTGGAGATTTATTTACTTCGAGATTTGCGAGAACCCTTTTAACTCCACGAGTTCGAAAAACTATCTGAGGCATGGAACTTAATACATTTTCGAACACGGGGAGTGGTTGATTGCTTTATGGCAAGGATGAATTCCTTGCAAACATTTCAGGCAATAGGTTAGTGAATATTTGGTCATATTTAACAAGAGTTGGGATTGATGAGGAGTTATCCTTTACTCTTCTTACAAATGACTAAAAGCTCTTACTTCTCCTGGAAGAAGAAAGAACTTTGGCACGAAGACGTTGTTCGTACAGAAACTTTTCACGTATAAGTACCCAGTCGTGGTAGTCATATGAATGTGTGTTCCATTATAAAATGACAAAGTTCAGCCTTTTTAATAAAATCAGAAATTTGCAAAATAATCAGTGCTTTTTTATAACTGATTCTAATTTAAAGTTTTGAATGGCCCGCCCTATATATACAAATTTATTTGGACTAAATTAAGTTATATTTAGTTATATAGTTTAGTTTATATTTTTTATTTAATAGAATAAAATAAATTTTTCTTGATTAGTTGTAGTATACAAGAGAATACGCAAAATCAAAATATATATTAAATTTTCTGAGCGCCCCGGTAGTCGAGTTGGTAGCGTGCTCGGCTATAAGCGTGGGGTTGTGGGTTCGAGTCCCACCAGAGGCTCTGGTCTGTCGCTGCAATAATAGGCTACAATTGTCATAGTCACCCCGGCTCAATCTCTGGACACAAAATTAGAATATAAATTTACTTTTGTAATTCATAATAATTAAATTAATTAATATTTACGTATTTTTTGAGACATTTGGGAAGATTATTTACTTTGTGTGAGATTGGAATATTATTATTGTATATTTTTTTTTCAAACCCTACAAACATTTTTCGAATGCAATATAAATGACATAATAACGATTCCCACAAACTTCGTTCAGTAAACAGGGTCAATGAAATGTACACGCGTACATTATACTAGTTGAGAATATGTGATATCTTGTAGTGAATAAAATACATAAAATATAAGTAAATTAAAGATATGTTTTTAACATATTTTTAATTTTTGGAGTCCTTCAACTACAATGATATTACCATTTCATAAGGTGATAAGCTTTCAGATGATGGTACTATATCAAAAACTTATGTTTTTTGGTCGAAAAATCGCAAAAATACCGCCATCTACACGTGGATTTTATAGCTTTTCCATACATTCATTAGCTGTGAGATTTTTTCATCTTGATAAAATATTTCAGATCATTTCATATTTTATCACGACATAACTACCGCGAAAGTTGCTTGTTGTATTAAGGATGTGACCATCTGAAATATAAATTAAAAGTCTCATCCAGTTTAGATAGCTCCAAACGAAATTAACACACCGAAACTTAGTCTTACATAGTGTTCTTTCAAGCGATACAAATCGCACAAAAGTGATTTGTTTTCGCTCCGCCCTTGTGTACGAGTCATAAAAGAATTAATTTAATTTGGAAAAGCGTTATGAATAAATTATAAATTTAAATGTATTTTAACTTCCATGGCAATTCACTTGCCTCGCTCTACACCCGAGTGGGTTGTTTGCCGATGGATGAAAGGTTGTTCCTCATAATACTTTCAGTTGGTCGTTGAAAAGATAGGTAATTCTCTTTTCAACGAAATCCATGCTTAAGATGTATGAATATTTCACGCTGATCAACTGAAACGGAATTTTTAAATGAAACATTTTTTCCGTTAATATCGCGAATTTATCCATAAATGGCTCTTCTTTTGTATGTATTGCGAGGATTTCGCATGTCATTGACACTGATAGTTGTTTATTGCAGCGAAATGTTGCAGTGCCAATGATTCAAATAGTTCAAATAGAGAAATATGAAATACTAGCAAATACCCGCTACTTCGTACGCGGTGTAAGGATATACTCTTTAGGGTAAATCGCTTGTAAACGCTCAAAAATTTTGAAAAATCACATTATTTTGCGCAACTACATATTCAGAGGTATATTTAAAACAAATTGTCGATCCTACATAAGATATGTAATTAATACACCGACTTGATACAAATTAAAAAACATCATATTATATTTTGCCATCAATGTATACATAGTCAATAGTTTAGTTTAAGTAGGCACAAACATTGAAGCAATTTTCTTACAATCATATAAAGTATAAAAGTATTTGTTCGTATCAACGGAGGAGCGTATATGTCACTTGGGATCGAAAAAAGTGTAACACATTAAATGAGTGACTTAAGTCTAATTAAATCAAAATCAGTTGCAATTTTAGATCTAAAAATGTCTTTATAATCACTTTAAACTTGCAAAATACGTATGCTTTTGCCACACCCTTTGCAAAATCAAATCCTTTACATATAACTACCGGTGCATGGCTTGAAATCTGAACAAACATTTTTTATATATATTTTTAATTTTTTTCGTCGTCCACAATTTTAGTGCAATATTTTGGTAGGTAATATTTTTATCTCTTTTCTAAAAAATCATTTATGTTGCGCGCGAAATGTACACAGCGAATTTTTAATAGCCTTTTCATATTCTAGCTGAAAACTATATCAAAAATTCCCCAATTTGGTTTGTTCGATTTTTATCACTATCCGCTTCCACATTTAACGTACACACTTTGATACAATACATTTGTATTGCACGCATTGTATGCATTTTGCAAGTGATTTTCACAAAATTTGGCTTATCAAAATTTAATAAATATGAAAAAAGTCAGTAATCGAAACTAGGTATATTTTATACAATATTGACCTAGTTTTCCTCCGAAAAATCAATTAATTATTCCACTTTGTCTTAAGCTAACCACGAAAAAGACATAAAACATAATCATCAATTCAGTATTGTTAATTCCGCCATTTCCGCGTAATTTGCCATAAAGAATTGAATTTGAAGAAATCTATTCAACATGCATTAGCATAAAGCCTATATATCATATGACGCCCCCTCCCCCTCCCCTTCCCCCTACCAACTAAATTGTGTCATCTAATTTGAATATCGATATCGAAGCCTCAAAACGACGACACCATTTTTCATCGGCTGCTGCCAGCCCAAACAAAAGCCAAAAGATATAAATCTAAATCGCAGATCCCATGAATTTTAAACCACTTTAATGGTCGTATTTCGCAAATAAACTTGTCTCGGTCGTATTTGCGTTTTTCTGTTCTTTTTTAATTTGTCCTGTTTGATAATATTTTATGTGATTGTTATTGTCCTTTATCGCTACATCCTCCCATCTTTACACTTGGTGACCGTATCTGCCATATCTGTTTTCCGGATTGGCCTGTGTTTTGTGCTGCTGCTGTTGTTATTTTAGCCACCATTGGCTGCCTATAAATGTCACAAGATTCTGTTTCTGTCTTTTCTGCTTTTTTGCAGCAGCATATTTAATTTATTGTTTAACACAAAAATGCTGTGATTGCAATATGATTTATGGTCCACAAGCACAGGCACAAGTCACTTTTCCTTTCCAATCACCACCATCCTTCGTTAAGGATTTAGCCTCCTCTTAACTGTGTCGTTGTCAGTCGTTGGTCGTCGTTGAAATGCTAAAACAAAGGCTTTAGTGGTTCTGTCTTTCAGGGATGCATAAAAATTCACAAAAGGACATAAGCCTCTCATGGCGGAGAGTGTGTAGATGTTAGCATTTCTGTATTTTTTTTCAATTTGTCCAGTTGAAAGGACACAGGTTTATGGGTTTTATTTCTTTCCATCTTTTACGTACGCTACCAATGAACTGATATGTTAATGTTGCAGCTAATGCTTTACTTTGATTGAAATTTTCAAATAATTGAGGGGGTAAGCCTTTTGAATTACCTCGCATTATCCGCATGAATACATTAGTCAGTATGGAATTGAATATACACCAGCGTGGAAACTGCTCATAAAGGTTCAAATATCGGCAAGACCAGCTGTGGTCGACCGCTTTAGTTAATTCGTTAAACCGGCAAAATTAAAAATCTTGTAAAGCCTCTCTAAAAATTGCATTAGCCATTCGGAGCTGGCTATTAACAGTTGATGGAGGGGAGATTAATTGTTTTATTGCTGTTGTGAGGCCGTATTGACAGAGAGAAGCTTTAAATTGTTTGTATGTTCCGCTAGATATATTTTAAGGCTCAATTCTGACCCCTCCGAATTTTTTAAGTTCAATTCTCAATTGCGTGTAATGTATACATTTTCCGCAGATTACACTAATTAACCTTTCGAGTACACACATGTACCAATTTTTACCAGCTGAATTTGGAAACTTAAAATTTTAAAAATTGACTGCCAATAAACAGAAGAAAAAATTAAGATAAAAATTATTTGCCCAGTAACACTAAATACTTAAGATTTATTTTTATAAGACTGCTGTGATTTGGTGTTGTTTTTCTTTTTCGTAACTCAAACTCGTCCGCCAATTGTGTGAGGGTTAACAAAAATTTTCTGGTGTATTTTGGCGTTATAAACTCAAAAATGATATTAAACAAGTACGGAATGGCTAAAGTTGGGCGAGGCCGACTATGTGATACACTCCACTTTCTATCGGAATACTATTCAATTCAGTAAAAAAGTGAAATCGGAAAAATTTTTTGAATGTTTCCTAATCACAGGCTAATATGACCTAGTCCAACTTGTCAAATCGAGAATAATATTTGTATCGGGGCTATATCAATTTTAAGAAATTCTCTGAAAATACGCGGCTTATGTGGGGGAAAAGTCAATCCGGGAGCGAAATTTATATGAGAGCTATATGCAAATCTTAACCGATGTGACCCATTTTCACCATGGGTGTTTCTAGTTGAAATATAAGATATTTTCTAGATTTGAAGAAGAAATTCGTGTGGGGGCTATATATAAATCTGAACCGATTTTCTTCAACTTAAATAGCGTTCGTTCTAATCCCAAAAAACTTCGTTGTGCAAAGTTTCATTTGGTTCTGTCTACAATTGCGACCTGTATCGTGATTACACGAATAGATGGACAGACGGACGGACGGACGGACATTGCTAAATCGATTCAAAAAGTGATTTTAAGTCGATCGGTATAATTAACAATGGGTCTATCTCTCTTCCTTATGGGTGTTACAAACAAATGCACAAATACATAATGCTCTCGTAGAGTTAAATTTTTTTTTTTAATTAAAATTTTTGCCGATGGTAACTTAGATTAGAATTTTGCAATATAAGTCCGAAAAGAAATCGGAAAAAATAATATTTTCAACAGTAAGATAACACTGCGGAACAAAATGAAGACAAAGTGGCGTACAGTGAAATTTGACAAAGAATATTTTTTCCATTCACACCATTTTTGTGGGACAGTCTAGCGCCAATTTGAAACAAGTACGTAATTAACCCTAAAAGGTAATTTTAAGTAGTATTGTTTTATCAATATAATTTTGAAAAACAAAATTATAATTTTAAATATTATTGAGTATTGTTGTTGTGTGAAAACTTTTGACCGTTTTTTCTTATTTGCAAATTCAACCTTCCTCACAAATACACATCTGCACGCAGACCTTTTTGATTCCATTTAAAACTGTTTGGTTGCTACCATTTCTATCCCATTTTGAAAATACAGATAGAAGCATGAAATTTTAAGTATTTTAAGATATATTCTTCTTTTTCATTTGATACCACATGTCACACAGCCAACGTAACCATCGATATTTTTTGCACTGTTTTGGAAATCGAATAATCGGCCGAAATTGTCAATTGTCAAGTCAAGTGGCCGCCTTGGAGCTGCGATTTGAGCCCTTTGGATTATTTTCTATGGGGAGCCATTTTGAATAATTATTACGCAACCCATTCAGATGCAATTGAAGCGTTGAAACATTAAGTCGAAGTTGCCATTGCAGAGATTCGAGTCGGATCAACCGAAAATGTACTGAAAAATTGGGTTGATCTGATGATACTATTTCATCCCCTTCCGTTTTAAAGTACGAATTTGAAAAAAAAATATATATATATGGTACCCTACACCTAGTCAATATACCTGTGGTGTAGGGTATACGAAGATCGTTACTTTTGAATAAGACGTTTTTCCAAATTTGATGAAAATCTATTAAATATGTGGTTTCTAGAGCGGAAATAATTAAATCGGGGGAGTCATTTATATGGGAGCTATATATAAATCTGAACCGATTTGACCCACTTTCGCCATGGATGTTTCTAGTTGAAATATGAGCTGGTTTGCCAAATTTTAAGCAAATCTGTTCAAATATGCTATTTTTAGTGCGAAATAATAAATTCAGAGGCGAAATTTGTATTGGAGCTATACATATCTGAACCGATCTGGCCCATTTTTCCCAGAGTTTTTTCTAGTTGAAATATAAGTAGTTCAAATTTGAAGAAAATCTGCTAAAATATGTGGTTTCTAGAGCGGAAAGAGTCAAATCATAGGAGACATTTGTATGGGGGCTATATATAAATCTGAACCGATCTGGCCTATTTTTACCAGAGCTATTTCTAGTTAAAATATATGACGTTTTGCTAAATTTGAAGAAAATCTGTTGAAATATGTGGTTTCTAGAGCGGAAAAAGTCAAATCGGAGGAGATATTTGTATGGCAGCTATATATAAATCTGAACCGATGTGTCCCACTTTCACCATAGATGTTTGTAGTTGAAATATGAGCTGGTTGGAGAAATTTTAAGTAAATCTCTCTCTCGCTCTTTCTAGAGCGGAAATAATCAATTCAGTGGTGAAATTTGTATTGGAGCTATATATATATATATATATATATATATATATCTGAACCGATCTGGCCCATTTTTACCAGAGTTGTTTCTAGTTGAAATATAAGTAGTTTTGCCAAATTTGAAGAAAACCTGCTAAAATATGTGGTTTCAAGAGCGTAAAGAGTCAAATCATAGGAGACATTTGTGTGGGAGCTATATCTAAATCTGAACCGATTTGCTTCAAATTAAATAGCGTTCGTCCTTATCCCATAAAACTTCCTTGTGCAAAGTTTCATTTAGTTCTAACAACAATTGCGACCTGGACTTTGATTACAAGAATAGATGGACAGACGGACGGACGGACGAACATCGCTAAATCGACTCAAAAAGTGATTCTAAGTCGATCGGATTAAAAAACGATGGGTCTATCTCGTTTCCTTTTGGGTGTTACAAACAAATGCACAAAGACATTATACCCTGTGGTGTAGGGTTTATAAATGTTTGTGTTGATTTTAAGAATCACAAAAAAATTAGGCCCCAAAGAACTTCTTTGTTACACAGTGTAATTTATCAATAGGCTGATAAAATTATTGATTTTTTTAATTCTCATGAAAACTATCATCGAAATAAAGAACATGTATCAAAATAACTAACACCATTGAAAATTCAGTGGAGAGGGTTTTAGGGGTAGCTTTAGCCCTTATTTTTCAAAATACCGCGTCTTCAAAAAATGTTATATGATCTTAGTCATTGATATTTACAATAATGATTTACACTTTGACCGTTAAATAAAAAAAATCCAAATTTTGGATGAGCCCATGTGATATTGATTTGACCACATTTTGCTGGATATACCGCAAAGAGTGTATCACAGATTCGAATATAGCCCTGCTATCGTGAATTCTAATTCGAATTGCATGCTCTTGTGCATCCTGCGCTGCTTAATTTCTTTTTTGGCCCAATTCGTGTTATGGCCATTTCAAATTTTCAATTTCAAAGGTTTCTTGCACTTTGCTTTCATTCATTATATTCTTGTTGTACTCTTTGTACGGACTTTTATGGGACTTTTCGTGTTTTTTCCATAATACCCTGCCTCACAAAAAAACGAAGTATACATACATTTTAACATTTATCGTTAGAGTTTTTTTATTGAAAATATTTGCAGATTTATTAGATGTCCATTTTATTTCACACACACACACATACACAGCGGCAATAGCAACATCGCAACAGCCGAAATATGTGATTCCTATGAAAAATTTATAGATTCCTCAGCATTTATGAACCATAAAGTTCCATTTCTTTTCAACTCAAGGCTTGGAGTATCAGTTCTGCTGCTGATAAGCGGAGTATTGAAGAGCAAAAAAAGAGTTGAAATGCGTTTGAAGGTTTTATGAGAAATTTCCTCTTTTTGATGGCGCCTTTTTCTCTCGTTTTGTTTTCGTTGTTGTTGTCATTCTGAGTGTTCCTTTCCGAAACAGGAAAATGGAGGAAATTGAAAAATCTTCTTCGAGATTGGTTGGCATTAAGAAACGACGACAAATACCACCCAACTCCCACGTACGCCGTCCGCCAGGAACATATGTTAAAGCAACAGCTTTCCAGAGTTGTCATTAGGTTCTTTTATTGGCTGTTGTTGTGGTTGAAATGCAAAGAAAACAAGAAACATTTTACATTTTATGCTTAACATGTTTCATAAATATTGACAAGAAAACATACTCGTCGTACACAGCACAACATACTGAAAACAAATTTCGATTTTGTAGTTAAGCTCTCAAATTAAATGAAAATCTTTTTATAATGTGATAAAAATTTTAATACCTTGGTATGGGTGCGTCCACAGAAATGTGTTGTGAAAAATGCTATTATGATAAACGGAAGAGGCTAAAAGGTCAAATGTTTCAAAGCATATGTACGTATAATTGTTGTGAATCGGTTCGGATGGTTGATGATCGAAATTGTCCCAAAGGCAAATATGTTTCCCTAATAAGGACACAAATACTCCCTACAAACCATACTATTTGGAGTTTTAACAACATTTTTGAAAGACTTCTGCCTTGTGTGTACTTGATATTCGGGAAATGTATAGAGGGATAAGAATAGTGAATGAAGGTGGAATTATGAAATTCGTTGTGAATGTCGTAGTTGCGAAAAATAAAGGGATCTTTGTGTAAAAGTAATACCCAACAAATTGTTACAGCTAGAATCATAAAATTATCTGCCTATTCTTCCTATCTGCCTTCTTCCTGCCTATTACAGGTCGAAATTGTTGTCCTATTGACATGAAATTTTGTTTTGCGCGACCTTGGAAATCTGTTCAGATTTAGTTATAGCCTCCATAAAAATGTTCCTCCACTTTATCCTATTACTGCTCTAAAAAGCACATTTTAAATCGTATCTTGATCAAATTTTCGGCATCATATTATATTTCAACTGGAAACACGTACTATGAAAGTCAACTATATTTGTACAACCCATGATTTGGTGTAGCCACCAGCTATAGCTCTAAACCCACACCATAAATTATTTAGTATAGGAATACATAACATTAAAGTGGACCACATGGGTCCATGTTTTCACATTGTCCCCATACACATACATAAGTCCTTGTATTGATGAAGACCCCACTCAAATAGTCTTCCGCTACTTTTACAGACGTCTTTTCCATATAACTTCATATCATGTAGAAACACTTACAATAAGTTGTATTTTGTATATTTATACACTCCACGAGAGTATTATGTCTTTGTGCATTTGTTTGTAACACCCAAAAGGAAGGGAGATGGACCCATTATTAATTATACCGATCGGCTTAGAATCACTTTATAAATCGATTTAACAATGTCCGCCTGTCTGTCTGTATGTCCTTGTCCTATTCTTGTAATCACGATACAGGTCGCAATTGTAGCCAGAACCAAACGAAACTTTGCACAACGAAGTATATCGGGACAAGGACGAACGCTATTTAATTTGAAGAAAATCGGTTCAGATTTAGATATAACCTCCATACGAATTTCACTCCCGATTTGACCCTTTTCACTCTAGATACCACATATTTCAACAGATTTTCTTCAAAATTGGCAAAACATCTTATAGTTCCACTAGAAACACCTGTGGTAAAAATGTGTTAGATCGGTTCAGATTTATATATAGCTCCCATACAAATTTCGCTCCCGATTTGACTTTTTCTGCTCTAGAAACCACATATTGTATCAAATTGTCTTCAAACTTGGCAAAATACCTTATATTTCCACTAGAAACAACCATGGTGAATATAGATCAGATCGGTTCAGATTTATATATAGCTCCCATACAAATTTCGCTCCCGATTTGACTTTTTCCGCTCTAGAAACCACATATTGTATAAGATTGCCTTCAGATTTGGCAAAACATCTTATATTTAAACTAGGAACACCTATGGTGAAAATAGGTCAGAGCGGTTCAGATTTTTATATAGCTCCCATTAAAATTTCGCTCCCGATTTGACTTTTTCTGCTCTAGAAACCACATATTTCAATAGATCCTTATCAAATTAGGCGAAATATCTTATATTTGTTCTATAAACAGCCATGGCGCAAATGGGCCAGATCGGTTCAGATTTATATATAGCTCCCACACAAATTTCATTCCCGATTTGACTTGTTCCACTCTATAAAACCCCATATATTAACAGATCTTCTTAAAATCTTTCAAAATATCTCATATTTCAACTGGAAACGCCCATGGTGAAAATGGGTCATCGGTTCATATTTACATATAGCTCCCCTGCAAATGTCTCCCCAAAAATTTCCTATACAAATTTCGGATCGTCTTTTTCCGTATTAGAAACGAATTTTCACAAAATAAGCTTAACACTTTATATTTGAACTGGATGAACTATTTGTGAAAGTTAGTCACTATATTCCATGTTTGGATATAGCCCCGATATAAATATTTCCGATTTGACAAATTGGACCCGGTCCTATTAGCCTATGATTAGGGAACATACATAAATTCTTCCACCTTACAAAAATAATAAAAAACAAGTAAGGAAAGGCTAAAGTCGGGCGGGGCCGACTCTATGATACACTCCACTTTCTATCCGAATACAATTCAATTTGGTGATAAAGTGAAAACGGGAAGGTTATTTGTATCCTGTAAATGTATGTGTTTGAGAAAAAATGTTAAATCGGAAAGGACATTTGTATGCGGATATAATGAAACCTGGAACGAAATAGGTGAAATATAAAATGTATAGTTTGGCCAAAATCGGTTAAACTTTTGGGAGCAACATTTGTATTTGGGCTATATTTAAATCTGAACCGCTCTTACCCACTTTCACCATAGTTCTGTTTAGTTGGAAAAGATGTGCCAATCTTAAAGAAAATCGGGTACAATATGTGGTTTCTAGAGCGGCAAATGTCAAGTCGGGAGCGACATTTGTATGGGGGCTATATCTAAATCTGAACCGATCTTACCCAATTTCCGCATAGGTGTTTCTAGTTGGATTATAAGATGTTGTGCCAAATTTATAGAAAATCGGGTACAATATATGGCATTTAAAATGGAAAAAGTCAAATCGGGAACGACATTTATATGGGGGCTATATCTAAATCTGAACCGATTTGACCTATTTTCACGATAGATGTTCCTAGTTTAAATATAAGACATTTTGCCAAATCTGAAGACAATATGATACAATGTGTGGTCTCTAGAGCGGAAAAAGTCAAATCGGGAGCGAAATTTGTATGGGAGCTATATATAAATCTGAACCGATCTAACACAGTTTTACCACAGGTCTTTCTAGTTGAAATATAAGATGATTTGCCAATTTGCATATGAAAATATTACTATCGGTCTGGCCAACCTCATGAGACACGGAAAACACATCACAAAATTTTTATAATTTTTATACACTCCACGAGAGTATTATGTCTTTGCGCATTTGTTTGTAACACCCAAAAGGAAGCGAGATAGACCCATTGTTAATTATGCCGATCGACTTAGAATCACTTTTTGAATCGATTTAACGATGTCTGTCCGTCCGTCCGTCCGTCTGTCCATCTATTCTTGTAAACAAAGTACAGGTCGCAATTGTAGCCAGAACCAAATGAAGCTTTGCACAACAAAGTTTTTCGGGATAAGGACGAACGCTATTTAATTTGAAGAAAATCGGTTCAGATTTGGATATAGCCCCCATACGAATTTCACTCCCGATTTGACTCTTTTCACGCTAGATACCACATATTAAAACTGATTTTCCTCAAACTTGGCAAAACATCTTACATTTCAACTAGAAACACCTATGGTGAAAATTGGTCAGATCGGTTCAGATTTAGATATAGCCCCCATACGAATTTCATTCCCGATTTGACTTTTTCTGCTGTAGTAACCACATATTTTAACAGATGTGCTTCAAAATTGGTAAAACATCTTATATTTCAACTAGAAACACCCACGGTGAAAATGAGCCAGATCGGTTCAGATTTATATATAGCTCACATATTTTAACAGATTTTCTTCAAATTTGGCAAAATATCTTATATTTGCATGAGAAACACCTAGGATGACAATGAGTCAGATCGGTTCAGATGTATATATAGCTCCTATAATAATTTCGCTCCCGACTTGATTTTTCCGCCCCAGAAACCACGTATTTTCATCGAATTACTTAAAATTGAGAACTGGAAGAACCTATTGTGAAATGGGTCACTTCATTCCATGTTTGGATATAGCCGTGATACAAATATTCTTTTCGATTTGACAAATTGAACCAGAACATATTAGCCTATGATTAGGAAACATACAAAAATTCTTCCCGTTTTCACTTTTTTCCGAATTGAATTGTATTCTGATAGAAAGTGGAGTGAATCATATAGTCGGCCCCGCCCGACTTTAGCCTTTCCTTACTGGTTTCTTATAAAGAGTGATTTTTTTGAGGTTAGGATTTTCATGCATTAGTATTTGACAGATCACGTGGGATTTCAGACATGGTGTCAAAGAGAAAGATGCTCAGTATGCTTTGACATTTCATCGTGAATCGTCTTACAAACGAACAACGCTTGCAAATTATTGAATTTTATTATCAAAATGCGTGCTCTGTTAAGAAAGTTCATTGCGCGCTTCCATTTTATGGTCAGTTTAATCGACCCACTGAAGCGGCTATTCGGGCTATTGTGACTAAATTTCGCACCAAATTTACATTGTTGGACATTAAACCACCAACACGCTTACGTAGAGTGCGAACTGAAGAAAATATCGCAGCTGCATCGGCCAGTGTTAATGATGACCACCAATTTTCGATTCGTCGCCGTTCGCACCAATTGGGTCTCTGTTACTCAAAAACGTGGAAATGCCAAAATTGGACTAAGCGGATGGACCACCTAAGACGCAGCCGCGGTCAACATTTAAATGAAATTATCTTCAAAAAGTAAATGTCATGGACCAATCTAACGTTTCAAATAAAGAACCGATGAGATTTTGCAAATTTTATGCGTTTTTTTTAAAAAAAAGTTATCAAGCTCTTAAAAAATCACCCTTTATGTTTTTCGTCCTGATTTCTTCATAAATCGGTAACGAAACTTTTTGGTGGGCTGATAGCGTTAGTTGCTAATGCATTTATTGTATAAGTTTATTATAATTTTAGTTGTAATAAATAATGAAATATATATGTATATATATATATATATATATATATATATATATATATATATATATATATATATAAATTATAAATAAATAACCTTTTAGGAAAGCTACCTGATATTTCAAGTTGCCAACGTGATTAGAAAAATATTTCAAAATCAGTTAATTCTGAGCATACCAAAAAATGAAATAAAAATTATTCTTTTGATAACTCAATTCAACAAAAATAAAAATTTTGTGTCCGACACAAACATTTTTTCGCTCGATATTTCATTAATTTTTACTACTTTTCGTCGATGTACCATTAGTTGTTTCAGTATTTATTCGTCGAACTTATTCATTTAACATCTGCAAGCATGTATAATTTTCCTTTGCACAGATTGTTTCCTGTAGTCTTGAGGTACTCTACATTTCACTGCATCGAAGCAGTTTTTACAGATACCAAATTGTATACAATGTTTCCTATTACTTAAAGTCGAAAAGTTAAATTTTTTAATATTTCGTGACCAACAAAGTTAAAGGTTTTGCAGAGAAGAAATGCATTGCAACTCCATTAAAGACTATCACATACCAGATCCTTATTATTATTATTTTCTATATAGTCAGACATTGCCTCAAGCACTTTAATAGTTGACCGGAAAAATATTGCACATATACATATATATATAAATATTCTTGTAAGCCGATACCTTTAATTGCTAGTGCTTTTCTCTAGTTTATTATAAGTTTAAATTGTAATAAATAAATAAATAAAAAAAAAATAAAAAAATATTCTTGTCAATATAATTGAATAAATGGACTATGTCCACTATGGATAAGTGGACTAACCGGATCCTTTATTTTTTGCTTTACTTTCCAGAATAACAGTGACTGTCGACATATCAGCTTTCTTGTGGGCAACTGTTTCTTCATCATCAGACAATATTTGTTTCCACTAATACGAAATACGAGCGCATTTCAAGTTTTTTTTTTTTCATTTTTGTTTTTCAAAATGCTAAAGTTAGTTTAATAAAAACCGATTAGCATTCATTCCATTTGTAGCATGGAAAGACCCCACACAATAAACTGCGTTTGATTTTTCGAATAGATTCCGATGTGTTTACATTATAAGACTCCATTTCCACTTTATTTGTACTTTCCTTGCCTTTCCTTAGAGACAGTTTCTCTTTTTCCATCTCCTTAAAATTTCGTTTTCTTTTTTTGTTGTTGTTGTTATTGTTGAGGGTCTTTTCGATAAAGTAAAAACTTGGTATGTATATCATCCCATCTTTGAAATATTTCTCATTTGGGAGCAATATAATTCTGAAGTTGTGGGTTGTCGCCAAACAACGTACAACGGCACAGACAGACGCACACATACATACACAAATACATTCGAATGAAATAACTAATGAAAGGCGACAACAACAACACATGTTTTTTCAAAAACTCAGCCACACACACGCGCCATACACACTAGAGTGGGCCAAAACACGAAGTAAGCGATTTTTATACCCTCCAAATCCACGATGGAGGTATGTATACTAACTTTGTTATTCCGTTTGTGACTAAGTATACATATTCTTGATCGCCATAAAATTCTAAGACGATCTAGCCCGTCCGTCAGTACGTCTGTTGAAAGCACGCTAGCATCTAAACGAAAGGAAACAGGACGTCCAAACGTTCCCAGAATACATCTAATAGTTGTAGGTCGGTTGGGATTGAATCTTTGGGAAATCAACAACAACAGCTAGAAGCACGAAATTCGTACATTCCTCCAATTGAATAGATACATAATATAAAACAATTTTTCCAAATGGGAAAAGAGGGATACAAATGGTACCAGCCAAACGGCTGCGCCGAAAATTCATTCCTCCAATTGAATAGATACATAATATAAAACAATTTTTCCAAATGGGAAAAGAGGGGTACAAATGGTACCAGCCAAACGGCTGCGCCAAAAATAATGTAGGAATTGATCGGATTGCTTAGATACGTAAAAGAAAATGATTTTTCGAAATTCGTATTTTTAGTAGGTAAAAGGGAATAAAAATGGTACCAACCAAATGACCTCTGCTAGAATCATGAAATTCGGAGTATACATTCCTCTGACTGCGTGGACATGACATTTTTTTTTAAATTTGTACTTTCAAGTGATGTAATGGAGGTGTAAATATGGTACCAACTAGACGGCTACAGCTAGTATGATGAAATTCGGTGAGATTTTTCCACATTAGTAATTTTTTCACTCTGTTGAATCTAAACCGTGGTGGAGGGATATAAATTTCGGCCCGGCCGAACTTAACGCCTTTTGTACATGTTTTAAATACATTCAATAGTGAAAAACATGGAAAATTTCAGCACACAGCAAGATAAGGATGTGCGCCACAGTCAATAGTACAGATGAACCTTGTTTAGTTGTGATAACATTTCAGTTAAATAGTGTTCACCAATGACACTCGCCGTCATGGCCATTCTCCTATTGGAGGAGACCGATCTGGCCCATTTTCACCATAAATGTTTCTAGTTGAATGATAAGGTACTGTGCCAAGCAAATCAAGTACAATATGTGATTTTTAAAGTGGCAAACGTCAAATCGGGAGAGGCATTTGTATGGAGCTATATCTTAACCTTGACCGATTTGTTTGTGCCAATTTTTGATTACATGAATAGATGGACATATTCTGTAAAATAAACGATGGGTCTCTCTCGTTTCCTTTTAGGTGTTACAAACATAAAACCTTTTAGCCTTTTAACCTTATAACAGTATGGTAACGCACAGTGGGATGATTTCATACATTTGAGTGCAAGAAATATAAGGAGATATCGTATAGTGGTGAGCATTTTCTGAACGCAATTAAAAACAAGTAAGGAAATGATAAAGTCGGGCGGGGCCGACTATATGATACACTCCACTTTTTATCCGAATACAATTCAATTCGGTAAAAAAGTGAAAACGGGAAGAATTTTTTCCTAATCATAGGCTAATATGACCTGGTCGAATTTGTCAAATCCAGAAAAATTTTTACATCGGGGCTATATGCAAACATGGAATGAAGTGACTAACTTTAGAACTAATAAGTTCTTTCAGTTCAAGAAAACGTGTTATGTTCATTTTGAAGAAATTCGGTGAAAATACGTGGTTTCTGGGCGGAAAAAGTCAATCCGAGAGCGAAATTTGTATGGGAGCTATATGTAAATGTGAACCGATCTGACCCATTTTCACCATAGGTGTTTCTAGTTGAAATATAAGACATTTTGTAAGATTTGAAGAAGATCTGTTAAAATAAGTGATTTCTGCAGCGGACAAAGTCAAATCGGGAGCGAAATTTGTATGGGAGCTATATACAAATCTGAACCGATATGACCTATTTTCACCGTGGGTGTTTGTAGTGGAAATATAAGATATTTTGCCAATTTTGAAGCAGATCTGTAAAAATATGTGAATTCTGCAGCGGACAAAGTCAAATCGGGAGCGAAATTTGTATGGGAGGTATCTATAAATCTGAACCAATATAACATATTTTCACCACAAATTAAATAGCGTTCATCCTTGTGCCGAAAAACTTCGTTGTGCAAAGTTTAATTTGGTTCTGGCTACAATTTCGACCTGTATCGTGATTACAAGAATAGGACAAGGACATACAGACAGACAAGCGGACATTGTTAAATCGATTTATAAAGTGATTCTAAGTCGATCGGTATAATTAACAATGGGTCTATATCGCTTCCTTTTGGGTGTTGCAAACAAATGCACAAAGGCAATACTCTCGTGGAGTGTATTATTAATATCGGCGCATATAACTCAAACATAGTTTTTCCGTTTTGGTCTGAATGTCCTTTTTTTTGAAATTTAAGACTAACTATATGAAAAAGTTCTGAGAATTTAATCAATATCGGCCACGACCATCACATACCGCTCATATTGTTTTGCATTTACTGTCTTGAATTTTTGCACAGAGTTTGTTCAGCGATTGGTAAAAGTTGGTGGATTTTTTTTAAGAATAGGTTTCATTCTTCTGCTTCATTCATTGACAGTAAGAAGACGTAGCCAACTTATTTATTCCAGTGAAATATATATCCATTTAAAAAATAATTGAAAAGAAGGTGTAGTTTTCGAATGTATAAACTACTGAATCGCAACTAAAAACTAAAGAAATTGTTCTTTCTTTAGTTTTCGTGTTTTAATTAATAAATAAATAGAAAAAAATTGATCGAAATATGTGGCTACGAATGTACTACATTAACAAATTCTAAAAATGACATTTTAATCCTTATTAAACGTTTTTTTTTAATAAATTCACAAATAGTAAGTAAGTAAAATATGTTTAAAAATAATACCAAAATTTAAAAATGGCGAGCAAGCAAATTCTAAGACAAGAGTAAAAAAATATTTTCAAAATGTTTTCAAATATTTATGGGAAAATTTTTTCGAGTTATTTTCAGGAGCGTGTAGCTAACAGATGACTTGACCCAGGAACCAAATATTATTCTTTATTTACTCGACAACACTTAAAAAATGGCATATACGTTTTTAGGGGTTTCTAGTTGATCGGCATAGTGATGGGTCTTCCTATTGGGTGTTTATCTTGGTGTGTATTAGATTATCCAAATCGCCGAGGTTAGGCGGTCTAGATTAGCTTGGTGCTATGATGAAAGAAACAGAAATATAATATGGACTAAAGCGGCTTATATATATATAGGCTGGGTCGCGGTCTATACATTGCAAAAGATAATTTCGACGGTTTGTATTTGGTTTGTATTGTTTTATGATGATAAGGAAAATATTTCATCGCTAGGCTTAGGCGTCTGTGGCTCCTAAAAACTCCCTTAAAATCATGTTTTTTCATGTAGTCAGTGACATTAATTTTCTTCCGATATTCATCATTTAGACATCACTCGAAAGGTATTGATTTTAGTTATCCGTTTGAAAAAACACACAAAATTACTCAGGAGCGTTCAGCTCACACACGGCTTGACCCAGCGACGGAATGTTTTGCAGGTGATCATTAAACAATCCAATCTTCATTTCTGTGGGACCACCGCAGCATTTTTATACCCTACACCACAGGGTATAATGTCTTTGTGCATTTGTTTGTAACACCCAAAAGGAAACGAGATAGATCCATCGTTTATTATACGGATCGACTTATAATCTCTTTTTGAGTCGATTTAGCGATGCCCGTCCGTCCGTCTGTCCTTCTACTCTTGTAATCAAAGTCCAGGTCGCAATTGTTGTTAGAACTAAATGAAACTTTGCACAACGAAGTTTTACTGGATAGGACGAACGCTATTTAATTTGAAGCAAATCGGTTCAGATTTGGATATTGCTCCCTACAATTTTCGCTTCCGATTTCACTTTTTCCGCTCTAGAAACCACATATTTCAACAGATTTTCTTCAAATTTAGCAAAACGTCATATATTTTAACTAGAAATAGCTCTGGTAAAAATAGGACAGATCGGTTCAGATGTATATATAGTTCCCAAACAAATGTCTCCTAAGATTTGACTCTTTCCCCTCTAGAAACCACATATTTTAACAGATTTTCTTCAAATTTGGCAGAAGTACCTATATTTCAGCTAGAAACAGCTCTGGTAAAAATGGAGCAGATCAGTTCAGATATATATATAGCTCCAACACAAATTTCGCCACTAAATTGATTATTTCCGTACTAGAAATCATATTTGAACAGATTTTCTTAAAATTTGGCAAACCAGCTCATATTTCAACTACAAACATCTATGGCGAAAGTGGATCACATCGGTTCAGATTTATATATAGCTCTCATACAAATGTCTCCTCCGATTTGACTCTTTCCGCTCTAAAAACCACATATTCTAACAGATCTTCTTCAAATTTGGCAAAACAAATTATATTTCAACTAGAAACAACTCTGGTAAAATGGGCCAGATCGGTTCAGATATATATAGCTCCAATACAAATTTCGAAACTGAATTGATTATTTCCGCTCTAAAAATAGCATATTTGGCAAACCAGCTCATATTTCAATTACAAACATCCATGGCGAAAGTGGGTCAAATCGGTTCAGATTTATATATAGCTACGATATAAATGACACCCCCGATTTAATTCTTTCCGCTCTATAAACCACATATTTAACAGATTTTCATCAAATTTGGGAAAGCGTCTTATATTTCAGAAAACCTATGCTAAGAATGTGTTAGATCGGTTCAGATTTATATATAGCTCCCATTCAAAGTTTATGTTAAAATATTCTTACAAATACAGATAAAAGTATGAAATTGGTAGTATATACATACCAGGTCGTTACATTTGAACGACCTTCTTATACCCTACACCACAGGGTATATTGACTAGGTGTAGGGTATCATATAGTTGGCCACGCCCGACTTTAACCTTCCTTACTTGTTTCTTTATGATATATGATAATTAAATTTTGTGATGTATTCTTAAAAAGAGTTTTTATAATATTGGGCCACGCTATTGTATACACACATTCCCAATCATTTTGTTTTTCTTTAAGCTTATAAGCAGATATTTATTTCCTATCAGTATTTATAACATTATAAGTATGCGTGTGTGAGTGTATTGTGGATGAATGTATGTATATGTGTCACAATAGTGTGATGCATACACTACGTTTCAAAAATCTATGTCCACATTCAACAAAAATAAATGCAACCTCAAACATTTAAAACTAATTTTGATTTCATGTCGAACATGAGACGATATTGATATGAGCTCGATTTGTGTCCATATTAACATACCTTTTGAATAATTTTTCAAGTGACAACATACTTTTGAGACGCACTGTATACATATATGCATATCTTAGATGCTGATGCGTATGTGTTTGTGGCGTAACTGTTCAAACTTAAAACGGAAATCAACAAGAAAATCTTTTCAACAAATTTTCGTTGCTCCTTTGCTGCTCTGCTGCTCTGTCCCGCCAAATCTTACTTGGCATTGCACACGCAGGATAAGTTGATATTTTCCTTTTCTTTTTTTTTTGAAAAGTCAACTTCAAGTTATTTACATTCAATGTTTATGTGTTTTCCGACCCTCCCCACCTCTCAACTATATAGAGACATTATGCGTTGTGCAGTTGTGTGCGTTGCGTTTCAAAATATACAACTTATTCCCATGAGTGTGTGCGTGAGTTCAACTGTGTGCAAAGGACGAAACGAAGGCTATGAAATTGTATCTCAGCTACATATTTGTAATGCTAAACTATTTCCTCTTTTTACAGTCAGGAAATTGTTGTAAAACAACAATGTTTGATCTTCGCTTCTACGCAGCATGGCGTGGAGGGAGGAGAAAGGCAATGAACTCGCATTCCTTAAATGCCCCAGTGCTCCACTGTGACACTGTTTACTCGAAAAATTATAAAAATAAGAACACCGGAAATTCAGGATGCCTCATACTGTGCAACGGATTTCGAATTTCCGCTTGAAAATAATTTTTATTTTCTCAGTGCCTTAAGTTATAAGCGATTTTGTGGAGCAGCTGAAATATGACGCATTTAAAGCAACAGTGGCGTGGCCAAAATTACTGCCGAACTGAGATAAATGAGTTTCTAATTTTCCCGCTATACTGCAATCCAATGGAATTTAATTGAGCTTTAATATATTAATCAATCTAAAAGATTGAACAAGAAAACAAACATCTGAATTTAATTTACTATAAATTGATTCTTAATTAATTAGGCCATTGTAGCATTTCATATAACGAATATTTTTTCAGCTGCAGATAAATCAAATGTGAGACCATATCAATTATGTATGAAAAGTGGTTTAATTATTTTTTTGGTTTTAGTATGTTGCCACGTATTTTTGTGCTTTTTTGTAAGTAATTCAGTTTTCATCAACTATAATCACACTGTTCAACAAATTAAGAGCGTTTTATTAGAAGAGAATAGCGACCCTTTAAATCTTAAAGGACATGTTTAATAGACCATTTTTACAGAATAAACTTATAGTCCAGCTGGTCTGAGTTTACAGTGGATAAAAGTTTTCATTTTTATCGAAGGAGGCATTATATATTAGAGTGGCTTCAAAATAAAAGTAGTGGATGTTCCCAACTAAAATGAAAGATTGGCTTGTTTTATGTGTTCTCCCAAAATATTTCGATTTTATCATTGTCCGTTCAGGTTTTTCTTGAATAAAATTCACGGTGAGAATGGTATTTCGAAAAAACCTGCTAGAAATTAAAATCCCGGAATAGAGGGTAGAATTTTAACATTTTTGTGCAATTTTTGTTGAATTTTTTATAAAAACCGCAATAACTTGCATATTTTTAGTTCGATTTGTGTTTTTGTTGTGTGTTACTGTTGGATCTCAGTGGGTTAAATGTGATGTAAAAACTGAAACATGGGCTTATTTGCATCGTAAACACATTCTAGTCTTACAAGAAGCTAATTAAAAAAAACATCTGAAATTTTGGTCTTTCAATTGATAAATTGGGAGGGAAGCACATAAGATGTTACAATAAAACCGTGTGACATGATTTCCCTCCCAAGAATGAGATTATATAGAAGTGAAGTCTTTTTATTTCGTGGTCGTTTGCCTTTTTTACAGGACTTTTAATATCCAAAGGATGTAAATGTTTCAATAATTTAGTTTCGTACTTTTGCGTGTTATACAATGACGATATGGGTATCAAATGAAAGAGAAGAATATCTGCTAAATACACTTTTAATTTCATTCCTCTATCTATGTTAATTTAACATTAACAACCATTTCAAATTTTCCCCTTTAAAAAGTTTATGTAGATTATTTATGTTTTAATTTTTAAGGGGGGAAATTTGAAGTGGTTGAATTTCGTTCCAAAAATTAGCTTTATATAAGACTAGAATGTGTTAACGATGCAAATAACCCCATATTTAATTTTTACTTCACATTTAACCCACTGAGTATTAACAGTAAGAAAAAAATTTGCTGCCCTTAATGGGTTAGAAAATTCGAAAAATTGCAGTTGGTTATCAATACCTCTCCAACGAGCCCCTAAAAACATAAATCGAACTAAAAATGTGGAATTCAATGCGGTTTTTATAAAAAAATAATCAAAAATTGCACTAGAATAGTATAAATCTGTCCATTATACTGGCTCAATATGGTTTGATAAGGCTCGCATCGATTTTAATTTCTAGCTGTTTTTTGTTCAATATCATTTGAATCGTGAATTTTATACAAGAAAAACCTTGATTTATAGATGTTATTTTGAAAGCGTCCAGCTCACGAACGGACAATGATAGAAGCAAAATATTTTGGGAGAACACATAAAACAAACCAATCTTTCATATTAGTCGGGAACATCAACAACATTTTTCCTTCCTCACAAAAGAAGCCACTCTATTATATATATTAAGTTAGAAAAGTGTTGTATTTTAATATCTGAGAGAATTTTAATTGTCAGAATTATATTGTGGAATTTTATGAGGATCATTTTTGTGGAAGATCTTAACCTTCTAGTCGCTCTCTTTATTCGTCAATTTGACCCATTTTTCGAGAAAATCAAGAAAAGTCCTTACAAAATGGACATTTAGCCCTCTCATGGCCAATGTTGCCTATAGACAACATTGCGAGTTAGTCTTTAAAAATCTTTAAAATCACATATTTTGCAGAATTAATATATTTTTTTTATTTACATATGTAACAAGGAATATTTAAAAGGGAACCAATAAATTCGGTAACTTGGGTGAAAACAAAAGTGAAGTCTCAAATTTCAATTGTTTGAGTTTCTTCGAAATTGTTTAGAAATTCTTCTTATTTTTTTCTTCGAGTACAAGAAAAATTGTCTTTGTTATTCGAAGATATATATATCAAAGATTTTTAAAATGAAGACCCCATTTAAAAATATTTTGTTGTTTAACCGATATCTGCAGTATAATGATTTAAAGAAATATCCTGTTACTCATGTCCTGTATGAAATAGAACCCCAAGACTCTATAGAAATCATAATTAGACCCATACCTCATCAAAAAGTATAGTAAGTTTTATATATTTATTAAGAAGAAAATTCGGGGTTAAGGATTAAAATGTTCTACGAAAAAAAATTAGCCGCAAAATTTCAGTGGGGGACACCGAAGACTCCAAAGTAAAAACGGCATTAAGTTCGGCCGGGCCGAAATTTATATATCCTCCACCATGGATTGCTTTCCACATAGGCTGTCGATTTTCATAGAAATGCAGTAAGATTACAGGAAAATGTTAAATTTTTAACATAGCCAAAACAAAACAAATAAAAATATTGAAAAAAAAATATAAATAAATATAAAATTTTAATTACACTAGCCAACAGTCAAAATGTACTCGGGATGCGATAATTTTTTCTGTGTAGATAACCTTGACATGAGCTCGAAAAACGCAATAAAATTTTTTTTTTCGTTTGGTTTTTGTTTTATTTTTTTTTTTTAAATTTTAAAATTTTTTTTTTGGTTAATTTGTTTCGTCCGGCATAACTCGGGAACCACTAGCCCGATTTAATTGAATTAAATTTTAAAAAATTTAAAATTACAATTCCCTTAATCTGTTCATATATTGTTTTCCTATACAAGCAACAGTTTCCAAGTTAAAAATGAATATATAAAGGAAAAAACTTATTTTTTGCCTAAAGATTTAATTTTTTTTTTTTTAAATCCATAAAAAATCCAAAATGAAAAAAAATGTCAAATCTTATTACTTTTACGTAAAGTCACATAACCTATGAGCAAAATGAGACAAAGATCATGAAAATCGATGCACGCGTTTCGCTTTTATTCGCAATTGAGTAAAGGTATGAATTTCAAAAATTTGCTCGACATATGCACAACTTTGTCTATGGTAAGGTTTTTTCTTTTTTTTTGGTTCTCAGAATTAACAAAACGGAATAAACAAAGGGTTATTTAATTTTTATGATTGCGTAAGCAAAGTAATAAACGCTAATAAATGTGCGTGAACAATTAAAAGGAAAAAAGGAAAGGGGACTTTTTTAATTATTTGGGGTTTCCGTTGGCTACCTGTATGATTTTTTTACAGAAATGCAACCCACATTTAAGGGTGGTCATTATTCGGAAAATTTAAGACTCACACATGGTGAAACAGGTATGTAGCCACCGTAAAAAAATATACACCCATTTATAAGTACCTGTCAGTAAAATACTAAACAATACACAGTATAAATAGGTCTTCATTGATCGATTTTACTCATTCAACAAGTGTCGACGAACGCGATAGTTAAAATGAGCAAACGTTCGCGAGGATTTGAATGCAATACCAATCCAAGTAATTTTTGTTACATGTGCGGAGAATACGTTTCTGAAAAAAACAAGCGTTGTTTTTCACCTAAATTGAGAGATTCATTTGAAGAGAGCTTCAATTTAAAGGTCTCAAACATAAATGAGCGGTGGACACCAAGTGCTCTATGTCCAAGGTGCTACGTACAGCTAGCTGACTCAAGGTAAGTGTAGATTACGAAATTCAAGAACATATATAACTTATTATTGAAATTCTTTCAGACGACAGCCGAGAATCATCATGCCAATGCTTTGGAGAGCTCCGCTTTGCCATGTAACAGATTGCTACTTCTGTCTTAGCAAAAAAACAGGCGTGGGAAAAAATATACGATGGACTTACGCTGCTGTTTCAACAGTGAATTTTCCAGTGCCATTTTCCGAAGAACCAGTGGACCCGCAACCGTCCGTTTCAAGATGGGCATCTAATAATGAGGCGATACATCCAACATCAGATCCGGAGACAGTAGAAACTACATCAGAATGCGAGTCAACATATACATTGCATGGAGGTCAACGCTTATGTTCCCAAGCAGAACTGAAGGATTGGGTTAGAGAATTGAAACTCTCCAAGGAAGATGCAGAGTTGCATGCATCGCGCATGCAACAGTTCGGTTTCTTGGCTCCTGGTGTGGTGACAACAATCTACAGGAAGCGTCATGAACCATACGCAAGGTACTACACAAAAAAAGACAACATCTCTTTTTGTAAGGACATTCCCGGATTATTTGGTGAACTCGGGTACTCTTACGATCCAGGAGAGTGGCGTCTTTTCATCGATAGCAACAAGCAGAGCCTTAAAGCAATTTTACTGCACAACGGCAACAAGAAACCTTCGATTCCAATTGCTCATGCCGTTGACACCAAGGAAACATACGAAGTCATGGACAATCTACTAAAGTGCCTTAACTATGAGAGGCACGATTGGAAAGTTTGTGCCGACCTTAAGGTTATCGGTATCCTTTGTGGATTACAAGATGGATTCACAAAGTACTGTTGTTTTCTCTGCCTTTGGGACAGCCACGATCGTCAACATCATTACACCAGGAGGAGTTGGACAGAAAGAGTTAACTTCATCCCCGGCAGCGACAACGTGAAATATACACCACTCATAAAAAAGGAAAATGTTTTTCTCCCACCTCTTCACATAAAGCTGGGACTCATAAAAAACTTCGTGAAAGCTATCAACAAAGATGACGAAGCGTTCGCCTATTTAAAAACCATTTTTCCTCACCTTTCATCGGCAAAGATTAAGGAAGGCGTTTTCGGCGGTCCGCAAATTAAAAAGTTGTTGCTAGACCAACAGTTTGAGCACATTTTATCACCAAATGAAGCTGCAGCTTGGAACTCATTTCGGCAAATTGTTTCCGGATTTCTTGGCAACAACAAAAGCTCAAATTACAGAGAGATCGTCGAACAACTACTCCAAAATTATAAAAAAATTAGAGCAAATAAGTCGCTTAAGATACATTTTCTACACTCGCACTTGGACTTCTTTCCGGACAACCTGGGCGATGTGAGTGACGAGCATGGCGCACATGTAACAAAAATTACTTGGATTGGTATTGCATTTAAATCCTCGCGAACGTTTGCTCATTTTAACTATCGCGTTCGTCGACACTTGTTGAATGAGTAAAATCGATCAATGAAGACCTATTTATACTGTGTATTGTTTAGTATTTTACTGACAGGTACTTATAAATGGGTGTATATTTTTTTACGGTGGCTACATACCTGTTTCACCATGTGTGAGTCTTAAATTTTCCGAATAATGACCACCCTTAAATGTGGGTTGCATTTCTGTAAAAAAATCATACAGGTAGCCAACGGAAAACCCAAATAATTAAAAAAGTCCCCTTTCCTTTTTTCCTTTTAATTGTTCACGCACATTTATTAGCGTTTATTACTTTGCTTACGCAATCATAAAAATTAAATAACCCTTTGTTTATTCCGTTTTGTTAATTCTGAGAACCAAAAAAAAAGAAAAAACCTTACCATAGACAAAGTTGTGCATATGTCGAGCAAATTTTTGAAATTCATACCTTTACTCAATTGCGAATAAAAGCGAAACGCGTGCATCGATTTTCATGATCTTTGTCTCATTTTGCTCATAGGTTATGTGACTTTACGTAAAAGTAATAAGATTTGACATTTTTTTTTCATTTTGGATTTTTTATGGATTTTTAAAAAAAAAAATTTAAATCTTTAGGCAAAAAATAAGTTTTTTCCTTTATATATTCATTTTTAACTTGGAAACTGTTGCTTGTATAGGAAAACAATATATGAACAGATTAAGGGAATTGTAATTTTAATTTTTTTAAAATTTAATTCAATTAAATCGGGCTAGTGGTTCCCGAGTTATGCCGGACGAAACAAATTAACCAAAAAAAAATTTTAAAATTTAAAAAAAAAAAAAAAAATAAAAAAAACCAAACGAAAAAAAAATTTTATTGCGTTTTTCGAGCTCATGTCAAGGTTATCTACACAGAAAAAATTATCGCATCCGGAGTACATGAAATTTTTTTCATTTTGTTGAGTAGTGTTATTTTAAACCACGTTTATAAGGCAAATCTACCAATATGTTTATGCTATATATTAGGATGGGTCACGAAAAAAAATTGCTGCTGTCACCCCTCAAAAATGAAGATTTTTGGACTGTTTAATGATGATTTGCAAAATATTTCGTTCCTAAATCAAGCAGTCAGTGAGCTAAACGCTCCTGAAGACACATCTAAAAATCATATTTTTCGCCTGTATTTTTATACACTCCACGAGAGTATTATGTCTTTGTGCATTTGTTTGTAACACCCAAAAGGAAACGAGATAGACCCATTGTTAATTATACCGATCTCTTAGAATCACTTTCTGAGTCGATTTAGCAATGTCCGTCTGTCTGTCTGTCCGTCCGTCCGTCCGTCCATCTATTCTTGTAATCACGATACAGGTCGCAATTGTAGACAGAACCAAATGAAACTTTGCACAACGATTTTTTTCGGGATAAGGACGAACGCTATTTAATTTGAAGAAAATCGGTTCAGATTTAGATATAGCCCCCATACGAATTTCACTCCCGATTTGACTCTTTTCACTCTAGATACCACATATTACAACAGTTATTCTTTAAAATTGGCAAAACATCTTATATTGTAACTAGAAACACCTGTGGTAAAAATGTGTTAGATCGGTTCAGATTTATATATAGCTCCCATACAAATTTCTCTCCCGATTTGACTTTTTCCGCTCTAGAGACCACATAATGTATCAGATTGTCTTCAGATTTGGTAAAACATATTATATTTCCACTAGAAATACCCATGGTGAATATCGGTCAGATCGGTTCAGATTTGTATATAGCTCCCATACAAATTTCGCTCCCGATTTGACTTTTTCCGCTCTAGAAACCACATATTGTATCAGATTGTCTTCAGATTTGGGAAAAAACATCTTATATTCCCAGTAGAAACTCCCATGGTGAATATCGGACAGATCGGTTCAGATTTACATATAGCTCCCATACAAATTTCGCTCCCGATTTGACTTTTTCCGCTCTAGAAACCACATAATGTATCAGATTGTCTTCAGATTTGGTAAAACATCTTATATTTCCACTAGAAACACCCATGGTGAATATCGGTCAGATCGGTTCAGATTTATATATAGCTCCCATACAAATTTCGCTCCCGATTTGACTTTTGCCGCTCTAGAAACCACATATTGTATCAGATTGTCTTCAGATTTGCAAAACATCTTATATTTAAACTAAGAACATCTATGGTGAAAATAGGTCATATCGGTTCAGATTTCTATATAGCCCCCATACAAATGTCGTTCCGGATTTGACATTTTCCTCTGTAGAAACCACATATTGTACTCGATTTTCTTTAAATTTGGCACAACATCTTATAATCTTACTAGAAACACCTATACATAAATTGGGTAAGATCGGTTCAGATTTAGATATAGCCCCCATATAAATGTCGCTCCCGATTTGACTTTTTCCGCTTTAAGTGCCACATATTCTAATCGACTTTCTTTAAATTTGGCACAACATCTTATAATCTAACTAGAAACACCTGTGGCTAAAGCGGGCTAGATCGGTTGAGATTTAGATATAGGCCCCATACAAATGTCGCTCCCGATTTGAATTTTGCGCTCTAAAAACCATATATTGTACCCGATTTTCTTTAAATTTGGGACAACATCTTATAATCCAACTAGAAACACTATGCAGAAATTGGGTAAGATCGGTTCAGATTTAAATATAGCCCAAATTCAAATGTTGCTCCCAGAAGTTTAACCGATTTTGGCCAAACTATACATTTTATATTTCACCTATTTCGTTCCAGGTTTCAATATATCCTCATACAAATGTCCTTTCCGAGATAAAATTTTTTGTCAAACACATACATTTACAGGATACAAAAAACCTTCCCGTTTTCACTTTTTCACCGAATTGAATTGTATTCGGATTGAAAGTGGAGTGTATCATAGAGTCGGCCCGCCCGACTTTAGCCTTTCCTTACTGGTTTTGTGTTGCATTTATGTCCAAAATTTTTTCTGAATTTGTAGAAAATTGTAATTGTTCATTCATAGACGTTTAGTTTGATTTTTTGCGTTATTTCAAAATCACAGCTAAAAATTCATATTTCTTGTTAACATTTTATAATAAATTAATGTTATGAAAATAAGAAGAATGAATCAATACCTTTCGGTCAGACTGAAAAAGACGTCACTGACACCATGTTTGCAAACTAATTTAATACAGGAGATGGATGATGCGTGGTACCATTTTTATCCCTCTATTCCCATTTTACCCCTCAAAAGTACGAATTTGGAAAACATACTTCAATATTATGTATCCACTAAATTAGAGGAATTTCCATTCCTTTATAGTGCAAATTTTTGCTATAAGGGAAATGTGTATACCAAATAACAAGTAAATATAAGCAGACATATTAAAAAAACATGATGAAATACTCTAAATATTAGGGGTATTTTTAGTTTTTATGAGGGAAAATTTTTTTCCTGTAGGCCGATTTTGTCCATTTGCAATCCCAACCGATGTTCAACTATATGACGTATTTATGTAAAATTTAGACGTCCTAGCTCCTTTCGTTTAGATGCTAGTGGGATTCAACAGACGGGCGGACGGACATGGTTGGATCGTCTTAGAATTTTGAGACGATCAAGAATGTGCCAGTTAGAATGATAGCCACACTTTATCCGTTCTGAGATATGCAATGGTTTATGTTTGAGTCAATTGAAAAATATTTGTCCACCGAAGCAGAAAATTTTGTCTTAGAATATCATACTATTATACGATTTTTTATAAAAAATCGACGACGTTGGTACCTCTACTTTCAGAGGACGTGCTGACTTAGACCACCTTAATTCTTCTCAAAATTAAAAAAAAATAGCAAACAATTTTTTTATTTTTTTTTTCGCAAAGTAATACTTTCTAAACAAAAATAAAAAAAAACACAAAATATTTTGATGTTGAATTTCATATTACAGGAAAATATGTTTTTTAATATAGCCAAACCAAAGCAAATTCAAATATTGAAAAACTAATTTTATAAATAATTATAACATTTTTATTATTTCAAACCACGCAAGGATACCATATCGAAATAATACTTCAAATCAATTCAAGAAATAAATAGTCTTATATTTATATTTACAAAAAGCTTATATACCATAACTATTGGTAGATAGTGGGTGCTACAGTTTTATTTCCAAAAGTACAAATTTTGAAAATCCATTATCTTACGTACATAGTGCAAAATAATCAAACATCATAATTCAACCAATTTTCGTCGTAAAAGTAAGTAGTACGAATTAGGGAAATTCTTTCTATTTTGCGTGTCTATGCAGTCAGAGGAATGTACATACCGAATTCCATGATTTAGCTGCGGCCATTTGGTTGGTACCATTTATATCCCGGTTTTTATATTTTACCCCTTAGGAGTACGACTTTCAAAAATCTCTTTGTGAGACTCAAGTGTGTGAGGGTTCTGATCCACAGGATTTTCACGTACCTGGGTATCACACCCTGTCCCTCTTTATTCCCCACAGAGGTCTTGTGGTTTACGTACGCAACGACAGTGTTCAAGAGCCAGCAAGATTTAAACACAGAATTTAACTCCCTTTGGGTTAAATTCAAGATTGGAACACACGTGCTACATTTCGGATTTGTAGAAGTCCACACGCGGAAAGGGAGGTATCCCTAAATGACTTTGACGCCCTTTCCGATTCTATTACAAAAATCTTAGAGGATTGTCCTGACAGTGAAACTGTGGTTGCTGGCGATTTCAATGTCCATAATTCCTCTTGGCTTGTCCATTCGAGTCACTCAACACCGGAGGGTCAATACGCCGACCTTTTTGTCGCGCATAATGATTTGATGCAACTAGTGAATGAACCGACTCACATTCCGTGTGTCCAAGGGCAACACTCTAATATTCTTGATCTTTTCTTAACATCACACCCTGAAAAGTATGAAGTTAACATTCTAGCACCTCTTGGTAATTCGGATCACTGTATTGTTTCAGCATCCTTTTCGTATTCCGCTCTTCATGTCGCTTCGACCCCAGCCCCAAAGCGGACAATATATATATAAACGAAAAGGCACGTTGGGCCGAGCTCAACAACTTTTTCCAGCATTTCAATTGGAAACTTTGTTTTCTAAATGGCGATATAGATGCTGCGGCTGAAATGATTGAAAATATTATCTTGATTGGAATGAAGTCATTTATTCCAATTAAAGTTATTTCGGATAAACCATCTACTAAAAGTTGGTTTAACCAGACATGCAAGACTGCCGTCAGATCCAAAGAGGAAGCGTTCAGGAAATGGCGTTTAAATAAAAATGTCACCAGTGATCTGCTACGCAAGCAGACAAGAACCATGTGTGCCAGAGTACTTAGACGTGAAAAGTTTCTGTACGAACAACGTCTTCGTGCCAAGGTTCTTCCTTCTCCCTAGGGAAGTAAGAGCTTTTGGTCATTTGTAAGAAGAGTAAAGGATAACTCATCATCAATCCCAACTCTTATTAAAGATGACCAGATATTAACTAACCCGGTTGCCAAAGCAAACATATTGGCTGAAATGTTTGCAAGGAACTCATCCTTGCCGGAAAGCAATCAACCACTCCCCGTGATCGAAAATGTATTAAGTTCCATGCCTCAGATATTTTTTCGAACACGTGGAGTTAAAAGGGTTCTCGCAAATCTCGACGTAAATAAATCTCCAGGCCCGGATGGCATTTCAGCACTGGTCCTAGCTTATCGCTTTTGGTTTCCTCAGAGATCGCACTATACGGGTTGTTGTAGATGGGTTCTCATCCGACGAGCATAGGTTAACCGCAGGAGTACCACAGGGTTCTGTCCTTTCTCCCTCCCTTTTTCTTATTGTCACCGACGACCTCTTGGATCAGACTTCAAATCCAATATACTCATTCGCGGATGACAGCAACCT
The DNA here is from genome assembly GCA_947397865.1 of Polietes domitor. Classification (NCBI taxonomy): domain Eukaryota; kingdom Metazoa; phylum Arthropoda; class Insecta; order Diptera; family Muscidae; genus Polietes; species Polietes domitor. The sequence goes on along the minus strand of OX377619.1, from coordinate 34,208,209 downwards.
CTGTCATTCATACTCATTCGATCATAGATCAAGTCGTCAAGAAATTGAGGATAAAAGGCGATTGATGGATGAGTCACTTAGCCAGGATTTGCTGGCCATATCTGAATGTGGTCAAGATAATAATATTTATGGAAAATTTGGACGCCCTAGATCCTTTCGTTTAGATGCTAGCGTGCTTTCAACAGATGGATGGATATGGCTAGATCGTCTTAGAATAGGGTCTCAGATGTCGACCCGGTGTTACAAACGGAATGACAAAGTTAGTATACCCCCATCTTGGATAAAAATAAAAAATCCTATATTTGTTTCTCACGAGGCTTAATAAATTCCTGTGTTGGCACACCAAAAATGTAACGACCACCCTAACCCCACAAACATCTTGTTGTAGCCCTTCCCTTTTTGGAAAGCCCATCTACGTAGGTTTCTACTGATGATACTAGTATCAATAGGATCAACTTCATCGTCCATCATAATGCCTCGATGAAGCACTTTGGCTTGCTGAGCGGCGTCAGTTCGGTTTTTACACTTATATGCTCGTCTATATATATAAGTTATGATGATTTTCGTTCTTTTAATCCCTGAAATTGACGAACTTATTCATGTTCATGTTTGTTTGTATTGCGTTTGCTTTGTAGTCGAATATTTGTACATTGTATTTGCAACATTTTCCTTTTATTTGTGGTAGCAAAAATAGTTGTTAACATAATTGTTGCTTATTTACCATTTAAACTGATTAAAAAAGTTTTGTTTGCAATTTTCCCATGGTGGGAGGATGGATGAAACGGAAACTTCGGCAACCAAAGAACAAGATTTATAGAAGTTGTTTCAAACGGAAATTCAAAAGTTTTCCACAACACAGAGGAAAAGAAAACCAACAAAATTTTCCTCATAAATATTATTTCGCAAATCTTTTGAATGACACTGAAGTTTAGCGTACAAAAGTTTTATTCTGGGAGAATATGAAAATCAAGAATCGACCAGGAAATACATTTTGTGCTGACCCGCATACACTATTTAGAATGGGATGATGTGGCCAATAATAATATCAAAAATAATTGGTCAGACCATATTAAATAGGCATATTGCGAAGTTAACTCTGTATCCTAAACTCGAAAACGATATTACGACTTTGTTTAGGGAAATATATTTTTATTTTTTTACTAAAATTACAATATTCGTAGAAGGTTCATTTTGATTACAAATTGAACTCTTTATTAACGTTTTTGTTAGCAGCTTATGACGGCAGATTCAAGAAAAACCGCCTTAATAAATGTAAAATATTTCGAAGCGTTTTTGAACGCAAACACCAAGAAATGGCAGTGTTGCCACCTAAAACATCAGAACAATAAATGCCTTGGCTACTAAAATATTTCCAAAAATTTCTACCAAAAAAATATTTTATCGTTATTTTTTAGGATTTTCATACAAATGTTCTTTGGTTTATATAACATGTAAGGAAAGGCTAAAGTCGGGCAAGGCCGACTATATGATACACTCCATTTTCTATCGGAATACAATTCAATTCAGTAAAAAAGTGAAAATGGGAAAATTTTTTGTATGTTTCCTAATCACAGTCTAATATAACCTGGTCCAATTTGTCAAATCGAGAATAATATTTGTATCGGGGCTATATCCAAACATGGAATGAAGTGACTAAATTTCACAATAAGTTCTTCTAGTTGAAGTTTAACGTGTTAAGCTCAATATATATAAATCTGAACCAATCTAACACATTTTTACCACAGGTGTTTCCAGTTGAAATATAAGTTTTTTTGCAAATTTAGAAGAAAATCTGTTAAAATATGTGGATTATAGAGCCGAAAAATTCAAATTGGGAGCGAAATTTGTATGGGAGCTATATATAAATCTGAACCGATCTAACACATGTTTACCACAGGTGTTTCCAGTTGAAATATAAGGTGTTTTGCCAAATTTGAAGAAAATCTGTTAAAATATGTGGATTATAGAGCCGAAAAATTCAAATTGGGAGCGAAATTTGTATGGGAGCTATATATAAATCTGAACCGATCTAACACATGTTTACCACAGGTGTTTCCAGTTGAAATATAAGGTGTTTTGCCAAATTTGAAGAAAATCTGTTAAAATATGAGGATTATAGAGCCGAAAAATTCAAATTGGGAGCGAAATTTGTATGGGAGCTATATATAAATCTGAACCGATCTAACACATTTTTACCACAGGCGTTTCCAGTAGAAATATAATATGTTTTGCCAAATTTGAAGAAAATGTGTGGATTATAGAGCCGAAAAATTCAAATTGGGAGCGAAATTTGTATGGGAGCTATATATAAATCTGAACCGATCTAACACATTTTTACCACAGGTGTTTCCAGGTGAAATATAAGGTGTTTTGCCAAATTTGAAGAAAATCTGTTAAATTATGTGGATTATAGAGCCGAAAAATTCAAATTGGGAGCGAAATTTGTATGGGAGCTATATATAAATCTGAACCGATCTAACACATTTTTACCACCGGTGTTTCCAGTGGAAATATAAGATTTTTTGCGAATTTTGAAGAAAATCTGTTAAAATATGTGGATTCTAGAGCGGAAAAATTCAAATTGGGAACGAAATTTGTATGGGAGCTATATATAAATCTGAACCGATCTAACACATTTTTACCACAGGTGTTTCTAGTGCAACTATAAGATGTTTTGCCAATTTTGAAGAAAATCTGTTGAAATATGTGGTATCTGGAGTGAAAAGGCTCAAATCGGGAGTGAAGTTCGTATGGTGGCTATATCTAAATCTGAACCGATTCTCTTCAAATTAAATAGCGTTCGTCCTTGTCCTGAAAAACTTCGTTGTGCTAAGTTTCGTTTGGTTCTGGCTACAATAGCGACCTGTATCATGATTACAACAATAGATGGACAGACGGACATTGCTAAATCGACTCAGAAAGTGATTCTAAGCCGATCGATATAATTAACAATGGGTCTATCTCCCTTCCTTTTGGGTGTTACAAACAAATGCACAAACACATAATACTCTCGTGGAGTGTATAAAAATAAAATTATAATTTGTATTATTATATATTCATTTTGGAGAAAATCTGAGAAAGATTTGGCTACACTGAGTGACGTCGAGACAATTATGAGTGTTGTAGTCCGAGCTAATTTTCAATAATCTCGGACAAGCACCTCTCACAAACCACAATAATAGCGACATCGGACGATCATTCAAAATTATATATGCAGCGAAGACATAAACCAATTGTCTTGAGTAGCCAACTCTTTTTTCTGACAAGATACTACATTTCCTGCTCTTTAACCTGAAACTGCATTATCGTTTCGATTTACTCGCTTAACAAGAGATTGGGAAATGTTTAGCAAGTATTCTCACTATGGATAGATTTCAAATGTATGTAATTTTTTCGTAGATCATTTTAATCCTTAAATGTCCTTTTTGAAATGACTTTTTTTGATTTCCTCGAAAAAAGGGTCAAATTTACCCATAGCAGTTAAAGGGTTAAGGCCTTCGACAAAAATGATCCCCATAAAATTGCACAATATAGTTCTGACAATAGGAATTCGCTCAGACATTATACTGTTCGCTATACTGTTCCAATCCAAAAGTCTTAATTTGTTGGACAGTGTAATTAATAAAAAACTTACTATTTGAAGCACATTAATAATTCAATAAATTTGTGTTTGTTTAAGCAAAAAATTTTCATTTTTTAAATTTATACAAAATTAAACATTGTTTATTTATAAAAGTAATAAAAAAGTTTTCTCCCGAGCCACGATTTGAACCTGGCTGCAAAGCCGACACCTTACCTTTTTGACCCCATACTAAAAATTCGTTCACATTCTGAAAATGCTATTTGTAAAATGTTACGGGATAATAACATATTATCTACTTTTTTGGAAGTTGTTTAAAATAACTTCCTCAAAAGCGTGAACATTGCACATTAGGATTTTGAGATGCGATTAAAATGTGCTTCCTACGGAAGTATTTCCAATTTTTTTGCTGGGCAGTCAGTCAGTCTGTAACGCAATTGATTTATATATGTCTATAGATGAAGAAACATTGGAGGAGCATTTGTATGGGGGCTATGTGAAAGAAATGAATAGAATTCCGAGAATGCCCAAACACGAGATAGAGGCTCTATTCTATATATCGGGTTATTCATCGTGAGGTTTTTCAATAGGGTTTTTTTTGACAGATCACGCACGACTCATACCAAACTGCTTTGTCATTTTTGTTCAATATCGTTTGGCAAGCCAGCATGGAAATACTCACACCACAACAGCGTCTGCGAATTGTTCAGCTGTATTACGAAGAACAGCGTTCTGTGAGAAAGAAGACCGTGACGAATGGATTCGTCGTGGTATTCAGCAGCTTGGCTTGTCGAATTCGACAACTTGGCGTAGTTTATGTAAGAATCCAGCGCTTAAAATATTCAAAATTCAACTTGTACAAGAATTGAAGCCAGTCGCATACGAATAATAGAAAATACATTTCCCATTTATACCCTCCACCTCCAGGATGGGGGTATATTCACTTTGTCATTCCGTTTGTAACACCTTAAAATATTCATCGGTCGTGGTAAAATTCTACGACGAAAGCACGATAACGGCCGAACGAAATGAGCTAGGAGGTTCAAATTTTTCCTAAATGTTTCTTATGGTTGCAGATCGGTTGGGATTGAAAGTGGGCGAAATCGGCCCAGATACCCTAATATTTAGAGTATTTCAGCATGTTTTTTGAACGTAATAGCTTGCATTTACTTGATATTTGCAATTCGCATTCCCTTTATAGCATAAAAAGCACCATATTTTTTACTTGTAGGGGGCGAAATGGGACGAAAAGGGATACAAATAGTACCTATCAAACTACAACAGATAGAAACACGAAATTTGGCGTGTACATACCTCTAATAGAGTAGATACATAATATACAAGTATTTTTTTCTAAATATGTACTTTTAAGGGGTTAAATGGGGATAGAGGGATAAAAATAGTACCAACCAAACGGCTGCACCTAGAATAATGAAATTTGGTGTATATTCCTCTGATTGCGTACACACATAAAATAAAGGAAATTCGTTCTTTTAGGGTGTAAAATTGAAAAAGGGGATAAAAGTTGTACCAAACGAATGGATGCAGCTAGAACCATGAAATTCGCGGTATACATTCCTTTGACTGAGTGACACGAAAAAAAAACCTTTTTCCAAATTCGTACTTTCAAGGGATTCAATGGGAGCAGATGGTACCAACTAAAAGGCTACAGCTAGAATGATGCAATTTTTGAATGTCGTACTTTTAAGGGGTAAAATGCGAAAAAGGGGATAAAAATGGTACCAAAAATAATAGCCACGTAAAATATTTTTTTTCCAAATTCGTACTTTATTTTGTTGCTTTTAGGACAAAAAATGGTAGAATCATGAAGTTGTCTTATACTGCGTACGTGAGAGATAAGGTAGTTTTAAGAAAGTGTATACTTTTGAATTTAAAATAGATGGAAATACAACCAACCAAAGGACTGCAGCTGAAAATACACTCTCTATCCCCCAATATTTAGGGTATTTATGATTGCTGCCTTATATTTACTTTATGAATTGAAGTATTATTTCCATTATATATACATAGTATACAAATATTGGTAGCCTTGGCTTATTAATTTAATTTCTGATTTCCATACATTTGAAATTTGTTACGAACATTCCTCTTATAGCTTGGAAGCACCACAAAGAAAATAAATGTTTTAGCAGGCGAAGTGGGATAAAAATGGATACAATATGGTACCAATGATACGACAACAGCTAGAATCATGAAATTCGGTGTGTATATCCCTCTAATTGCATAAACACGTAAAATAGAGGGATTTTTCAAAACTCGTACTTTTAAGGGATTTAATTGAAAAAGAGGGATAAAAAAGGGGACCTTCCAAACCGCTGAAGTTGATATCATGAAATCTGGTCTGACTATGAAGACTCGAAACAAAAAGGTTTTTTTCAAATTTGTACATTTGGGCGGAGAATGGGGCGAATGGGGATATCTTTAAAATTTGTACTTTTCTTATCAAAATAATGCAGTCACTTTGTCTGTATATGAAAATGCTTCTCCCTAATGGCGACTGACAATCGCCTAATATTTAGGCATGTTCACTTTCACAATTACAGCATTGTATTTATTTATTATAGTTTGAAATAGTAATCAAATATTGTAATGTGCATAAACATATCACAATTTTCGTAATATGGTTCTGTACTTCTATGTTGACATCCTTTAATCTGCTGGTAATACTGTGAAATGCACTCCGTGGTGGAAGGTATATAACATTCGGCCCGGCCGAACTTAACGCCTTCTTACTTGTTCATATTGTTATGTTCCTTTTGTTACAACAATAAAACTGTACTTCTTTGTGCATACGTTCACTTGTCGTTGTTCATCGTACAAATTTTTAAATAGAATGAAGTTTCAATAAGTTGAAATTGCTAGAAATGTTTGCTGTGTGTGTTCAAACCACCAACCATAACTTACAAGCACTTCAACCAACATACTTACCAACCAGTACTTATTTATTAACATTTTGTAAACGTGTGTTCTTTACAATCCCTTTATAAAAATAATTAGAAACGGATCCAAAATATAGTTTGGTTTAGCCTTATATCCAACCTTTTTAACTATATGTGAACTTCTTCATCAAGTGCTTATGCGAATATTTTCAATTAACGACTTAGAACTTTTTTAGTCAAAAATGGAATTTCTTTGTGAATAATTATTAATTCTCTTTTGTATTTGTTCAGCTTGAGGCCATAGGAAAAACTGGTGTTGTTAGTTTTATTTTATTTTTCCCAATATTTCGGTTGCCTTCGTCAACCATCATCAGGGGTAAAAACACTAAACAAAAACATATTTAAATTATAACAAATGTTAACTATAAAAATCACGAAACAATTTTACAAATAATTACATTAAAAAAATAATTAGCGTCGTCCTGTTCGTCTGCACAAGTTATTGTCAACTAAAAGTCATCTTTTGTTTTCGTCTTTATTTTTGTACAATATCCGTATTGTAATTTATTCTCTTATCCGTGGGAACGTCAATAATGTGTAATACTTCGAGAGTAAATCTTCGTTTATAGTTTCTCTCTTCTGCAAGTATTTTTACGTCTTTAAAATTCGGCGTGTGCCCTGTAAGAGTACAGTGGGCCGCAAGAGCAGTTTTTTGCAAAAGGTCAACAATACACAAAATCAATTAAGAAAATTATTTTCAATTAACAGCTTAAAATTTCTTCTCTGATTCGTTGAATTTCTTTATCCACCATTTTTGAATAATATTTCCTTTGAATTTGTGAGTTTTTTTATTGAATCCATATTTTATTTTTTTAAGACGGACTGACAGACAAACTAAATTATAATTATAAATTTATTTATATACCCTACACCAGGGTATTATGTCTGTGTGCATTGTTTGATAACACCCAAAAGGTAGCGAGATAGAACCTTAGTAATATCAAGCAATTCGGTTCATATTTAGATAGAGCCCCAATACAAATGTCTCTCCCGATTTGACCTTTTTCGCTCTAGAAACCACATAATTGAAAACATTTCCTCCAACTTTGGTACAAAATCTTGTATTTCAACTACAAACATTTGTGGTGAGAATAGGTCAGATCCTTTCCTGCCCACAGTTGCAAAAAAGGATTTCAAAAAAATCGATTGGAAGATATATCGAGATATCATCCGCCAAACTCCTAGCTTTTTCGGCAGTGTATGAATACTACTGCATCCCTTCCTTACCAACCTACAGCAGACAGAGCAGCAATGTTTGCAGGTTACACCTTCGCACCAAGAAAAAACTTACCTCATCCTCCCTTGCTGCATTTTGCATTCAAATAAAACAACATTAATTTATCGTTTTGTTTAACATTTCATATGTGTTTTTCACTTTTTTATTGATTTATTTCAAGTTAGGCTTTTATGTTTTCTTTTCATTCTGTAAAGGACATTCTAGGACATCGGTTTTTTATTTATTTTATTCTCGAATTTACACTTACGTCTCTAAATAAATGTTGTTTTTTGCTTTTTTTTTGTTTCACGTTTAATTTTAAATAAAACATACAAATACTGTTTCTTTTTCGTAATAATTATTATTATTATAAATTATTTTGTTTTTTTTTTTTTTTTTTCTGTTTGGATTTAGTTTTTTTTCTTTAATTATTATTAAATGTCATTTTGTGTATCATTCGTTTGTTTTTGTTTTTTGTTGTTTATGTCAAATGTGTCTTAAAAAATCCTTTAAATATAATTGTGGTTTTCTGTTATGGGTTTCTTTTTTGAATTAATATGTATATGGATTTCTAGAATTTATAGTGTTCGTTCTTCTGCATCATCCTATGTTTGTCGGTTTCTTTGTCTGTTTATAAACTATATATAATTTAGTTTAAAGTGTTGTCGGTTTCGTATGCAGTTAATTTACCTTAACTCTGGTTTTATTTTCTTGTCTATAATTAATGACTTAATGACACTTTTTTGTGGTATTTTAATTTATTATTTTTATAGTTTTTTTTTTGTTTCCCTTTTACTACTTTTTTACGTGCTAAAAATTTATTTACAAATGAGATTTTCTTTATCCATTTTTTGGTTTTCTATTTATTAGTTTAATAATAATTACTTTCGTTTTGGTTTTTCTTGTTAATATTAATATTTTTTATTTTCTCAATGAATTGCACTAAGTTCTTTCTAAAAAGGTATGTTTATGCTTTTTGCTTTTAAATAAATTTCTCTTCTCTTGTCTTCCGTGTACTTCGGCTGTCCCATCTTAGAAGTTTCTTATTTATTTATTTTTTCGATATAATTTCAATTGTTTATTGCTAATTATTTGTTGTTGTTGTTAGTTAAAGATTTGTTTGTGTTTGGGGGGTGTGTGGAAATTAGTGTGAGTTCGTTTTATGTTGGTATGTGTGAGTTATTTTTAGTCATAGTCATATTGATTTTGTTATACGCGAAATTGAAAGTTAATGTTTTCTGTTTGTTTTTTTTCTCTTTGTGTTATTAAACGTTGTCCCATTAATATTTTGCCAGTATGTTTTTCTTTTGTTTTTTCTTTCTTTTTGGTATGAGTATAGTCAAGTTTGTAGTTTTCAGCGTTTGTTTTAAAAATGAAATGTTTAAAAAAATAATGGGTGTTGCTGGTAGATGAAATGTGGTTTGTTTTTAATATATGAATTTAAGTCTAATAGTGGTTTATTTTTTTCTTTATATCAGTACTCAACATCAATAACAAATTGAAAAACAAACATATTATCCGATTAATGATAAAGTTAAAATCACTGCCGACTGTAATACCATGAAATATAATCAAATTCCATCACTTAATTTATATGTGGAAGATTGCGTATAATTTTGCATTAAATGCGGAATTTGTAACAGATTTTATTGCGCTCTAATGAAGTATGTTAATTATGTGTAATGAACATAATGAATTAATTCTATGATTTTTTTCACATTTCTGCTCTTAATTAACAGAATATAACAACATAATTTTCTGCATACCTACATACTTTAATAGAGGCAATTTATATTGGCGATAGCATGACAGAAAGGTGGTGTTAAATATAGGCAAGGTTGCCTTAGGGTATACGAAGGATATATCTCTCAATGCCAATACAACTTGGACCATCAAAGAAGCATAAATTCTCTAGTAGAAGAAGAAATTGAATTGGACGAATTGGACACCCACTTTAAACATTAACTGTAGAAGGTCTTACTATTCCATAAAATACACATTCCATAAAATAATTCTTCTTCATAATGAAAATGAGTCATTTGATGACGACCAGGATACCCACACTGCTCATTGTATTACTTTTTACCATGTAGATTATTATAATGCCATACAGATGGGAGAATACCTATATGTAATTTAGTTATGGAAAGTATTTTTGAAGGACAACAAATAGAGTGTAGAGTAACTCTGAAGAAAACTCACTGTGGATCCACCGAATTACATCGTTCTACTAATAAAACCATCTAATAAATGTTGGTTTAACAAGACATGCAAGACTGTTGTCAGTTCCAAAGAGGAAGCGTTCAGGAAATGGCGTTCAAATAAAAATGCCACCACTGATCTGCTACACAAACAGACAAGAACCATGTGTGCCGGGGTACTTAGACGTGAAAAGTTTCTGTATGAACAACGTCTTCGCGACAAAGTTCTTTCTTCTCCCAGGGGAAGTAAGAGCTTTGGGTCATTTGTAAGAAGAGTAAAGGATAACTCCTCATCAATCCCAACTCTTGTTAAAGATGACCAGATATTCACTAACCCGGTTTCCAAAGCTAACCTATTGGCTGAAATGTTTGCAAGGAACTCATCCTTGTCGGAAAGCAATCAACCACTCCCCGTGATCGAAAATGTATATAGGTCCATGCCTCAAATACTCGAACACGTAGAGTTAAAAGGGTTCTCGCAAATCTCGACGTAAATAAATCTCCAGGCCCGGATGGCATTTCAGCACTTGTCCTATGTAAGTGCTCTTCGACGCTTGCCCGTCCCCTTCGTAATCTTTTCAACCTTGCATACCATGCAAGCGTTTCCCAGCGCGTTGGAAGATTGCGAACATCCAGCCCATCCCTAACAAAAGTGAGGCTAATAACCCTGCTAATTATCGACCGCGATTTGCTCAGCGCTTTTGAAGGTTATGGAGAGTATGGTTAACCACCATCTTGTGAGGTATTTAGAAACCTTACTTAATGATCGACAGTATGGCTTCCGTAGGAATCGATCTACGGGACGCCTGATGACACTGCTATCCGAAAATTGGAATCGATCCATCCACCAGCTTAGAGAGAGCAAGGTCGTTGCTCTAGATATCTCCAAGGCCTTTGATAGAGTTTGGCACGGCGCACTCATATCAAAGCTTATCGCTTTTGGTGTTGGTAGTGACTTCTATCGATTTATATCGAGCTTCCTCAGAGATCGCACTATACGTGTTGTTGTAGATGGGTTCTCATCCGACGAGCATAGGTTAACCGCAGGAATACCACAATGCTCTGTCCTTTCCCCTCCCTTTTTCTTATTTTCATCGACGACCTCCTGGTTCAGACTTCGAGTCCAATATACTCATTCGCGGATAATAGCAACCTCTGTCATTCATACTCATTCGTTCATAGACCAAATCGTCAAGAAATTGAGGACAAAAGGCGATTAATGGATGAGTCACTAAGCCAGGATTTGCTGGCCATTTCTGAATGGGGTCGAGTGAATAGAGTAGATTTTAATGCACGTAAGACCCAGTGCTCTTTGTTGTCTCACAAGCGATTCACTGATCCAACGGTGTCGTCGATTTTAATGAACGGTGTAGATATTAAGCAATCAAATACTCTCGATGTTCTAGGCATGATGATACAACGAGATGTTCGTTGAACAAAACATGTATTTGATGTGTCGAAAGAAGCATTTAAATGTTTAGGATGTTTAAAACGATGTAAGAAATATTTCACACCCTCTGATCTGCTCAATATCATCAGACCAAAGATGGAATGCAACTCCCATATATGATCGGTTGCTCCAGCTTCAGCACTGGAGCTACTTGACCGTGTCCAGAGGAGGGCGATGGTGTTGATAGGTGATGGTAGGATATCCAATTCTATTGTCTCCCTTGAACACCGTCTTAATGTTGGTTGTGTGTCATTGTTCTATCGATAATTTCATGGTGTTTTTTCTTCGGAAATTCGTGATCTCATACCGCCCGTGAGAACGTTCGGTAGAGATACGCGACTCTCCAGGAACGCTCACCCATTTGTTGTCGATTGGACAACCGGCCGCACTACACATTACAAAATAAATTCGTTCTTCGCCCGTACTATCCATATGTGAAATCGACTTCCGGCAAATATCTTTCCCTCCAATTACGACATTCAGAGATTCAAAACAGATGTCAACAGACACTACTCCCTCTTTCCTCCTTCCAATACCTGATCTTCCTTCCACCAATGCAATGCACTGCATTTATAGGGGACATCCCCTGAGTGTTGGTTCAGTGAAAAAAAAATTATGCCAACGAAAATTATTTGTCTTAATTCTCATATGGATTACTTCGAGCATTAGTTGACAAAATTTAATAAATAACTTTCAAATTGGTATTGATATTTTCTTTATATATATTATATAAGACAACTGTAGGTCTTTTGTTCGGTGACTTATAGTGGAATTTGAAGCAGAATATTTTTTCCAATTACACCACCGCCCTAAAATTCAGTTTTGTGGGACAGTTTAGGGCCAGTACGGAAATAGCAAGAAATTAACCCTCAAATGAATTAAAAGTTATGACTTATTTTTGGACTTTCAGTTTAGTTTTGAGTTTTAATGTACTCAGAGACTTATGACAGAATTTTATGGCAAATATTTTTGTAGAACATTTTGACCCATTAAACCCCTATTTTATTGGAGTTTTGTACCCTTTCACACAAAAAAGACCCCTATACTGAGGTGCTAGAGGGTTAAAATGTTTCACAGACTTATGCGATTCATCAAAAAAATTTGCAAAAGAAGGTAATAAATATTTTTTTCTTGTCCCATCTATCAGAATCCATAGTTAGAAACTTGTAATTAGAAATGTTTGCTTTTTGAGAAGCCTGATTGTTTGATATGTATAGAATTTATACATATCGCAAAATATTTATATTAGATATATATATTAGGGCGGGTTGATTTGCTTGGATGAAAAAAATTTAAAAATCGTTTAGCAAAAACGTAATCTGTATTAAATTCTTAGAAAATTCTCCAAAGAAACCATGGATCAAAAATTAAATCCTAATCCGCGCCTCTCGACTTGAAATTTAAAAAAAATGCTTAAATAGTCTAAATATTAGGGGTATTTTCAGTCCTTGTTAGGGAAAAAATTTTCCCTCTGGACCGATTTCGCCCACTTTCAATCCCAACCGATCTCCAACCATAAGACACATTTAGGGAAAATTTGAACCTCCTAGCCCATTTCGTTCGGCCTCTATCGTGCTTTCAACAGACATACAGATGGACAGACAGACATGGCTAAATCGTCTTAGAATTTTACCACGACCCAGAATATATATACTTTATGGGGTCTCCGTTGAATATATCAAGGTGTTACAAACGGAATGACAAAGTGAATATAGGGTATAAAAATCAATCCGCCCTAATATATGAAATAATAAATTATTTGTATCGACAACTTCTGACTTTGCAATATGGCAGTATTCCAAAAGGTATTAAAGGCCCTAAGCTTTTTATAAGAACGACGGGAATATATATTTAATTTAAAACGGTGCCTTAAGACACTACTTGATGCCCCCGTCGGAACCGCCACGTACACCAAATATATTGGACATATTGTCCCATCAATATCATTTGTCGGATATTGCACAGAATTTCAGCAAATGATAGTCTTCATCTGCCGGTGTTATCCTTCCAATGTGTCACCTGTGACCCATGTTTTTCGTCCTCATGTTGGGCGCCACATTTTTTGGATAATGTTTCTCTATTTTGCTATTACATTTTTATTTGTTTATAGAACTTTTCTAGAAGAAAATCTCCTACCTTTGTCTGCGTATATCAGACAAAACAATAACATTTACCACAAATAAAAAATAAATAAACTTAAAAAGAACATCACGTCTTTTTAATTATCATTATAGGACATTTAGCCGAACTATATCATAAACAATTTTCCACAAATTTCATTGGCCAGTCAGCTTTTGTACGAGGTAATGTTAAGTCACACATGGTTGCACATGTTTTTTGGGCTCTTGTGAGTCGTCTTGTCAATAACTATACCGTTTTCTACTATTCTTTATTTCCTCATTCTTAAGTGCGGTACACGATACACCATTGTATGATGATAATTGAAGAACTTCATCAAAAGAAGATTGTACCAATATTCTCCCAACATTGATTCTTCCTATATTGTGTTGGAAAATCAAAAATTGAAGCTATGGTAAGGCGTTTTGGTAACGATTTGAAAATATAAGATCTTCGAATCATACAAACTCATAACAGGGCTTATGTTTGAAAAAAAACCTTCATGAGGAAGCCCTATCTAATTGCAATGTCGATAATTTTATTGAAGATAGACATGAAATTAATTTGAAACACAAATGCTGCATGTGTATTTTTACACGAACTATCATCTTTTCCATTACAAAGTGAATACCTGCATTTTACTAGTCGAATAGTTTGATTTTTTAACTTTATCATTAAAAGGGGAGAATTTTAAATATTTTAAAAATGTAATTAATTAGTTTGAGTTTCATTGAACATTTGTAATGACCAGCTCAATGAAAACATTCTTTGCAATTATTGTTATTTTAATGTTGTTGCTGTTATTTCCTCATGCTTTCCTTTACGTGTATATGTGTGAGTGTGTCTTAACAAATCGAGGTGATTTAATTTAACGTTTTGTTTTTCTGGTATTGTTTTGTTTTATAATAATGATGGAACGAAAACAGTCTTTGGGTATTCATTACATGTTCATATTTTTTTCGTCTTCTTGTAAAATTGAATTATTTATTATTATTATTTAGTATATACTTATACGTATATGTATGTATATATCTATAAATATTTGTTTTATTATAATTATATAATTAATTTAATAATATCATTTTTATAATTATAATTGTAATGTAATGTAATAATAATAATAATAATTGCCTTATAAAAAAGTGTTTTACTTTACGGTTCACGGTTCGGTTCAATAATAATAATAATAATAAAGTTGTCATAAATACCGGAGTTAAATATCATTTCATATGGATTGAAATTGGAGTGGAGTGGATCGATTTGTGTTATTGTTTGATGTTTCAAAATGACAACATCACTTGATGGATTAATTAAGCAATCAAACATAAATAAAACTATAACATATGAATTTTCAATTTTAAAAACAACAATTAGACATGCCGATTTAATGGATTGTTTGTTGTTCTTGCTTTAATGAGTTAACATTTTCCTTGCTGGTATTTGTATGTTTTAACAGTATTATTACGTTTTATTTGCATTTGCATTTGTTATTTTGTTATTATTTTTCATTTTCTTTTTGGTAATGTATATTGTAAGTTTTCCCTAAATAACACATATTTAAGTGGCTGTTGCTGTGTTTGCTTGTAATGGTCATTTATGGAATTTTGCTGAAAGTGTTTAAGATGTTAGTCTTGTACTTACTTACTTTGCATTTTACAGATATTCAACGTTTCGGAATTCGGTTTAGTGTTTTTCGTTTTTGTATGAACTCAATTCCTATGTGTGGTTGTTATAGAAAAAATTTAATTGGACTAAAGATGATTCAAATGAGATATAATTCCATGAATAATGCAGAAGGAGATGGATGTGGTTGTGGCAATGGAAATTGTGTTCGTTTAAATGCAATACGCAAGCAAATAAAAATATATTTTTATTTTGCATTATGTCCTCCTATACATTCAAAAGAATTTTTTTTCATTTCTCGTCATAGCTAGTTTTGACTTTTTGGTAAATTTTTCATAGAAGTTTTGAATTCAAATGTCTTACTTTTAGAAAAATTACTTCTGAAAATAATATTTTGTTAAATTACTGAATCGGCGAAAAAAGCTGTCCACAAAATTGTTTTGAAATTGGACTTTTCTCGGCTTAATTTTACTGTCTCGGGAATAGTTAAACTACTTACTGGGAAAAATAGGACAGAAATTAAAACAAAATTATCCGCAAATATGTTTATATTTTTCGAGCTGAAATATATTTAAAATATTGTCTCAACCTTGGGACAAAATTGTTTTAAAATAGCGTCAGTGTCGCTACCATATTTTTGTGTGACTAAGATGTTGCTAGTCAATTACAAATTTGTTGTCGTACGAAAGCAATTGCCGGACTAGTTTTTCATGCGACAGTCCAAAAAGCCATTTGTGGGAGTCGTAAACAATACATATAAGTAAGGGCGATATTAAAGATAAATACGCGAAAAAATATATGAGTAATGTTCAGGCGTGCTGCTTGATTTTTTTATAAAGACTTCAGATAAATGACCAACTACATTTACTTACCCTGGCTGAAAGCTACAAGCAGAAAAAATATTCATTACCTACAAACGAAATTTTAGACAAATGTACTTCGTTTGTGGTAGTCATTTTGTGGCGAACGTTATTTTGTTTCTTCCCTACGGGAAATTGGTGGCAATTGCCTATCCTGGGATAGGTCGATATGGATATATCACAGAACTGGTCCCTAAGTGTGAATAAATTGTAAATTCTCTTGAGGTGCGTTCCTAGTCATGTCCTTTGAGACCGATTCTAGTATGTGTCTCTTGAGGTATGGTGCAAGTCATGTCCTCTGAGACCAGTTCTAGGTCAAATCCTATGAGACCGATCATAGGTGACATATCATAGGGGGTCAATTCACCCACTCCAATGACAAACAATGTTAATAGGGACCGGTCCCCTTCATAGATTTGGGTTAGAACCAGGACCGGTCCTTACCCACCAGGGACCAGTTCTGGGACTTATCCTGGTACAGTTCATTTTCCCCTAGGGTTGTTATAAATGAACAATGTTCTTTTGTCTCCCAAAAAGAAGCAATTGAAGAAGCAGAAAACGTTTGTGCCAAACGGTCTTTCTATTTTGTTGCATTTGTAGTGGCAGCAGGTTACATCGAATCGGATATAGCTCCATACAAATGTTATGTCTGATTTTACCTTTTCCCCTGCAAAAACCAAACCACCACAACAAAATTTTCTAAATTTTGTCTAGAAACATCTATGACGAAGGTAGATAATTTTGTATAGCCCCTTTTCAAATGCCTTTCCCGATAATATTCTCATCCCTCTAAATGTTACATTAGGTGGTTCGTAGAATTTTTGGGCGAGCCCACACGAAGTTTTATTAAGCCTCATGAGAAACTAATATCGAATTTTTTAATCGTTTTCATTAATGTTTAGATAGTGCTACCGAGCTTTGAAAAATGTGAGTATTTCCACATCTTTCTGATATCTCAGAAACTATTGAAAATCCCACTCTGAAAATTTTCAAAATATTTAGAGCACAGGTAATATATATTCGCTGAAATAACATAAAAAAGAAATGATTTTTTAATTTTCCTTTGATTTTTTTTGGGTTAAAAACCAACAATTTTCCTGCAAGAAAAAAAATTAAAAATCATTTTTTTTAATATTTCAACATATTTTTGAAAAAAAAACAATGTTTAAAAAAAAATAAATATTTTTTTTTTCAAAAAAATCAATATTTTTTTCACAAAAAAAATCAAAATCAGCCAAAAAAATCAATGTTTTTTTTGTCAAAAAAAATAAATATTTTTTTTTTCAAAAAAATCAATATTTTTTTCAAAAAAAAATAAATATTTTTTTTTTCAAAAAAAAAAATCAAAATCTGTCAATATTCGGAGAATTCTCATTGGTTTAGGATGGAATTCCTCATTAGCCACAACCCGTGCAAACTCGGTAGCACAATTTATATATTGATGAACAAATTAAAAAATACTGTTTTTGTTTCTCATGATGTTTAATGCAAATCCGTTTGGGCCCTCCAAAACATACAACAAAAAGTTTATAAGAACCACCCTAGTGTACATCCGATTTTGGTCAGATTTACACATATTTCAGCTAGAATTTTTTTAGCAAAATAGGCCCCCATTGATATATAGCTACTGATTTAACATCGCTCCTAACATCCGAATTGCCACAACCTGCTATGTTATGGAAGTGGAATATGTTGGTCTGCGTTACAGTTTACCACTGATGGACGTAAATTGAACTGGTGCTTAATAAACCACGTTTTAAAATAGGGTCCAGAAAGATGAAAATCGATGTGCCGGGTGTTAAACGTTCAGTGCTTTTGTGTGTAATGCAGTGAAATAGAAAGAAGTGGAAGGGCACAGACAGTGAAAATTACTCGCGAGCCACCTCAACAGACTGATCCGGTTCGCAATGGCAAAGACACTCGTGGTTTCGCAGCAACGAGCAAACACTTCGTCGGGTGCCCCCACATTCAGTTAAACGAAGAGCTTCTGTTTGAATGTGTTCTTTGAAAGTTATATGCAGAGATCAAATTAAATATGTCCATGTTTGGTTTCCCCTTTTGCTCTTTCTCTCGACAGAAAAACTGAGATCGTTAATCAGCTCGGGCTAGAACAAGTACCAGTGCATGTGCTCGCACCGGGAAAATACAAACAGTGTTGTAATGTGTCAGAAAATGAAGGACATTATTAAGTCGGCATCGCCTGACTTTAGGTAAGCACGTTTGGTTTCAATTTATAGATAGTTTGTATACCCTCTCTTTCCTAACATGTATATTAGGGTAGGTCACGCAAATAAATTGCTGCGGTCACCCCCTAGAAATGAATATTGTATTGTTTAATGATGATCTGCGAAATACTTCGTCGTTGGGTCAAGCCGTTTGTGAGCTAAATTCTCCTGAAAACACCTCTAAAATCATATTTTCCCATTTAATTTTATATATTTGTATATTTTTTCTGAAAGCACTTTAAATATAAAATTTTAGCCTTTCTTAGAATAACTCATTGGTCGATTATTGGACGTTTAGATTGATTTGTTTGTTTGTGTTTCTTCAAAGTGACAACTAAAAACCCATATTTCTTGGAAACATTTTGTAAAATAAAATGAATCAATACCATTATAGTTATGAATAAATAATGAATATCAGATGAACATCACGTCACGTATGGAGTGTATATTGATTTTGTTCAGCGGAAACCCTTTAAAGTATATATATCCTGGATTCTTGTAAAAATCTAAGATGTTCTAGCCATGTCCGTCTGTTGAAAACATGCTAACCTCCGAAGGAAGTAAGCCAGGGTGTTTGAATGATTCACATATGTTCCTTAAGAAACTTTATAGAGAGCATCTAATAAATATTGTAGGTCTTCTTCAAAGTCCCACCAGATTATATAAGTTGAAACATACATGTATCAGATTTATATTTGTATCTTTCAACCAACTTACTTCTTTGCTCTCACAAAGTGAGTTGCCATTACTGTCAATGAAACTGTAATAATAATGCCACCGTTTACACGGGAATTTGAATGACACAATTTGAGAGTAAATAGCGAAAACGCCTATTAAAAACGTACCTGATAACAAATGAAGTAGAAGTCATTACAGAAGAGAGAAATAAAATCCATCTTAGTATTTTGCTCTCGCCAATGCCATCATTTCATATTTCCTACTCAAATATGACCTTGAAATTTATATGCATTTTTCGTTAAAGTTTTGAAAGCAGCGGATAAATTCAAATGCATTTTGTTTCCTGTGGAAAATTTGGGTACAAACAATTTGGAGTGCCAACCATTTCCGAAGACCTTCGCTATTTTAATTTTTACTTTGATATGAATTAAAAAGAAAAAATCTCTCGAATTTGAATCTGTGTTGAGAAAATCGTTGCATTTATTTAGTATATGAACTTAAGAACAGAGCCAAAGCGAAAATTAAATATTTTCACTTGGCAAATGCATAAATAAGGTAACTTATGAATATCAAAAGGAAAAAAGGAATTAAAGAAAACAACAGAAAAACGTTTCGTTTGTATTATTATTTTTTTTCTTTCAACTTATAAAAAAATCATAAATAATTTATTTGTGTATTGTACTAAACATAAAAAAATTTACAAAAATTGTCACTTAAAATTTACGTACTGTTTCGTATCTGGGGTTTTCTTTTTTGTGTTTCTTTTCTTTTATTACTTATAAAGTATATACTTTGGTTTTACACTTGTGTGTGTGAGAGAGAGAGTGTGTGTCTGTGTGTTTTTTTCTCTTCTCTTCATCTTACTTTCTGTTTAATTGTAATTAATTGTAATTAATTATTCGCACTAAACATAATTTTTCGTTTTGTTTTTACTTTCATGTTCGAAACTAAATACTAAAATGAATGTATGCATGTATGTATATGTATATGTAAATGTATGTATGTATTTATGTAGTAAGTTCTAAATGTATTTATGTATGTATGTATATATGTGTGAGAGTTGTATTTTACAAATGTTTTTTGGGAGTTGTTGTTGTTGCTTTCTGCCTTATTTTTTAGATGCGTTTTTTCTTTTGTTTTGTTTTCTTTTGTTGAAATGTAGTTATTTTTGCTTTGTTTTTTCTTTTCAGAGGAATTTCTGCTTCCGCTGTTTCGGTTTCGGGTTTTTTGTCTTTTCCAAGACCTTATATCTTTGGTAGTGTTGGTTTTTTGTTTTGTTTTTGTTTTTACGCTTTATGAAAAAGGTTATCCTTTCTAGTTGCCGTTTTTCATTAATATCCTTTTGCAGGTTTTCATCGCCTGTGTTCTCGTTTTCGTTTTCTTTTAAAGTTTGCTTAGCAATCTCTTTTCCATCTGTTTTCTCATCTATGTCATGAGTGTCTTAGTTTTCTTGTTTTTGTTTTTTTTTCTTTTTGGTTGAGTACTTTCAAATCAAATTTTTGTAATTGAATTTTTCGCGATTTTTCTGTTTTTCTTCTTTTCAGTTTCTTTAGTTGAGGAAGGGGGGGGTGGTGTTGGTTTAGTGATTAAGGATGAATTTACGTAATTGTTTTCAGTTTGTTCATTGATTTGTGTTTTTTCTTTTTGTTTTGGTGAGAGGGGAGGTTTTGAGTTCCTTTTTTATATTGGGCTCACTTACAATTCGAGATCGGTGTGATTGTTTGCCTCGGGTCCATACATATTGGCCAATTTATCAAAGCGTGGTCCCCATGCTCCCAAATAGTCATATTCTTGACATTCGTCATCAGTTCCTGGAAATTGGACAAAATTTAAAGTCATTCAATTAGTATTTAGAATTTGTATTTTGTTTTTATTTTGCTACTGGTTTGTTTTGATTCAAAAAATTTAAAACATAAATACGTTTGCTTTACTTTCTTTTTACTTCTTCAAATTCAATATATCTTTATGATTTTTATGCTCCTCTTTTTATATTTACACCCAATATTCGGCTGTATTAGAATGTAGTCTTAGGCGTAGGCCTGGAAAGTTAACAAAACACACATTGAATACAACTTGTCAGTTTTTTAGACATACAACTTTTCGCTACTTTCTCTATCCTAATTACAGTTAATGATTTAGCATAATCTCTATTACATTGGGGGATCAGTTACTTGCAAAGGAATAAATGGATTAATTACGGGATTCTAAGTAGGCCACTGTTTTACAAAGCCTTAATTACTATGGGAAAGAAGAATCTTAGCTGAATCAACAAAAATGCAAAAAGTCCTAAATTTGATACGCCCCAATATCTACATTTTTGATTTGAATTTGCAAAGAATATTACAATCAAGCGTATTCTAAAAGATTTTGGCGACATCGTGGGAAAATATTTCCGTGGATGCATTTAAGTTCAGAAATGACCATTATTTTAGCGATTTTTTAATTAGACTATATCTCGGAAGCCATGAATTGTATTTGATTTTTTGTAAAGCATACCTTTAGGGGCAATATTATTTCTGGTATACAAATTTGCACCCAAGGCAAATACCAACAAGATCAAATTATTAAATTAAATTATTATGCATTGTAAAATACACATTTTCCTAAAGATCGAAAAGTTTATAGTAATGGCTTAGCAAAGAATGATTTATTAATTAACAAAAAAGGTGATTTTTAGCAAATCTTTAGCTGATATATTAAGCCTTATTTATTTTATATGTTACCAACGAGATTTCGAAATCGCAATTTTCATTTAGTTGTGGACTCAACTGTATTCACTGGTAATGATTTGCATTAACGTATTTATTTTGATCCTATGTTCCTTGCAGGAGATAAAGGAAATAATAATAAACGTATTTATTAAATTTAGAAATTTACGTAGTTTTTTACTAAAAGGTCTGTTCAGTGATTAAAATTTACTGCTGGTACTCAGGAGCCCCTAAAATATGTTCTTACGGTACAGTGTATATTCCCAAATTCCGTGTGCCCAAATCTCGAATTTAGTGATTGAAGTTAGCAAAGAACCTTCCTATTAATCATGTTCTAAAAGATTTTGCCGATATAGCGGCTAAATTTAGCTGTGGATGTATTTAATGTTCATAAATGCTAAAATAATTCAGAATTTCATTACAATAGAGGTTATTTTATTGGGATGTGTCTCGGAAACCATGTATCGTATTGGAATTTCGTTTAGTTCGTAGAAACCAGAAGCTGATGAGGTTTTTTGCATTCAAATAGGTGTAATTATGTTTTCGATTTCATTTCCAGACAGTGTTTGGCCTGAATATTGAATTTATTTAGTATCGTTACTTCTGAAAAGTGTAAAACTATACTCGCTAGGCCGACCTTTACAAATATTTTTGAATAAATTGAATAAATTTCTGCTTATGGCTGCAAACATTGATTTATTTATTGAAATGGCGAAACCTTCTAAGTCAAAATTGAAGCAATACTTTCTTCGCTGTTCTCTGTAAATGTATTTTGGAAAATACCTAAGGGATGTATGTTGTTATGGCATGCAAGCACATGTAAATATTGAGCTGATATATTCATCTTAAGATGTTTCTTAAAGTAAAGTAGCCGTTTGCCAACAATTAAAAAATAAAATAAATTTTATCAAAAATTTCGAATATTGTAAAAAACATTGGCCGTGACACTGGCCATTCATTTAATTGTGGAATCACATGAAGTCACTGGTAATGATTTGTATTAACATTTACATTAAAATAAGAAATTTATGAAGTTTTTTTCATTTTATGTTACATGAGAGGTAGGCGTGGTTGTGGCCGGATTTAAATAAGAACTTGTTTTTAGTCTAATTTGACAATGTAAGGGATGTGTGCAAAATTTCAATGTCCTAGCTATATTCCTTCTAATTTTTGTCGAAGCTTGAATGAAAATATTCCACTGTGCGATGCGTCGACAGAAACGTCCGAATTTTCACCAGTTACATTGTGCAACTGACCAAAAACTCTAGGAAGTGATACTATTTTACTCCTAACTCAAAGTTTTTCTATCAACCCGATCTTTTGCTATACGTCTGCCCATCTATTTTTGTAATGAAAGTGAGGAATTCTATGTAAAGAGTGATTTTTTTGAGGTTAGGATTTTCATGCATTAGTATTTGACAGATCACGTGGGATTTCAGACATGGTGTCAAAGAGAAAGATGCTCAGTATGCTTTGACATTTCATCATGAATCGTCTTACAAACGAACAACGCTTGCAAATTATTGAATTTTATTATCAAAATGCGTGCTCTGTTAAGAAAGTTCATTGCGCGCTTCCATTTTATGGTCAGTTTAATCGACCCACTGAAGCGGCTATTCGGGCTATTGTGACTAAATTTCGCACCAAATTTACATTGTTGGACATTAAACCACCAACACGCTTACGTAGAGTGCGAACTGAAGAAAATATCGCAGCTGTATCGGCCAGTGTTAATGATGACCACCAATTTTCGATTCGTCGCCGTTCGCACCAATTGGGTCTCTGTTACTCAAAAACGTGGAAATGCCAAAATTGGACTAAGCGGATGGACCACCTAAGACGCAGCCGCGGTCAACATTTAAATGAAATTATCTTCAAAAAGTAAATGTCATGGACCAATCTAACGTTTCAAATAAAGAACCGATGAGATTTTGCAAATTTTATGCGTTTTAAAAAAAAAAAGTTATCAAGCTCTTAAAAAATCACCCTTTAAAACTAAGGATAAATATTCTTTTGATGAAATTTGCAAAATATAGGGTGTTTTTTATTGAGGTATAGAACTTCGAATTGAAATAAAACACAAGAAAATCGTTTTAATGTCCATCAATTTGGCTTTATTGGAAGGAAAATTTTATGCCATTAATGTTTAAATATGATTTCGGGCATGTGGCCGTCGCGGCTGGCTCGAATATAGCCAGCATATGGGGCCGTATGTTGGCAATAACGCCACGAATGTTGGCTTCCAAGTCCCCTAACGTTTCTGGTTTGTTGGCGTAGACGAGCGACTTCACATATCCCCAAAGAAAATAATCCAATGGTGTCAAATCACACGATCTTGGTGGCCAATTGACAGGTCCATTCCGCGAAATTATGCGGTTAACCGAATTAATTGCTCTGATGGACGATTATGTCGACCATAAAATGGACGGAGCTTGCGGTGAACTTCGCGAACTGAACCATTACTTTCGAAATAAATTTGCACGATTTGCAAGCGTTGTTCTTTTGTCAACCTGTTCATGATGAAATGGCAAACCAAACTAAATATTAATCACTTGACAGCTGACAAAATGGCCGCCAGTTAAAAAAGTGATGCCAACTTAAAGTTCTATACCCCAATAAAAAACACCCTTTATGTTTGGTATTGCAAGATATTAGGTCTGTTCGATTGGGCTTACTAGCTTAATTTTTGTGCGGAATTTACTCGCTTAGCAAGAAAGTAACTTACTACTCTCGTAGTTACCGAGTAAGGTGGAGCTAGAATTCTAACTCTGATTTATTTAAATAAAACCAATGGATGTAGTCTTTTAATTGTAAACTAGTAAGCCCAATCGAACAGGCCTCTTATGTCAGATGTTTTTTTTTTTTGAAAAGTACTGAAAACTTTGGAAACCTTCTATTGTTGCAGTCATGCATATTTTACAAATTGAGTTTACTTAACCAGTCATAACATCTTTATGACTGTAAAAGATCTTGAAACAATTTTTTTGCTTGCAATATTAAAAAATTTAATTTTTTGTTAATATTTTTAATTTAATATTGAAATTTATAAATAAAACTCCTTTTTATTTTTTATAATTTTCTCAGCAAATAGTGCATCTGTGTTGTGAATACTCAGAAGAAATAGCTACATCTGTGTTGTAAATACTCTCTAAATTTCACAGTGGGGGTTTTTAGATAGCTTCTGATATTAGCACAAATATATATGTATATGTAATTAAGAAATGCTCGTGAATATTTTGTCTACTTTTTTTGTTAAATTTATTACGTTTTGGCAACCATTTTACTGGTATTTATTGGATTTTCTTTTCGTTTGTTTTCCAAATTAACTACACTGTTTCTAATAATTACGAATATTGAGTGCAATTATAAGTTATATTTTTTTTACTTTTTTTTTTGAAGCGTACTTTTGCACTAAATAGCTAGATATGAGGAAGAAGTAACAAAAACTCACCTGATGCCAACGAACTCAATGAACCAGCTGTACTGCCACCGCCTTCATAGGCATAATTGCGTAAATCGTCGAAGGGCGGAGCATTTGGATCGCCATCAGCACGTTTTTTATGTTCTTCGATGAACATGCCAACATTTGGCTCCTGGCCGGGCATTAAAGTCATGACGGGATCTAAACGTGAGGAAAAAAAAAACAAAATAAAATTGTTACAAAAAAGTTTACATTATTGTATAGCAAAAAAAAATAAAAATAAAACGAAAAACCTCAACATATTACGAGGGTGGGGTGAAAAATGAGGGAACCATTTTCATTCTAGACATGTACAAGACCATTATTTTGGGTCACCTCCTTTATTGGATTGCAAAGTTTAACTGAAGTTTGGCCAACAGACTAATAATTTTTATGGGATCCATACGTCGAGGATAGGAGAATGAATAAGGTTTCCAAGAAAAAGAAACCGAAAAATATTTCGAAATATTGAAAATAATGGTAGGTTTGGACGGGTATTTCCTTCTCTTGTCGAAAATACTTGACGCCGGTCGCTTATTAAAACCTTCCTTTTATAGGGTGGGACATTTAAAATTTTAAATTTGAACTACAGATTACTTTGACTTTGAAAGGTAGAATAACATTCAATTTTATTTTTATTTTTATTTTTATTTTTATTTTTATTTTTATTTTTATTTTTATTTTTATTTTTATTTTTATTTTTATTTTTATTTTTATTTTTATTTTTATTTTTATTTTTATTTTTATTTTTATTTTTATTTTTATTTTTATTTTTATTTTTATTTTTATTTTTATTTTTATTTTTATTTTTATTTTTATTTTTATTTTTATTTTTATTTTTATTTTTATTTTTATTTTTATTTTTATTTTTATTTTTATTTTTATTTTTATTTTTATTTTTATTTTTATTTTTATTTTTATTTTTATTTTTATTTTTATTTTTATTTTTATTTTTATTTTTATTTTTATTTTTATTTTTATTTTTATTTTTATTTTTATTTTTATTTTTATTTTTATTTTTATTTTTATTTTTATTTTTATTTTTATTTTTATTTTTATTTTTATTTTTATTTTTATTTTTATTTTTATTTTTATTTTTATTTTTATTTTTATTTTTATTTTTATTTTTATTTTTATTTTTATTTTTATTTTTATTTTTATTTTTATTTTTATTTTTATTTTTATTTTTATTTTTATTTTTATTTTTATTTTTATTTTTATTTTTATTTTTATTTTTATTTTTATTTTTATTTTTATTTTTATTTTTATTTTTATTTTTATTTTTATTTTTATTTTTATTTTTATTTTTATTTTTATTTTTATTTTTATTTTTATTTTTATTTTTATTTTTATTTTTATTTTTATTTTTATTTTTATTTTTATTTTTATTTTTATTTTTATTTTTATTTTTATTTTTATTTTTATTTTTATTTTTATTTTTATTTTTATTTTTATTTTTATTTTTATTTTTATTTTTATTTTTATTTTTATTTTTATTTTTATTTTTATTTTTATTTTTATTTTTATTTTTATTTTTATTTTTATTTTTATTTTTATTTTTATTTTTATTTTTATTTTTATTTTTATTTTTATTTTTATTTTTATTTTTATTTTTATTTTTATTTTTATTTTTATTTTTATTTTTATTTTCATTTTTATATTTATTTTTATTTTTATTTTTATTTTTATTTTTATTTTTATTTTTATTTTTATTTTTATTTTTATTTTTATTTTTATTTTTATTTTTATTTTTATTTTTATTTTTATTTTTATTTTTATTTTTATTTTTATTTTTATTTTTATTTTTATTTTTATTTTTATTTTTATTTTTATTTTTATTTTTATTTTTATTTTTATTTTTATTTTTATTTTTATTTTTATTTTTATTTTTATTTTTATTTTTATTTTTATTTTTATTTTTATTTTTATTTTTATTTTTATTTTTATTTTTATTTTTATTTTTATTTTTATTTTTATTTTTATTTTTATTTTTATTTTTATTTTTATTTTTATTTTTATTTTTATTTTTATTTTTATTTTTATTTTTATTTTTATTTTTATTTTTATTTTTATTTTTATTTTTATTTTTATTTTTATTTTTATTTTTATTTTTATTTTTATTTTTATTTTTATTTTTATTTTTATTTTTATTTTTATTTTTATTTTTATTTTTATTTTTATTTTTATTTTTATTTTTATTTTTATTTTTATTTTTATTTTTATTTTTATTTTTATTTTTATTTTTATTTTTATTTTTATTTTTATTTTTATTTTTATTTTTATTTTTATTTTTATTTTTATTTTTATTTTTATTTTTATTTTTATTTTTATTTTTTTTTTATTTTTATTTTTATTTTTATTTTTATTTTTATTTTTATTTTTATTTTTATTTTTATTTTTATTTTTATTTTTATTTTTATTTTTATTTTTATTTTTATTTTTATTTTTATTTTTATTTTTATTTTTATTTTTATTTTTATTTTTATTTTTATTTTTATTTTTATATTTATGATATGAATAATATCGAGTTCCACTAAATGATTAAATGACAAAGTTCAGCTTTTTCAATAAAAGCAGGAATTTGAAAAACATCAGTTATGTTTTTATGGCCGATTCTAATTTAAAGTTTTAAATAACACACCCTATATGTATTTGGTTTAATTTGCAATAGATTTAACAAATCATGTCGATTTCAAGTTTTTGTTTCACATTTCTCATAACTACCTCGTTAATGCGGTTATGTGTCAAGTCAAATTATAACTATTAAAATATGTTAATAAACTTGGCAAATAACACATTGACCTCGTTCTTGTTTTTACCTTTACATAGAAAATTTTATGTAATACAATAACACTCTGTGTTCAACTATATTGCTAGTTAGCTAGCTATATACTTACACATAATTGGCATTTTCATGGTGGCCAACTCCGGTGGCATTGGTCCACCGATGGGTATTTGCAATGGCGTAATATCGAATGCGGTCATATCATCTTCGCCGCCGCCCTCATCATCGTAGTTAATGATATTCTCGCGTACATCATCATCTGGTCCAGGATATTTAATATGCGCCTCACGTCGACGATTATACACCACAAATACCAGAACCAAAACTGAGGGTGATTACGGGTAAGGCAGCGTAGGGTAATCGGGTGTGGATGGTGTAATAATTTACACAGATGAGCCCAACCAAACACGTACACAGATTATGGTGTAAAGCACGAGCAGGCGGACGAGTGTGGGATAAGAGTAGATGAGAGAGGGAGAAAAAAAAAACAAAAATTAATATGATTATGTAAATTTTAGTTTAGTTTAGCGTACGAAACATAAAAAAAGCTCTGTAAAATAATCTGTTTACTGAAACTATCATAAATTGCTGTTTTCAGAGCAGAATTTATTTCAAAACTACTTGCGCTTTATTATCTCGAGCGAGGAGAGAAACCAAAAATTATGAGTATAAAATGTGATTTAACTATGAAAGCATGCATGAGTTGTTGTTGTTATATTATTATATTTTATATTTTTCTAAACATGTAATATGTAACCAGGAATAACAGCTTAAGAGCAGTTTATACTTAAGCTTTAAATACATATATATATATACATCACTTACAATAACAGCCTAAAGGTAGACAACACTTTATTTGCTTAGCGGCTCCCAGTAGCCGCAAAACAATAACATAAATACAACTTAAACCTTGGGCATAAACTTACAATAATCTTTGTTTATTGGTCTCTCTGTCAAAATTGTCTCGGGGCAATAACCCGGCAGGGTGACCCCTAAAAGTATGCTCAAGTTGTTGGCTATTTTTATTAGAATTTTATGATTACACTCTGTGTATTCGATATTCTTGTAATCATATAAAGTAGTTAGGTAGTTTTCTTTCAGTCTTCTCTTCACTTCGATTCTTTAAAGCAAACCACGTTTCTGTGGCATCTAACCTTTTCGTTGATCCTTTTTCGTTAGTTTCATCCTCTCTCTGATAATCCTTTGATGTGAATGGCAAAGCAAACCTTCGTCGATGGGGCTTAATTCATAACTATACACTGGTTCAGCATATTATTGGCGTGTACTTCAATACACACATACATATAACTAAGAAAAAAGTTACTTTTCAATTGACTGCAGTTTCGGCTTTGCCTCTCAGCCATAACGATATGCTACATATTTTGTGTAGACTGCGCAAAGTATGCAGAGTTTTGTGAAAGGAAATTCTCTAAAAGCTTTACAAAATTGCTTCTTCTTCTTCTTTTGAATCATGGACGCCATGTCAATAATAATAAGTTTTGCAGAGGGGGACAAAAAAAACTATGCAATTCAAAAGATTTGTTCGGTAATTGAAATCAGATATTTGAAAAAAAACAGAAAATGAAAATAAATTTCATAGTTGATGCTGTCTTTTGAACAGTATGTGATAGAGATATTTTTTATTAGGAAAATGTCATTAAACTTTGTACTTTAATCTATTGTAGAGACTATATAGTTAATTGCGATAGATATCATTTAATTTACAGTGGCTAGCTACCGGTACTAAATTCAAAATATCAACAAACAATTCTTTATCTTAGCTTTTATAATAGACACATTTTTACTGACTGTCACAAAACTTATTTTAAATTGTATAGTAATAAGATTATAGAACGGACAAACTGTAGAACTGTAGAATGTATATCAGCTAACAATTACACTGCCCAACAAATTTAGACTTTTTGAATGGAACAGAATATATAATACTTGAATTCTGAAACGGCATGTTGAGTAGACCATTTTTGCAGAATAAACCTGTAGACCAGCTGGTCTGCGTTTCTTTTTATAGGAAGTCAAACATTTCTTTTTTTAATTATTTGTCGTTTTTTTTCTAAAAAACCTCATTTATACTGTATGTGACGGCAATATGAAAACTTGTTTTAAATAATTCTAGAATTATTAAAAAATTACATATCGTTAGCCTAATATAAAAAAGACCTAACTCATATTTTTTGGTTAATTTAACAAAATACGACAATTTCGGTCACAATCAATTAAATTGATTTCTAAAAAAAATACATCTTCTTTATATTAGGATAACGATTAAAATTATATATAATTAACTTTATACGAAAAAAAGAGGACAATTTTCTCAAAATGGTTGTTGTCCAGACTATCTTACAACTACATCATCCTAAAGGTATGTTATATATTTTCATTGATAACAATACTCAAAAAGTAGACACCATGTTTAATATATATTAATATAGGGTGGTCGTGTAACCTTTTAAATTAGAACTACCGATTACTTTGAATTTGAATGGTGGAATAACATTCATTTTTATTTTCAAGTTTATGTTTGACATTTGCGAAATTGGACGCTATACGCTCGAACAAAATTGGGAAATATTAAAAACTTACTTCCAAAGTAGTGAGCCTTTAACGCAAATTGTAAGAAATGTTTTCATATGACGCTCATTTCATCTCGGTGGCTATGTCAATAAGCAAAATTGCCGCATATGGGGTTCAGAGAACCCAAACACATGTCAATTGCTTTGAAATGCAATCTCTTAGGGGGCTGTTTTTAATTTATCCCATCGATATATTGTTTAAGTATCTTTCTTTTTTTTTCAAACTTGAAAAAAGCGCTTGGGAAATGAGATCCATGTCAAATACTGAAGCTAAGTCGGAAACTAAATCCGTTCATGACGGATTTTGTTTGACGAACAAAAGCCAAATGGAGAGTTCACATGACAAATTTTCTAACTTTTGGACAATTGTTTGATGAACATGTTTAAGTGTCTCCAATAATGGCTTTATCGTAGCCTCTCGGAGAACTTAAGAAATAGTTCTTTAGGCATAGCATAATTCAAGGTTATCGACTTAGAAGAAGAGGAATGTTGAGATGTAAAAGCATAATTCAATGGGAGAATCACTGGGCTAAGGGTTCTAAATATTGGAAAACAGGTTGGTATTTCATGTACAGATCGAGCGCTTATTATTATTTCTGAAAATTGTATGCAATCATTACTTGCTTGAAATGAAGGCCGGACAAACATGCATTTTATATAGTCTGTTTTGGAAGATTTAAATATATTATCATTTTGGGAAATGTCTTTTTAGAAGTAGTCATTGCATCTAGTTTGGTATAAGAAAACAATTTAAATTGTAAAGCATGTCACATACTTTAACATGAATTTCATTACCCCTGAGGTATGCAATGCCCTAGCTTTAATAATGAACCTAAAGAATACCAGGCTAATATCGATTTTTATATAATTTGTCTTGGTAGATTTAAAAATGCTAATATCACATCTAGTTTGCTTTCAGACATCTATTTCGATTTTAAAGTACATCATAACTTTGAAAAATGTAAAATGTATTTTCAGCAATTTAAAAAATATGTTTTAAATTGCAAATAATTACTCCAAGGGATATATTGAATGAATAACTTGAGAAATTAAAGTTCCCCGAATTCTTATGATTTATATCATCTGTTATAGACACAATAAAAAGCATAACTTAATTTAATCCTATAGCTTTCTTTAATAATTGCCAAAAGGTATTGTATGTATTTCGCTCATGACATTCGTGCGTCATTCATCTTTGGTGGTTATTTGCAAAACTTACGTGTCGACACTTTACAGCGATGCGCTTAAAAATGTTTGCCTTTGCCGGTGAACATGTCTTTTAAGTCTCATTAATTGAAATGTTTGTATATATGCGTGTGTGTGCATGCAACTCAAGGCTGCAAGCATGCGGTTGCTACAGTAACTGGTGATGGCCGCCGCCGACGTTGCAGCTTCGATGCCAGCAACCATAAAAATCCCAATTCCGTTAATTAATTTTCAACTGCGTATGAAGAACGCTTAATAATATTAATACATGATCGTATGTGTTCGTTACACTAGCTTGTCATATTGAAAAACGTACATATCGTATATAGTATTTCTTGCATCGTAATGAGGAAAATAAATTTGAGTTGAACTCTCGTCACAACAATCATCATCGAGATCCGTCGTAACGGTTGTTGTACTTAATAATTGTTGTTACGTTAACGCAAGAGCGTGGTCGAGGATGTGCAGCATGAAATGCTACTTTAAAAGACATTGCACATATGACATGCATATGTATGTATGTATGGGATGAGAGTGAAAACAGAATCACTTTCACGACGACAAACTCATATAATTAAATTAATATTTCGATATCATTCGTTCATTATGATTATTAAAGTTCGCTCGATCAAAGAGGTTAATGAAGCATTCTGCAGCCGGTGTCATGTCAAAGGATAACCGATGGACTGAAGAAATTAATTGTTACAAATTAAAAAAATGAATACCCATAAATGTTGCATACTTTTGGGATAGTACGACAATTGGAAAGTCTATAAATCATTAAAGTTTGAATATTTCTTTATTTTATAAATCCTTAATGTTTGAATATCTCTTTCTTCTCGGTGTGAAGTCAAATTTATTACGAAGTCAAAACTTTTCAAAAATTGCCTACATTTAGGCAACATGTTTTTTGTTCTTGGTACTTTAGGGGCTTAAGCATGAAATACAAGCAAGGTCAGCAGTTTCTGATCATTTAATAAAATACTTGAAAAAATAATGTCTTTTACAATTTATATTGTGAACATCGCGACAACTTAATTCTAAAAGAGAAAATTTTTTCGAAATCGGGGTTTTGGATATTCCGTTAAATACATCAGAATAGTAAATACTTCACATCGAAACAAATCAGTGACGTCCTTTAGAAATTAAGCTAGCGATATGTAGAAACATAGGGTGGGTCATTTAACATTTTAAATTAGAACTAACCAGTAGTTGACTTTGACAAGTAGAATAACATTTATTTTTATTTTCAGGTTTAGGTTTGAAATTTGCAAAATGGAACGCTATACGCTCGAACAAAATTGGGAAATATTAAAAATTTCCTTCCAAAGTAGTGAGTCTTTCACGCAAACTGTACGAAATTTATATAGAAAAATTTCGTGAAGCTTATTTTCATCTCCGTGGCTATGTCAATAAGCAAAGTTGCCGCATATGGGGTTCAGAGAACCCACACGTGACTATTGATAAGCCAATGTATCCACAACGGGTGACAGTTGAAAAATTCTGAAAAATTGGGTTGATCGGATGAGGTACTGCCGAGCCAGTCGTGGTAGTCATATGCATGATGTGGTGTTCCATTATTAAATGACAAAGTTCAACCTTCCCAATAAAACTAGAAATTTGAAAAATAATCAGTACTTTTTTATAGCAGATTCTAATTTGAAATTTTAAATGGTCATACATATGTTAAAGATCTATGGATACATGTAATAGTTATGGCTGTCTTTGTAAAAAAATTAATAATGACTTTTTAAATATTTTGTTTAAAAAATCCATTTTTTCTCAACTCAGTGGAGACTGTTCCTAAACTACCGTATCTATGCGAAAGCGTAATTCGCAACATTTGCACCTTTAAATGAACGTATAAGTGGTTGTTATCAGACTTATATTTCCAAAATGAGAGTACAAATATTTTAGGTACCTTCGACGAAAGTTGGAATTTTAGTAAACAGTTTGAGAACAAAAAAATTATTTTATTATATTTTTTATATCGTTTTCGAGTTTGGAAAGCCAAAATACTGCAGAAAATGATATATACGAAACGTTGTATTTTTTTTTGCATAATGTTATTTACTACAACGTCTCAAAAATGTTCTCTACTAGAATTTAAATTGTTATCACTGAATATCGCCACCTTAATTCTAAAAAAGGACGTAACTGAGAATTTTTCGAAAACCCCTACTTTGGCATATTCCGCTAGAAACGCTGGAATGCATCGGAATGTATAAACAAACTGGCAACTAAAAAATGTGAGTTAAGCCCTTTTAAATCTATGGTAACGACATTAAAAAGTACACGTAATTTTTCATAGCCCATTATTTGCTGTTAATTTTTGTTTCAAAGAGATAATTTGTAATATTTTATATTAGATTAATATTTTTTTATTTATGAGCATCCATATATGAGCCACGAATCCAGGAACGCCCACTAATGTTGGCTTTAACTATCCACCTAAGTCCAGCGGACCCATTTTGAAAATTTTAGGCAGCAGAATGAGACAATTTTTTTTTTGGCTGGAGTTCCCAATATTTTGTTAATGTGGGTCGATGATGTAAAAAATAAGAATAAATCATAAATTAGTATATTTTTTGTAATAACAAAATCACCATGGATCTTTGAGGGATAAACCAAAAATGCAAAATATGTTGTCTTCTATTAGGCTGTACATAAATCTGGCAATTTTACTAAATCGATGGACTAATATTGGTAAACATTAAATATACAATTGTCCTCCTTAAGAGTGTCGCCTAGCATTAGGCTGCACATTTAAATTTAAATTGTTACCCTAAAACTCTGCAGTATACAACACTTTCAATATATAAGCTGTTGTCTAGGCTTTTCCATAAAAAATAACCACTAAAATATACCTTAAATAACGCTTAAATATTTAATTTTCTCCCCCACCCCAACATTTACTTACACCAATTTTCACTTACTTTATTTACACTACATGCATACGTTACTTGTACTTAAAACGACTTGGAAGTGTGTTTCCTTCTCTTGATTATTTTTTCATCTTCTCTTCTCTTCCATCTAACAACTACTTCTACTTACGTATCAGTGTACTTGAGCACAAGACCAGGGCGATGATGAAATCACGTGATGGCGTCAATACACCCGATGCCAATAATTCCAATTCACAGTGCATGCCCGTAAAGCCGACGGGACATTGGCATTCATACTTTTTGGGTGGATTATGGTCACGACAACGACCGCCATTGCGACAGGGGAACGCTAAACATTCATTGTCGTTGACACATCGACTGCCGGAGATTTTGAAACCAGCAGGACACCTAAGTCAAGGCAAATGGATGTGAGATTTTCGTTTCGTTTCGTTTGTTTGTTTTGTGATTATCGTTGGTTATGGCATTCATGTCAGAGCCAACAGTATTAGGGATGGGCGTGAGTGTATGCGATAGTTATCGACGATGGTTTATGTTCGCATTTGGTTAAATTTGATTTGATTTTCATATTCTGTTTCCGTTTTTGTTTCTGTTTCTTTTTCTGTTCTGTTATCATTCTTTTTTATTCTTATAGACAATGGAAAATGTTCTGGTCGTTCGTTTTTTTTTTCTATAGTCATAAAACTGAATGTTTGAGAAATCGTTTTTCCATCTCATCCCATCCTTTTATGGTTTGGATTTTTGGCTCCCTTTAATGGTGGCAGTGAGAGATATTAAAGATTTTTATAAATTTGCAAAAAAAGAACAAGGCAAGAGAAATCGTAGCAGCTTATGGTGTTATTTAGTTTCTCCATCTCTGGCAATTGCTCATAGAAATTGATGTGTCGCTTTTGAATCGTTTCGATTTCTATTTATATTTATATGATTTTGATGACTTGGCGAGTATGAATTTTAATTATTCATAAAAATGTGTAGTTTTTTTATGTGAACTCTCCCTTTAGGTATTATGGTTATTGCGTTTAGTTTGCGCAATTGTTCGATGGGAATAAATCGAGGTTCATTCAATAGAGGTTGTAGACAAGTTGTGACTCAAAACCTCCAAAAGGGGAAAATGTAAGTTTGGAATGGATTGTGCAGACCGACATTGTGCAGTTTTACACATTAAAATAAATGCGAATCCGAAATGTTGTGGTTAGCATTGCATATGTAGATTTAAAGCCGAAATTATATTAATTGAGACTGATCTGATTAGGTATTTATACCATAGTATTATTTTTAATTAATTATTACAAACTAACAAAATAAATATGCATATCTGTTGCATACTTCTTCATCATAGTACGTCAATTGTAAAGTATACTTTTGGGAGTATATAAATTCTTAAAGTTGTAATACTTGTTTATTCTTGATGTATTCTTAGGTAAAATATTGTCAACCAAAATTTAAATTTGTATCACAGTATGAGAATCTTAACATCGCCACCGTAATTCTAAAAGGGCGTAACTGACGATTTTTTCGAAATCGCATTTTTACATATTCCGATAGTGAACGCTGAAATACACAGAAATATGTAAAAAACGCGATATCGAAAAGAATTATCATTATGGAATTGAGGTTACGGTATACAGATGACATAGAAAATATAGTATTTTACTTAAATAATACTCATAATTACTGTCATGGCTCTTTATAGTGTTTGGACGTGGCCGTTTTCGTCACTTATATAGTTTATGTTGTCGTGAATACGAGACGAGTTGTGGGCCATTTAAAATTTTAAATTTGAACTACTTTGAAAGGTAGAATAACATTCATTATACCCTCCACCTCCAGGATGGGGGTATACTAACTTTGTCATTCCGTTTGTAACACCTTGAAATATCGACCTGAGACCCTATAAAGTATATATATTCTTGATCGTCATAAAATTCTAAGACGATCTAGCCATGTCCGTCCGTCTGTTGAAAGCACGCTAGCATCTAAACGAAAGGAGCTAGAACGTTAAAATTTTCCATAAATGCGTCTTATAGTCGTAGATCGGTTGTGATTGAAACGGGGCGTAATCGACCCAAAGGGAAACATTTTTTCCCTCACAAGGACTACAAATACCCATAATAATCCCTAATAATAATAATAATATTTTAGCGTATTTAAGCATGTTTTTGAATATGTCTGTCTATATTTGCTTGATATTTGGTATGCGCATTCCCCTTATAGCAAAAACGTGCACCATAAAGTGATTCTTATTTGTAGGGGGTGATATGGGGCAAAAAAGGGATAAAAATGGTACATATTAAACGACAACAGCTAGAAACACGAAATTCGATGTGTAAAGTAGATACATAATATAAAAGTATTTTTTCCAAATTCGTACTTTTAATTGGCAAAATAGGAATAGAGGGATAAAAATGGTACCAACCAAACGGCTGTACCTAGAATAATGAAATTCGGTGTATACATTCCTCTGATTGCATAGATAAGTAAAATACACGGATTTTTCGAAATTCGTACTTTTTGGGGTTAAAATGAAAAAAAAGGGATAAAAATAGTACCAATCTAATGACCGCAGCTAGAGTCATGAAATTCGGAGTATACATTCCTCTGAGTGTGTAGACACGGAAAATAAACTGATTTTTCGAAATTAGTACTTTCAAGGGATACTATGGTACAGATGGATAAAAATAGTACCAACTAAACGACTACAGCTAGAATGATAAAATTCTAATTGCGTAGAAACGTCAAGGGGTTAAAACTGGTACCAACCAAATGGGCGCAGCTGGAATCATGGGATTCGGTGTATACATTCCTCTGACTGCATAGACACGCAAAATAAAAAGTTTTTTCCAAATTTGTACTTTTTCTTTTACCGCAAAAATTGGTTGAATCATGAAGTTAGGTTATTTTGCACTATGTACGTCTGATAATGGATTTTCAAAATTTGTACTTTTGGAATTCAAATAGAATGGAAATACAACCAACTGTAGCACCCACTATCTACCAATATGTAATGGCTTTGAAAATATAAATATAAGAATATTTATTTTTTGAATTGACGTATTGCCAGCATTACCTTATAAGCGTGGTTTGAAATAATTAAAATATTATATTTATTTATAAAATTAATTTTTCAATATTTGTATTTGTTTTGGTTTGGCTATTTAAAAAAAAATATGTTTTCCTGTAATATTACTGCACTTCTACGAAAACCGACAACCTCTGTGGAATGCAATCCATGGTGGAGGGTATATAAAGTTCGGCCCGGCCGAACTTAACGCCGTTTTTACTTGTTTTTATTTTTATTTGAAGATTTATGTTTGACATTTGCAAAATGGGACGATAAACGCTCGAACTAAATTGGGAAATATTAAAACTTCCAAAGTAGTGAGTGTTTAACGCAAACTGCAAGAAATTTGCGTGGAAAATTTCCGAGAAGCGATAGCTACTGCATCTCTCCCTTACTAACCTGTTGAAAACGGAGCAGGAGTTTTTGCTGGGATCGCATCACTTGTTGGTGTGCATTGGTTGGAACACGCGACTGTCATAAAAATAGTCCCAAATCCCGAGGCATTTTATTTCTAAAATTGACATGCTATTATTGCTCTAATTCGAGGCATCTCCCAAACGAATCAGCGCTTACTAACCTGTTGGAAACGGAGCAGGGGGTTTTACTGGGAAATTATGATATGAAGGTAACTTATTTACATTGGAATATTGACTATAGAATAACATGCCCAGAGCCTGGATATCATGCCAATCGATTTTTGATTTGGCCAGTATTGATGTCGACAAGTTAAAATATTTCGTGAGTCTCACAATTTGGTTCCCCTTGAGGGGCGTAAAATCCCACAATCACATGAGTCGGATGCATAGTTTGTACCTGGGATATAATCGGAAACATCTTGGCAAATACTTTCTAGAAGACTAACATTTTATCCTTAACTTGTTAGGGATACAATGAAGAAAGAGCCATGAAATTTTTTGTAAACATTCCTCTGACTGTGTAGACGCCCAATATAAATGAATTTTTCGAAATTTTACGGAACGAAAAGGGATAAAAATGGTACCAACCAAATGGCTGCATCTAGAATTTCGAAAACAAACAAAGCAAAAGGATTTTTCCAAATTCTTAATTTTGGGGTCAAAATGTGAAAAAGAGATACAAATGTCACCAACCAATTGGCTGGAATCATGAAATTCAGTGTGTTGGCTCCACTAAGTGTATGAACAGTCAGGATTGTAAATGGGTAATTTTTTCCTAACAAAGACTAAAACTACCCCCAATAACCTGTAATATTTATGATATTAAATTTTATTTAATTTTAATTTTATTAATATTTAATTTTTTTTTGAAGATTGCTGGTTTATATCAACTTTTTGATATGCATAGTCGGGGGTTATTGCGATGTAAAAATATTTCGATGGCTTCTCCATATAAACAGGAGTGGTCTTTAAATTTATTTAAATTTACAGAATGGAGTAAACTCCATTGTGGTGGGTATGTAATATACGACGTGGTCAAATTTATCGCCTTTTTAATTTTTGGACCTCGCTTTCATATATTTGGGTGTTTATTCGTTGTTTTTTTTTTTTGAGTTTTTTTCGTGCTCATTTTCCAGGGACCCAACTTTCGGACGCTGCAGATGACAAAGAATAGTTTTCCTCAAAAGAGGCAGACATTTGAGGACCATTGATAAAATTTGCTGGGGTTATCTTCTTAACCCCACTTTTTGTTCCCCTTTTCATTGCTTGGTTTCAACTTTCATTGAATTTTGTGGTAGTGACAATATAGCAGACATTTTGAGTTATTATCGTGGATTTTTAAATGTTTTTTTTTTTTAAAGAAACAGTATTTCTTTTTTTTTTAAATCTGAACGGAGCAACTGGCCTAATGAATATATCAAGTTCCAGAATTTTAATAGAGCAGAGGACCTGAATAGTACAGTAGATCTGGTTATCATGACTGACGTTGTTCAAATTTTACACTACGTAGAATTGTACTATGATTCCTTAATTATGATAAGGCCTCATGTTAGGCCAACACTTTCACTTTTCTAGTGAGCAAGGGTCGACGATATATTGTTATAATCTGATATACAAATAATACATTAACTTTAGTAATTTTTTCCAAATAATTAATTACTAATTTAATCACAACACGATGAGACATAAATTAGCGATGTAAATATTTAAAATTTTTTAATAATCTGTCCTAGCAGATAACGATGAATAGTATTTTGCTTGAAATACATACACATATATTAACGATAACACCTACCTTTAAAAGGATTTGCGATATTTTCCTGATAAATAATTTCATAGGGAAATTTAAAATTGTTACACATGTATATACATCGATTCAAAAAAAACAAGTTTTCCAAGCTAAAACAACAAATAGAAACTAACACTGTGAATATATATGTATGTATATATCACTATATATATGTGTGTGTAGGTATATATTGGAAGAGTCTAAAGGATAGCTATATCTTTGTATATGTATGTATTTATATTCAATATATAAATATTTATATATGTATAAATAATCGTCATTCAGACTAATTCTAAATATGTATGTAGTATGGTTGTAGTAAAAAAATATGAATTAAAATGCAGAAATGAAAACTATGCTTATTTCCACATGGGAAGCAGAGAATGAGGATTTCGATTTTGAATGAATGCGTGATTATGACACTGTTCGAATGACGAGTTTGATGGAAAAAAACGACAATTAGTGAATGAATGAATATTGGGGTTTTTTCCACGAAACGAATAATATTGAGTTTTTGTGGGTGATAATGAAAACTAATTAAATATATATTTTTTATGGAAAAAATTGAAATGACATGCACATATTAAGTAACTATGTATATATATGGAGGTTGTGTAAACAAGATATTGTACTATTTTTTTTTGGATTATGAATGAATGAATCTGATGCATATATACGCTGATGAAGACCAAAATGAAAAGAACTCTTAATAATGAATGGTGAAATGACATGATTTCCCCAATGAATAGTTAATCATTTTGGAGGGGTGAGAATTTGCCGAGAGAACACAGTGCAACAATATTTAGGTTGTAGTTTAGAGTTTTATCGAAAACTATATTAAAATTATTATTAAAATTATAAATTATTTAAAAAATTATCACTGAAACTAAAATTGTTTTTTTTTTTTTCAGCTAAAAACCATTAGATGACATTTAGCTACCAATCCTAGTTTAAATTTCTTTTTTTTTAAAATTGAGGTTTATGCAAAAGTAAAATTTAGATCAAAATTATTAAAAGTGCAGAACCTGATCTAAATAAAAAATTATTTTTTAAACTATGTATTACTTCCGCTGTATTTTGACTTTCTAAACTTGAAAACGATAATACCAAATTTTTAGGGATATATTTTTTATTTTAAAATAAAATTCGAATTTTCGCCCAAGACGCCTATAATATTTGTAAAATATTTTTTGTCGGTATGAAAATAAAACATAAATTGAATATATATTTTTTTAAATATATTTTTTTGTCAGAAAAAAAATTTTAAATAGAAAAATAATAGGAAAAAATTATTTTTTATTATTTAATATCTACTGTTCTAGTAATTATATATTGTGTGTCTGCAAGAAAATAGAGCATAAATTGAAAATTTTTTTTCAAAAATATATATTTTTGTCAGTGAGAAAAAAAGCATCAAAAATAGAAAAATAATAGGAAAAGTATTGTTAATTATTTTTTAATATATACTGTTCCAGCGAATAAAATAATATAAGAAAGTCTTAACAAACATTTTGTTTTTCAAGTCGAGATGTTTGGTTATTTGAACAAAACCCTGTCCTGTCCCATAATTAACAAAAATCTCTATTTGCAAAAAAATATTAGTTGAGTCTTTTTTATATTAAGGTAACCATATGTAA
Source organism: Polietes domitor (assembly GCA_947397865.1). Lineage (NCBI taxonomy): Eukaryota > Metazoa > Arthropoda > Insecta > Diptera > Muscidae > Polietes > Polietes domitor. Next base: position 34,166,742 of record OX377619.1, on the reverse strand, counting down.
AAGTTTAGAAGTTATAATACTCTTTGAAGACGCAGATACAAAGTCATATGATTTTATTTTTTCAATAGCACGAAAAGCCGCTTTACAGATTTTTTGGTCGGCATGAAAATAAAACATTAATTAAAAAAATATTTTTTTTTCTAAAAACTATCAGAAAAAAACAAAAAATAGAAAAAAAAATTAGGAAAAAAATATTTTTTTATTTTTAATGTATAATGTTATAGCGAATAAAATAATGTTAAAAATAAGTCTAGAAGTTATGATAATTTTATAAAAATTTATTTTGACGCAAAAGATATATTTAAAAAAAACATATTTTTTAATTTTCTTTTAAAAGCACCAAAATTCCGTTTACAAATTATATATCAAAATATTTTGTTCCGGTTTAAAATAACTGACATATTAGGGAAGAAAACTATGGATAAATGTAGAATTTATGACCTTGATTGTAGAAGTAAGGGAATTTCAAAAAATCGTGTACCATTTATTTACGACATATACATCCACAAGAAGGTGCATAACTTCTACATTTTTCTGAACTATTATAAAATATAACTAAATATTTTTTTCCGATTTTTTATGTTTGTTTTTCGTGCCAGAAAATAAAAAAATCTTCTCAAAAAAAAAATATTTTTTGTATATTGTTTTTAAACAATTCTTTCTAACTGAAATGCGCAACATTAGTAGCCACCATAATTATCTCCTATTCAACAAAAAAGTTTCCAAAATGAGGGTACATATATTAATGATACTTTTAGCGATAATTTTAATTTTATTAAAAACGTTGACAAAAATTATCCACATTTTTATGTTGATTTTATAAATGCACACGAAAAATTATTGTTTAGGTCTTGAATACAAAATTGTTAGTTTTGCGTATAGAATTAATTTAATAATATTTTTTACTCGACTTTGTTTCCATTCTGGACCTGTTAATATTTGTTGCACTGTGTTTTGTGGTTCTATAGAAATTCGTTTCGATGGTATGAATGGTGACGATGATTAGAATGTTGGGAAATGATAATAATTCCGGGGGTGAATGGGTGGATTCTCACTATTTAAACATAAAATATTTGCGGTGCATAACATATAGTAAATGGAATTGAAAAAATCATTGGTGTTTTTTGACTGCACAATGAATCTATGTCAAGAACACCAATATTCATAGATGACCATGAGTTACAAGTAGCTAAAGAAGAAGCTATAGCAAATGTACACATATAAATGACGAATTAAACGATAGTGAATTGAAAGCGAATAATTTGTAATGGGCCCAAAAGCGTTATATTCCATAAGAAGTGTGTGTTTGCGAAGGGGTGTGTCATGGTATTTTTCCTACAACTACAACTGCAACTAACTTTTGTTTTCTATGACAAAGTTTCGACTACCCAAAATAATTTTGAAAATTCAAAGTTATTTCCAAATTGTCGAATATATCCCTAGCATATAAGTTTTAGCTTTGAGTGATACTAATAAAAAATGTGGACGAATTTGTATTATTTTAAAGCTTGTCAAACTATAACAGTTGTCAAAGTCCTTTAAGTCCTAATTGCCTCTTGTTCGTCTTATCCCTCACAAAAATAAATATCACATCTGTTCACAACAGACAGGACTTGTCATGGCAGAAATTGAACTGTATTACACCGTGCGACAATTTTGCATTTATTTTATTGCAGCTGAGCAGGACAAAATACATGTGAAACTAGAGATCGTATGTAGAAAAACTGTGTACTCAATTTTTCATTTAATGATCTTTTCTCCTTTTTACAGCACTTTTAATTTCCAAAGGATATAGATGTTTAAATAATTTATTTTCGTACTTTAACGAGTCTTACCAAGGCGATATGGGTATCAAATGAAAGTGAAGAATATCTATTTAAAATACTTTAAGTATACTACTTCTTTCGATATGGGTTGAGAATTAACAAGAATTTCAATTTTTCCCCCTAATTAATTTAGTTTATTCACCATTTACTATTTTAGGGGAAACTTGAAATGGTCGTTAATGCTAAACTAATACAGGTAAAGGCATGCAGTTTTTAGTATTTTTAACAGAGAAACTGCTCTTTCATATGATATCCACATCGGCAGTATATGTCTATCGAAAGTATGCAAATAAATTATTAAGACAATTATATACTTTGGATATTAAAAGTCCTGTAAAAGAAGAACAGATCACAAAATGAAAAACATAGTTTTTTCTAAATATTATTTCTAGTTGCATATGTATATGGTTTTATTCAGGTCCAAAAAGTACGGTGTTATGCTGACATTTAGGTATAGGGTGTGTTCCGTAGAATTATGTAAAACATTACGAGGAACATTTTTGCAAAACATTTTAGCCCAATAACTCTTCAATGAATCGGCCTTTTTGCCCCCGTAATGTTTTTCATGAATTTTTCATAACACATCCTATACCTCAAACATGAGGATAGCATGGTTTTTATGCCAAAATTATATACAAAGAGGTCAGTTAGTCTGATTTGGCCAAAATGTTAAAATTTCTCCCTTTCCAGTTTAAAATTTCTCTTTGTTTCCCATTGGCTCTCTTAATCTAAATCTGTATAAAAACATGATGTACACAAAAATAGTATACCTATATTAGTTAGTCTGATTAGGTCAACATTTTGTATCAATTCTCTCCCATTCCATATCTACATTTGTCTATTTCTCTTTATTTTCCGTTGAATCTCTTAATCTAAATCTGTATACAAATATGATGTACACAAAAACAATATACCTGAGTCGCCAACCGTATTTCCAATGGCGTTCATGAAATTTAAAATTTAATTTGATCATAACGAAATTGCCTTTCAATTCGAAGTTATTTCCGAATTGATCAGCGAGTCTCTTCCGTATGTCTTCCTCTCTGACAAACTGTGGAGCCTAGTAGCCTAATAGCCTGTAGTTTGAAGGTAGATAATAGTGACTGTCCATTATAAAAGTTTCTCATTGGTCCGCCCTAATATCCTCAAGGACATGCAATTTTGACACCACCACCGCAAGACACGCTATTCTGGAATAAACTATCGGACAAAATAAAATGCAAACAAGCTACAATCGTGCTACTCTCCAAGAAGAGCAATCTCTCTCATCAAGAAGAGCAATAATTTTCATTTTATGCCCAAAAGTCGCCCTTCCTGATGAGAGAGAAAACAAATTGGAGAGCAATATGACTACAACCCATTTGCACTCTCTTCTATCCCATATATTTCTGCTTTACGAAAGCATTTGTATCGCAAAAAAGTAAAACAGCAACTGAAGAACATTTAACAACAACTGAAAGGCGCAAGTAGTTTTTCATCCAATCACAAAATCAAAAGATGTAACAAAGATATTTTTGTTTTTGGGAAAAAGTTGGTTCGCTCACTTAATATGATTAGCAAGCACACGAGTATGGCTGCCAGAGCACCCATGCTCAGCTTCAGTGTCTGGCCCTCCTGGACCAGTTCACAGTTCTCGCCCCAAAAGCCGTCCGGGCAAATGCAACGATAACGTAGTCGTGGCTCAAGATTTATGCAGGTCGCACCATTCAAACAGGGCAAATCCAAGCACTCGTTGCGATCCATGCAACCTTTGGCATCCGGTGACATGACACGTCCTTCGCCGCATCTTTAATGGGTTGAAGTTGGTTGCAGATGTTGGCAGATGGTGGTCAATGGTGGAGGGTATGTGAATGAACAAACAACAACAACAAGATTGTAACAAACATATGAGGCAAAGTAAGGTTAGTGGTAGATAGATTTGTTTATTTTTTTTTTATTTTCTTTTCGACAGGGGGAGTGACGATGAACAAACGTTGGCATGTTTGAGGGGAAACAAATCATAGAAAAAGCTCACAAAAACAGGATGATGAGAGAAAATGTTTTTTGGGGAAACTGAAAATTGCTTTTGATGTGATGATGAAGTAGATGCTCATTGATCTTGAAATGATGAATTCAATTAAATGATTCGCTAGATAAAAATTATTGGAAACTAAAGTGCTAAAAAAATATTTGTTGAGCAATTCCTCCGGAAGTGATGTGGAAAATAAATACTTTTTTGATATATAATCAAAATTATTAAAATTAAAATTGATAGTAAAAATTAAATTTATATAAAGGATATTTTTGGTAAATTGTATTAGATTTTTCCGAATTTATAAAATTTTTAATATTTTTCTTGACCAAAATATATTAAAAAAATTAATAAAAATAATTAATTATATAAAGGTTTAAGAAGTATAATCAGTAAGGATTTTTTTTGGTAAATTCTATTAATTTTTTTGAATTTATAAAATTTTCAATATTTTTCTTGACCAAAATATATTTTTTAAACAATAATTAATAAAAATAATTAATTATAAAAAGGTTTAAGAAGTATTTTCAGTAAGTTTTGTTAAATTGCATTAGATTTTTTCGAATTTATAAAATTTTCAATATTTTTCTTGGTCAAAATATATGTAAAAAAATGACAAACCAAAATTTTTGCCACAACCATCTGTAATTTCTACTTTATTTTATAAAATGATTATTTTTCTTAAATTTTTTTCTATTTTGAAAAAATATCAAAAATTTTTAAAATTATTCCATTATTTTGTTTAAAAAAAAATTAATAAATTATTGGTCAATTTTTTGTTTGTTTTTTTTTTCTTTTAACCATACAAATATTGCTTTCATATACATTTTTTTCAATATTCTAAATAGATAATATTATTGAAGACCTCGATCAATAGTAGTATTTATTTGGACTATTTCTCTTTTAAATATTATTAAAAAATATATAAAACGTTTTTTAAATAAAATCAGTAAAGATTTATTAAGTAAATGATTCAAATGTTTTATTTAATTTGATTTTATATTTTGTAAATTTTTATTTTATATAAAATATATTTTTTTAAACAAAATCAATACCGAATTATTCATTTAAGATGTCAAAAGTTTTTTGTATTTTTTTATGTTAGTTTTTTGTTTAATTTGCAATTCTAATTAATAATACTTTTTTTGTAAAAATGTATTATTTATTAAAGAACAATTTTTAATGAAATCAAAAAAAACTGTCTTTTAATATTTTACTTTCTGAACTTACAAAATGTTAAAGTAAATTTTTTCTTTTAAAAATTATTTTTTATTTTATAATTAATATATTTTGGCATAATAATATTTATTTAAAATGTTAAATGTTTTTTTGTAATTTTTTAAAAGTTAGTTTTTTTGTTTAATTTGAAATTTTATTTTTTTTATTTGTGAAAATGTATTATTTATTAAAAAAATATTTTTTAATGAAATCAATAAAATTTCTTTTAATAATATTAACTAATACAAATATTGTATTTTGAGAATTTAAAAATGTCGAAGTTAAAAAATATATATTTTTTCTCTTTTCAAAGTTATTTTTTTTAATTTATAATTAATTTTTTTTGCAAAAAAAATATTTATTATTTTTTTGAAATAAATGTTTTTAAATTATTTTTTGAGTATATTTTTGTTAATTTTTAGGAAGTAATTTTGTTCGGTATAAGTGATCTATTTATTTTAATATAACAAAATATATATATTTGTTATATTAAAAAATATTTTTCTCAATATTTTTATATTTTATCAGTGCCGAATGTTTTTGATATCTATTTTTGGTAAATTTGTAATAGTTAATTTACTTTTCCTTTCTATTTTATTCAATTTACAATTTTAATAATTCATTTAAATATTTTTCAAATCATTTTTTGGAAAACATTTATTTTTTATTAAATTTACATTTTTTTAAATGTTAAATTTGAATTAAATCATAAAAGTATTTTCTGTTGAAAAAATATTTCTTAAGCGAAAATAATATTTGTTAAGTAAAAAAATATTTTTTTAAGGGAAAATAATTATATTTTTTTGAAAACATTTATTTCAAAATTGCAATATCTCATTACATTTGCAGTTTTAATTAGATCATAAAAGTATTTGTTGTGAAAAGTTATTATATATTTTTGAAGAATATTTTTTAAATGAATTCAATAAAATTTCTTTTAATATTTCACTCTCTAAAATTCAAAAATTTTAAGTTTAAAAAATAATTAATTGATGTTTTCTTCTCTTAGTAACATTTTAGTTGATTTTTTATTTATTTTTTTTTTAAATCATGTCAAATTCAAAAAATAATAATCATCATCACTTCACTTGGAATAGCTCATGGGGAAATAGACTCGCAGAAACAAAAGCGGTGATTTTTCTTTTCAGTCTGGGGGAATTTTGAAAACACACATTCTCTTCGATTTGATTTTTATGTATGTACATTCTAGTGATTTTCGACGATTGTGAGCCTGTATTTTCAACAGGTGGTGGTGTTGTGGAAATGTTTTATGTAGATGATGTGAAAATTGTGGCAACGATAATGAGTGAAATGTTGGCAGGAATTAAAATTTCTTTTCGATGGAAAATGTTAATGATAAAGTGTGAGATGGTTGAAGCGTTGTTAAGAGTTAGACCAATAACAAGCAATTCAAATTATTTTCGGCTTAATTTATCTTTCCTATTTATCATTTATTAATTTCGATTTTTCTTTCTTTCTCTGTCTATTTATTTGGTAGCACGCTTAACCTCGTTACAACATCGTTTAAAACCGGTTTTCTAACGTTGTAGCTCTTCTTGTTCTTCGTTAGCTCAATCTTTCGCTACCTGTGCCAGTGAGCGGCTGTCAGACAATATTAAATGAATTCTGTATTATCTGTTGATTTGTAAAACCAACAATATGAATCTATGGTTCGTGTTGGTTACACCAACAACAACAATATGAAATGGTATCAGTGCATTGTGGCGACAGTAATTAATGAAGTGTGATTCGTTCGTTTAGACAAAGGGCCTAAAACATATTAAACATAATTTTGAATATAAACTACATTTTTAATTATCGTTCGTAAATGTTCAGCCATTGAAAATTATTTACGATGTTTGATAATGTTCAGCTATTGAAAACGATGACTTTTCTGAATGTTTTGAAATATATGGTGTTTAGAGTAGTATTAGTATATCTCACTTCAGAGAGAGAAAATATAACTTTTCAGATATTAAATCTTGTGAACTATTATTATTCTTGAATCTCAGTTTACTTGAAGGGACTTTTAAGCTAATTAAAATTCTACTGTTAATCGTAAAGATTTATTTTATTATATTTTCATTACGCCTAAGAATAACATGTATCACAAAGTTCATAAGGTGGCATTAAGTGAAGTAATAACTTCATCACACACTAAACTCTCCATATTTTGAACCCCTCGGAATTTTCGTTATCAAAACTTAAAAAAGTGGTTCGGTGGTCAACGATTTGCCAACAATGAATCCATTACTAAAGCTTTTAAATGTGTTTGTATATAGCTACTGTTATGTTTTCTTAGCAAAAATAAAAAATAATTATTTAAAATTGTACGCTGAATGAATAAAATAAAGCGTTTATTGTTGATCAATATTTGAACTATTTCTTCATATTATTGATTCGTTAAGTCTTAAAATTGTCGCATTTGTAGTTCGCACAATTCACGCATATCATTCTAAAAAGTAGCTCCAAAAGTTTCTTGTTTCTCATGTTCAGACAATCCACGAACTCTGTCATGAGTAATAAAGAGACTTGACTCTAAATTGTTTCTTTGCTTCGTACTTTAGTTTCTGGGGCCGCCCTCGAAAATTAAAAAAATATCATATAATTATGAAAAATGGAGCGCTAATCGACAAAATAACGCATTCCATTGTTTGGCATCTGATCTAAAGAGAGGACCCCAAAATAATAAAAAAAATGATCGGCATGTTATCGATATCTCACTTGTTTATCGAGTTATAGGTCGTTAAGTCTTTAAACAAACCGTGTTTATTCTCTACAAGACCGAAAATTAGAAGAAAAAATCGATAACTTCTATAGTTATCGTTAACTGTCTAAGTAATCGATAACTTCTATAGTTATCGATTGTGGAAATTGGATAAAAATTATGTGTGAAATCTTTTTTATTCTTTTCAGCGAAATCAAAATAGACAATTAGAAGAAAAAATCGATAACATATTTTGTTATCGATAAATGTCTCAGTAATCAATAACTGAGAAGAAAAAATCGACAACTTCTGTAGTTATCGTTAACTGTCTTAGTAATCGATAACTTCTATAGTTATCGATTGTGGAAATTGGATAAAAATGATGTGTGAAATGTTTTTCATTCTTTCCAGCGAAATCAAAATAGACAATTAGAAGAAAAAATCGATAACATATTTTGTTATCGATAATTGTCTTAGTAATCGATAACTTCTATAGTTATCGATTATAGAAATTAGAAAAAAATTATGTGTGTTCTTACAAAGGAAACTAAAACGAAAAAATATCTAAAAATAATCACTCGATTTTTCAAATAAATTTTCGTTTGAGGTTTAAATTTTAATTTAAAAATGACTGGGATAATCATTTAAAATTTCTTCACATTGAGTGGGTCAACCAACCCTTTTCGGGAACATTGTACAATATCTCGACAACTACTTACTTTTTCAGCTTTCTTGAGGTTTCTATAAATGCCAATTTTTCCGTTATTTTTTGGTTTCAGTATCTCGAAAGTTATCGAAAATTTTGTCGCTTTTTTACTTTTCTTTTTCAGCTTTTTTGAGGTTTCTATAAAAGTCATTTTTTGGTTTCGATATCTCGAAAGTTCAACCGACTTTTCGCTTTTTTCCAAACGAAGTAAAAATAATAGCGATTTTTTGAATTTTTAACTTCGATATTTGAATAACTAAGATAGTTATAGAAAAAATAATATTAAAAATTTTCCATTTTTTTCATTTTGATCGCATTTAACAATTTTTTTTCGATTTTGCCAAACTTTAATGTCCGATAACTAGTTATCGATACCATGTAGACCAATTTTGCTAATATTTGGAGGTCCTCATTCCAATATTTGTAGTTTCGATAACTCGAAAGTATTGGAGAATTTTTACCAGATTTTTGTCGCTTTTGCCAAATGACGTAAAAATAAAAAAAACTAAGAAATTTATCGAAAAAAATTGTTTAATTTTTCAATTTTTTTATTTGTTACGGAAAATTAATTTTTTGGATTTTTTGAAACTTTAATGTCCCCTAACTCGATAACTATATAAGTTATCGATAACATGCAAACCATTTTTTTTTTATTTTGAAGTCCTTTTTTTGACTTTTGATAACACGAAAGTTATTTTTACCCGATTTTTTCGCAAAATGATTTCAAAATAATATATTTTTTTAATGTCCACTGCGATATTTCGATAACTAGAAAAATTATCAAAAAATTACATTTATTTTTTTTTCCTTTTTGACCTCATTTAAAAAAATATTAAACTTTTATGTCTGATAACTCAATAACTAATTATTATCTTTAACATTGGACCACTTTTCTCATTTTGAGTTGCCCTTTCCTTGAAAATAGTGCGATCAGTATTTTATATATTTTAAATAATTTTAGAAACCTCGGTTTTATATGGATTGCTTCGTTATGCTGCCCGATCGTCATATTTGAAGTTCATACAAGTTCTACTTGTAATTTTTGATAGGTGAAGCCACCACAAGGTGTCTCTGTTTGGTGCAGAATTCTTAGCTGGAGGCGATGTAGGAGATTTCCACCCGAGGCTCTCGCTACATTTGAATTTGGAGCCATCATGATCCTTGGCTTGAAAGAGGAAATTGTCGACCATTTAACATCCTCCATTATTCATATGTACATGGAACAGTTATAACTTGTTGAATCCATAACGAAAATGTTATTGATAATTCTAGTTTTCGGCGAAAATTACTTTTTGTGTTTAAATTTTGGAGGTTAAAATCTGGACTAGGAGAAAATCATGCCAGTTTTTTTTTCAGTCCGTCCTCAAGAATTGACTGCATTTAAGAGTAACCTTGAAGCTTTTAACCCTGAAGACCCGCTTTGAGTCATGGTAACTTCATTATTTTAATTAATTGAAATTTCTTGAGGCCAACTTTGCGTCGATTTTTTTTCAACCCTCGCTCATTTTGGAATTGTTAGACGAGGATGATGTGCTGTTGCTACAGCGCAGTTATCCTTGAAGTGTCCAGACATCAGACATCCGATGCCAACGTCTATGCACCTACTGATCAGACCATCCTTAACGCTGTCATTTAGCTGTTGATACCAATCAATAAAACTTAATGTGAAAATGAAAAGTTTTTAATTTGATTTTTGTTTCTTTGCTTCTTTATTTGTTTGATGACTGTCAGTGTTTGTTGTTTTTTTGGGTAGTTTGGGTAGGTGGACCTAACATTATGTGAGTGTTTTTTGTTTAGTTTATTTTTAATTTCTATTGAAGGGTCATCCATGGGATCAACTTCAATATTGTTGTGTTTGAGTTTTCATAAACATAAAAGAGGATTAAACTTTTTTCGTTTTTTTTTTTTTTTTGGGTGGAGGGAAAAAATGTTTTATCTTTTTGCCACAGCATGTGGATGTGTTGCAGTATTTTTTCTGTCTTTTTATCTGGCGTTTGGGTTTCTTTCTTTCGTTTTTTGCAAATTCATAAAAATCAATTATCCTTTTTTTTGGTGGTGGTTTGTCCGAATTTTTCGTTTTCAATAAACTCAAAATCCTTTAAACAAACAAATGAAATGAAATTTAAAACGAACGCCATGATGCAGCCAGCAGTTCTAGCTAAAAGCGCTATTAAAACGTATAAAATGATAATCGAAAAACACACACACACACACACACTCACAACGAAACAGAACCGAACAGAAACTGAAACAGAAATTGATGGGTATAACCAAAATAAACCAAAAACTATCGCGAAAACAATGGCAGGTGGTATATGAAATGGAGTGGGGAGGTGGATGGGGGGATTTGGGATATGGCTGGGTGTATGGGTGGGGAGCTAGGTCAGATGACAGTTTGGTTTTGGCTTAAAAAGTATAGAGGACCAAATCAACTTACGTGCATTCGTATTCATTCCATAAATCAACACATTCGAATGGATCCGGACAAATGACATTCGAACATGGTTTATTTGAGGGGCAATTCTTTTCCAAATTACGCGCCATCGTTGCCTGGCCCCACTGGGTGCCATTCATGGCCGGTGGCAATGGCAAGTGTTTACCTTCAAGCCTAAAAACGGTGACAAGAGCAAAGAAGAGAGGAACATATTTTAGCTTTTGTTTGTTTGTTTGCTTGTTATTCAGAGCCGAGTTGTGTTTCTGTTGCCGTTTCTGGGTTAATTGTTTCTGACGGATAGCCATGTATGCAAAGCTATGTTAATGGATTGCTGGGGGGGGGGGGGGCTTGGGTAAACCAATTTTTATGGCCACACCACACCACAGCATATGGTGGCCAAAGCTTGCACAGAGGTCACACAAAATGGACGCTTTAAATCACAACACATCTCATCCTTACCTTATGTCATCCAAACAGCTCTTCTGATAGTCCGCGTACACCTCAAACGTCCTTACGCCCGTGTACTCGGCTTTGCCGCCCGCATACACACCCTCCTGTTTGTCCACCAACAGCCACTGATGGCCCACAAACTCAAATGTCTCATTGTAACGTCGGCCCTCGCCGCCATCCAGTTCCAAAGTGGCCGCTGACCCGTAACGATTGATGCGCACCACATGCCATTGGCCATCGTCGACGGCCACCGCATTCAGCCACAAGTCCTTCTCCTCCGTGCGCAGTGAATTCAAATTGTAACGGAAATGCAGGCGGGCGTCCTTGATTTCCAGGATGCCATACTCGCGATTGTGCTGGTCGCTGACGCGGAACAGCTCGCCGTGTTGCTCCCGCGTGCGGAACCTCAACTGGATCTGGGTGCTGAAGCGATCCGGCTCGAAACTCAGGGCATACTTGACATAACTCTGCTGCTTAAAGGTGGTCGGTATGGTGGGTATATTACAAGCCGGTCCCGTCCAGCCAGGACGGCACTGACATCTGGCCTCACTCAGCGAGCCCACACAGTTGCCATGCTCCCAGCAGCGGGCTGTCTGCTCCGATTGGGCACACACCTCCTCCGTTTGCGGACAGCCGGCCACACTGTTCCTCGACAGACCCGGATGGGCCAGGTCGTACAATTTCGAGTTGTGCACCAAGTTGCGTATACAGCCATCGAAGCCCTTGGCCATGGGTGTGTAGTGCCAGAAGTACAGCGAAGGATCGAACTGCTCGCGATACAAACCGCCCACCTGCAGCGGGGCATTGACATTCAAGTACTCGCTGAAGGGAGGTATGTTGCCGCGGGCCTGGCAGGACATGTCATCGAATTCGGGCAGCGAGCCATCTTCCATTTCACTAATCTCGGCCGACTTGCAGAAGTCCACAACCATGCGTATGTTCTCGGCATCCCAGAACAAATCAATGCGATGCCATTCGCCATCGTCCAAAGTCTTCTTGGTCTTAACCCTCAACTCCAAGGTGCCCGAACCGAAATCGATCAGCAGACGCGGATAGCCTCGCTCCAATTCCAGGGAAATGAAGTCGGAAATCAACATTTCATCACGTTCTGGCGGTACTATGGGCCCGTTGTAGATTATGAGACCGTCCGGTTTGCGGGTGATGAATTCCAAACTCAAATGAGACTCATCGCACATCTCCAGGGGCGGGTACCAGGCCCACCCGTTACCGCGGAAGCTTCTTGTGGTCTGCTGGCAACGTGGTCCCGTATAGCCCACCGGGCAAGAGCAATGGGGTCCAAAGCGGGTGTCGACACAGCGGCCGCCATTGTAGCAGGGAGTGTTGCGGCAGTTCTCGGGCTTGGAGAAGTTACGAGCACCACAGGTGCACTCGGCCAAGGTGTCGACTCTGACACCCACCAAAGCCGTTTTATTGGCATTGACCATATAGGGCAGCGAGCTGATGTCCAGGGTATTAGTGCAGGATCCCTCACACATTTGATTTTCATACAGACACTCATCAATGCCCACCATGGTGATGTTGATGCCCACATCCTTTTCGATCTCTTCGCGGTTCATCAACACGATGCCATTTAGACGCACGGGCTTGTAGTAAGGCGAGCCATGGGCGGAGAAGCGCACATCTGTTAGAGGGGGATGTTTCTTCTTCAACTGGACGCTGAAGATGTCGACATTTTCACGATCGGTATTTAACAAATCGGCCAATTTATCACGGAAGCGATCCATTTTCGAACGACTCAACGATTGTGTTCTATAATTCCAGACTCGTATGAAATCTTCATCGGTTATGCCCGACAGTCGCACTGATCCCGAATTGATGACGGCCTCATGGGGTATTTCTCTCACGGTGACGGTAACATTGGCCGGTACATCAGTCTGGGTGTGCTTACGATCGTATACTTTGAAACGCAAATGATAACGTCCCTCCCGAGTGCCAGCTCTCATGGTCACCATACCGGAATCTTCATCCAATTTGAAGCGCGGATGCTCCTGAGATTCCCAATAGAATTTCTTGTCGGGCAAATCCCAATCATCCAGATCGTAGACATAAACACGACCGATTTGTGTATCGGGCGATTGTCCCTGATAGTTGTAGGCAAAGATATCCTTAGAGCCGGGTTGCATTTTATTGTCGTTGACATCGCCGATAATAACCGTCAAGGTGCTGGTGCCGGTCATGGCCGGGGAGCCGTGATCCTTGATCACAATGGGAATCATATATTCCTTTTGTTGTTCGCGGTCGAAGGAACGCAGCGAGGAGATAACAGCCATGCCATCACCATTGGCGCCCTCTGGAAGTTAAAAAAGGAAAGAGCGTTTAAAGAGAGTGATTAGTTTGAGGAAATATGGGATTCTTTCTAGTTTCTACAATAAACAATTGACAATATAAAAAAAGGGTCAATATTATGCTGTCAAGTTTGTGCAATGACATTTGAATCCTGAAAATTTCAAATACCAAACACTCACACATTTACATTTAAAGGCGAACCAACTGAATTCCAACAAGAATAAAAAAAACAAGACAACACAATGACAATTATTTCCTCTGCACAGACGGAACAATGGATCCTTAATGGATGTACTGTGGACTACTGGACTGACTGCACCGAAACAAAAGTTCAACAAAAGTATTGAGTGATAATTAAATTGGAAACATTTTGTAAATTTACAATTCACACACTCACACACATAGACAGAGGCAGAGGCAGAGAAAACTAACCACTGATGTGACTCCCTAGCTTCGTTTGGTTTTGCGATTGGGGTGGCTGATTGGCCTCCCAACTATGCCAACCTTGACTATGCAAAACCGAAAACTTTGCTGTAGTTACTTTTATACATTTTGTATTACTTTGCTATGTGATTTCGACCATTGTGAGCAATTCGAATTTTGATAATTGGATTTTAATATCAAAAGTTCATTTGTTGGGCAGAGCAGAGCAGAGCTCAGCATGGACAAAGTGTTGCCTGCAGGCGGTTTGTAAAGCGAAGAAGGCAAAAGGGAAAACTTGCAACTGTGTGGTTTAGAATTTGCCTCAATATTGACTGGAGTATATGTATGTATGTGTTTTTTTAACTTATTGGATTTTCCCCATATGCTGGCTTTGGAGAATATCAATTTGATCAATGTCAATGGACAAATTTAAACAAATAAATAGGAAGCAGAACCAAAATAGGAGCTGAACGACAAGAGACTTTATTAGTTTAATTCAGGCTGTTGTTCTAGAACGTAGCAAATTATAGTTCCACAAGAGGGTAGTTTTAGGGATGTTTAGTTTTTTTTTTTAATTTTTTATATTGTATTGGGAGTTAAAATAATTTATTTTACGAAGTCATTTGGCACTTCGTAGTTATATCGATAGGAAAGCAATTATTTCAATTAACTTTCAGGCTAAAAAATTGAAGTTTCGATTATGCCAAATGCCAGAGACAAAAAAATATGCAATTAAAAACAACAAATGAGGCCTGCACATATGTTATGTGTTATGTTATGTGTTAGGCAGTAGAACATGTCTAAATTGTCACCCTGTCATTTGTTAACAAATTTATATTCTATAAAATATTGATGTAAAAAGGTCGGGACAATATCATAGTTCATAAAATAATATCTGCTAAAGATATGATTGCAATTCTGCATAAATACGATGTACAATATTGGGAATATTTTCTATGACGAACTTCTTTGAAAACAAATCCAATATTTAAATTTAGTAAATAATAATTTCAATATAAAGTTTCTAGACGAACAACCTGTAAATATTTATAAATATTTTTGAAAAAAAAAATATTTTGTGTTTTCCTTCATTTTGTAAGGAAATATTACTTTTGCGAAAAAAAAAATAAAAATTGTGTTTGTTAATTTTTTTCAATTTTGAGAAGAATGAAAGTGGTCTAAGTCAGTATACCCTCTGAAAGTAGTGGTTCCTGAGAAGCAATAACGTTGTCGATTTTTTTTATAAAAGTTCGATATAGTAGTAGGATATTCGAAGAAAAAAAATGTGTGGTTCGGTGGAAAAATATTTTTTAATTGACTTAAACATAAACCATTGCATATCTCAGAACGGATAACGTGTGACTTAGACCACTATCATTCTAACTGTCAAATATGTGTTCTTGTTTCACCCCTAAAAGTATGTAATTTATTTGGTACCACGTTTATCGATTTTCGTCCCGCATAAGTACAAATTTTGAAATATCCATTTATGTTATGAGGTACTCTTGCGAGATAGATGGTTAAAAGTTCAAAAATGCATTTATAATGCCCTTCTATGCGGTAAGAGGAGTTTACATACCAAATTTCACGATTCTAACAGTAATACTTTAGTCGGTGCCATTTTAATCGTATAAATATCGATAGACAAGTACATAGCGGTAAATAATAATATCCATATATTTCCATAAATGCGTCTTAATGTCCTAGATAGGTTAGGATTGAAACTGGGTGAAATCGGGCCAGAGGGAAAAATTTTCGTACTTTAAAAGAATAGAGGGTACCAACCAATCGTCTGCACTTAAATTAATGAAATTCTATTATACATTCCTCTTATTGGGTAGACACGTAAAATAAACGGATTTTTCGAAATTGGGCGATATGTCATTACGTTTGGGCATTGTAACATTATTTCTAGGCGATAACGCCCAATCTGTAAAGCCCAAAACTCTAACGCCCAATTCACGCCCAATTTATATTCTTGATCGTCATAAAATTCTAAGACGATTTAGCCATGTCCGTCCGTCTGTCAGTCTGTTGAAAGCGCGCTAGAATCTAAACAAAAGGAGCTAGGACATTTTTTCATACATGCGTCTTATGGTCGTAGATCGATTGGGATGGCAACTGGGCTAAACCGATCCAAAGGGAAAAAATTTTCCTCACAAGGACTAAAAATACGCATAATAACCCCTAATGTTTTAGTTTAAAAATACCCATAATAACCTCTAATGTTTTAGAGTGCTTAAGTATTTTTTTTCAATATGGCTGCTTTTACGTACTTGATATTAGGTATGCGCATTCCCCCTACAACAAAAAACGTGCACCATAAACTGATTTTTATTCGTAGGGGGGGGGGGAGAAATGTGCCAAAAAGGGATTAAAATGGTACATATCAAACGATAACAGATAGAAACACGAAATTCGGTGTGTACATTCCTCTACTTGACTAGATACATAATAAAAGGGTATTTTATACGTTCTTTTAAAGGGATAAAATAGGAATAGAGGGATAAAAATGGTACCAACCAAACGGCTGCACCTATAGTAATTAAATTCAGTGTACATATTCCTGTGATTGCGTAGAGACGTGAAATAAAGGGATTTCTCGAAATTCGTACTTTTTGCGGTGAAAATGAAAAAAGGGGATAAAAATAGAGCCAACAAAATGACCGCTGCTAGAGTCATAAAATTCGGACTATTCATTCCTCTGATTGCTTATATATATATATACTTTCAAGGGACACATTGGCTACAGAGGGTCCAATTCTGTCTGTACATCCCTCTAATTGCGAAGACACGTAAAATGAAGAGATTTTAGAAAGTCGTACTCTTAAGGGAGTAAAATAAGAAAAAGGTGATTAAAATGGTACCAACCAAATGGCCACAGCTAGAATCATGGAATTCGGTGCGTACATTCCTCTGGCTGCATAGACACGCAAAATAAAAAGATTTTTCTAAATTCGTACATTTTACTTTTACGGCAAAAATTGATCGAATCATGAAGTTAGTTAGTTATCTTGCACAGTGTAGGTGAGATATAATGGATTTTCAAAATTTGTACGTTTGGAACAAAAATATAATGGAAATAAAGGGTCCGCCATCTAACTTTTTTTCAACTATTCAACCGTTGGACTATTATTTGTGGGGTGCCCTCAAAGATAAGTGTTACGCCGACAAGCCAGAGACAATTGACGCTTTAAAGGACAATATTCGTGAAACCATTGGGGAAATACAGCTGCACACAATCGATAATGTGCTTAAAAATTGGACCGATCGTGTAGGCTACTGCATGGCCAGCCGAGGCAGCCATTTGAATGAAATTATTTTCCATTATTAACCGGAAGGATTGTACTTTCAAATAAAAAAGAAATTTGAGAAAATATTCAGTAGTTTTTTTGTAGCATTTTCAAAAAAAAAAAACAAGTTATTTGGCGGACCCTTTACAAGGAACAGTAGCACCCACTATATACCAATATTTATGGTATTTAAGCTTTTTGAAAGTATGAATATAAGAATATTTATTTGTTGAATTGACTTGAAGTACTCGATATGTAAACGGAATAATGTAGGTTTGCCTTATAATAAAAATATTATATTTAAAAAATAGCATTGCCTTATATTAAAAATATTATTCAATATTTGTATTGTTTTGGTTTGGCTATATTACAAAATATGTTTTCCTGTAAATTACTGCAATTACTGTGGAATGCAATCCATGGTGAAGGGTATGTAAAGTTCGCCCCGGCCTTACTTAACTCCGTTTTTACTTGATTATTTTTATTATTTAATGACCGAATAGGAAGTATAACGATTTCATATAAATATATATTAAAGCTAAATTTTTATTTCAATTACATCAAAATCCTAATAGTAGACCCTAGAAAAGTTGTGAACATTTTACGAACAGCGACCTCTTTAAACTTTTTGCACAAAAAAAAACGCCACAGGCCAACTCTCAAAACTATGCTTTGAAATTCGATAGCTACTATCAACGATAAGTAGACATTAAAGTTAACAACAAAATGCAGTTACTATGACCTTTATAACTTTTTGTATACACTCTGGTATTTGGGGGGAAATCACTCCTTCACTCTCTCCCTCTCTCTCTCTCTCTCTCGTCACCCTGATGCAGTCATCTAAACTTTGCACAAAAACATTTCCAAACCTAATACTCAGGGGCAATTAACAGATTTTGTCCTCGAAATCTAAAATCCAATTGAGTTGTATTACTTTGTGCGAATAGAGAAAGCACAACAACAATTTAAAACAATGTGTAGTATTTGTATTTGTAGTTGTTAGAAAATGCGGCAAAACAAAGCTTTACCAGTGAATTAGTTGAGGCTTAAGAACCCATTTAGTTTAAATACAGTCGCATGTTCACGTAGGCGAAAAGAGGAAGGGGAGGGGATGGATGGTAGGCGAAAATATCCACTAAAGTGGAAAAGTAACAACAAAAATGACGGTTGTGAAATCCTGCACAAATGTTAGACTACTTAAAAAGTAATTACAGCCAGATGTGTAGAAGACGAAGAATGACGTTTTCCATATAAACACGTCAATGTCATGGAAGTCTTAAATATTTCTCTTTTTCTAAAGATATTTTAAATTTAATATCTTTAACGGGCCGATTGCCCTGGTTGCTAGTTCCCTTATTGTATACGTTTATTATAATTTGAAATGGGATATTGTCCATTTTTAATAAATATGCATTCCATTTGTAAATAAATTTGCATTCTATTAAATATAGATGCAAAATGGTCTTGAGCCAGGACAATATCCCAGTTCAAATCAATATTGATTACAGACCAAAAAAAATACAAACAAAAAAATATCCTTAAAAAAATTCTTCTTTACTCACTTTGATCCTGTTCCACCTTGAACGAAGCCCGTATAATATCATCGGCACTGGGATCCAAACGGAATTGGAACGGCGGGCCATTGCTCTTGGAGCGATCATCATCGTCGGTGGCCAAAATTTCCACTACCTTACGTGGTGGCACATGTTCCGGCAGCACCGGCCTATAGTCCTTCAAAAACTTCGGAGCATTGTCGTTGATGTCCTGCACAATAACCGTCAGCGTGGCGGTAGCCGTCTTGGGCGGCGAACCATCATCGATGGCCAAAATCTTAACCTGATGCCGTGGCACGACTTCGCGATCCAACGAACGTTGTATAGTCACCGAGCCGTTTTGGTTGATGGCAAATTGCCGCTGTCTGTCCGAAGAACGATCAATGGAATAGGAAACCTTGCTGCGACCGCCCTGATCGGGATCGGTGGCCTTGAATTTCTCCAACTCAGTGCCTACTTTAGTATCTTCAAAGACCGATACCTCAACATTGGCTCTTTCGAAGTGCGGCTTGTTGTCGTTGATATCGCGCAGCTTGACCACCACCCACGAGTAG
Organism: Polietes domitor; assembly: GCA_947397865.1. Taxonomy (NCBI): domain Eukaryota; kingdom Metazoa; phylum Arthropoda; class Insecta; order Diptera; family Muscidae; genus Polietes; species Polietes domitor. The sequence goes on along the minus strand of OX377619.1, from coordinate 34,147,260 downwards.
GCCACATGGTATTTGTCATTGTCATTATCTTCACCCTTGTCGTTGACCTGAATGCGGAATCTAAAGCCATTCGATTGCAGCTGGTCTTCATAATCCAAAGGCTGGACAATTTTCAAGGAGCCCGTACCATCATTATTACGCACCATGGTGAATTTGTCGGCACCATAACCACTGTTGTCAATCACCTTGTACTGGAACTTATTCGTTTCATCTTCATCGTGCACCGTGACCGTGAGTATGGGCATTTCCGGCAGAGTCGTGCCATCCGTTTCATCGACCTCCGTAAACCATTCGTCTTTCGTAAATTGCGGCGGCATATCGTTTATATCCTTGACACGTATCGAAGCCGTCCCCGTGCCCTTCAAACCCCCGCCATCCATCGCTACCACTTGTATGGAATAGTCTGGGGTGCGTTCACGATCCAAACAACAGACAGCCGTCTTAATGACACCCGTATCGGGTTCAATTTCGAATATCGGCGAACCTGTTTCCTCTTCGATGACATTTTTCTCGATTGAATAGACCAACTTGGCATTGGAACCCTCATTGGGATCGTCGTAGTCCACAGCTGTCATGGTCATTACCACCATGCCGGCAGTGCCGTTTTCGGTAACATTGCCGAAGTAGACTCCTTGCGGGAAGATGGGTGCGTTGTCGTTGATATCTTTGAGATTGACTTGAACATCGGCGTAGCCCACCAAGCCCTCACCACCTTCGTCTTGGGCGAAGACTGTGAAACGCCACTGCGGCCGGCCATTCGGTTGATCACGATCGAGGGGCTGCAAAGGAGAGAAGTGAATAAGTATCGATGAGTAAATTGATTATCCTGATTTGGTTAAAGTTAAAAAATATTTCTGGATATTTTACTTTTTGTGAAAATTATTTTGTTTATTTATTTTTTTATTTAATATATAGACCTTGTTCGAAAGCCAATATTTATGAATTTCATGATCAGCCTAGCCTATGTATCGATTTTCCAAAGTAGTGAGCAACTGTAAGAAATTTTCGTAGCAAATTTTCGTGTTTTTGGATAAAGCTCATTTTCATCTCGGTGGCTATGTCAATAAGCAAATTTGCCGCATATGGGACTATTGAGAAGCCATCCACAACGAATCACTGTTTCGGGTGGATTTTGGGCTGTACTGAAAAATTGGGTTGATCGGACGAGCCAGTATGAATTATATTGCGGTCCATTATTAAATGACAAAGTTCAACCTTTCCAATAAAACCCGAAATTTGAAAAAAAATCAGTACTTTTTATAGTCGATTCAAATTTAAAATTTTAAAGGTCCCTCCCTATATTTGCCGCAATTTTTTCTTTTTGAGAAAAACTGAATTTATAAATTTCATATTTGTTGTCTTGTTGAAAGTTATGCTAGAAGTCAGTGCTGTTTTATTATTTTATATTATATGTTTATTCAATATTTCGACCTTCTTCGAAAGCCATCATTTATGGATTTCTTGATTTTCTTCTATGTACTTGGTGAAAACCTGCTAAAATAGAGACTTCTGCTACACTAGCCACAAAATTAAGTCAGTGTACTGAAAGTATGCTTCGCATATTGTAAATTATGGAGCCTGTGACAAAGTTCTACCTTTCCAATAAAACCAGAAATTTGAAAAAAATATTTAGTATTTTTTATAGTCGATTCTAATTTAATATTAAGGGCCCATCCTATATTTGCCGCAATTTTTTCTTTTTTGAGAAAAATAGAATTTATAAATTTCATATTTGTTGTCTTGTTGAAAGTTATGCTAGAAGTCAGTGCTGTTTTATTATTTTATATTATATTTTTATTCAATATTTCGACCTTCTTCGAAAGCCATCATTTATGGATTTCTTGATTTTCTTCTATGTACTTGGTGAAAACCTGCTAAAATAGAGACTTCTGCCACACTAGCCACAAAATTAAGTCAGTGTACTGAAAGTATGCTTCGCATATTGTAAATTATGGAGCCTGTGATAAGGCAATGTATTTTCTCATTTTAAGGAATGGATTTAAATTATATTTATCCATATTTAATGTTTCCGAACCTATTTCCTATAAAACGCATACAAATGCAAAAACTGCAAATAAATTGTCCGCTAGGGAAGCTCAAAATATGCTTTACTCTTCTTTCTCCCAGAAGTATGCAAAGACTTTTGATTATTTATTAAAAAAACTCAATGGAAGCGCATTATGTTTCGTGATTGAAAATTGCAATTGCAAAATTTTAATAAAAATAAAAAAATAAAAAAATAATAATAAAAATAAATAAATAATAAAATTGTAATAAAGCTGATGAATAAATTTAAAATTTACTCTAAATCGAATAATAAATTATTTTCTAAAAGGCAAGCTCAAATATGCTATACTCTTCTATGCCCCAGAAGTATACAACGACTATTGATTATTTATTGAAAGCAATTTCAATGGCAGCGCATGATTTTCCATGATTGAAACTATTATCGAACAATTGGATAATTTTAAAAAATTTGTAACAAAATAGAACTCCTTTTGCTGACACCAAGAGCTGAGGAATAAATAAAAATGTAATCTAAATCGAATAATGAGTTATATTTTAAAAGGAAAGCTCAAGTATATGCTATACTCATCTTTCTCCCAGACGTATGCAACGACTATTGATTATTTATTGAAAGCAATTTCAATGGCAGCGCACGATTTTCCACGATTGAAACTATTATCGAACAAATGGATAATTTTAATAAGTTTGTAACAAAATAGAACTCCTTTTGCAGACATCAAGAGCTGAGGAATAAATTAAAAATTTACCCTAAATCGAAAAATGAATTATATTTTAAAAGACAATATGATGTACTCTTCTTTCTCCCAGAAGTATGCAACTACTTTTGATTATTTATTAAAAGCAATTTTCTGTGATTGAAACTTTAATGCAACAATAGGATAATTTTTAAAAAACTTGTAACAAAAGAGAACTCATTTTGCACATCTCCAAGAGCTGAGGAACACATTTAAAATTTCCTCGAAATCGAATAGTGAATTAAAGGCAAGCTTAAACATATGCTATACTCTTCATTCTCCCAGAAGTATGCAACGAGATTAGATTAGTTAAAGCAATTTCAATGGAGGCGATTTTCCGTGATTGAAACTTTTATCCATCTCATTTCAGCGGTCTCCAAGAGCTTACACACAAATTTCAAATTTACGCTAAATCGAATAATGAATTATATTTTAAAAAGAAAGCTGAAATATTTGATATACTCATCTTTCTCCCAGAAGTATGCAACGAGTTTTGATTATTTATTAAAAGTCATTTCCATGGAGACACATGCTTTTCCATGATTGAAACTTTGTATAATTGTATAATTTTAATAATTTTGTAGATCTCCAAGAGCTGAGGAATAAATTTATAATTTACTCAAAATCGAATAATGAATCACATTTTAAAAGGCAAGCTCAAATATAGCTCATCTTTCTCCCAGAGGTATGCAACGACTTTTGATTATTTATTAAAAGCAATTTCAATGGAAGCGCATGATTTTCCGCGATTGAAACTTTTATCTAGCAATTGTATAATTTTATTATATTAGTGCCAAAAGAAAACTCGTTTTGCTCTAATTCGAATAATGAATTATAATTTAAAAGAATCCAAAAAGTTAATTCAAATACTCTTCGTATCATATATTAATTCCGTTGTATATTTTCGGGCATATATCCATGGTTAAAGCCATAAACTAATGGCCAATTTAAAAGCTTAATAATTTTCGAAACAATGCGAAAAAATGGTCACGTCGTGTTCTATTCTATTTTTGCATTTTCAATTAAAATTTAATACCTCTGTATCTGTTTCTGTGCTACTGCTACTCTTACATAAATTAACCTGTTTATATTCTAATGCTCCTTAAATCTGCTTTTTCCAAACGAGCTGATACCATTGCTTGCTCTACAGTGGTATTCCTCATTCTCGATCCCAGCATCTGTCATAAGCACCGTGACAACCGCAAAATGCATTACAGTGTGTATTTTACGTGTTGTGTTTTTCTGTTGTTGTTGTTTTTTTTGCTGGTGTAATGGGACAAAAACGTTAGAGCGTCACTCCACTGGAAAAATGGAAAAATCCAAGGGTACACAGACACTAGCACCACCCAGGTTCACTTGGGCACATCATAGCGGTGAAAAGACTGACATAGGATGGCCCTCTAGCAGGCCTTAAATTTGAACGAGGGGTAGACGTCTGAAGACTTTTTGTTAATGAAAATATTGAAGAGCAATGTACTCCGAAGTACTTTCAAGAAGAACATTATTAATTTCATCTCCAAAGCCATTTGGAATTATTTTCCAAATAAGAAAGGTTTTCAATGGAATCACTTGCAAAAGGCAACCCGAAATTATTCGTGCATCAACAACAGTTGAACAGTTTTTTGTAGAGCATACCTTTAGGGGACATATTTTTTCTGACATTCAAATAAGTGTAATCATATGTACTCTAGTATTGGATGGGCCATTTAAAACTTTAAACTTTAAAACTACCGATTACTTTGACTTTGAAAGGTAAAATATCATAAATTTTTATTTTCAGGTTTATGTTTGACATTTGTAAAATGGGACGCTATACGCTCAAACATAATTGGGAAATATTACAAACTTACTTCCAAAGTAGTGAGTTTTTAACGCAAACCGTAAGAAATTTGCATGGGAAATTATTTGAGAAGAGATCGACCTTCAGTTCAGCTTTTATGAAGCTCATTTGCATCTCGGTGGCTAGGTCAATAAGCAAAATTGCCGCATATGGGGTTCAGAGAACCGACACGTGACTTTTGAGAAGCCAATGGATTCATAATGAGTCACTTTTTGGTATGGATTTTGGTCTATACTGAAAAATTGGGTTGACATTCTAATGGTATGCATTTCGAAATATACATGTTCCAATCAGTCCATAATTTTATATGAATGATTTCTTAGGATATTTGGAATGATTTCTTAATTAAGAAAAACTGGTAAGCCAATATCTTCTGCATTTTTGGTTATGCTGGGCTGATATATTAAGCCTTAGTTATTAATTACGTGGTAAGAGCTGAGATTTGGAAATCGTAAAAAATAAAAAAAAAATAATATGGTCGTTGGGTTTGGAACTGGAAATTTTCATTTAATTGTGGACTCCAATGAAATCACTGGTAATGTTTTATTTGAACGTATATATTAATATAAGAAATATATGATGATTTTTTATTTTATATTATATGGGAGATAGGCTGATTGAATGACAGATGCCCTGATTGATTCCGTGCTTGCCTTTTTCTATTAAAAGAGATCGTCATACTATTTGAGGACCATCTCCTAGAACGAAAGAGAAAAGTGTGTACAATCTTTTGGCAAGTAGATCTCTTATTGGAAGGCCCCCTATCCGTTTGCCTGCTTGACTGTCCTGCTACTGCCACCCCTTAGCAAAAACGTGAACAGTGTTTGTGTTTAGCCTACACTACTCTCCTGCAGTGTTGCCTTAAAAACATCTGCTGTTGCCATTCATTCTAAATGCGTTTCGGTTGCCTCTTTAGTTTTCCGGATGCTATGTTATTGTAGTCCTTGTAGTTGTAGTTGTCATTTTGCAAAAACAAAATCTATATATAGTGCATGGTAACTACGGATACAATGCCTCTTCGGAGAATTTTCATATTTAATATTCATATTAAAATTGTCTGATGAGTCCTTTGGGGGGGGAGGGACTAAACAATCCCTCATGGTGCCAGAAAAGTGTCCCCAAAAGCGAGTACATTTCGGGTGCCTGCAAACCATGTCACAAAATTGCAACAAAATTTGTTGCCCAGCATTTGTGTATGTTGGTTGTGGACGTATGTTTTTTCTGGCTCGAAATAACTAAAACATTTATATTTGCCTCACGAAATTAGCATTTAAAAGGAATGACATATTGTGTATAGTGGTTTTATTTTATGGGGAGGGCGGAGGGCCTTACCACCTATATCGGATAGTATATACATGAACAGAAAAGCACGTAATTTATTTTGCTTCTAACTAATTGCTACATGAAAATTGTATAGATATATTTTATATTGCAGCTTTTTAGTCAGGATGTCATGGTTATAGATAAAATTTGAAATTTGTCAAACAAAAAAAATCGTATAGCATATTTATAGGATTTTCTGCAGATCTAGGCAATGATTCAAATTGATGATGGACATTTTCAGTACAGCCCGTTGCAAATTCCGGTAATACTAACTAATCCTGAGATAGACAAACGATGACACTATACTACATTACATGACCTGCAAAGATAGATTGGTGAAATTTAAAAGTTGTACCAGCCTAAATGTAGGCTGTACGTATGTGTGGTTTGTCAAATTATATGGATCATTGCGAAATGTTTCATTTTAAATAGTTGGAGATGATTTATTGATATCTAAAGAATATTAATTCTACACTAATACAGACTCTATAAAAAATCGCCATAAATTTATCATAATATTGACAAAAATATTTGCAAAAATTAGAGAAAAATTTTCAAATAATATTTTTGAATTTGCGAAAACAATAAAATCTCCATTTATGTATATTAACTTGTGTCTCCTTGGCGTTTTTGCCAAAATTCACCCAAATCCAAAAGGAAGCTACAACGGCAAGATGATGTTAACTTTGTTCAAATAAAAGCAGGAAACGAAGAAGAGGACATTCACAGAGAGGGGGTGTGGAGAAATATCAACAACAAAGTCATCATAAAAGCATTGAAACGGAAACTGAAGTGTCAATGGTCTTTTTGGTGTCGAACACGAAAATGCACTTCAAAATGCTGAGTTGATGTTCGCCGGAAAAACCCGAACAGAAGGAAGAGTTTTCATTCTCTTTGTTTGCCTGGCAATGTGAATCGGTTAGTTTTCACATAAATTTCCAAGGCACCGAGTACATAGTTTTATGACAATATTTTCCATTATATAAGTGAATCAAATTTAACATTTATGAATGTTGGCTGTTCAGTGTTTCATTGCCTTTTTTTTGGGGGGGGGGGGGTGGTAGTGTTGAAGTTATGACATGGAAATATCTATTAAGACCTTTCTCGTGATGAAAAGTTAAACAATGAAAATAAAGTAAAGAAATAGTGCCAATGGATGAAAAGTTGGCGGGTAAATATTTGCGTTGTTTTTCATTAAGACAGGGTCATGCAAACATGGGGGACCGATTTAATATGGTCGTAAATTGTATGAACAGCAGAAACTCGAGGCTTAGCTTAAGGACCGACCACCTCTGTGTTGGAGTTTTGTTGCTGTTGTTCATGGCCAAAACTTTGATAATAAAGTGTAACAATGTCGGCTAAAATTTGATGGTCAATTGTCATTTCTGGTAGAAATTAAATATGCTACACTTTATAGCCTTGGTAAGGCTTTTTCATCTTAGCTACAGTTCAGTTACAGCTTTGTTGGCCGGGAATATTTGTGCACTCATCCCGAGATGTCTTTCAATTTTCGTATAAATAAGCTTTTGTTTAGTTTATGACATGGCTGCTGAAAGAAGAAAAACTTACAGCATAGTATGCAAAGCAATTCCAGTTTAGTCCCTTTTCCTCCACTTCCGAGTATTCATCGTAATTAATTTTTGTAGAGCAAAAATAAAATCAAAGATCCCATAGACTATATTCGGAAATCGGAAAAATAAAAAATAGTCATGCAAACACCACATAAGGGACAAGCGAGAGCTTTTCCCAATTAATGAGCTCACTAAAAGCGATCAACTACTTAAATCCGTTTGAAGAATTTTCTATATTTTCCTATAGTAATGATTTCAAATACGTTTCCAAGGTTTTTTATTTACTGAGTCTCAACTCACTTGATTTTTGCTGAAACTAAATCTAAATTATTTCTTATAGAGTGCTCTCGTCGATTGTTTGAAAAGTTTAGCTTCACTGATACGAACAGCCACTAGGCAACATAGACCGTTATCTGTTTTATTCGACGAACTACGACGAATCCTAATATATGATTACGTATGGAGTTCATTTTAGAGGGGGCTTAATATCTCTCCCACATTTTGCACATTCTTATGATGAAGTGGCATAGAAAACCTTGTGATACTTACATTTTAAATTTAAGATGTGTTCAGCAATATTACTTAAAACACTGCGAGGAATATTTATGGAATGTTTTAACCCTCTAGCTCCTCCATATAGGGGTCTTTTTGGTCCCTTTTATGACAATGGTCAAAAACACTCCTAAACCGAGGTTTAGCGAGTCAAAATGTTCTACAGAAATATTTGCCATAAAATTCTATTACAAGTCTCTGAATATAGCAAAGTTCAAAACTCAACTTAAATGTCAGAAATACGTCAAAACTTAAAATTCATTTTAGGGTTAATTTCGTACTTTTTCCCAGTTGGTGCTAAACTGTTCCACAATGCAATATGAATGAAAAAAAATATTCTTCGACAAATTTTACTATAAGTCACCGAAGAAAGGAAAGCTATAGCTATAATATATAAGAATAAAATATCGGTATCTATTTAAGTATTTAAACAAGAAATTATTTATTATTTTTTTTCTTTTAACTCTTGTTGATGCTATACCAACGTTATCAAACAATCCCAGTATAAGTCAGATTTAAGAAAATGAATTCTATTGACTTTGCAGAGTAATTCAATAAGGGCACATATTTGATGAAATCGTTAGCCTTGTTGACCGGAGACAGAATAAAAATTAAATACAATTCACATAAGAATTAAAAACAAAAGGAATTCTACGGAGTTAGCACCGTTCGACATTACTTTTTGGAACTGAACAAGACCATCCAAACGTGATATCGTATATAGGAGAACTGTGTACTCATTTTGTCCATTTGGTGATTCTTTCCCTTTTTACAGGGCTTTTAATTTTCAAAGTATTTAAATGATTTAATAATTTATTTGTATACTTCTGTGAGCCATACAAAGGCTATATGGGTATCAAATGAAAGAGGAGAATATCTGCTAGAAACACTTGCAATTTCTTGAGTCTATCGGTATCAGTTTAGCATTAAATTTTTTTTCAATTTCCCCCAATAAAAATAAAACATGAAAAAATTAAATAAATAAGGGAGGGGAATGCTCAGGAATAGTCTCCAAAAAAATTGAGAAAAAATATTTTTTTTAAATTTGCTGGCATTAGACAAAATTCATAAAAATAGAAGAAAAATTGGGAAAAAAATATTTTATTTTTTCATAGCTAACATTATAGTGAAGAAAAAGATGTCTTGATCATTTTTTTTAAATCATCCCTTCGTAAATTTAATAACGAAATATTTTTTTATAATAGCTGTTATCTTTACGAAAAAACAAGGTCAATGTGTAATTGTTAAAAATAGAACAGTGGTTCAGAACAGTCTCCAAAAATAAATATTTGTTCAAAAACAAAAAATTGCTAGCACAAGAAAAACACATAAAAATAGATAAGAAAATATTTTGTTTTATTTTATTAAGATCTGTGTATAAATGTAGAAGTAATGCACTTCTTTGTAGACGTAAAGGACTTTTTTGAAAAACACGATTTTCTAAATTTTTGGTTAAATGGAGCGAAAACTCCTTCCGACAGTAATTGTAATTAACTGAGTTATTGAAGTTTTTATAAATACCAATTTTAGGCAAAAATACAAGTTTTGGCCATTCCAGTTCACATCTCTCATTAGTTTATGAATTGAAGTCCTTTATAATTCGACAAAATTAAAAAAACTACGAAAATATTAAATTTTTTCCAAAAAATACTGGAATTCCCAAAATGGGGAAAATATGTTCCAAAATTGGGATTTTTTATTAAAATTGTCGCCATGCCTTTTTTATCATTTTTATATATTTTGCTGAATTTTAAGTATTTTTTGGACTTCAATTCGTAAAATAATGAGAGATGTGAACTGAAATGATCAAAAATTTTATTTTTTGCAAAAATTTAGTATTTATAAAAATTTTAATAACTCAGTCAATTACTGTCGGATTTTTTAAGACAAAGCGGCGTTTTACTTCTTACTAAATGTGTTACTAAAATATGATTACTTGTGCTACGGTTACCAAACAAAATAATGTGCAAAAACATTGCCTACCTTGAAAAATGGTTAAAAATTGCTTAACAAGTGTGTTTGCTGGGCAAAAGTAGGCAGATATCATACGTTTTCTTAATTAAGCTATATATCCTTCGAAAGATTCAGGTTTCTTCTTTTCAAATCCGGAGAGAAAGTTTAAATCGGTTGATAGCCAACTAACTGGTTTATAAGTGTGCAAAGGTACGAAAAACCCGGGTTTTTATCCGTAATTCAGAATTTGGGGGCAAATTTCAAATACAGATTCCTGTTCTACTCGACAATACCTACCAGAAAAATACTATCACTTCCCAGAGTTTTTGAACTGTCTCATAGTGAAATAGCTGGTAAAACAAGGCCTATGTGAAAAAATCTCCGAATAAATGTAGAAGTTATGGCCCTTATTGTAGTCTGTTCACTTTATCAATTGACGCCTGATGATATGCTCTGCTATGATCTGACTTATTTAGAATATGCGTAGTCGTTATTGTCCTTGAAGGTATGCTATTTAACTGTGACCAACAAAAAATATTGTTCCGCGATTTACAACTACTGATGACTATAGGTTGCTTCTAGCAAATCTTATAACTTGATTCAACATAGTTCATTAGAATATCCCCTATTTGTCAACGACAAACATTTTTTCTATTTAAACCTTTCATATTATTTTACATACATCCCCCCTAAGGTATGCTTTACAATGTTGCCAGAAACTGAATACTTACATCTAAAAATATCACCATTTTGTATTATTGTCATGGCCGGAATTTAGTGCGCAATCAAAAACTACTACATTGATATAATGCCGAAGCTTGACGTTTAATCCACATTTCACCTTCATAAAATATAATTGGTTTGGTTGGTTGGCTGTTGTCATGGGTATTTTGATTTACAATTACATTTTCATTTCACATTATTTGTTGCAGCAAATGTTAATCACTGCAATAATATTTATGTATAGTTTGCTGAACATGTAGGTCAACCATATTACTGCAATAATTTATATTTGGCACATAATATAAATTGCTATAAAACACCTATTGTTATACTTTAAAGTTCACACCTTAATGTATGCTTTAATATTGATACAAAAATTTAAACCTAAATATATGCTCCCTTGCCAGCATGGAATAGGAGTGAAACCTAATATCTGCAGACATAATTGATCAATTGCAGTAACAGATGTTACTGTTTATTAATATTCATTGTTTGGAAACATAACATTTTAATTATGATGAATGGAATATTTACAGACTTGTAGTGTTTCCCTTTGTACAAAAATATACTATATCAACTTGAGAAAGCAGACATTTAAATTGTGCTTGATTTTTCAAAAGAGGGGAGATCAATCAAATGGGATATTGACTTGATTTTTATAAAGCAGAGTTCTTAAATAAATCGTAGCTGAAATTATATAGAAAAGTTTTGTTAGAAAAAATATTTGAATTTGTTTTTGTTTGTGGCCTCAACATTAAATGTAGTTTATGCATTTAAAATGTGGTTTAAATCTATTTCATTTAACCCAATCTAGTTATGTCTGTATAAAAGGTGGACAATTTAAAATTTTAACGTTGTCTCTGAAGGGTAGAATAACATTCGTTTTTATTTTTATTTTTATTTTTATTTTTATTTTTATTTTTATTTTTATTTTTATTTTTATTTTTATTTTTATTTTTATTTTTATTTTTATTTTTATTTTTATTTTTATTTTTATTTTTATTTTTATTTTTATTTTTATTTTTATTTTTATTTTTATTTTTATTTTTATTTTTATTTTTATTTTTATTTTTATTTTTATTTTTATTTTTATTTTTATTTTTATTTTTATTTTTATTTTTATTTTTATTTTTATTTTTATTTTTATTTTTATTTTTATTTTTATTTTTATTTTTATTTTTATTTTTATTTTTATTTTTATTTTTATTTTTATTTTTATTTTTATTTTTATTTTTATTTTTATTTTTATTTTTATTTTTATTTTTATTTTTATTTTTATTTTTATTTTTATTTTTATTTTTATTTTTATTTTTATTTTTATTTTTATTTTTATTTTTATTTTTATTTTTATTTTTATTTTTATTTTTATTTTTATTTTTATTTTTATTTTTATTTTTATTTTTATTTTTATTTTTATTTTTATTTTTATTTTTATTTTTATTTTTATTTTTATTTTTATTTTTATTTTTATTTTTATTTTTATTTTTATTTTTATTTTTATTTTTATTTTTATTTTTATTTTTATTTTTATTTTTATTTTTATTTTTATTTTTATTTTTATTTTTATTTTTATTTTTATTTTTATTTTTATTTTTATTTTTATTTTTATTTTTATTTTTATTTTTATTTTTATTTTTATTTTTATTTTTATTTTTATTTTTATTTTTATTTTTATTTTTATTTTTATTTTTATTTTTATTTTTATTTTTATTTTTATTTTTATTTTTATTTTTATTTTTATTTTTATTTTTATTTTTATTTTTATTTTTATTTTTATTTTTATTTTTATTTTTATTTTTATTTTTATTTTTATTTTTATTTTTATTTTTATTTTTATTTTTATTTTTATTTTTATTTTTATTTTTATTTTTATTTTTATTTTTATTTTTATTTTTATTTTTATTTTTATTTTTATTTTTATTTTTATTTTTATTTTTATTTTTATTTTTATTTTTATTTTTATTTTTATTTTTATTTTTATTTTTATTTTTATTTTTATTTTTATTTTTATTTTTATTTTTATTTTTATTTTTATTTTTATTTTTATTTTTATTTTTATTTTTATTTTTATTTTTATTTTTATTTTTATTTTTATTTTTATTTTTATTTTTATTTTTATTTTTATTTTTATTTTTATTTTTATTTTTATTTTTATTTTTATTTTTATTTTTATTTTTATTTTTATTTTTATTTTTATTTTTATTTTTATTTTTATTTTTATTTTTATTTTCAGATTTATGTTTGACATTTGAAATGGGACGCTGTACGCTAGAACAGAATTGGGAAATATTAGAAACATACTTCCAGTGAGTCTTTAACGCAAATTGTACGAAATTTATATATATAGAAAATTTTCCTAAAACTCATTTTCATTTCGGTGGCTATGTCAATAAGCAAAATTGCCTCATATAAGTTCAGAGAACCCACACGTGACTATTGAGAAGTCAATGCATCCACAACCAGTCACTATTTGGTGTGGCTTTTGGGCAGTACTGAAAAATTGGGTTGATCGGATGAGGTACCGCCGAGCCAGTCGTGGTAGTCATATGAATGACATTGTGTTCCATTATTAAATGACCAAGTTCAACCTTGCCAATAAAACCAGAAATTTGAACAAATAATCAGTACTTTTTATAGTCGATTCTAATTTAAAATTTTAAATGGCCCACCCTATGCATGGTTAATCCTCTTTGCGTTAAAATACTTAGTTATGAATATTTCATTTAATTTTTTGCTATTGATTGTTTTTCGTATACTAAAGTCTGTAGAACTCTTGGCCTTGCAAAATTATAACCATCTTTTTTTAATAGCCCATTTCGTGGTCTCCCAACTGATGGGAGTTTAACTTAAAATGTTAAACATGTACGAAATGTGATTAAGAGTAATTTCATTTATGGTTTCATTTTCATTTTCGTTTTTTTTTTTGTTTGCATTATTCGGCCACAGCACCAATAACTGTGTATTGAACTCTCAATCATGAATAATAACACTCGTTGGTTGAAGGAAAAATATAAAATTTGCTTCAGCGGAAGGACAGCTGCAGCTTAAAAAAAAACTATAATCAGTTTTATGCCATATTACAAGTGGTCGGTTCGAATTATAAAGCCATTATTTACTATTATGGCAATAATTTATTTTTATTCAATACACGTGAAATGGAAAAGAAAAAACAACTCGTGCTACCGTAACGGCTGCCATGTCATTAATGTCCTGAAAAAAAATTTTGTGACATTTTACAAGGGCCATATTACAAAGAATTTATCCGCCTAGTGGACACCCACCCACCGACCAGCCAGCCATCCGGCCACCAGATATTCACGAATTGATCGGTATTTGGTATTTGCCTGACCGCGAGCTTGTGTAAGAATACATTGTAATGTATATGTGCTGTGTAATTATTGCATACCTTAAGGCTTCACACAGGCTTATCGTGCTGTAAGCCTCAGAGTATGCGTTAGTGAATGCTGCTCGCATCCATTACAAGGATATGCAAGTTATTGTTCTGTTATTGTCAATTTCCACAATTATTATTTATTGCACTTGTTGTTGCTGCTGATGATTTCGCAGAAAATTCCCTTCAGCCTTTTTTCCGCCACCTCGTTGGTTTGTATCTTTGCGTGTAAAGGCATTTAATTTATTCGTGGCTCACGCAAAAAAAATTATAAGTCATTTTTCATTATTATACCAGAAAATCTTGGCATTAATGCATGTTTAAAATGCTTCAGTAAAACGGGTAGTGTGTGAGTTGAATATCATTTTGATGAGATTAATGCTGACATCGTGGCGAAAAAATCATATAAATGCAAATGCAATTAAAAGCTGCGCAGGATGACACGATTTTAAGGCTATTAAAATTTTAAATATTATTATATTAAAAATGGAGATTATGTGAACAAAAAAAGGATTTTTATATGTTTATCTCGAAATAAAAAATGAATAGTGTTTTGTGTCTCATAGCGCCGGCAATCAATTAGGATATTTTCTTTTTGAATTCTCTCCTAATGTAGTTGCGAACATATCTAATGCAGAAGTAGAAGTTCAACCTAAATATAGCCACCCTATTAAATTGTTTGTGAACGCAATTAGTTTTTATGCTGTGGCAAAGTTTACTCAATGATTTGGTGGCAACATCATAAATCTAATTTGTATCCAAAATTTTTCGAACATTAATTGTGAAAACCACAACGCTAAGGTATAATAAATTGAATTAAATACAACTTGGCATAATAGATGGTTTTGCTCGAAATACGAAATTTGATAAATGTTGAGAGGAAAATTATCTTCAGTTTGCAGACGGCAGACTAAGGAAAGGAAACAATTATTTAAAAGTGTCATTTTCAATAAAATATATATATTAAATTAAAGAATTTAAGTTTGAATGTGAAGAATAAATAATATTGTTATTTAAAGGAAATCATTTATAGGACTTTTAATTTCCACAGTATATATATGGTTTTATTATTTATTTTCGTACTTTTTCGATACATACAACGGCGATATGGGCATCAAATGAATGAGAAGAATATCAATTAAAAATACTTTAAATTACATCCTTATATCTGTATCAGTTTAGCATTAACGCCATTTCAAATTTCCATCTTTATGAATTAAAACATTAGAAAACTAACTAAATAAGAGGGGAATATGAAACGGTTGTTAATTCTTATCTAATACAGATAGAATCATAAAATTTTAAGTATTTTTAATAGATAATTTTCTATTTCATTTTATACTACTTTCCCACGGAAAATTGGTTCAGGAAAATAATTATTTAAAAAACAAAATTCTTGGCACAAAGTTTTTTTTTTTGGAAAAAAAGATTTTCCCCATATTTTTGAAGAATGCTCCAATACCACTGTTTCTGTGTGAAAGTGTAATTCGCAATATTTGTAGCCAGAATGAGTGCCTTTAATTGAACATATAACGGGGTGTTATAGGACTTATATTTCCAAAATGAAAGATATTAAAGGTACCACGACGAAAATTGGAATTTTTGAAAAAAAAGAAAAAAATTACCGTAAAAAAATAAAAAATGTTTTATGATTTTATGAATCAGCAAGCCTCAAAAGAAATTTTTATTCTTTTCTTGCAAAGCGTAATCATTTCCAGATACGTTAGAAAATTTGGAATCATTCTCTAAAACTTTTTCAAAAGTCGGAACGTTGATCTTTTAAAGTCAAAACCAAATCAAAAAATAAAAAAAAATAATGTCATTGCATTAAACAAGTCCACTTCTAATGAAGTGGTCTTCAGATGAAGGGGTATTGGGGTCATTCATTAGCTTATTTTCAAACATTTCAAATATGGCAATTCAGCCATTCATCACCCCATTTAAATTTTCGCATTAACAGCTGCTATTCGTATTCGTATTTGTTGCCCATAAAAAACAACGTGGTTAATGGGATCAAGCCATGTGCATTGATGAGTTGATGACGATAATGACATTTTTTTATTTTGGCGTGGGTACAGTGACACAGTAGATCTTTTTGGATGATATTACCCAAATTGAGAAATATTTACAGTGACCGACAAAAGTCAACACACGAGCACAATTCGTGCTCAAGGGTTATTTCAGGTATATAAAATACAATTCCAAAGGATTAGAAATAGCAATGGCTTCGACGCAAGAAATAAGACAACGGCACACAGCGAAATATTTTCATAGAAGCTGCGGCAATAATTAGGAGGAATACAAAATTATATGCAAAATATGTTGAAACATAACCGATTTTTGATCTAATTTGACAAGGGATGTAAGCAAAATTTCCAGTTCCTTTAATAATATAATTTTAAAAATATTTATTTATACATATAAAATAAATATTTTCTAAATAAATATAATTTAATAATAATATTTAGTAAAAATTGTTCATATATAAATGTTTAGTTAATTAATAAATATCTATTAAACCTCCAAAAAAATCAAATCGATGAAGATTACATTAAATTTGCCTTATTTTTTAAGACGAAGACATTATTATTTATAGTCCTTATAGTATAGCAATCCAGTTCATGAAATTGAACCCTCTAATATAAAATTAAACTAACGAGAAAAATTAAAAGAGTGAAACATTGAATTTTAATATTATTTTTAAATTATATCTATTTAGAAAATATTTATATATTATATTTAATATTTTTTATAGTATAAATAGAAATAAATAAATTATATTATTATTAGATGTTTTTATTATTTTGTTTTTTTTTTTTGAATAGCTGACATTATAGCGAAGATAACGATGTCTACATGTAAAATATCTATTGATAAATATAGAAGTTATGACCTCCTTTGTATACGTAAAGGAAATTTTAAAAAATCAAAAATTTTCTAAATAGAGCGAAAACTCTCTTTTTATACCCTCCACCTAAGGATGGGGGTGTATTTGCCTTTCCGTTTGTAACACCTTGAAATATTCATCGTAGACCACATAAAGTATATATATTCTGGGTCGTGGTAAAATTCTAAGACAATATAGCCATGTCCATCTGCCCGTCCGACTGTCTGTCTGTTGAAAACACTCTAGCTGCCGAACGAATGATCTGCAGATCGGTTGGGATTGAAAGTGGGCGAAATCGGCCCAGAGGGAAACATTTTTCCATAACAAGGACTGAAAATACCTTATAATATTTAGACTATTCAATCAATTTTTTTTATTTTTGCTTAATATGCACACGAAATTTGTTGCGTACATTCCTCTTGTAGTCTAAAAGCGTCAAAAAGTAAATAAAAGTTTTAGCGGACGAAATGGGACAACAGCTAGAAACATAATATTAGGAATGTCCATCCCCCGAATGCGTAGATTTGTAATATAGAGCGGTTTTTGAAATTTGTACTTTTGGGACGGAAAAGGATAAAAATGGTACCAATGCTACGACAACAGCTAAAATCGTGAAATTCGGTGTGTGCATCCCTCTAATTTCACGTAAAATAAAAGGATTTTTCGAAATTCGGACTTTATAGGTATACGATTGGAAAAGAGGGATAAAAATGGTACCAGCCAAACCGCTGAAGTTGATATCATGAAATTCGGTATATACATTCATCTGATTCATATACTTTTAGGCGTAAAACGGGGAGAATGGGGTCAAAATGAAAATAAGTTTGTGCATTCTACATATTGGATCTTCAATATTAGTACTTTTTCTATCAAAATGGTACGGACATTTGTGCTGTAGCTGGAATCAAGAAATTGGAAAATCGACCCTGAGCACCTGATAATTGGGGCATACTTTTGAAGATTGCTGCCTCATGTTCACTTTTTGCTTACTCTTGAAGTTTTATATTTAGGCAGAGGACAATTAATATTATAACATTTAACAAATATTGTGATGTGCATAAAAAATATGACAACTTTAATAAGTTGACAGCCTGTAATCTGCCTGTAATGCACTCCGTGGTGGAGGGTATATAAGATTCGGCCCGGCCGAACATAACGACTTTTTACTTGTTTTATTTAAAAACGGAATATTTAAATTCACTTTTAGTTTTGTTTAGCTTTTCTTTATATTCTCTTAAAACTTTATTGTGATCGTACATTTGTTTCCTAAATTATTATTTCTCAAGCAAAAAAATCGGCAATGCTTAAAAATAAATTTGCGAAGTAGAGGGTTAATATATCTTTAAATTTTAGTTTAAATTTTTATTTTTTTAAATATTCATTTTTCTTCTTTAACTTTTAGTTTAAATTTTTATTTTTTTTTATTTTTTCATTTTTCAAACTTACCTTTAGTACAAATATTTCTCCGGTCGTACGATTAATATCGAATTTACTATTGGCTGGATTATCGGGATCAATACCTTGACCCGTTAAGAAGTAGACAATATTTTGAGGACGATCTTTATCACCATCGGTGGCTGTGACCTGTATGGCAGTTCCAAGGCAGTAGTATCGCAACGCAAAATAGAAAATAGTAAAAAATGGATATATTAGATATGTTGTTGAAAAAAATTAAAGATTATTTCAAATAAAAAAGTATAAAGCATTTTTTAATTATATGTGACAAAGACCAATACCATGCATTTGTAATTAAAGGAAAAAATCATGCAAAATTTTATAATAAAATCATCAAATAAAATTATATTAAAATGATATAATAAAACAAACGGTGTTAGTTAGACTATGATACAATTTGATGAAACTATGAAAATTTGTTAGTAAGGTAATGGAAAATAATATAACTATTAACAATACGTTCATATGCAGCAACGTTTAACGTAATAACATCAGGACTTAAATTAAATTCTTCTGTGACCCACATCATAATTTTTCGTAATTTTTACGAAAGGAATAGTTCTTCTTCGTTTGAAGGTATGTACTCCAAGAAAAATAAAAAAAACTTTTTTTATGTAATATTATTACCCAACAAAATTAAATTTTTGTTACTTGCACACTTGAGTAAACCTGCGATATTCCAAAAAATGTTAGAAAAAAAGTGCCTTGGAATTGGAATTTTGGAATTTTGTAAAAAGATAAAATTAGACAAGGACCTACGGATTTTTTTGACCTTTTAACATTGAAAATCGAACAATAGGGTACATTTGAGAAATTAGCCCAATGTGGACTACTTTTATAATTTTTCGATTTAAAAGAAAAGTAAAATTTGTATTTTTTAGAAATATCTTTCGTGTACATAGCTGTTCGCATATATATTATTGACATAAATATAGTGATAAGTTGGATGAAAGCGAATATTTATAGAAACATAGAGTCTCATTAATTGTCTTCATCAAACCCATAATATTTAATACTTTATTAAACTTTATGTTCACTGTATTTTATAATTTATTTATTATGAATTACAATTCTTTTTTTGGGTCCAATGATTGAGCTAGGTGCCGAAGACCATTGTAGCTAGACAGGCAAAAATCCCCAGTCCCTATTTCATTTTTTTATCATTTTTACCATCATCATGCTTAGGACAAATCCACACCAATGGCAAGACTTGAAGTCAAGCATCCTGAGGACAAAAAGACAACTGAACGTCGTTTTAAGAAAAAACATGATTTTTAGAGGTTACGTTAAAAAGCTCTAGCTCGCTATTGGTACAAATTGAATGCAATTCATTTTAGGTTCGAACAACTGCAGCTTTTTTTGAATTTGCTGTTTTTTTTTTTCAACTACTAAGCTGATTACATAAAATTGGATTTCTGTTTATTTTTTGATATATCGAGCTTTTATTTGAAAATGGTATTAGTACATTACATTTGAATTTCAAAATATACAGAAGCTACATATGTATGCCCTCACTTGTATATACAGGGTGGCGCAGAATGAGCTATATGGTTTGAATTCTTTAAAACTTTTTTAATTATTATTCTTTCTTTCATATATAATGTCCTCGTTGGATGATATTATCAAAAAATAATAGTAAAAACAAATATCAAGTCTTAGAGTATCTGGAGCACCGCTATAGAAGTTGTAAAGGCTTAAATTTAATTTAGAATGGTTGCATTTGCATGGTAGGTAGGCACTACAACGGGCGTGGCATAAACATAGGGGCGTATCAAACGTTCCTGAGAACACCTCAAGTTTTTCCAGTGACATTTTTTATGTTGCATTTTTTAAATATAAATTATTATTCTTGTCCTAGAGTACTCATTGCTCATATTACTCATTCAAATTCATTTTTATATTTATTAGAATCATTTTGTAAAAACTGTTATGTAAAGTAAATAGTTGGAGTCAATACCTTTCGACTGGTGCCTTAATGATAATGATAAGATATTTTAATATAAAAGATGACTTTCAGAACCAACATTTTTAAACTCTATTTACAAAAATGATCGTTGCGGCTTGGAAGATAAGGTAAACTTATTAATTGCCGCTATTTATTTTTTACAAAAAACCTGTTTTTTTGGAGCGTCTTCAGTAGCATGTAGCTTACATTTAGCTTGATCAAGGAAATATTTTCCAAATCATAATTATTTCCGTGGGGCGATTAAAAATTATCTTTTTTATTTGTATGGACTGTCACCCAGCCTGACCTACCGTGGATAAAAGTACACGTGTACTGACATTTTGGAAGTTAACGGCAGGAAGTCTTGTCTTCCTTAAATTTTTCGTATAGCGTGTGCTCAGAACATTTTACTCCTCTAACTCTTCAATATATTGATGCAACATGTACTATCGACAAGTAACATGTAGCTAGAAATCTCATATTTCAGCTAATAGAACTTGTATCATTTGCAAAATAATGGCCTTGTATAAAGTGCAGCCGTGATTTCCCCCTCCCCATTTTGCTTTCATATTTATTACAAATAAATATATCAATCATTCATTTCGCATTGCAAAAATTATTGAGGTAATTAAATGTGTTTTTCTATGAACAGAACTTTTTATGGTCATAAATATTGCAGAGGGCGAAAAAATGGCTACAATTAATACTTTGTTCTGGGGCAGTTGTTTGTGTCAAATGTGAATTCAATAAGGCTTTCTGCTGTTTTATGTTCATGTAAATAAAGCTTTAATATTTATTATTTTCCCTATTTAAGAGTTTTTATGACGCATTTTAATTTTTTTTATTATATGTATTTATTTAATTAATTTTATTTAATGATGTCACAATAATGCATATTGTTTACTTTGCAAATTTTTTTTTTTAATTTTTTTTGTGTGACACACAGTGGGGGATATTAAGGAAATATTTCATTCATTTTGAGGACAATTTGATACACATTTTGTGGGAGAGAAGTCGATTATTGACAAGCCTATGGAGCTACATTTTGTTACTTTTGTCCAGAAAACTGGGTTTTATGCCAGGATATGGAATGAATTTTAGACTATGTGAACAAAGTGCTTATTCGGCAGACGAAACTTGCAGTTTACAATGCTCGTACGCTTATTACATGCCTTGTTCTTTATAGCGCAGAATGGTGGGCTCTTCAGAGAGCAGATGAAGCCTTACTAGGTTATACATTAAATGCGATGAATATAAACATTGTCCAAAAAATTCACGTTGGAATTGAATTTCACCCCAACTCTTTTACCAAATAAAAACTCAAAAGTAATGCCATTAATTGCAAATACAACAGCATTACAAAAAAGTTTGCATTTTCGCTGGTATATAAATAATCTCCTTAACATTTATGGCTCTGCACCGCCAGCAGAGGAGCATATGATTTTAGTCATTATATCCTAAAAGGCCATATGTAGTGGAAAATCCGTTTATATTCCGGAAACTCAATTTCCAGCACACGAAATACAACAGCGGAAAAAGGAAGTATGTACTTATACATGACTTTATACATGACAAACAAAACATAGTAGTTCAGTGCTCACCAGCATGTTCCTTAATTTGATTACATATCAATACGTGATCTGATTAGTGCGATTGATTGTTAAACTACGGTTGTTTGCGTAAAATTCAATTTTTTCACGCCATTTGTTGCATTAATAAAATGATAATAAATAGATGTTTATATGTAGATATGTTATATCTTTTTATGATAAATGTTAATATGTATGCCCATTCAATGGTTGGCTGTTAAAAAAAAATCATGGTGATTATTGTTCAATACTCAATATTAATTGCACTAGTTTACAAAAATTTTTCGAAGGGTTATAGGTAACATTTTCTGAAGTTCCAAATAAATAATATTTATTAAGTTCGTGGTCAAGGCAATAAGTAAACAACAAACTGTGCAATATTTACATTTGACTATGACATACCACGAAATTGCGAAATATTGGCTACAATAAAGAAATTTATATGAAATTACTATGTCCTCGACCTTGATAAATATTATTTATTTGCAATATTAAATAAAAGGTCGAAAAAACAACTCATATAGATATTTTCTGATGTATTTAAACTTGTTAAACTCGAAAACTATATGAAGAAATTTTATGAATAATTTTTGTTTAAAATCTTTACTAAAATATAAGTTTGTGTCAAAGGTACCTTCAAATTTTGTATTCTCTTTTTAGTAATAAAAGTCTTATCACATCTGTATGTTCGTGTAATAGTAATTATGATGGCTACAAACATTGCGAATTCCACTTTTACATAGAAATAGTAATAAATAAATTGAAAAAACAACTGATTTTTTTTTTTCAAAAAACCCTTTAAATACCCACAAAAATAAAAGAAAAAATATGTTGTTTTATATATTTAATATAAAACATTAAAACGAAAAGAATAATTTCTATATTTAGCAGATCTATTGATAAATGTGAAAAAATGATTTTATAAAAATCAGGAATTTTAAAATGTTTCTTTAAATAACTCGAAAACCCCCTTTACAAATTAGATAAAATAACATTTGAACTGTAAGAAATTAACGTGAAAATTTTTCGAGAAAAGATCGGCCTTCAGTTCAGCCTTGTAGATCATTTTCATCTTCGATTTTCAAAATGGACGGATATGGTGTTCAGAGAACGCACACTTGACTATTGAAAAGGCAATGCATGCACAACGAGTCACTGTCTGGTGTGGATTTTCGGATCGGATGAGGTACTGCCGAGCCAGTCGTGGTAGTGAGTGATATTGTCTTCCATTATTAAATGACAAAGTTCAACTTTTCCAATAAAACCAGAAATTTGATAAAATAATCAGTACTTTTTTAATGACCGATTCTAATTAAAAGTTTTAATTGTCCCACCCTATACATGTTATCTTCACGTATGACTAAGCAATTTAAGGAAAAACTTCGTTAAACGATTTTTCGAAATTCTATCAAAAAAAAAAAAATAGAATAAACAAGTAAAATGGCGTTAAGTTCGGCCGGGCCGAATCTTATATACCCTCCACCACGGAGTGCATTCCATAGAATTACCGGTGGGTTACCGCCTGTCGACTTTACAAAGAAGTTAAGTAAGTTTAAATGTTGACCTTAAAGTACGATTTGGGAGAAATACTCATATTGTGCGTGTCTGCGAAGACAGACGAGACTGAATTTCGTGATTATAGCTACAGCCACTTGCATGGTACCAATTTTATCCCGTTTTGATCCTAATGGTATGAATATCGAAAGATATCTTTATTTTTCGTGTCTACACAGTCACAGCAATATACACACCGAATTTCACTATTCTAACTTCAACCGTTTAATTGGTACCATTGTTATCCCTTTCGCCCCATTTCCGCCTAAAAGTACAATTTTCGAACAAATCCTTTACGTTTCACGTCTCACAGTTAGATAAATGCATACACCGAATTTCATGATTTTTATCTTCAGCGGTTTGGTTGGTACTATTTGTATCCCCCTTTACCAATTGTATCCCTTAAAAGAACAAATTTCAAAAACACTCTCTATTTTAGTTGTCTACGTAATTATAGGAACGTACATGCCGAATTTCATGTTTCTAGCTATTGTCGTATCATTGGTATTATTTTTATCCCTCTTGACCCATTTAATCCACTAAATCTTTTTTGGTACTTTTTGTGATTACACGTTACTGGAGGAAGGTACGAAACAAATTTCAAGTGTATAAAATTGGATATTTAAAAAAAAATGCTTAAGTAGTCTAAATATTAGGGGTATTTCCAGTCCTTGTTAGGGAAAAATGTTTCCCTCTGGGCCGATTTTGCCCGGTTTCAATCCCAACCGATCTGCAACCATAAGACACATTTAGGGAAAATTTGCTTTCAACAGACAGGCCAGACGGACATGGCTAAATCGTCTTAGAATTTTACCAGCATACAGAATATATATACTTTATGGGGTCTCCGTGGAATATTTCAAGGTGTTAGAAACGGAATGACAAAGTGAAATACCCCCATCCTGGAGGTGGAGGGTATAAAAACATGATTCCGATTTTAATTAAATTTCCTATGATTGTTTCGTGCAAGCAATAATTTAAAAAAAAAAAACAACATTTTTTATAGAAAAAAGAAATTGTTTCTATGCAAAAGGAATTTTTTATTTTTTATTTTTTTTTTCAATTTTTTGCATTTTTATGTTTTTTTTTTTCGTGCCGGCAAAAATAGATTTTTTTGAAAAAATAAATCAATTTGTTCTTTTTTGGAGTCTGTTCCCAAACCACTGTTTCTATGCGAAATTAAAATTCACTAGATTTGTAGCCAACATAGTTATATTAAATGTAACATATAACTTTGCATGACCAGAGTTATATTTCCAAAATGAGTGTACAAATATTAAAGGCACCTTCAACGAAAACTTCAATTTATATATATATATTATTTATTTATTTTATATTTTTTGTTTAGACTTTATGACCCGGTATGTGCCAATGCACACAAAAAAATTATTTTTATATTTTATTTAATTATTTTATATTTCTTGTTATGACAATATGTATGCGTCAATGCACACAAAAATTCTAAATTTTTGGATCTCTTGGCAGGCAATTTTTATTTTTTTTGTTGTACAGTGTTACATACGAATCCACCACCATCACCATAATACCCATAAACGTTCTTAATTCTTTGTCATTGTATTAAATATTATTGTTTACTTTTTCCATTTTTATATTATTAATTTGTCAGGGATGTTTACGAGTTTAAATATTAATATACACATCGTTAACTATTTTTTACGCTACACTAGACTGTGGCACACAAAAAATCAACAAGATTCTGACAATGGTTTCTGAAGGAGGGTGTCAAAAAAGATTATACATGTATCGGCGTTTTGGTAGTTTACGTATGGAGTTCGTTTTCCCCTTTTTGCACATTCGTATGATGAATCGACTTAGGAAACCTTGTGATTCTTATATTTTATGTAATGAATGTGTTCAGCAATATTACTTGGGACACTACGGGAAACATTTGCCTGAAATTTAAAATTAATTTCGTACTTTTCCGAATTGGTACTAAAATGTCCCACACAACTGAATTTTAGGGGGCGATGTGAATGGAAAAAATATTCTACGTCAAATTTCACTATAAGTCACCGAACAAAAGAAAGCTGTACATACAATATATATAAATATCTGTAACAAAGTGGAGAATTAATAAAATCGTAGTAAAAGGAGGACAGCTTTAATACTTCTTTTGGATGATGATACTAAAATCCTTTTTTCTTTAATCCAATTTAATAGTATTATTATTTGTAATGATTTAATTTAATTTTATCTTTAAGTTGCATTTAATTTTAACTTGATGTTGATGTATGTAAACGTATACCTTAAACCTTGGATATTTTTTTATGAATATAACAGCAACTCTTTAAATTTTCGTTGTAAAGTAGCTTAAAAAATCACAATACTAATAACCGTCCCGTTTCTCTTACTGCCAACCGTACCAAGTTCGTGTTTCTACCCACCACCTCTTACATGACATTTAATCTTTTTTTCCCCGGCCATTTAATTTCAATCACTGTCAATTTTTAACATACACAAATGTACACAAACACACAGACAGTTCGTTACATATATTAATTTAAATAAATATGTTCAATATATACATCGTCGTTATTATGATTGTCAATAATATCAAATTTAATAAAAAAGTTTTCTGTTCCAATTTGATGCAGTATTAATTACATTTTGTTAAAATATCATGACATTGAGTTAAAGTACGAGTACGTGATGTTGATGTGAAATTGAAGTGAAATGAAATTAAAAAAAAAAAGAATAAAATAATGACAAGTAATAAAAGTAAATAATAAATGAAATTGTGATAAATAAAACCAAAAGTAAAGCCCGACCTGCATTATTGTGAATGGTGCCCTCATTTCCTCGTCCAATGTACGTTCGTACAATGTCTGAGGGAAGACCGGAGGCAAATCGTTAACGTCGCGCACATTAATTATGATCGTGGTGGCGTTCTCATTCAAACTATCGGAGGCGACCAATTTCAATTCATACTTTTCAAATTTAATTGAACGTAGGACGTATGTATATCGGCAAAACAAAACGAAAACCAAAATGAAACATAAATAAAGAAAGAGAACACAATTAGAACATAAGATCAAAGATAAAATTTAAAAACATAAATAAAATAACAAAAGAAATCGGAGAGTTGTTGACGATGATTTTCTAGGGAAATGTGAAATATTTTTTTCCTAATTTTATAATTTATATTTACAACCAACCGATAGTTAATATGTATATCCTAATATAATAAAGTGAAAAATGTCCTTGAATGGCGTAAAGAAAATCCACACACTTACTTACAAATATCAAATGTGTGCCACTCTATTTAGGACGTATATATATGTGAGATTGTTTTTATGCGTGATTGTGACATTTTCAAGGGATTTTGCTTAATTTAATTTTTGTCACATTTCAAAATTGTCAACGTGACTTGCTTATTATGTTATTTACAGCAAAAACATGTTGGATTTTCTTTATTAAATTGTTTGATGTATACTTCATAGCTCATGTGGCCATCAGTATTGATTCTAATACTGTCAAATGGATAACACACTGGGATTAAAACACAAGTTAATAACTCTACTAAATACTACCCTACTACATAGTTTTTGATATGATTTGATTTTTATATAGTGAAACTATAGGGTGGCCCATGTAACATTTTAAATGTGAACTAGCGATTTCTTTGACTTTGAAAGGTAGAATAACATTCATTTAAATTTTTATTTTCAGGTTTATGTTTGACATTTTAAAAAATGGGACGCAATGCTCTCGAACAATGGGTAATATTAAAAAAATACTTCCAAAGTAGAGAGTCATTAACGCAAACTGTAAGAAATTTACGTGGAAAATTTTCCAGTTTTGAAATGAAGTTCATTTTCATCTCGGTGGCTATGTCAATAAGCAAAATTGCCGCATATGGGGTTTAGAGAACCCACACATTGGCTTCTAGCCAATGCATCCAGAACGAGTCACTGTTTGGTGTGGATTTTGGACTACAATGGAAAGTTGGGTTGATCGGATGAGTTACTGCCCAGGCAGCCGTCATATAAATGATATGGTGACAAAGATCCAATAAAACCAGATATTTTTTATAGCCGATTGTAATTTAAAAAATGAATGAATGGCCCACCCATATTACGCATATTCTTGGCTGGATGGTTCCCTAATTAGAGATAACCTCTGGACAAACTGCTACACATATGGATCTACAATGAACAGAAAACAGGTCTAGGAATCTGTATAGAATACTTCTCCTTAGAAAAATCATACCTTCTTAGGGACCATAATACTGCCCTTCAGGCAGAGGATAAGACGATAACAAAGTGTGTCAAACGGCTAAATGGACAAGGCAGAGTTGGTAACGTGAGAATACGTACAGCTGAAATTAATAAATTAATTTTCCACCAAACATCAACTAGAGATCATATGGGTGCGAGAACACTGTATGATGGAAGGTAGTGATCAGGATCATATGTGTGCGAGGACACTGCATGATCGAAGATATTGAGCGGGCTGATCAACTGGCCATAGGCCATGGAAGGCGCACAAAACTTTCCACGCGATTGAGAATTGATTAAAGGGCAGCTTCAGTCCATAGGGTAACCTGGGACTCTTCAACGATGGGCGGTACGACCAAAGTTTCATGAGGTGGGACCAATGGGAGTGAAACCATATGACCGATGAAGTTGACAAAAATCGAACTCTTCGGAATTCTAAATGTAGCTGTGGATACATCTAAAGTCCATAAATGCTAAAATGGTTGAAAATTTCATCATAATAGATGTTATTTTATTGGGACGTATCTCGGAAACCATGTATCGTATTGAAATTCCGTTTAGTTTGTAGAAAAAAGGAGCTATTGAGGTTTTCTTTTGTATTTAAAAAAGTGTAATTACGTTTTGCTTTCCTTTTCAGACAGCGGTTTACCTGAAGTTTGTATTTATTTAGTATTGTTAATTTTCTACAGTATAAAACTAAATTCGCGAGCCCGACCGATGCCTCGGCATTTACAAATATTGTCAAACTTTTGTCTTATTTATCCATTTCAAAAAGAATATTCTGCTTATAGCTGCAAACATCGATTTAATTACTGAAATGTTGAAACCTTCTAAGCCAAAATTGAAGCAATACTTTCTTCGTTGTTCTCTCTTAATGTATTTTGCAAATGTAATTTAAAGCATACTTTAGGGGTGTACGATTTTGTGGCATGCGAGCGCATGTAAATATTGGGCCGATACATTAATCTTAAGTTATTTATAAATTTATAATAGCCGTTTGTCATCGATTAAAAAATAAAATAATTTTTATCAAAAAACGTAAAATCATTTAATTTTATCAAAAATTTCGAAAATCGTAAAAAACTAAAATTTGTATATGGGCTTGGCCCTGACAATTTTCATTTAATTGTGGACTCAAATAAAATCATTGGTAATTATTTGTATTAACATATATGTTAAAATAAGAAGTCTATGACGATTTTTTTTTTTCATTTTAACTGGACCACGTCTAGGATTTGAACAGCAATTTTTTTATCTAATTTGGAGATATAAAGGACGTGTGCGAAATTTGAAGGTCCTAGCTCTACTTCTTCTAATTTTTGCCGCAGCTTGTATGAACATATTCCACTGTGCAGCATGGTCGTAATTAAGGAAGTTCAAGGTCCATACAGAATTCATAAAATGGTGGTGAATGGTATTGTTCATTCAACTTTCTCCATTCGGTTTTTTATAGAGAGCGCACCTCTAACCTTACAACCTAATCCATAATAAGACTATTAAGAATACGAAAGGCTATTCAACCAACACTATTTTCCCTGCTGCATGGTCTACCAAACTTTTTCATTAGAAAGTTTCTTACAAGACTATATAAATTAACTTATGGTTTCTTCCAAATATATTTTCATAAATGTTTTTTTAATATATGTTCGGAATTTTTACAATTTTTAAGAGGCTATAAGTTTCGTAACAGTTAAGCAAGGATTTATATTTGTAGCGATATTTTGACTCCGAGAATTACATTTTAATATTTTTTATATTTGTATATGAGCAAACTGCACAATCTCAGAAAATTGTAGGCCAATACACCCAAATATAAAATTACTTAAAACTATACAAAAATCGTAATCGAAAGTTTCTCCTGATGGATTTCTGATTCAGTGCATCAGCTTTTCTGATATTTGGTCGTCGGTCCATCTGGTTATCCGTTTGCCGTCCGTCCGTATACGTGTGCGTCCATGTATTCGCCTCGCTGACGGTTATACTGTTATTTCATAAGTTTATCCGAAGTTCCATCTATTAGTCTATTCGTCCATCTACACGCAGAGAAGACATATGACTGTTGCAAGCATAATATGATTACTGCCAAGGCATTTACAGGGTACTATGTTATGAGTGTAGGTAATCATAACATAATTGTAGCTAAACATGAAATGGCCATGAAGGCCATATTAAGATTAGCCATATTATGATTGCCCAATAATATTATTATGCTCTTCGAATAAGGTTGCAGCAATCATATTTCTTCTCTATACACTATACACTAGTTTGTCAATCTGTCCATCCATCTGGCCCTCTGTCTGTCTACCAGTCCCTCTGTTGCCGTGGTGCAAACGCCTATCCATTTCCATTGCCTTGACAAGAGTCACACAGTGAAGATTAATTCTTGTTTTTTTTTTTTTTTTTAACCAAAACATTTCGCATATAAATTATGCACCATCATGCTATAATGGCAAACATTTGACAAAATATTGTTTTAAAATATCGTAACATTGCCGGGTTGCTTGAATGCTGGCTGCAGTCAAGGCAGGCCAATACATGTAGGTATGTATGTATGAAAGCAAACATGTATTTAATATCAACAAAAATGAGAGATTTTCATCATTTTTTCTGCTCTGCTTCGTAAATTCCTTCTCTCTGCATTAAAGTATTATTAACAAGAAGTATTTCATGTGACACCATGTACACAATACATGTACATATATATGTATGTATGACAAAAAAATACATGTATGTATGTATGTAAAACGAATGAAGCGAACTGAAAATGCGTTGAATTTTTCACAAATGGCAGGGAAGGAAGACTGAATACTAAAATGGATATGTGTGCGGAAAAATGTCACCAAATATAAATATTTGAAATGTAAACAAGCGTTAAATATCATGAAGTATTTAAATAAAAAAATACTCTTATCCATCAGCGAAATGAACCAACCGGGAACGAAAACGACAACATGAACAAAACGAAATTTAACATATGCCATCATGACATGATTGACATGTTGTCATTCTGGTGAAAACGAAACGTAAAAAACACATA
Source organism: Polietes domitor (assembly GCA_947397865.1). Classification (NCBI taxonomy): domain Eukaryota; kingdom Metazoa; phylum Arthropoda; class Insecta; order Diptera; family Muscidae; genus Polietes; species Polietes domitor. Next base: position 34,116,440 of record OX377619.1, on the reverse strand, counting down.
CACTGCGAAAATTTAAACACAAAATAAAATACGATCTGAAATTATATAACAACGTCCACAAACTCAATAAATTGAGGTATGAGCGGTTGAATAGAATGGGAATGGAATGGAGTGGATTTTTTAATCCAAAAATTCCAAAACATATGCGAAAACAAAAGAAAAGAAAACATAGCCAATATTGTTTTTAATTAAAACAATTTCAACACAACACAACTCAAAACAAAAGAACGACTTGTATTCATGCATATAATATTATGGCCAAATGTGTCAACTACTTTGTTTTTATTTTTTTTGTTGCTATTGTCAAACAAAACGAAACGAAAAAAAAACGCTTTTCTAAAAAAAAACAAACTTTAACGTTAGCTGAAAATGTTAGTAACCTGTAGGACACGTTTGGGCAAATTGCGATCATCTTCTTCGGTGATTTGTGTGCGATAGGTGGGTCTTTCGAAGACCGGTGGATTATCGTTGACATCCTTGACGTGTATAATGACGGTGGTATAGTTTTCCTTTAAGTTATCCGAGGCTGCCAGACGCAATTCATACTGGAGGTGGCGCAATTGTGTTAGTGAAGTGAGGGTGGGAGGATAAAATAAGCATTAGTTTGACAGAAAAAAGACCTATAAATTCTGCTGAGATATTCCCAAGGTAAATGGCGAATGTTGAAAGATAACTTCTTTAAGGCATTTCTATATTCGATTCGATAAAGACCGGTTAGACCCGATATACAACACAATCAAAAGGGCCAGTAATTCAATTAAAATATTAATTGAAGTAATTAAAATATTAATTATAGATTTCATACGCTCAAAATCAACTAATTTTTAATTGTGTTAATTATTTTTAAATTAATTCTTATTTTCTGTATAATCGAATACCATTTCAATTAATTAAAAAAAATAATCAATTATTTTTTAATTGTTGTAATTATTTTTTTAAATGAATTTAATTAATTAATAATAATTTAATAATTTATTTTTTAATTAATTCTTATTTTCTGTATAATCGTATAGCATTTCAATTAATTAATTAATCAATTATTTTTTAATTGTTGCAATTAAAAAATAATCAAGTTCTGTAATAGCATAATTTGTCGACTGCACAGGCCAAAAATCAATTAATTTTTAATATATGTAATTATTTTTTAATAATTCACATTTGTTGTGCATTTGAATTCATGTAAAAAATCAATTATTTTTTTTAATAATGGTAATTAATTTTTTATTGAGTTTATTGTTTAAATGTTTTAATAAATTTACTTTTGTGTAATTAAAAAATTATCGAAATAATTAATAAAATAATTGTTCAACTTTACAGGCTAAAACTCAATTAATTTTTAATGTTTTGACAAATTCGCTTTTTCTGTTTAATTAAATTAATTAATTAATTAAATATTTGTTCAACTTTACAGGCTAAACATCAATTAATGTTTAATTGAGGTAATTATTTTTTTTAATTGATTCGCTTTTTCTGTATAATTAAAAAACAATTCAATTAATTAAAAAAAAAGCAATTATTTTTAATTGTGGTAAATAATTTGCACTTGCGTTAATTAATTTAGTGTAAAATTAAAAATAATTGAATTAATTAACTAAAAATAATTGCTCATCTTTACCGTCTCAAAATCGCTTATTTTTAAATTGAGAAAATCAATTTATTAATTGATAAATCAATTACTTTTTTATTTAAATTGATTTGATTTTTATTTTAATTTATTTAAACAACTTAATCAGTGTAGTATCAAATTAAAGAAATTATTGAATTAATTAATAAAATAATTGATTTTCTTAACAGGTTCAAAATCAATTAATTTTTAATTGAGATAATTAATTTTTCAATTGATTTGATAAATTCGCTTTTCTGTGTAATTAAAAGCAATTGAATTAATTTAAAAAAATTAGGCAATTATTTTTTAATTGTGGTAAATAATTTTTAGTTGCGCTAATTAATTTACTGCGTAATTAAAAAATTAATTGAATTAATTACTAAATAATTACTCAACTTTACAGATTCAACATCAATTAATTTGTAATTAAGGTAATTACTTTTTAATTGATTTGATTAATTCGCATTTTCTGTGTAAGTCAAATATTCTAATATTTTTTATTTGTGGTAATTAAATTTGTAATTGATTTGATTATTTTTTTAATTATTAATTATTTAAGTACTAAATTATTTTTTTACTTTTATAATTTTATTAATTTAAATACTTTAATAATTTTATTAATTTAATTAATAAAATAATCTTTGCAGGTTCAAAATCATTTAAATTTTTATTAATTAATTTTTTAATTGATTTAGTTAATTCGATATTTCTGTGTATTTAATTAGATTACTGCGTAATTAAAACATTTATTAAATTAATTAATAAAATATTACTCAGCTTTACAGATTCAACATCAATTAATTTGTAATTGAGGTAATTAATTTTTAATTGATTTGATTAATTCGCTTTTTCTGTGTAAGTCAAATATTCAAATATTTTTTATTTGTGTTAATTAAATTTGCAATTGATTTGATTATTTATTTAATTATTAAATTAATTTATTACTTTTATAATTTTATTAATTTAATTACTTTAATAATTTTATTAATTTAATTAAAAATTAACTGAATTAATTAAACAAAATAATCTTTGCAGTTTCCATATCATTTAAATTTTAATTAATTAATTTTTTAATTGATTTAATTAATTCTATATTTCTATGTATTTAAAAAGCACTTGACTTAATTAAAAAAAAATAAATTATTTTTTATTTGTGGTAATTTGTTTTGTTAATTGATTTGATTAATATGCAATTAAAAAATTAATTGAATTTATTAATAAAATAATTGCTCACAGACTCAAAATCATTTATTTTTTTAAGTGAGTGAATCTTTTTTTATTGATTTGCCGTTTTCTAAATGTAAATGCGTCAATTTTTTCTGAACAAATCGAAAGTCCTTCGAATTTAAAAACACGCTCCGAAATCATGAAAAAATCATAAACAAAGTTTTTTGAAAATTTTTGAATAATTTTCATTTTTGTGATTTTTCGGTTGAACAAAATCTAAACTGAGCAAGAGTGTATTTTTAAAATTTAAGTAATTTTTTTAAATTGTTCTCTCGGTTAAAAACAACTGGAATTTGTGTATTTGGCAAGTGTGGCCAATTATTGGCAGAGCAAATATAATAATTTGAAAATTGCAAAAGTCTGGCAGCGAACCTTAAATAATGTTCACCCACAACTATGAACTCATCACTAATTGTTTTCTTTAAACATAACGAATTATCTATTAAAACGTTATTCATTTTTCTGAAATATTCTCTTCGTTTTTGTTGGTATTGTTATATTATTAATATTTGTGGTTTAATTTTGAGAAATGAAATCGTTCAACTTACCCTCCGTCTGGTTTCATAATCCAAAGCACCCGCCACATAAATGGCACCGGTCATATTCTTCACAGCAAATGCACCACCAATATTACCGCTGGTGATTTCATAACGTATGCGAGAAGCTTTAAAAATAAAGCGCAGAAAAAGAGGTAAAATAAATTAATTAAGAATGCAAAAATGACAACGAAATCCCCAAAGTATACTATGGTGGTTTATCGCGGCGCATTCACCTCATCCCCGGCGCCAGAGGAAAGCACAACACGAACTCCCCAGAGTATACTTCGGTTTGTGTGTGCAATAATTTCATTATATATCTGTCTGTATACTTACATTCATCATGATCTTTGGCGGTTACTGTTAATACCGTGTGCTGGATATCTTCATTTTCATCAACTTCAGCTTCATATAAACTTTTATCAAAATAGGGTGGATTATCGTTTTTATCCGCAATGCCAATACGTATGAATTTCGTCACTGTTGTGTTTTATTTTCGTTGTTGTTGTGGAATAAAGACGCATTAAGACGCAGAACAAACGGAAATGGAAATGGGAGAAAAAGAGTAGAGTATATATATATATATATATATTAATAATAAGTTTGGTATGTAATTATCACGTAGTTCATATAAAATTTGTATTATTAATCTGGCAGACGTGTTCATATGTAGATTTATTTCGTATCCCCCGCTGCAGGCGAGGCAAGTGGTTATAACCAAGTACGAGCAGATATTTACAATTACTTCAAGGCACAAAACTAGTGTTCATGAACTAAACGCATTTCTGGGTAAATATTCCATCCTTTTATGGCCGCTATTAAACGAAACTGGGAATGGGTTTTATTTGTCCGGGCATACAATCATGCGAGGCATATTAAATCCCAGAGAAATAGTTTTGCGTATAGAAGTAGAGATGTATATGTGCTCCCTCATGTTTTTATTTAGTATTATGGAGATAAATAAATAGTTTTTGTATGATTTATGAAAAGCCTAAGGATATGTGCGAAACATTTTGATTATTAATTCCTCAGATTATGCAATAGTTTTTGACATTAGAAATTCAGTCAAAGCTTATTAATAAAATCCCCTGAATGAGTAAGGATTTGAAATTTTGTTGATTCATTTAAATACACTGTCAAACAAAAATAAAAAAACTTTGAGACCAGGTCTAATTTTTTTCATAAAATCAAGGCCAACAATTGTTCATGGGTAAATATTTTTCAACTTTGGGTGTATTAATTCGTTCTCGCCCATTTACACCTTAAGTAAAGGTAATCATTAGGGATACAAATTTTGATTTTTCTGATTTTTTAAAATTCTATTACTTCGACATTGAGTACATTAAAAATTGTTTTCGAGTTTCGGCCAAGAAAATATATCAGAAAATATTCGACAAAATGTTTGCATACTAGTGTTATATTATTTAATTTTAAATTAAATCTCTCATCATCAATTTGCCAACTTTTATTTATTTATTATATTAAATTCTAGTCAAACTGGTTTATGATCGAATTTGTTTCTATTGAGCTTTTCTGTGAAGCCTTAAATCAATAACACAATATTTCATTGAGTAAAGCCATTAAAAAGTCATGCTATGCCTTTGGCAACGAAATCATATAACTCTTGTCATTTTACCTGAACATATGTAGACAAATGTATATGGCAAGGCTGAAAGTGCGAGATGTTGTTGACCTTTCTTTCGTGATTGATATTTGAGAAAGGTAAATCTAGGAATTCACAATAATTGAAAAATAAAATATTATTTGCAGGGTATGGGAATGATATGATATATTTTCATATTTTAAAAGAAACGCTGTATACCGAAGTAGTATGGTTATCATAATATAACAAATAATTGACAGCCGTTATGTGCAAAATGTCACTTTTCCCGTACGTATTTCAATAGCATACTTTTAGGGGCTAAATAGGAAACAATGTAAGGTAAGGTTTAATGCCTGACATGGGCACATGATGTCGATTTCATCATCATACTCATATGATGAATTCATTTTGAAAACCTTTACAAAAACTGTCATCGAAATGTCTCAAATTATCAAAACATAAGGGACATTTTTCCGCACAAGTTATGATAGTCTAAGTTTAGGGATAAATTGAAAAACATATATAAGGAAACTGTTTATGAATATAATCGACACAGATTGTCGGCTTCCTCCAACATCATTTATATACGTTATATTTAAATATCCAGCAAAATATCCAACTATTCGCATAAGTACTGTAGGGTTCTCTCATTTAATTATAAGAGTACTTCAATTGAATGACTAAATAAATAATTTGCACCAAATGACGTTTGCGAATTACATCTTGTATTTCACCGTGCAACAGTACTTTTTGGAGCCGAACAAGACCATATACAAGTGAAACTAGACGTCATATATAGGAGAACTGTGTACTCAGATTTCCATTTGGTGATCGTTTCTACTTTTTACAGGTCTTTTTAACTCCAAAGGATATATAAGATTTAATAATTTATTTTCGTATTCTTGCAAGTCGTACAAAGGCGGTATGGACATCAAATTAAAGATAGGAATATCTGTTAAATATACTTGCCCATGTCTGAATAAGTTCAGCATTAAAAACCATTTCCAATTCCCCCCTTAAAAATAAAATAAATAATTAAAATTTAACATTTTAAAAGGGAAAATTTTAAATAGTTGTTAATGCTAATCTAATACAGATATACGCATGATATTTTTAGTATTTTTTTACAGATATTCTTATCTTTCATTTCATTCCCATATAGCCATTGGTAAAATACAAAAAAAATATATATATATATTTAAGTTTCTATATCCTTTTTAAATTAAAAGTCCTGTAAAAAGGAGAAAAGATCACCAAATTTATTATGGTTCAGCTCCAATGAAAACATATCAAATTGTCGCACGGTGTTATCAGAAGCAAAAACTTCCAAATTTGATACGTCCGTAACGCTACTTTTGAATGATTGAATTCTGCAAAGAACATTCCAATCTAGTGTATTCTATTTTATTTTTGGGATATCGTGGACAAATATTGTTGTGGATTCATTTAAAGTGTATATATGTAGAAATAGGTGAACGGTTCATTATTTTAGAGGTTATTTTATAGGCCTATATTCCTTAAGTTCATGGAATACAAGTGCTCTTGAAGTGCTCCTTTGTGTTAAGAAAAAGTAAAAATTCGTCTTCCTTTTAAAACATTGGATAACATGAAGGTAGTCCTTACTCAGTGTGTTTAATTTTCTCCAGTATAAAAGAATAATCGCAATGCCGGCCGATACCTTGGCATTTACAAATACTTAAATATTGATACACTGAGGTTTCAGTTAATCATGGCGAAAATCTAATTCTGCTTATCGATTTAATTGCAAAAGTTAATTGAAAATGCCAAAGCCAACCTGAAATTAGTGATGTTTGCTGCATCAAGAGCAACAGCTGAACTATTTTTTGTAGAGCCTACCCTTAGGGGTTTTATTTTTTTCTGGTAAACAAATATGTATATTAAATAACCAAAGACTTCAATAGTAAATTTATTATAACCCACAAAGTATGCAATGCAAAATACTCATGTTCCAATCAGACGTTAAGTTTACAGGAATAACTTGCCAGGATATTACGAATGATTTATTAATAAACAAAAAATGGTAAACTATTATCCTTTGATGTTTGGCAAATGCTGACCTGATATATTACGCCTTAGTTATTTATTAAGTTATAAGAGCTGGTTACCATCAATTTAAAGAGACAAAGGGTTTTAGTTGAGATTTCGAAATCTCAAAAAAATAAAAATGTTTGTATGAGCGTTGGGTTGACACTGGCAATTTTCCTTTAATTGTGGACTCAAATGAAATCACTGGTTATGAAGGTAGTCCTTGCTCAGTATGTTTAATTTTCTCCGACCTATGCCTTGGCATTTACAAATACTTAAATATTGATACACTGAGGTAGGCCTCAGTTAATCATGGCGAAAATCAAATTATGCTTATCGACTTAATTACAAAAGTTAAAGGAAAATACCTAAGCAAATCTAAAATTATTGATGTTTGCTGCAGCAAAAGCAACGGTTGAACTATTTTTGTAGAGCCTACCTTTAGGGGTTTTATTTTTTTCTGGCAAACAAATATGTATATTCATTTGTACCTGCAGACCAATAACAAAAGACTTAAATAGTAAATTTATTATAACCCAAAAAGTATGCAATGCAAAATACTCATGTTCCTATCAGACGTTAAGTTTACAGGAATAACTTGCCAGGATATTACGAATGATTTATTAATAAACAAAAAATGGTAAGCTATTATCCTTTGATCTTTGGCAAATGTTGAGCGGATATATTACGCCTTAGATATTTATTAAGTTATAAGAGCTGGTTAGTATCGATTCAACGAGACAAGACATTTTAGCTGAGCTTTCGAAATCGTAAAAAATAAAAATTTGCATATGAGCAATGGGGGTGACACTGGCAATTTTCATTTAATTGTGGACTCAAATGATATCACTGGTTATGATTTGTATTAACGTATGTATTCAAATAAGAAATATATGTTCATTTTTTCATTTTAATAATAAATGGAAGAAGGCGTGGCGGATTTAAACAAAAACTTTTTTGATCTAATTGGACAATAAAAGGAATGCGCGAGGAATTTCAAAGTCCTAAATATATTCCTTCTAATTTTTACCACAGCTGGTGTAAAAATATTCCACTATAGGATAAACAAAAGCTGTAGTTAAATATTGTGAAAATTGTCTTTAGAAAAACTCGCATAAGTTTTTATCATATAGAAAATACCAACATATTTTTCGGCATATGATTACTGACTAAATAAGGATTATTTGTGACAGAATTGTTTCAGAAACTCAGATAGAGAAAGATGAAATAAAAGCAATTGCAACCGCGAATTTTGTATTCTTGCAACAATTGCAGCTTTTAAAGGCTAAACGTAAAACATTTTAATCCTTAAATGTCCGTTTTGAAATGACTTTTTTGACTTTTCCGAAAAAAGGGTTAAATTGACCCATAAAGAGAGGAGCTAGAGATTTAAGATCTTCCACAAAAATAATCCTCATAAGATTCCACAATATAGTTCTGACAATAAGAATTCTCTCCGAGATTAACTTGCACCACTTCTCTCACTTAGTATAACGCTCTATTTGACCAAAAAATGAAAACTTTGACCCACAGTAAAATGAAACTCAGAGCAGCTGGGCTATAAGTTATTCTGCAAAAATGGTCTACTCAACACGCCCTTTTGAGAATTATGGGGACGCTACTCTGTTCCAAAAATGCAGTGTATGTAGTTTAGGTACGATGAATTTTCTCATACTAGAAATCATAAGATTTCGCTTAAAAAATTCTATTGGAGTGAACCTTGATTAAATGGTTGCAATGGATTTGTTGCATTCTTTGATATTTAAATTAAAACCATAATTAATTATAACTAAAAAAGCTGAAAGAAATGTATAATCCATTGCCTTTGAGGACTTTTCAATTGAGATATTGTCCTTCAATCTATTTCATCCTAATGCTCAAGTGTTATAAACCAATAAACCCTAATTACGTGTGCATTGCACAAGGCTCACTCAATAAGAAAATTATATTATCATGGCATATCTCATAAATACTATATCAATTTCAAAGCAATTGGCAAACCAAATTAATTGCTAGTTGAGAAATTATGGCAAATTTTCCCCAAAGCCGAGGGCATTATACGAGAGTATGCCAAAACATATTGTATACACTTGATAGTTGCAAACTATTATTGCCTACCTTTAGGAGGACAGGCTTACGATGATTTACAGCAAAATGCCATACAATGTCTAGAACTTTCACAATTCGTTTGCATTAAATTTGACCCAATTACAATATTGTCTTGTCTTGGCTTGCCTTGCCTTGACAAAATCCCATTTTCATCCACAAAGTTAAAACTTTATATTCGGCATTAAAAGATACAATTTATTTGGGCATACAAATTAAAGAAGTTTACGCTTAAGGTATATATAGATCTACTAAAGTAATAGTATACGTAATAACGTTGAAGAACAACAATTGCATTTTATCTCGAAAAAGTTTTAATGCAAATAATAAACAACAACAACAACGACCACAGCAGAAAAGGCATTTAATATACATAGTATATATGTATAAGAGTGAAGAGAGGGGAAAGTGGCTGAGACGATGCCGGAATCATAAACTTTTACTCAAATAAACAAATTGTCATCATAGCCAGCTAAGAATTGTGTTAAATAAACTTTGTTTTTTTTTTTCGTAACATTTTATGAATGGTTATATTTCATAGAAGAATGAAAACCAAAAACAAAAAAAAAACGAACTGGAATAATAAACAACTGGAGGGCTCTAGCAGAGGTCTTGTTTCCATCCGGATACAGGATACATTTTAGAAATTGTTATTTTTAGACACGACTATATAAGTTTATGCAGAGACAAGTACGTGGATAGGGAGGGAGAGAGAGAGATGAGAAAGCTGGCGAATGGTTTGATTTTCATTTGGAAAATGTGTTAATGTGTTGGAAAATTGTTGTGTATTTAGCAAATGTAATTGACAGCAACATATTTTATTAAGGATTTATTTATTTGTTTTGCTGTTATTGTTGCTCTAATGTCTGCCATTTGAGACAGTGTGCAAGAGAAGGAAGAAACAAACAGGATATAAAATACTATATTTTAAAGGATATAAAAACAGATACAAGTAGAACAAGAATTTAAAGTAAAACATTTAGTAGTAAAATAATTTGCTCTTTAATATATTTAAAGAGAATCTTAATAAAATATAAAATCTTCGACTTAATTCCATTTCGATTTTGGTCTGAAATCCTTGCTTCATCTGATTCTCAATCGTCCCCCACACACACGCTGTTGCCTGCCATTTACACAAATATTAATTTCCTTTCCGTTCATTAATTCCATATCGTCATTATCATCTTCTTCTGGGCAAAGCCATGTTAATGCGGAAGTCATTACAGCTATCTTCGTTTATTGTAATGACAATAAACTTCCGGTGGATTTGCATTTTTTGTGTCATATGTGTGTCGTTAAGGCAAAATCTTGATAGGGTTTCATTTCATACCATGGCGAGTGTACTATCCGCGAACATGTACCGTCTGAATGCCTCTGTATGTTAATTTTAATTGTTATAGTTGTTTTAATTAAAAATAAGAACTCACTTATTTTTTGTTCGTATGTTGTCGTGCTGATTAATTGTTAATACTACTCGTATGTTAACAGCAGTTAACAGACAAAATTAAAAAAGTGTCCAACAGCAAAAACTCCGATAAACCACAAGGAATAATTGTTGTTGCTGTCGTTGGCAGCACGTATATGGTAACAATTAAAAATACAGCAAAAATATATAAACATGTATAAATATAACAAAAAACGAAGTTCTGCCAAGGGACAGGCAATCGCCTGTTGGCCCGCATGTATGCTTTAATGACAAATATCCGGAAGTAGGCGGCAAGTGCTTTGGGGATATGTCATTTAATTTACTCCTTAAAGTATGCTATGGTTTTTAAGCGTTTCGTGAGCAAATTATTTAAAATCCGTGAAGATAGTTGGAATGAAATAAATTAGTTAAGAATGAGTGGCAAATAGGTCAGTGAACCGTTAACCCTTTTTTTTTGACAGAACTTGCTGCTAACTATTCGCTTTAATATATATCGTGAACCTAGGAACAGATAACACTGTGCTGCAAAAAAGAATGAAGTGGACAAATTCTAGGAAGTGATATCAATTTTCTTGTGGTTATTGTCGCGAAGAACAGGAATCGGTATATGAAATTTACCAGACACGCCCAAAATCTTGAGTTACGGCTAAAAACGTAACGTAAAAACGTTTCGTACCTTTGTACACCTATAACCGCTTTTTACTTTCACAACGGATTTGAAAAGAAGAAACCTGGAGCTTTTGATCGAAATTTTGCAATCATCCCTAATTTTGTTAAATTAGACCTAAAACAAAGTTTTATTTAAATTCTCCCACAACCACGTCTACCTCTCATGTAACATAAAACGAAAAATAGTCATATATTTCTTATTTTACTATATACGTTAATAGAGATCATTTCCAATGATTTCATTTGAAGCCAAAATTAAATGAAAAATTGTTGGTACCTTGCCTAAAGCCCTTATGCAAATTTTTATTTTTTACGATTACGAAATCTGCAATAAAACCCATGTATATTTCAATAGATGGTAATCAGCTCTCATAACTTAATAAATAACTAAGGCTTAATATATCAGCTCAAGATTTGCAAAAGATCAATGGATAATGGTTTATCGTTTTTTGTTAGTTAATTAATCATGCCACATATCCCGCCAAATCATTCTTATAAAATTATCGACTGATTGGTGTGTGTGTGTGTTTTGTAAGGTATACTTTTAGGGTTATAATAAGTTAACTATTGTAATCTTCTCGATAACCATAATTTTTAACACAAAATTATTTTTTCAATTTTAAAAAATAATTTTTTATTTTGAGTGAAATTGTAAGATTTTATTTATATTTTTGTTATCGCAGCTTAGTTATCCAGTCTCAAGGAAAAACAGCCATAATATTTTAATATGAATATTTGAATACCAGGAAAAAACTCCCCTAAAGGTATGCTTTACAAGAAAAATTGTTCAACTATTTATTTAGTTTTAGATTTTTGTAATTAAATCACTGTTTGCAACTATAAGCAAGCAGAATTTTCTTTTTATAACGATTAACTGATATCCCAGTGAAAATGCTAAGATATAGGTTGGTCTCGAGAATATAGTTTAATACTGAAGAAAAGGAAATACACTGAGTATGGACAACCTTCAGATAAACAACTGTTTGAAAAGGAAATCGAAAACTGAATTACACTTTTTTAACGCAACTAAAAACTTCAAGAGCGCTTGTATTTCATGAACTAAACGAAATTCCAATTCTATGGCTTCCGATATATGGGCTAATAAAATAACCTATAATTTAAGAACTTTTCAACTGTTTATGATTTATATTTTTCCACGATATCGCCAACATTTTTTAGAATATATTTGATTGGAATGTACTTAGAATTTAGATTTATATTTTTCCACGATATCGCCAACATCTTTTAGAATATATTTGATTGGAATGTACTTAGAAGAATGCAATCAAAAAAGTTGATATTGGGGATCATCAAATTTGTGAGTTTTGGCCGCTGCTAATATACTGGGCAGCTTGGTGAGGTGTATACAAATATATACATGATTAATGTTGTAATTTTTTTTGGGTTTAGTCTGTTGTAAACATGAAGCATTTTCGAAATATTAAGATTTCTGCGAAAAATACTCCCGTTAATTTTCTAAAACATACTTTAAAGTAGGCTCATGTTTTGCCCTGAAAATTAAAAATATCCCTTCGGACCACAGGGAATAAAAAACTTTGTTTTACTTTCCCCCCTTAACTAAACTTTATTTTCGTTTTGTTTTGAACTCATCCAGTCTTTAATAACTTAAAACAACACTTTCTGTGCGGGAAAATCTGCAAAAAGTGTAAGCATTCTTAAATATTTTATGATCCCTGGCAAAGGGCACTAAAGTCTGTTTTCCAAAAAAAAAACTTTTCTACACTTTACTTGACCATACACTTTGTCGTAGAGTTTTTTTCTGTGGGAGTGTGCTCAGACATTATCCTCTTCGAAGCGAGAGCAGAGTAAAGTAAGTTTAAGTGTCATCTTTAGTGTCCACTGCTGCAACGCAACTAAGAACAAAAGGAAGTAAGTAAGTATTCATTCATTCATTCTCCTTTAACACTCTTCTTCTTGTAGCACTGGTTGTTATACATGCCATGTCCATGTCCAGCTTCAAGTTCCCTCATGAAATATACAGTGCTAAAAGAAAATGCATTACAATGTATTTAAATTGTTATGGCAAGTTTAAAGTTTTCCACATACACAGGGACACATATACAGAGATAACATCGACAAACCGGAAACAGAAAATGGCCAACAAAAATTAAAATTTTCATTTTTGTATTTTGTTGTGATAAAATTGAATACTTCACTCGAAACACCCCAGTAAATGTCACCATGGCGGAGCGGCGTGGCGCCGCCGTGCAGCATCGCAGTAAACAATTGTCAGGCAAAGCATAAACAAGCTACAACAATTGTTGAACACAACAACATTGTTAACTGGCTGGCAGACATTGGATGAGCGAGCACTCAAAAATTAGCCATACAAGATTGATTGTTTTTTGCCACAAATTCGGATGGAAACATACCAGCTCACCTCATACGTATATAGTTGTGCAGCTAGAAAGGGTGTGTTGCGTGGAAGCGAAGCGAACTGAAAATCCCTCCACATTAAGGATTAGTTAATGGAAATGCTGAAAGCGCTACTAAAACTTTGTTATGACTGAACATGATTTTAATGATGGTAACTGCAGCGACTGCTGCTACAATTTTTAGATTTGTGTAATGCAGTAAGTAAATAAAAGTAATACGGATTTCTAGTGAATTATTTAAAATAGAATTTCTATTTTCATACTCGGAGCGTACAAAGCTTATGTGTAATTACTCCGGAGACTTAATTCTTTAAGCGAAAATGTCAAACATATCTCCTTAAAATAAATGGCAATCTAGGAATTTATGCAATTGATGAATTTTGAAATATTTTAATTTAAAGTAACAAGAAAAGAGTAAAATTGGTAAAAAAAATATTAAAATTATTATAATTATTAAAAGTATTATTATTATCAAAATTTAATAAAAATAAATACTGTTTATTTGTAAAATATAATAAAAACAACGATTTTTCACGAGGCACTATTTGAAATCGAGACATTCTGGGTGAAATGCGGCCATCTTAACTCTATGATCCCATACGAAAATTCGTCCCCACTCACTTGTGAAAATGCAATTATGTTTGTGATGCGATTTGAATGTGCTTACTGTGGAAATACTTATTTTTTTGCTGGGTAAAAGTACGAATTTCGAAAAAAAACTTTCCAATTAAGCGTATTCTAAATGATTTTGGCGGTATCGTGGAAAATATTGCTGTGGATGCCTTTAAAATTCCAAAAATATTAAAATAGTTAAAAAGTTCATTGTTTTAAAGGTTATTTTATTGAACTAAAGAGTGATTTTTTTGAGGTTAGGATTTTCATGCATTAGTATTTGACAGATCACGTGGGATTTCAGACATGGTGTCAAAGAGAAAGATGCTCAGTATGCTTTGACATTTCATCATGAATTGTCTTACAAACGAACAACGCTTGCAAATTATTGAATTTTATTATCAAAATGCGTGCTCTGTTAAGAAAGTTCATTGCGCGCTTCCATTTTATGGTCAGTTTAATCGACCCACTGAAGCGGCTATTCGGGCTATTGTGACTAAATTTCGCACCAAATTTACATTGTTGGACATTAAACCACCAACACGCTTACGTAGAGTGCGAACTGAAGAAAATATCGCAGCTGTATCGGCCAGTGTTAATGATGACCACCAATTTTCGATTCGTCGCCGTTCGCACCAATTGGGTCTCTGTTACTCAAAAACGTGGAAATGCCAAAATTGGACTAAGCGGATGGACCACCTAAGACGCAGCCGCGGTCAACATTTAAATGAAATTATCTTCAAAAAGTAAATGTCATGGACCAATCTAACGTTTCAAATAAAGAACCGATGAGATTTTGCAAATTTTATGCGTTTTTTTTAAAAAAAAGTTATCAAGCTCTTAAAAAATCACCCTTTATATCTCGAAAGCTTTGTATCATATTGGAATTCCGTTTAGCTCATGCCATAAAAGTGCTTTTGACGACTTATAATAATTTCGATTTCCCTCTCAGTGTGTTTAATTTTCTCCAACATAAAACAAAAATGTAAAAAAAAGCTCAGACGTGCTGGACCATAAGTTTGTTCTACAAAAATGATCTACTCAACATACCCTTTCAGAATTATGGGGTCGCTATTCTGTTCCATTCAAAAAGTCTTAATTTGTTGGACAGTGTTATTCATGTTGAACACTTTTTTGTAGAGCATACGTTTAGGGGCATTAGCATTTTATTTTTAATTTTAATTTTATTGAGGCTTTCATGGCAAACAATTAAATACACACATAATAGACATAGCAATCTGAGCAAAATAAAACTTAAAACTATAGCTATTATCATAAATCACAGAATATTCATTCTTATTTTGCAGCATCAAACTTAATCAATATCAAATGTATAGTACATACAAATTCGATAAAGAAAATCCCCCTTGCTACCGAGGCTTACATTTACTATCTGACATTCAGATATGTGTATTAATTTGTATCTTAAGACCGACCAACAACAAAAGATTTCAATAATCACTTTATTATAACCCTAAAAGTATGCATTGTGCAAAATACTCCTGTTCCAATCAGTCGATAATTTTATAGGAATCATTAATAAATTATTCCAAATAACCTGCCAATTTGGAATAATTTATTAATGAACAAAAAACGGTAAGCCAATATACCACTATTTTTTGCAACTCTTGATATATTAAGCATTAGTTATTTATTAGTTATAAGAGCTGATTATCATCGATCAAAAGATACAAGGAGATTTATCGGAGATTTCGAAATCGTGAAAAATAAAAATGTCCATAGGAGCGTTGGGCGCTGCTCGGGCAATTTTTAATTAATTATGGACTCAAATGCAATCCCTAGTCATGATTTGTATTAACGTATATATTATAATAAGAATTATATGATTATTTTTCATTTTATGTTATTTGGGAGGTAGGTGTGCTTGATTTAAAACAAAAACTTTTGTTTGATCTAATTTGCCAATATAAGGAATGTGTGAGAATTAATTCTTAATTCCATGCAGTCAGAGCGATGTAGACAACGAAATAAATTATTCAAGTTGCATTCGTTTCGTTGGTACAATTTGTATCCCTTTTCTTCCTGTTTACCCCTAAAAGTACCAAGCTGCTTATCTCCTAAAAGTACAAATTTCGAACATTTGCTGCGCGTCTACATAGTCGGAGGAACAATTTCACGATCCTAACGACAGCCATTTGGTGGGTACCAATTTTATCCCTCTTTCCATTTTCTCGCAATCGCTCGATTTTCGCGTCTATGCTGTCTGAACGACGTAGACAACTAAAGAATATTCTAGCCTCATGAGTTTGGTTAGTACCATTTTCATCCCTCGTCTTCCCGTTTCTCCCCTAAAAGTACAAAGTTCCAAAAAAGCCTTTATGTTGTGCGTTCAGAGGAATGTATACATGTGATTGATGTATAAATTTAATTTCATGATTTCAGACCACAGCTTTTTCGGTGGCACTATTTTTATCCCTCTTTTCACATTTTCATCCATTTGTCCCTTTATCTCACCAAAACGTATGTATACCAAAATATCAATTATTTTTCATGCCTATGCAGTTAGATCAAAGCAGACTACGAAATAAATTCTTCTAGTCGCATTCGTTTGATTGGTACAATGTTTGTCCCTTGCTAATCGTCCCGCCACCAAAAAAGTACAAAAGTAAAAAAAAAACATTTATATTGCCCGTTCAGATAAATGTATACATTTAAATTCAGATTTCAAACTTCAGCCTTTTTGTTGGTGCCATTTTCATTCCTCTTTTCAAATTTAACCTAACACGCCATCCATATTTAGAAAATTATATCTTATTTTGCTCAATTATATATTATTTTGCTCTGGTCTATATTTTAAAATTTATATTAAAGTTTCCATATATTTCCCAGAAATTGAATCTTGAACGATGATGTCATTGGATCTTTAATTAAATTGGAATGAATTCCCCTTGCGCTGTGCGCTGCTACTCTCCGGAGACGACGAGTATGACGGCTGAATGAATTAGAATTCCTTTTGTATAATAGCATAAAATCGAAAAAATGGTGTCAAATTCCAATTACTGTATGAAAAGAGCAAAAAGCGACAAAAAATGTGTAATCATTTGCTTGTCCCAAATTGTTTTCCTTTTTTTTAAGCTGTGCCATTCATTTTCCGTAGACGAAAACATAATAACGTAAAATTGTGAAAACATATCGTTGAACGTTATTTTTTTGTTCGTTCGTCGTCGTCGTCTTCATCTTCCCTATATATATATCAACATTACGCAAAGAAAAAACTATTTAATACTGTTGAAATTCAGTCAAGTGTTAAACTTAACGATAAACTTTTCCATATTTCGCTCGCTTTGTCTTTACGGCGTGCAACCAAACGCCCGCCCTGCCTCCCTTATCGCAGAGCTATCAGCAGACAGGAAACGAATCGAGAAAAGGACTTCAGGGAAACGAAACGAAAAAATAGTTGTAAATTTTCCAACGAAAATTCTTAGACAAAACAATGTTGAGAGTATAAACGAGAGAGAGGAAACAAATCCGAAAAAATAAGTGGAGCTACAGAAACAGATACCTCTTTGCTGTGGCACAATGTCTAATGTTGTCGTTGTTAGTGTCAACGATAGTTACACTCGCATGTGAGAATTTATGACAGTTTAACTGTTTTTCACTTAAACTTTCCACTTGGCTGCCTGGGAGCGAGCGACTAACCCGCCCGGGATATTTTTCGATTATAATAGGAACACATGTGCTATTGTTGCAAGGGTGGGGGTGGTTGGTTGGGTTGGTGGATTAAAGTATCAATGATTTGTTGTTGTTATGACAAAAATCACATTTGGCCGTTATTCATTTCAGGCGACACATCTTTTCGTTATGTCTTGGGATAAAAACAAAAATATTTTCATTGAACTGTAATAAATATTATGTTCTTTATTTATGTCTGTGTTAATCCAATTGTCGCAAGAAGTGTGAAATAGATAAAATTAAGAAAATTGAATTTGGATTCATTGCTATGGGCGGGCGGGCCATGGAAGTGATTTAGGCGGGAGGGAAAATGTTTGAAGTGCTAGGAACAATGAACGCTTGTCATTGATAGTGTTGGTGGGATATCAATGTTTGAAAGAATTATCAAGAGAGAAACTCACAAAATAAAAATGCCATGGAAAAAAATAATTTTAGTTCTATCTCCCGCGAAAATGAAAATTTTGCAAAAATATTCAATTTGTAAATTTTGTTCGGTCGAAATATAAAAAGAATTAAACATATCGCTAAAATGGATTTTAAGTTTTGACTTATTTCTGCCATTTCCGATGAGTTTAGAGATTTAGTGGTTTCAGTCACTTGTAGGAGAATTTTATGGCGAATATTTTTGTAGAATATTTTGAACCGTAAAACTGCTGTGTTAGGGGTGTTTTTACCCTTTTTACACTTTTTACCCTTTTACACAAAAAGGACGAAGAAGACCCTTATATTGAAGAGCTAGAAAGTTAAAATGTTCCACAAAAATGTTGCTCGTAGTGTTTTAAGTAATATTGTTATACACATCCTATACTTAAAATGTAAGGATCACAAGGTTTCCTGCGCCGAATCATCATAAGAATGTGATTTTTTGCATTTTTGAAAAAATTGACCAAAAGAACCCTTATATTGATGAGGTAGGGTTATTCCACAAAAATTATCGTCGTAGTGTTCTAAGTAATATTGCTGAACACATCCTATACTTAAAATGCAATGATCACAAGGTTTACTATGCCGATTCATATCCTTATATATGGTTTCTTGCATTTTTAAATAAAGGGAACAAAAACACCCTTATATTGAGGAGCTAGAGGATTAATATGTTTCACAAAAATAATCCTTGTTATGTTCTAAGTAATATTTCTAAACACAACCTATACTTGAAATAAAGTGATCACAAGGTTTCCTATGTCTATTCATCATAATAATGTGTTTTTTTGCATTTTTGAAAATATGACCAAAAAGCCATTTATACTGAGGAGCTAGAGGGTTAAAATGTTCCACAAAAATGTTCACCGTAGTGTTTTAAGTAATATTGCGAAACACATCCTATACTTAAAATATAATAATCACAAGGCTTTCCATGCCGATTCATCATAAAAATGTGTTTTTTATCCTTTTGCACAAAAGGGACCAAAAATACCCTTATATTGAGGAGCTAGAGGGATTAAATTTTCCACAGCAATGTTACCTGTAGCGTTTTAAGTAATATTGATTAACACATGTAAGGATCACAAGATTTCCTATGTCGCTTCATCATAAGAATGTGCTTTATATCCTTTTGCAAAAAAGGTCCAAAAAAACGTTCGCCGTAGTATTTGAAGTAATATTGCTCAACACATCCTATACTTAAAATATAAGGATCACAAGGTTTCGTATGCTGATTCCTCAAAAGAATGTGATTTTTTGCATTTTTGAAAAGGAACAAAAAAGACCCCTATATTGAGCAGCTAGAGGGTTAAAATGGTCCACAAAATTTTTCTTTGTGATGTTCTAAGTAATATTGCTGAACACTTCCTATACATAAAATGTAATGATCACAAGGATTCCTATGTCGATGCATTATAAGAATGTGCTTTTTTACCATTTTGAAGAAGGGGACCAAATAGACCCTGATATTGAGGATTTAGAGGGTTAGAATGTTTCACAAAAATATTCTTCGTAGTGTTCTAAGTAATATGTAATATAATATATATACTTAAAACGTAAGGATCACAAGGCTTCGTATGCCGTTTCATCATAAAAATGTTGTGCAAAAGAGGGCAATATTGACCCCCCTCTAAAATGACCACCATACAACTTTCAAATCGCCGATACACGTATATTTTTTACCCCCTCTATTGTAATCCGTTGTCAGAAGATTGTTATTTTTTCGTGTTCGACAGTATAATCTGACTCATATATTATTTTAAATGTTCAATATCTCTAACACTGTGTTTACAATTTTCTTTTAATTTGGTGTCCAAATCTCAAAAACAATAAAAAAATCATAAAATGGGGGTATACTAAAATTGTCATTTCGACCTATAGACGTGAGATCATTTACAATATATAAATTATTGATCGTAATAAATTACTTGTCCATTCGTATCATCTAAACGAAAGAAGCTATGAGGTCCCCAATTTCCAAAAATACGTCCAATATCAGTTAGGGTTAAAATTGGCGAAATCCATCCTGAAAAATAATTACATTGAAAAGAACAGAAAATATCCGAAATACCCACTTATATTTAGTATAGAACATTTTTCGAAATTTGCTGTCTTTTACTTAATTAATATTTGGTACGTTCAATTCTTTTAGATCGTCTCATCCCAGCTCTGTCTAGAAAATGTTTCGAGACACTGGGTTCAGCTTTCTTTTATGGCATGTGCCCCTTGACTAGATAAAATGTTTCTTGAGTCACACAGGTTGGCTTCGATGTGGTCTAAATGAGTCAGTTGCTTACTCTCTGATTACCACCACAACTTAACAAAACCTATACTTAGAATTCCTACATTTCTTAAATATTGTCAAGTACAATATTACAATCTTTAAATTACTTGCTATATTTAAAATTGTCTGTCTTTCCTATCTTAATTTCTATGTAGCTAAGGTATGTTCCTTGACAATCACATTAATTTCAATTAATTTCGCATAATATTATTAATATTTTCAATTTCCTCTTATCACATTTAACCACAGAGAATGTGTTGTTGTTGGCCGGATGACTGGTGTCCATCACATTTTACAAATGTATATAATCAACATACGACCATAAATAATCGATTTAGTTTTCAAAGGACATTTATATATATGTACATATAAACGAGCATACTTGTATCTAACTTATCTTACCTTGGGAAATATGTCATAAATATTAATTAAATCATGAACAGTTTGTAAGAAATGAAGATACGCATTTACATTTGGAACAAGATAAAACTTTAATTTCCTTTTTAGGCAAGAGAAAAAAAAACATTTACAACTACATACAAATCTTCAATAAAGGAAGGAAATAATCGTACAAATCGCACACACATACACACGAAATTTGTATGCTAATGTACATTGTTTTATATGGAAATAATTTTGAAAATTTATTTCATTACTTGCTTGTTATCTTTTGCAAAAAGCTAAAGATATCAGAAAATACACGTACTACACTACACTACGCACAGTGGAGGGTAGGGATATTAGAACAATCAGTTTTTTTGAAGGAAAATCTTGTATGTGATGCGGTTGGGAGACATCGATAACATAATCGAGGTGAAATGACTCATGGGTATAATAATTACAGAAGGCCGAACCTCTTGCCATTTTTGATTTTGTTCCCTTGGAAATTAGATTTTCTCCTCACCTTCCCAATAGTTTGTCCGGCTACTGTTCTTGTTAAGAACAATTATAACAATTACATTACCACAAAAACCAAGTAAATAATCATACCCTACAGACAAGCCAACCACCCACCGAACAACACACAGAGCTAAACACAAACACAAATTAACATGAACCGTAAAGTTGGTGAAATTACAATCACAACCACAGACACACAGCCACACGTACAGATGCTCAGATGTACCACATACTATAGGCCTGTCTATATTACACAACACACGTGTCTGTGTGATAGTATTTAAATTGTCATGAGAGGATTTTGTAGTTAACACACACAAACACATACATCCAGTCCGTCCGTCCGGCTGATGATGTCTTTGTCGCTAACGGCGTGCATGTATGTGTGTGTAAGTGCAATCTTAGTTGAGGCTGCTGGAGCAGTGTAAGGAAGGTAAGTTCGAGTATTAAGTGTGTCGAAATGTTTTTATCCTTTTGAATCCTTATGATAATTGTTAATACTAAATACTTGTACGTTTTCGAACAAACACACACACACACTCATGCTCACACAAACACATTTACATGTAAATGTGTTACTTGTATAATTATTCGGATGTTAACAGTTTGTCTGCTTGGATTGTTGCTGCTGCTGTTGATAGGATGTGTCGTTGTCGTTCTCGTTGTGGGAGATTTGAATCTCTTGTCGACATCTGAATGTATCAACACAAAACAAAAGCAAAAGCTCTTGTTTGCCATAATTATTTGTCAAAATAAATTAATTATAAATACATATTCATAAATAATTAATTGTAAATGGGGTCTTAACAAGCATCTGCATGTTGAGCCCAGCATCCATATGGCCACAACAAACAGGTGGTCAAAAGTTTGCAATGCTTTTATATCTATATATATATATATTTATAATAATAATAATTTATTGTTATTATTCAACCACAAACATATTCAAACGTTAGTTCAACAGCAAAATAACTTTATAACAATTTTGTAATTATGTAGTTAGTACTAGAAAGACAAATAGTTGCTTAAATTTGGAGTGGAAAGGAAAGCAAAGGACATATTTAGAAATCCGCAGAATACATAATAAGTGACGCACATATTTTTAAAAATGAACACAAAAAGCATTTAAACAATTTAAGTACACTGTGCGACAAAAAGGGACTATTTATATAACAGCAAATGCATTATGGCTTTCGACATTTGAAAATTATATTTACAAAAGTATTGATATTACAAAAAATTACTGCATGACTATGTACAACATTTTCTGATGTATTTTGGTTTTCTTAACTCAAAAACTATAATTAAAAAATTATTGGTATTGTTTTACTTTTTAACTAAACTGATATTTTGTTATATTTATTATATCTGTCTGAACCATTTTCAAGAGCTAAAATAAATATTTAATTGATAATGTCTTGTTTAAATATCCCAATTGCTATTGATATTTTATTTATATTTATTATATTTACGTCTTCCTTTTGTTCGGTGACTTATTGTGAAATTTGACGTAGAATATTTTTCCATTCACATCACCGCAAAAAAGGAACCAAAAAGACCCTGATTTTGAGGATTTAGAGTATTAAACTATTTTATAAAAATGCTCTTCATAGTGTTTTAAATAATATTGCTGAACACATCCTATATTTAAAATCTAAGGATTAGAAAATTTCCTATAGCGATTCATCATATGAATGTGCTAAAGGAGGAAATATTGACTCCCTTTAAAATTACCACCACAATTAAACATGTATATTCTTTTTTTACCCCCTCTATCAGAAACCGCTGTCCAATTGTTGTTATTTTTGAAAAAAAAAATGCATTTTGTTTCGCAGTGTTAGATAACAGAATATTTTGTTGATAAGTGCCATTATCCATTCGTAGCAAAATCTAAAATAACAAATTAAAATCACTGTCCAACAACATTTTTGGAAAAGAGTAGCGACCCTATAATTCCGAAAGGGCATGTTGAATAATGTAGTGTTGAATGTTTTAGAATAAACTTATAGTCCAGCTGGTCTGAGTTTCTTTTTACAGTGGGTCAATGTTTTCATTATTTTTTTTTTGATCCAAGGGAGCATTATACTAAGTGCAAAAATGTTAATTTACTTAAAATAACTTAAAAATGTTAATGTATTAAGTAAATGCCTGAGAGATTTCTTACTGTAAGATCTATGTTGTAAAATCTTATCAGGTTAATTTTTGTGATAGATCTTAAACCTCTAGCTCCTATCTTTATGGGTCTATTTAACCCAAAAAAAGGACATTTAATGATTAAAATGTTCTACGAAAAAATTGTTGGGAAATTTCAGTGGGAGTAACCGAAGACACCAAAGCTGTGCTTAAATACCAAAAAAATTACATGCCAACAAAATTACTATGTTTATAAATGGTACATGTTTTTCGATAAGAAAATTTAGGTAGAGCATTGTAAACATAAAATACAAATTTAATATTTTTTCAAAATTGTCATTTTCGCGGGAGATTTGGCTAAAATGTTTTTGTATTTACTTGAACTTTCTCTATCTGGGTTTCTGAAACAATTTTGTCACAAATATTCTCACAAATATTAATTTGGTATTCTCGATAAAAGAGAAAGTTACAAAATTATTATAGGCTTTTATTAAATTGAGGATACGATATGTAAAAGATCTATGGATAAATGTAGAATTATGGCCCTCTTTGTAGATGCAAAATAATGTATGGATAAATGTAGAAGCAAAAACTTTGTAAAAAAATGACAAAATGAAATTCCATTAATTCTACAATAAGGGCTAAAACTTCTACCTTTGTCCATAGTTTTTTTAATCCCAATTATTAAAAATTTTTTTCTAATTCGCATATAAAAATAATAAAAAATAATCATTAAAAAAATCTTTTGCATCTACAATGAATGGAATAACTTCTTCATATATCCATATATCAAAGAGACATTAATTTCTGTGCTAGAGTGTTATCTATTAAGAAATGGAACAAAGTGCAAGCAAAAAATATTTTTTCGAAGAAAAATCTATATTTTCTCAATTTTATAAAACTGTTTCTAAACCACCGTTTCAATGTGAAAGCTAAATTAGCAACATTTGTAGCCATCAATTACTATTGATCGACCATATAAGCCGGTGTGATCTGCCCTATAGTTAGACATTATGTTAGCTATTAAAAATAATTTTTTTTATTTTTTTTTTCATTTTCTGAGTTTTTTGTTCCAGCAAAAAATATTTGTTCCAAATAAAAATAGTTTTTTTTTGTGTTTTTTGTTTTTTTTTTTGAAGACTGTGCCTAATCCACTGTTTGTATGTGAAAATGCAGCCATCATAATTACCTTTAATTGAACATATAAACGGGTGTGATCGACATATGTTTCCAAAATGAGTGTACAAATATTAAAGGTAATTTCTACGAAAATTGGTATTTTAGTGAATAAAATCATTCATAAAAAAATTATATACTGATATTATGAATCAGTATGTACATAAAAATATTTTTTTAAGTCTCGGATACAAAAATACAATTTTTTATTTTGGTATTTTGAATTTTGTAAAATGCGACTTTTGGGGAAATTCATTATTTGTACAATTTGTATTTTATTAGTTACATTCATTTCCATCTCATCTAAACATATGTAAGTATTTAATTGTACATTGCAGATTTATTAATATACAAGAGACTGATATTATCAAGATGTCTTTAGAAAATACCGATAATGTTTATAAGAATAACAAATGCTCTAATATTTCCATTTCTTCTTCTTCTTCTCTCTGTTCTTATGAACATTTCCATTTATATTCATTGCTGTTTGTTTTGTTTTTTCTATGGCTGACATGCATGTTCGCTGTCATGTTCTCAAGGTAAATGTCTGAATTTATTGAGGTTCAAATCTTAAGGTGACATTTGCGTATTTTGCTGGTAAATGTCATTGGTTTTATTGCCTTGCCACAGACACAATTTCTACGAAAGCTGGCACTTGTTAACCGCAGAATGCTTACAAGTCAGATACAGCTCAGGTTAAGAGTGAGAAGCGATTTAAAGTCATCTTTCTGGGTACAGATTGCAAGAAAAGTGGAAGTAAGAGCGTGCAGTCTAGAGAGGATTTTTTTCGGGGAGGGAAAAATCAAAGAGTACTCTAGGAAACACATTTTTTCGAAAGGCCATGTAAAGGGTGATTTTTTAAAAGCTATAGGAACGTTTTTCAAAAAAAAAAAAACACATAAAATTCAGAAAAAATGCATGAAATCTTTATTTGAATCGATATAATTTAATGTTTGAAGATTATTTCATGCAAATGTTGACCTTGACTGCGCCTCAAATGGTCCATCCGCTTAGTCCAATTTAGGCATTTCCACGTTTTTGAGTAACAGAGGCCCAATTGCTGCGAACGGCGACGAATCGATAATTGATGGTCATCATTAACACTGCCGATACAGCTGCGATATTTTCTTCAGTTCGCACTCTACGTAAGCGTATTGGTGGTTTAATGTCCAACAATGTAAATTTGGTGCGAATAGCCGCTTCAGTGGGTCGATTAAACTGACAATAAAATGGAAGCGCGCGATGAACTTTCTTAACAGAGCACGCATTTCGCGTTGTTCGTTTGTAAGACGATTCATGGATAAATTATAGACCAAACTGATGTTTGACAGTGAAACAAAACACGAAACGTGCGTCAGCTGTTTAAACCAGTGTTGCCAAAAAGACAATAACTAAAATGTCACCCTTTATAAGATTTTCTAATGTATTTTTGTTTTATAAACTCGAAAGCGATATTAAAATTTTTTTATTGATATATTTTTTGAAGGTTTTACTAACATTCCAATCTTTTTTGTTTACAAACTCGAAAGCGATATTAAAATTTTTATTGATATATTTCTTAAAGGTTTTACTAACATTCCAATTTTCGTCCAAGGTACCTCTAACATTTGTCCTCTCATTTCGGAAATGTAAGTCCAATAACTGTCTACTATATGTTAAATTAAAGGTAATTATGATGGCTACAAATGTTGCTTATATCACTTTCATATCGAAACAGTGTTCGAGGATCAGTCTCCAAAATTGAGAAAATATTGAATTTCTTTCGAAAAAATATAGAACAAAATTGAAAAAAAAAGTTGGATAAATGTTCTTCTTTGTAGACGCAAAAGATTTATTGAAAACATTTGCAACCATTTAAATTCATTGAATCGTTGTTTTTGCTGAACTCTTGTTCACTCCATCCATCGCTTGTCAATTTGCCTAAATGCTGACTTTTTCATGAGACCTAAAATCCAAAGGTAAACAGCAACGAACATCTCTCCGAAGAGCCGTAAACAAGGATAATTTTGTGTAGACACAGAAACAGAACATGCATAAAAAGAGAAAGGAACAACGTAAAGGTTAAACCAATGGAATGGAACACAAAGGAAGACAACTCGATTTTAACAATTGATGTGAAAATTGCTTACAAACATGACGATAAACAAACGAAGAATATTTCGATTTTCTTTCTTGTTGCCTCGCATATCCAGGCAACAATGACGAGAATATTTACAATTTTCTGTATTTTTTTTTTTTTTTTGCAAAAGTCAGCATAAAAACAAAGCTGGCAAAGGGCAATTGCTGAGAGATTTCATTTCGATTTCTTTAGGGGCGAAGTCGTAGAAAGCCGTAACAAAAAACAACAACACCAACAAGAGATTGTGACAAGCGAAGATGAAGGTCCTGAAGGATACTGAAGATAATCTGATATTCAGTTATGCAAACAAACTTCAAACGAACACAGGAAATAGGATACGCTGCACGAAGGCGTATAAGTGTTGTTTAATTTCGTTCTACACAGACACAATACTCATACGCAGTGCGTTACAGGTAAGTGTTATTTGGGCTGTGCCCCAGCCAGGTAAAACTGGCTATATTTGCATAATTTCATTTCATTTCTTTATATGTTCATTTTTTTGTTCGTTTGCTTGTCTTACAACCACTGAGGTTTGGCAATTGTGGTTTTCTCTTCGAACAACACACAAACACACTCGTATAGACAGTCTTTTACAATTTGCCCAGGAAACCAATTTTCAACAAGAAGCCTCATCATCATCATTGAATGTGGATTCATTCTTTGTGTCTCATTTGCACATATCATTAGCCTTTAAGGAATCTCCCAGATAGAATTTAATTTCGAATCATTGCCTGAAATGTGGTTTGTGGAAATGATTGAAACGACTCGGCATTCATCGGGATAGGCCAAAATGAGTTGGGGGAGAGTAAATAATCAGCATGTGAAGATGGTATTTTTAAGGATACGATAGTTTCAAACTTAGAATAGTACAGATCTGACTCAGTAAACACTAAGTAACAAAAAAAATAAAAACAAAAGTTGTACCAGAGACATAGAATTTTTTTTTGTGTGGAATTTGCATACTGATTCATAAAAAATAGAATTACTAATAAATAATATTTCTACTAAAGGTCCCACTTATATGTTCAATGAAACATAATTATGATGACTAGAAATGATGTGAATATCATTGTCAATTGTAGACAGTGGTTTAGGAATTTGGAAGAAATTTGGTTAAGGAATTTGGGTAGAATTTGGAAAAAATATTTTTTTCGGAAAAGTATTTTTTGGTGACAACAATAAATTATATAAAATAGAAAGAAAAATCAAAAACTTATTTTGTTCTACATTGCATTAGCTAACGTTCTAACAACGAAAACTATGTCCGTATGTAAAATATCTATAGATACATGTAGAAGTTATCGATCATTTTTAGTCGCAAAATAATCAGAAAAATTTTGATTTTAAAATTTTTGATTATGTAGGCTGGACCATTTAAAATTTTAAATTTGAACTACCGATTACTTTGACTTTGAAAGGTAGAATAATATTCATTTTTATTTTCAGTTTTATGTTTTACATTTGCAAAATGGGACGCTCGAACAAAATTGGGAAATATTAAAAACTTACTTCCAAAGTAGTAAGTTTTTAACGCAAACTGTAAGAAATTTACGTGGACCTTAACGAAGTAGACAAGTTTTATATGAAGTAAATCTATGGATAAAAGTAGTAGTTATGTCCCTTATAGTAGAAGAAAGTGAATTTGAAAAAATCATTTTTTATGAAGTTCTCATTGATTCAGTAATACGAAGATGATGAAATAGCTTCGACATTTATCCATAGATTTTCATTATATAGGCCTTGTTTTCTACACTAAGATCGCAAAAAATACGCTGTTTCTGAACACAATAAAATTAAATTTTTAATTATGAAGGGCATTTTAGACGTGGGACAATATTTTCCCATTTTGCTCATTCTTATGATGAATCGAAATAGGAAAACTATTTATCCTTACATTTTAAGTATAGGATGTGTTCAGCAATATTACTTAAAACACTGCGAGGGAAATTTTTGAGGAATATATTAAACCTCTAGCTACACAATTTAGAGGGTGTGTCAATATTCCCCCCTTAAGCACATTCTCATGATGAATCGACATAGGAAACCTTATTATCCTTACATTTTACGTATAAGATGTGTTCAACAATATTTCTTAAAACACTATGCGAAATATTTTTGTGGAACATTTTTACCCTGTAGCTCCTCATTATAGGGTCTTTTTGGATCCTTTTTTTTGCAAAAGGATAAAGAACACATACTTATGATGAATCAGCATACGAAGCCTTGCAATCCTTCGATTTTGAGTATAGGACATGCTCAGCTATATTCCTTAAAATACTACGAGGAAAAATTTTGTGGGACATTTTAACCCTCTAGCTTCTCAATATAATGGTGTTTTTGTCCCTTTTTTCGAAAGGATGAAAAAACACATTCCTATGATGACTTGGCATAGGAAGCATTTTAAGTATAGGATGTGTTCATCAATATTACTTAAAACACTACGAGGAATATTTTTTGGAACGTATTAACCCTGTAACTCCTCAATGTAGCGGTCTTTTTGGCCCCTTTTTTCAAAAAGGGTTACAAACACCCCTTAAAAAGGGGATTAAGGGACCAATATGGGTATTTAAACATGAAGTTGTTTATAAAATTTATCTTTTAGCTCTTGGTAATTATATGCCTCCGTTATCAAACAATATCCAGCATATGTCAGCTGTGAGGGAATAAATGCCCCTTGCTTCTACCAGAATCCGTTGGCAGAATCTTATTATTGTTTTGCATTCCACAATGTGGAATTTGCTAGAAATATGTCAAAACTTAAAATTAATTTTAGTGATAATTTCGTACTTTTTCCGAAATGCTACTAAATTGTGCCACAAAATTGAATTTTAGGCGAGCGAAGTGAATGGAAAAACATTCTTCGTCCAATTTCACTATAAGTCACCAAACACAAGAAAGCTGTAGATATAATGAATACAAATAAAATATCAATACCAATTATGATATTTAAACAGGAAGATATTTATTATTTTTTTCTTTTAATTTTTGGCAATTCTATTCCATCATTATCGAACAATGTCCAGCATGTGTCAGCTGCAATTGGAATTCTTTGTCAGAACCTTGTTATTTTTTATATTCCCCAGTGTAGTTTGTAAAGGGGTGTTACAGCTGTTAAAAAAATAAAAAATCATGATTTTCTAATTCTTTTGCGTCTACTAAGATTGTCATAACATCTACATTTATCCATAGATCTCTTACATGTTGGCAGTGTTTTTTTGCGTTTGACTGTTTGCTACTGTAAAATAAAATAAAACATTTTTTCCAATTTATTTTTTACTTTTTATGCATTTTTTCATACCAGCAAAATAAATTCTATTTTTTTCTCAATTCTTAGGAAATTGTTCCTAAACCACTGTTTTTAAGTGAAAGTGAAATTCGCTACATTTGTAGCCATCATAATTGTCTTTATTTGAACATATAAGTGCGTGTGTTTGAATCTGTCCTTCAGAAATGACAGTACAAATCCAAAGGTGCTTTAGACAAAAATTGGAATTTTATTTTTTTTAATTTATCCATAAATTTTTTTAAATATCGATTTCGAGTTTAGAATGCTAAAATACATTAGAAAATGTTGCAATTATGTCAAAATGTTTGCTACATGGTTCTATACAGCTTTCCTGAATTTAAACTGGAAATGTTCTTGGTTAAAGAACGTAGATGCTGAAGTGAAATCTAATCGAATAAAGTTCGAATGATGTCTTAGTTTCAATGAAAAGTATATTGAGGGTTTGGAGTATTACACTGTCCAACAGGTCAATTACACTTGAACTGAATGATATACGTCTGAAACTATTGCCAAATTGGAGTTAATTGATTTTTTTTTATTTTTTCATTTTCTCATTCTGTTGTCCCTTAAAATGACTTCAAAGTTCCAAACGATATAATTTTACACAAATTTTTTTAAATACTTATTCGTACCCTATGATGCCGATATAAGTATCTAATTAAAGAGGAGACTATCTGTTAAAAATACTTTAAATTGCCTACTTTTATGTGTACTAGTTTAGCATTAACAACAATTTAAAATGTTCTGTTAAAATGTTAAACTAAAGGGGAGAATTTAAATGGTCGTTAATACTAACCTAACAAAGATAGAACTATGACATTTAAAGTATTTTTGACAGATATTCTCCTCTTTAATTTGAAACCAATACCGTTATCATAGGGTGCATATATGTTTTTAAAATAATTGTTGAAAATGGCATCCTTTGGAAATTTTTAGTCCTGTAAAGGGGCAACAGGATGAGGAAATCAAAAACTAAAAACGCTAATGTACTCTATTTTCAGACGTTTTTTTAATTGTCGTACGGTGGTATCTACTCTAATTTACTAATTGTCCCCATACTTGAGCGTTTTTTCTGAGTGTACCCAGAAATTAAAAAATCATTAAATAAATATTCTAATATTCTAGAAATCCTTTCAAACAGAGCACAAGCTGTGTGAATTGTAGAGAATTAAAATCCATTGTATGTATTGAGGATTTGTAGCTTTAGCTACTACAATTTACCTAATATTTACAGACTTGAGTGTTGTTTTTCTGAGTGTATTCGAAAATAAAACTTAAATGTTCAAATATATATTCTAATATTATAGTGCTTGTTTAATAGAAATCCTTCTTCCTCTATTCTGTATAGCACTGTGTGCTGTGTGAATTCTACAGAACTCTGAATTTCCTTCCCACCTCCAATTTAATCTTTGTACATTTTCCCAAAATTACTTACAAGTATTGCTAAACCGTCATCTGAGGTTTTAATTCATTGAAATTCTCTTGCTTGTGTGTTTTTCCAAGGAAATTCCTTGATTTCCTGCCACACAAAATTCACCAATATTCAACACATTTACTTAGTTTTGGTTGGCATTCGACGCGACCAGACCAAAAGCCACTGGCTGCGTAATTGTCGACTACTGCTCAACAACGTCAGTCAGTCAGTGCATGCTGCCAGCAGACGGAAGGAAAAACCCAAAAGTAATCATCATTATTATACACACGATGTGATATTGTCAATTGCAAATGCAAACATTGACAATAACCACGGCAACCCGGGTGCACTCGATGTTCCACTTTCAGAGCCACCAAACTACAGACACATCACCACCACCACCACCCACATACAACAGCGGAGTAAGTCATCGATGACATTGTAGTGCTAAGCCAGTGAACACCAGCGAACAACCAGCAGCGCCAAGTCAACCGAGCCAGGCAATCAAACACCTCATCTGTTGTGTCAAGTTGCTTCACAGGACGAAGGACGAACTAAGTACTCGAGCCAGAGGTAATGACTGTGGGTCTGTATAAAAACTTACTAAGGACACGCTGGGGGAGGGGGCGAGGACACAAACACACACATGCACAAGCAATAAATAGAGTGGGGAGCGTTAATAACAAAGATCATGAATACAAAGCACGGGTGGCCCTCCCTTGCCACCAGCCACCAGCCACCACCACCACCACCATAATAGATACACTATAAAGTTCACAAAGTTAAGTTAATAACGTGCTGCTGCATAACTTTCTATTCTAACAAGCGGGAGCAGGTGACTTTACTGGGTATTGACATTTTCCATTCCTCTATCTCCTCCTTGCTCCGTGCTTCGCTTTCTATAGCGAAAAAAGAAAAATTCAAATTCTTCTTGAAAGCGGTGGATAGGTAAGTGAACGTGAAAGGAACCCATAAAACAGACAATTAACGATTATTGCTTTAGTATTGAAGTTGGCAAACACAATGTAAACCAAAAGTAACATGAAGGATGTAATAAAGCTTTAGCTTGAAGCTTTAAAATTTGGAAATTTAAGTTTAAACAAATATTACCTAAAATCTATGGCCGAAAAAAAAACTCAGCGGGAAACAGAATATTAAAAATGATTCAAGGGCAACAAATTAAATGAGATAAGATCACATTAAATGGACGTGACCGATCAAAGATATACAAAATGCAATGAAAATTCATATATTTATAAAAAAAAACTAAAAATATTCTATCCGAGACCTATTTTTTCCAAAACCAACACATAAATTATTATGAATATTTTTTTTTAAATGTTTACTAATATTCCGATTTTTGTCGAAGGTACCTTTAACATTTAAACTCTAATTTTATAAATATAGAACCGATCACATCCGTTTATATGTTCAATTAAAAGAAATTATGATGGCTGTCG
The DNA here is from genome assembly GCA_947397865.1 of Polietes domitor. Lineage (NCBI taxonomy): Eukaryota > Metazoa > Arthropoda > Insecta > Diptera > Muscidae > Polietes > Polietes domitor. The sequence continues at coordinate 34,083,325 of OX377619.1, read as the reverse complement.
AGAATTTTTTTCACATGGAAAAAGTGGTTCAGGAAGGTCTCCAAAAATTTAGAATAATGGGTTTCCAATGAAGCCGCTCCTGATGAGTTCTAGATAATGTCATCTTGTCATTCCTAGCTGGGATGTGAATTATATAGCCGATGTTGAAGTTAAAGAAATTTAATTTAATTTGTGTTCAAGAATTTTAAATTTCAAAAATTCTATAGCAATTAAATAGCCCTAAGCTCTTCACTCAACACATTATCAATATCACTCCTCTGCCACTCACTTGCTGCTGTTTATAAATCATCGAATATTTTACCATTATAATTGTCTACGAACTTAATGCAGACCCACTTATTATTATTTATATTCAACGGTTTTTTGTTGTGGCTACAAATTATAGCACATGAAAATCTCCACTCGGGCAAAAACCCCATGCCAACATTGGCGGTGCGGGGGAGTTTCGGGTTTGTCACTTACTCGCCCAGGCTGCTGTCAATAACGATTGTATAGAGATATATTCGCTGGAAAAAATCCCCATTGATTTTGATTAATGATTTTGCATCACAAAATGCGAAACATAACAACCCATGCCATGCAACAAAACAGAAAGAGCCAACATGAATTATAAATAATTTCAGCGCTAAAAAAGCAACAACATGACAGGTCCTCCTGTCGAAGCGTTGCCAAAGCGAGAAACACCCCAAAATCTGTTTATGAGGGTCTAAGTATAATTATACACACTTAAGCCCATATTATTCGAATGGATACAAATGATAGTTGTTGTTTTTTTTTCTAGAAATCTACCCTCCCCTCTCACTGCACTTTTTCTACTACAGCTGTCATTTAGAAGAAGACAAAAACATGATACCCCGAGAATGGAGGTAGTGGTCCTTATGGTAGTTGTGTTAAATGATAGTGAAAGGTTAAGTGTCATCGCCAATGTGTCGGAACAGACGCTAAAACTGAAGAACTCTTGTCTGGCTTTGTTTCGCAGCGACCAAATCTCTGTATCTCATTCGTGAGTCGTAACACGTTTAATGGTGGTTCTCTTGCGGAATATAACATAAAAGAGCATTGGACTGTGTGTGAGTATGGTAATTAACAGGACTGTGGTAGTTAACAGTGCCGTCTCTTAACAGCCAGAGAGAGAGAGATAGAGAGCTCTCGTGAGGGCAACATATTTTAAGAGAATTCAAAAGTGGTTCTAGTTACTGTGAAAACACTAAGAGAGATCGAAAAAACTAGTTCTCCAGGGCAGACGTCAAATGCAAATGCTACGGGCTCTGCATTTATCTATCGGATTTCTTCAAATAGGCCTTGTTTTCTTTGCATTATAAAATAAATTAGATCCCAGCTATTCTAAAATAAAACAAAATATTCGCTTGTCTAATTTTAATAACAGTTTTTCACCCTATTTAACAAACTGTCATCACTTTTTAAAAAAATCCTTTGCGTCTACAAAGAGCGCCATAACTTCTATATTTATCCATAGATAAGTATAGACATTATTTTATTCGTTAGAATGCCAGCTATTAACAACAAAATCCGAAATTATTTGTTCCATTTTTTTTTTCTAAAAAAGTCTATGATAATAAATATAACGTATTTGTTATAGACGCTAGTTGAAACCTCGTTTAAAGACAAACAGTCGATTAACTGGCCTCTGGTACGTATACGTGTTATTTATTATTATTATTATCAATTTTAATATTACTCATACGTAAAACTTTCTGTGTAAAAATCGAGAACAAACAAACGTTTATTCACAAACAATTATACAGGACAAATGCTAAGGGAAAAGTGTGGAAATTCATTACATTACAAACGTGCGAGTAATAAATAATTAGGAAATTTTAGTTTATATCACTCTTTCTACTATACAATTCCTAAGGGAAAAATGTGGAAATTCATTAAATTACAAATGTGTGAGTAATAAATAATTAGGAATTTTTAGTTTATATCACTCCTGTATTATATGTCATAAGACGACCGAATGGTTTCGAATTACTGTCAATTTATTGCCGAAATAATTTTTTATTCTTTTTTTTTCAAAAAAATCTACAACAAATATAACGGATTTGTTATCGATGGTAGTTATACAGATTTAAAAAAAGCTATCGGTTAGCTGGCCCCTGGTACGTATACGTGTTATTTATTATTATTAGCATTATTAATATCACTCATACGTCAAACTTTCTGTATAAAAATCGAGACAAACAAACGTTTATTAAGAAACAATTCTATTGGACAATTCCTAAGGGAAAAGTGTGGAAATTCATAACATTACAAAAGTGTGAGTAATAAATAATTAGGAATTTTTAGTTCATATCACTCCTATATTATATGTCATACTCATAAGACGACCACATGGTTTCGAAATACTCTCAATTTATTGCCGAAATTAATTTTTTTTTTTTTTTTTCAAAAAATCTATAACAAATATAATATCGACGCTAGTTATACAGATTTAAAGAAAATCAGTCGATTAACTGGCCCCTGGTACGTATACGTGTTATTTATTATTATTAGCATTATTAATATCACTCATACGTAAAAGTTTCTGTGTAAAAATCGAGAACAAACAACCAATTCTACTGGAGGGAAAAGTGTGGAGATTCATTAAGTTTTATCATAGGCTAATGATAAGACGACCGAATTGTTTAGAATTATTCTCAATTTATTTTATATTTTTCTTTAAGATTTTCATTTATTTTCTTTAAAAAATTTTAAAGAAAAAAAACACAAATCATAATGAATTCAACAGTGACACACTTGTCGCAAAGTGAACAATTGATTTTAACCTTGTTTTGTTTACTCGAGTCAAAAAAGTTTTGTCCTATCGAAAATCTGACGCTGCATAATTAAATACCTGAGCCAGAGCACCCGCCCCCCACCCGAAAGCAGAAGAAATGGTACAACATTTACTCCAGCCAAAGTAAAAGAAAAATGATAAAAAGTTACCAAAAATGGTGACCACAGCGGGAAACTTTTCTCATTTAAAAAACAAAACAAACGAAAGAAAATGCAAACTTTTAAAGATAACAAACAAACACAAGTTGAGCGACACAAAAACAAACAGCCGAAAATACCTTCGAAAAACCGAAAACTTTAAACAAATTATAACGAAACTTCAGTTTCAAGTCTATGCCAGGGACTAATTAAACGTAAACGTTAACGCCACGAAAGGAGAGATGGTGTCAACAGCATCGCAGGACAATTTTGTGATAGCAAATGACACAAAACCATGGCAGTTGCGGGGTTCAATATGTGAGTGATTAGCAATGTTGGCCACTCTCGAAGATTTCGAATTTTCGATATAATTAACTTTAGTGACGCCATTGATAAAACTCCTTCCCGCTCATTGAGTTCAGTTCAAAAGTTTAACTTTGTTTGGAAGTTAAGATTGACAACTATCGAAAGCCAGTAGCAGCTCCAATGGATAGTTTTTAAACTCTGGCGGTTTGTTTGCCAACATGACGAAGATAAAGTATTCGCCAGTCGCGAAATAGTTGCAAAAGGGTTTGTTCTTCGTGTAGGAGTGCGTGTGTGGGTGTGTGAGTACCCCCCTCCCTCCTTGAGTTACAAGTTTAATGAAGTGTTGACATCACGAAGTTTCGAGTTGATTTTATTTCCTGCTGTACCAGAAATTATCATAAGTTAAACGCTCGTTAAATTTAATGGCATATCTTCAAGGTAGCCTTAATTGGGATTTTGCGTTGCAAGACAAAGTTTTCTAGAGTTCCATATAGAAATTAACCGAACAGGTTTAAATGGGAAATGTTATAAAAGTTATAGAAAAATTCCTTACCAATTGTTAAATAGCATAAGGAATGTGTAAAGGAGACTTGAAGGTACTTGAACTTTTTGCCTTATTAAACATGGACGTTGCAGATAACAAATAAAACAAATTTAGTCAACGGCTATTCAAAAATAAAAAAGAAGAATAAACTAGCAAACGCGTACATTATGATTAGAGATGGTTCTGTTTGGAGTTTATTCCTTTCATGGCCCATATCACCCTTATTTTCAAAAAAAATCATTAATGTAGTGCATCTCTGTTGTCAGAGAAATGTGAACACCGAATTTTACATTTCTATCTACTACAAACCATATTTATTATTTTAATTTTTGGCGGGTCCACTCGGAATTTTTTAAACACAACAAAATAGATTTTTTTAATTTTCTATTAATTATCGATTATTAACTATCGAGCTTTAAATTTTGCGAATATTTCTACATGTTTGCTAATACCCCAGAAACTACTAAAAATCTCATATTGGAATTTTCACAATAACTATTTGCTGAAAAGTTAAAAAAAAAAATATTTTTTTTTTTAATTTCAAGAATTCCTCTACAAAAATATTATCTCAATATCTTTTACAGAATAAAAGTTAAGACTTGACGTGAAAAAAATTCAACGTTACAGGGTTACCACAGTTCCGAAATTATTTAAAAGTTTATTCAAAAGTTTGCATTCAGCAAATTTCATTAAAATCAGCAGACAATTGAAGAATTCTCATTAGTTAAAAATGGACTAACTCATTAAGGACAATCCAACAGACGGCCATACAATGTTCAAAGCTTGGTATCACTATCTAAACATGATTGAAAAAAAACCCGTATTTGTTTCTCATAAGGCTTATAAAATTCTGTGTTTTCCTCTGTGTTAGAACCAACATAATACCAAACCACGATTTTACCATTTTTTATTCAATTTAAATTCCATCAAAATTCACTAATCTCTTGATAATCGAAGTCTCGAAAAGTTATTTATGTTGCCCGTCTCTGTTGTCAGAACATTGATTTTCTCGATTAGCTCTGCAACACTTTGCTTTGTATTACTTTTATCAGCTTTGTCCTTAAAATTAAAAATTTCAAAAATTCATTTATGTTGCCCTGCCGAAATGCACACTCAAAATCCTACAATTCCTGCTTTAGTTGCTGTATCTTTCTATCCCTTTGTATACAACTTTAATCTTAAAAATTTCGAAAAAAAATCGGTAGAAATTTTTCCAAAAATATTTTTTTTTTGCGTTCATGGCATCGGGGAGTATCGTCGTATTTACCAAATTTCAAGATTATACATGGAGCCGTTTGTGAATCAGTGCGATGGTACCATTTTTATCCCTGTTATCCCATTTAACCCCATAAAAATACAAATCTCACAAAAAATCCATTTATCGATTCACACATCGAATTTAATGGTCCTAGCTGCCAATCTGTGGTAGTTACCATTTTTGTCCTCCTTCTGTTCACTTTTGCTCTAAATGTACGAATTTCGAAAAAGCTTATGTCGACACACCGTTTTTAATGATTCCAGCTTCAGCTGTGTTATCGGTACCATTTTTAACCTCCATTTCCCATGTTTATCATTTAAAGGTGTGAATTTTGTACTAACGAAAATATTTTAAGACTCTAAAAAGTATAAATGATTTGAAAACGGCTTGTACATGCAGCCGTTTGGCCATTTTTATCCCTTTTGCCCATTTTACCCCATCAAAGTACAAATGGAATAAAATCCATTTATGTTGATCGTCTACGTTGTCTGAGACTTGTACATTAGGGCGTACCTCAAAAAAAAAGTTCGCCGTACACCTTCGAATATGAAGTATTATTGAAAGGTAGTTTCAAAAAAAAAATTTTTATTTTTTTATGCCGAACGTAGGGGTCGCGCTTTTACATTTTTCTATATAACTTGTATTTATAAACGGATTTTAAAGTGTGATACATCGATGTTTTTGTCTCGACGAGGCCGATTTTTTGTCTTTGGAGTCATTGAGCTCAAGCACCCCCTTCTGGTACTTACCCATCATTTCTCAGTTGCTACTACCCTAATGTACCACTCTAATAATCGAAAATTAAAGCTCGCATAAAATCATGAATCATGTTTGAGCTCAATGACTTCAAAGACAAAAAAATCGGACAAAAACATCGATGTATCACACTTTAAAATCCGTTTATAAATGCAGAAGTTATATAGAAAAATGTAAAAGCGCGACCCCTACGTTCGGCATAAAAAAATAAAAAAAATTTTTTTGAAACTACCTTTCAATAATACTTCATATTCGAAGGTGTACGGCGAACTTTTTTTTTTTACTTGTAACCTGGTACGCTCTATTGTACATATCGAATTTCATACTTTGTCTGTAAAACTATGGTAGTTACCATTTTTATACCCTTTCGCTGAACTTCTTCTCTAAAAATAGAAGTTTCAAAAAATCTCATGATTGACGTCTTAACAGCCGGTGATATGTTCACACCGTTTTTAATGATTCCAGTTTGGCATATATATATATATATATATATATATATATATATATATATAAATATATATATATATATATATATATATGACTCTAAATGTTGCGAAAACTGATTATCGTTTGGTCAGAGCATCCCTTTTCCCATTTTACGCCTTAAAACTACAGAATTCCAAAAATTCTGTTATTATAAGTGTCTATGTTGCACTGTGGGGCCCCTGCCAGCAATCATTGGCAAAAGTCAAAAATTTGATAAAAGCTTTTGGTAAAACTGATAATACCAATAGATAGAGAACTTATTATCGATCAAAAATTGTGTTTTATATAGCCGCTCAAAATTGATTCATTTTTCAAAACTCAAGAAAAACAAAAAGTGAAAAAAAAATTAAGATTCATAATTGAGTTACAAACAAACTATTTACCCATTTTTACATCTTCGGTCTCGTTTGAATTTGATGAAATTTTCGCATTTTATAAAGCAACTTATTTGGAGTACTATGACTGTCAGAGTCTTGAAATTTTTTGAGAGTTTATTAGGTATTAATTTTGAATGTTGTGAAAAAAATGGGCGGAATTGAAAAAGATGGCGTGGTATGTCCCATACGAAATTTAAATCTATTATCAAATATATTCATATATGTGACACTGAGAGTTCTGCAATTTTGTGGGAATCCATTCACTATTAATCTGGCAGGTTGGGAGAAAATGGGCGGTATTGCTGAAAGGGGTGTGGCACATCTCATAGGAAATTAAAACCAGTTATAGAGTATTTTCTCTTACATGACACCAAGTTTCCCAAAAAATATGCGTGAGTTCATTAAGTTTTCACTTACGTAGGCAAGTAACAAATGGGTGGGATTTGAAAGATGTTTGTGGCATCTTCTCTAAAAATTAGAACCCAATATGTATTCCGTTATATGACAACAAGAATCTTAAAATTTTGTGTGAATTCATTGAGTATTAATGTGAAAATTTGGGGAAATAGTGGGCGGTACGAGAAAAGTGGGGTGGCACCTCCCACATAAAGTAAATATATCCCTATAAATATTATAAAAACTTTTGTCTCTTTTTGGAACTTCATACACATAGGATCTATAGGCTATATATTTAAAAAAAAAAACTAGCATTGGGGGAGGGAGGGGCATGGCAAAACTGTTTTTGACAATAACTTTATAAAAATTAGTACATATATATTACTGAGCACGAAAAAAAATATAAACCGGAATTTTGATTTTTCGGTATGTGTTTTTTGTCTGGAGAAGCGGTTAACTATAATTATATTAGTTAACTATAATTATATCAGTTAACTATAATTATATTACTTAATATGTGAATATATGTTATGTTATATCAAAACTAAATAAAAAATGATTAGTTTGATAACAAAAAAGTAAATGTAAAATAACAGCAAAATATAATGTTTTTGAAAAGAAAGAAAATCCATATTCAACGTCTGATTTTGATGCTCCCAGTAAGTATATTACCAAATTCGTGTTCTCATTTTAAAGCCTATGATGTTTTCTTTACAACAAAATTTTACTTCTTTAATTATATTCCCTATTTCAGAAGTTATGATTTTTGCAACAAAAAAGGTCAAAAGTCCCCACTGTGCGTTGTCTATGGCTTGTACATATCGAAGTTTACCTCTCAAACTGTGGTAGTTACCATTTGTTACCCCTTTCGTCACCTCTATAAGTACAAATTTCGAAAAATGCATGCTCGTTCATGCCAAAAGTGGAATGACCGTTCAATTTCAAGCTTCTAGGCCAAGCTTTTTATCAGGGCGCAAGTACCATTTTTATCCCTTTTAACCTCATTTTACCTCTTAAAATCCTTTCGCCGTATTTTTTCAATTTCAAGATTCTAGGCCAAGCATTTTTATCAGGGCTCAAGTACCACATTCATCCCTCTTAACCTCATTTTACCTCGTAAAATCCTTTCGCCGTATTTCATTCATTTCATTCCAGCTTCAGCTATTTTTTTAGTACCATTTTTATTCAATTTTCCCTAATTTACGAATTTCGAAAAAACACCTTCATTTGGCGTATCTGGAGACTAATATAAGTTTTCTACAAAAATGTATTTATCAATATTTATAAATGATTCAAAAACGGATTTCTGCAAATCGAACAAACTTGTTGACAACCCTTTCGGTTGTCCTTTCTTTAAATGACATATCCCTACCTCCTCTCCACTGAAATTAATTTTGGGCTACATTGAATAGATTTATTTCAACGGAAGGGTAATATTTCCTCTTCAGACAATCCTTTTGCTAATCCCTGGGCGTAGCAGTCCTTAACCATGACAACAAATATTAAGCTTTAATTCATTCGAGGTGTTATTTACTTCTTCGAAAACCACAACAACATATTCCTCCTTCTGTGTGTGCGTGTGTGTCCGTGTCTGTCCGCATCTATATATATTATACATAATTATGTTAATGTCTCTATAGCTAATTCAAATGGCAACATAAGAGTATGTACGTAGTTGTGGAGGCAGACAGACAGGGAAATCAAATAAATTTCACAAATCACATAAAAATCCCATACATAACAGATATTTTCTCGTTAATGTTCCGCCATCAAATAGTCTATAAAAACACTATAAATCTTGTGAGTTCTTTCCTAACATCTCACTAGGTTGTCAGAGCGAGATAGGGAGAGAGATTGAGAGAGAGTATCCTTTGTATTGTGTGCTTCCTGTTTGTTTATCACTTTCTCGGGGATTCCTTGAGTGAGTTTGAGAATGTGCCTTTATAACAGCCGTATAATGGAACTTGTTGTAAATAAATTCTCATTTGTTATGACGTTTTAGTGTATTTTTATTCGCAAAATACATACACACACGGACACGGGCACTCACACTTATATGTGTGTGCGAGCCTTTGATTACTTTTTGTTTTGTGTTGTTTTGTTTTGCCCGCTACTGCTGTTACTTATTGGCATTCTTTTTTGTTTGGGGTTTTCTGGTTAACATTCGTTTGATTCCTTGGCCGTGTAATCAATCAATTTTATGCTTAATTTATCATTTACTACATGACAATTTATCTTAAACATATATCTAAGGCCTTTTTTGTTGCTCATTCATTCACGCGCTGTGGCCCTCTCCACTTTCGTCCTTGTTTTCGTTTTCGTTTTTTTTTTTTGGTCCTAAACAAGCACAATACGGGTCGTGTGTTGTAATGCCCTGGAATGGCATATTGTGGCGGCCAAGATAAGATTTAAAGATGCAGCAATCACAGTACTTGGGGTTTTCTGACATTGTGACTTTTGATTTTGGTACATGAGCACGAGAGAGAGTAACATTATATGACGAGGGCATTAAATTGAAAATAACAGTAGCTAAAAATGTTGTGATGTGCAGATGGATGAGAAAAAAATACAGATTTTTTTCACCAGGAAATGTGATCTTTTTTAAAGGTCGTGCCTTAGTGCTCGTGGCCAGTAAGAAGATATTCTCATTGAAGGTCAAATGGAACTTGATAAAACATCTGAAGGGTGCTTGAGTCATTTGATCGCATTAATTGTGCCGACAAGGCTAAGCGACATCTTCAATATTCAGGACAGGTATGAAACCGAAATATTGTGGAACAACGCATTTAATAAACCCAGGACGCATTAAACAAACCAAAGATTAATTTTAAATGGAAATATCCGCAGCATTTTTGATGCAAGGTGAAAGTAAGTTGTTTTCATTATTTCCATTAAATATTTTTAATTATAACTGCAGTCACGTTTATAATTCTTGTAAATTAAGCTCCTTTATTAAACTAAAGGGTGATTTTTAGCTATTATCTTTTTAGCAACACTGGTTTAAACAGCTGACTCACGTTTCGTGTTTTGTTTCACTGTCAAACATCTTCAGTTTGGTCTATAATTTAACCATGAATCGTCTTACAAACGAACAACGTTAAGAAAGTTCATCGAGCGCTTCCATTTTATGGTCAGTTTAATCGACCCACTGAAGCGGCTATTCGGGCTATTGTGACCAAATTTCGCACCAAATTTACATTGTTGGATATTAAACCACCAACACGCTTACGTAGAGTGCGAACTGAAGAAAATATCGCAGCTGTAGCGGCCAGTGTTAATGATGACCATAAATTATCGATACGTCGCCGTTAGCAGCAATTGGGCCTCTGTTACTCAAAAACGTGGAAATGTCAAAATTGGACTAAACAAACATTAAATTATATGGACCGTACTATCCATTCAAATAAATATTTCATGCATTTTTCTGAATTTTATGTGCTTTTTTGAAAAACTTTCCTATAGCTTTTAAAAAATCACCCTTTATTAGCTGCTAATAGAAAATTACTTGAAAAATTCAAAGATGTACTTTTTGACTATTAAGCAATTACAGTGATTTAAGATTTTTTTAAATTTGATTATTTTGTATTAAACTAGCAGTTAGCTTGAAATTCGCCAAAAAATATATTTTTTGTCTTATCAGAACAAACGTTACGAATTTCTTAATATTACCCTATGAAAAAAGTCCTAATTTTCGATTCATCGGGAAATGCAGTTCTATTTCCCTTTTTCAGAAGTAAAATTTTGCAAAATTTCATTAAAATCGGTTGTTCCGGCCACAACCACGTCTACCTCCCAAATAGCTTAAAATAAAAAATAGTCATATATTTCTTATTTAAATATATGTGTGAAAACAAATCATTACCATTGATTACATGTGAGCCCACAGATAAATGAAAATTGCCAGTGTCACTCCCAACGCCCAAATAGAATTTTTTTTTTCGATTTCGAAATCTCAGATAAAACTCCATGTAACTTTTAATCTATGGTAGTCAGCTCTTATAAGGTAATAAATTGCTACGGCTTACCAGTTCAGCTCAACATTTGCAAAAAATCAGGGTATAATGGCTTACCGTTTTTTGTTACTTAATAAATCATTCCTAATAGCCTGGCAAATCATTTTTATAAATATATCGAATGATTGGTATATGTGTATTTTGCAATGCATACTTTTAGGGTTAAAATAAATTTACAAATGAAATATTATATTGTTGGTCATAAGGTGCAAATGAATACACTTATTTGAATGCCGGAACAAATATCGACCCTAATGATATGCTTTCAAAAATTGATCAACTGTTGATGTAGCAAGCATGAGTAATTTCTGGTTGGCTTCTGAGCATACAAAATAGATGTTTGCAACTCTTTTTCCCATGAGACCCCAATGTATCAAAATTTGTAAAAACCAAGGCATCGTTCGGCTTCGCGATTACAGTGTTACAGCGAATGGTAAAAATTAAACACAATGAGGAAGGACAACCCTCAGCAAACATAGGCTTGAAAAGGAAACGAAATTACATTTTTTAAAGCAAATGAATACTTTAAGAGCACAAACGAAATTCGAATCATAATCATATTCATATATACCAATAATAAACATTTCAACGATTTGAATATTTATTAACTTTAAATAATTTCCACTATATCGCAAAAATACAATACATTTAGAATACATTTGATTGGTTGTTCGGTGCTGAAATAACTAAGAAAAATTCGAAATTGGAAGATTTTTGCACTGATGATACCTAGTAGTACAGACCACACCAAGCCCCCTAATATACGAGACATTAAAGTCATCATAACTGTTTTCAGTCTGATTGATATTTTAATATTCGTTATAATCAAATATAATATGGACGAAATTGCCGCAATCCTTCTAGTACATACCACACAAATAAACAAAGCCTTTGGTTGATAGAAAACATATAATAACTTCAATATTCAATTCGATATTTGAAAAAAATGTTTATAATTAAATCAAAATTTAAAAATATCGGTACTTTTGCCACCCAAATGTTTCTATCTAAGTTATCTTAAAGCATTTATAACCCCTAAAACATTTCTAGAACTCCTCTGTAATAATTATTAAAAAATATATTTTTTTCCTAATTTATCACACCGTGCAACATTATTTTTGGACCCGAACAAGACCATATACACATGAATTGAATTTTTTGGTGATCTTTTCTTTCTTTTATAAGAATAAATTTGTCTTAACCCATTAGAACACTGGGTCAAAATGGGTTAATAATTTATTTTCATACTTTCGAGGGCCATACATAGGCAATATGGGTATCAAATAAAAGAGATGAAAGTGTGTTAAAAATACTATAAACGGCATGCCTCTATTTGTATTAGTTTAGCATTAACAACCATTTTAAGTTTCCCCCCTTAAATAGTAAAATATGAATAAACTAAATAAATGAGACGGAAAACTTGAAATTCTTGTTAATACTAAACTAATACAGATAGAAGCATTATATTTAAAGTGTTTTTAGCAGATGTTCTTCTCTTTCATTTGATATCCATATGGCCTTTGTATGCCTCGCTAAAGTATGAAAATAAATTATTTAAACATCTATATCCTTTGATATAAAAAGGAGAAAGGGCCATCAAATGAAAAATTGATTACACAGTTTTTCTACATACGATTTTCTTGCTCAGTTCCAATAAAATAAATGCAAAATTGTCGCATGGTGTTATTTTTACTTCAACATAGATGTCCAAAAGACTTTAAAGAAATTGGTTTTAACTTCAGGATAAAATTGCTATAAACTCATGTTATGGCAACCCATCTATTCTGTCAAATTTTGCAACCAGATTGATTTCAATTTCATTTGCTGCTCCGGCAAGGTTTCCGGTATCTATGGCCACAATATGTCAGGTGTAGTAATTGTTTTTTCAATCTTCGCCAAAAAATGTCATATCGCGGCTGAAAGTTCCGCGTTCCACGTTCGCTAACATGAAACGTACATACACACACACATATATAAAAGAAATGTATACATCCAATCCATATCATATTACAAAACTAAACTCAAAGACACTCACTCAGGCAAAACCCAGTGATGGAAGATGTCCTTTTTTTGCCATGGCGGTCGTGTTGCACATCAATGACAACCATCACATATTACGTGTACTGCCGCATAAAACACAGCGAGTCAGAAAAAAAGAAAATATTCTATATGCCATCACTGACTTTGTAATCTTGTGGTTGGGATGGGTTGCTCTACCTTTTTTTGATGCGTGGAATTCGCTTTTGTTTGGCATAAAGTGAGGAGCCGGGGATATTTTCCAATCATAACTGAGAGTGTCGGACAAACTGGCACCAGCCAGGCAGCGGAAACCACTAAAGCCGTTTTCATCAGTGTACCACAGTGTAGTATTTTTCGCGTTAACATGATGTTGATTTTTTCTTAAATCTTTTTCCAGGAAAAAAATACTTTTTATACGCCACACACACACGCATATATCTTATGCCTTTTATCCTTGATGTAGGTGTTTGTAACAACAACAAAAAAAGAGCGAGTTTTTGGAAACGTGTTTTCGAACGAAAAACTACTAGCAACTGATATTACTTATGAATGTGGCGAAAACGTGCTGCACGTTCGCCGGCGTTGTGTTATAAATTCGTGGCACTTTTTTTCGCTGGCTGCCTGCTGTTTGGAAACTTTAGACGGATTTTCCACCCGGATATCTGCAAACGTGCATTGCTTGCATTCACATAACAACTATTTTGGATTTAATCTAATCAGATTTCGTACTTATGTACGTTGTTATTTACGTTTGCGTCTAACAGACTTGTAATGGATTCGTTCATGATTGAAATGGGATTATTATGCGTTTTTTGTGTTTGTTAATGAATACCCAGCGTGATTTAATCGTCTCAGCAACATATTTACTTGTATTATATTAAATTTATGCTAAACAATGTTTTGTAATCATTATGTACGAAAAATATGTCGAATGATGAGTTTCGATTTTGTAAAGTCAAACAACATTAAATATTTATTTTTTTATTTCAATTTTCAACGAAAGTACCTTTAAGATTTTCAATAAAAAAAATTCTACTGGAGCATACTAAAAGTGAGTCTAAAAAATTAACTTAGTTTAAGTACATTTCTAAATTCTAAATTAAACAAAATCCTCCATCAGTCATTGTCTGTCATATATTTATTTATTTTTTTTTTTTTGAAATTTATTTGGTTGCACTGTATTAAATTTTCATAATAAAAAATATGCAAAATAAAGACCCAATTTAATTTTACTTACATACATATTTCTATTTCCGGGTCTACATGAACTTACGTACTTGCCAAGATTATTACAATGTATTGTAGCAATGTTTAATAAAACAAAACGTGTGTTTTACCTGCAACGATAAAAATAAAATTTTATTAGTTTCACTTGTAATCACTTGTGTATCGTATACATATATGCTATTACAACTCTTTGGTATTTAGTAAAGTAATGTGTATTATAAACAATTAAACGGAACAGAACAGAGCTATTCTAGCTTCCTATTGTTTTTGCTTTTGTTCTTTTTCTTGTTGGCTGAGTAGACATTTATGCTGTTAATTTTTATGCTCTTCTTGTGTTATGCTTTTCTCCTTCCCTTCCTTCTTTCTCGTTTGGCAACATATGTTTATTATTAATTTTTATCTTTGTCTAAGAGTGTCCGTGTTCCGTTTTGCCACACCATTTGCCACAGATTTGCAAAAGTAATGCATGTGGGGTGGGATGGGGTGGGGTGTGGCAAAACAAGGTCTTAAAAATTAATGTTGCTGTAGGTTTGCAAGAGTTTTAATTAAGCGGGGCTCTTCGTTCCTTCAGTGTTTGTTAATTTAATGCCGAACAATATGTGGCGGTAACATCTTCGACAACAACCATACAATCGCTATTAACCAGGTATCAAGAAATGCTGCACAATGGGATTTTTGTATTTGCTATCTTCAGGCTCATTACTCTGTGCAACACAATTTTCCGAAGGGTTTTTTGGCTTTACAAACTCGAAATTGTTTATGTATTATTTATTTTTAAAACAATTTAATATATTATTTGTACTCTCATTTTGGAAATATTATTACAATTATATCCATTATGGGGCATTCCAGGACAAATCGGACAGTTCAGAAAAAAATATTTTTGATTTCCTCCATTTTATTAGTACCCACTAAAAACTCCCTGGTATACTTTGAGTTTTTTCTGGTTACTCGTTAAAAATATATAGATTTTTTAAAAATCGTTAAATAGTAGTTTTAATTTATTTTTGATTTTCCAAATTTTCAAAAAATTAATAAAATTATTAATTATTATAGGCCCACTTTCAACCAAAACCTCAAAATTGACAGAATAAATAGATTTTTAAATAAAAATCTCAAAGTATACCAGGGGGTGTTTTTTTTAAAAATTGATGAAATCAAAAATATTTTTTTGAACTGTCCGATTTGTCGTGGAATACATATACCATACCATATACACTATCATATTCAAACATCATTTTCACATAGAAAAAGTGGTTTTGGAAAAGTTTCCAAAAAATTGTGGAAAATTGATTTCCCCCCTAAAAATCCATTAAAAATTGAAAGGACATTCTTGTATTTTTGTCTTCAGGCTGAAATGGTATTCCACTTCATTACACAATTTTTTAATTCAATTTATTTTATTTTTTGAAGGGTATTTGGGCTTTAAAAATTCGAAAATGATATTAAATACCATATACCATACATGATACATATACCATACCATATCATACACTATCATATTCAAACATCATTTTCACATAGAAAAAGTGGTTTTGGAAAAGTTTCCAAAAAATTGTGTAAAATTGATTTTTCCCCGAAAAATCCATTAAAAATTTAAGTGATATTTTTGTATATTTGGTCTTCAGGCTGTAATGGTATTCCACTTCATTGCACGATTTTTTAATTTAGTTTATTTATTTTTTGAAGGGTATTTGGGCTCGAAAATGATATTAAATTTTTTATGAATTATTTATTTAAAAAAAAATAATATTATTTATTATTTGTACTCTCATTTTGGAAATATAATTCCAATCATACCCTAACATCATATGCCAATATCATTTTCACACAGGAACTGTGGTTTTGAAAAAGTTTCACAAAAAAATTGTGAAAATTTGATTTTTCCGAAAAAAAACAAATATTAAAAATTGAAACGCTTTATAACACTGTCCGACAGTCCATATTACACTTGAAGCAGAGAGTTAATTGGCGTTTTTAGTTTTTTATTTTCTCATCCTGTTGCCCCTTAAAAGGACTACAAATTTCCAAAAGATACAATTTTTCAAAAATTATTTTTAATAATTATTCGCACGCTATGGACACCTGTATAAATGTCAAATCAATGTGTATAATATGTGCTAAAATCACTTTAAATTTCAAGCTTCTTAAGTATTAACAACCATTTAACATTTTTTCTCTGAAAAAGCAAGATATGAATAAACTAGAAATATTGAAGGGGGAAATTTGCAATAGATGTTAATACTGAACTGATATTTAAAATATTTTTAATAGATATTCTCCTCTTTAATTTGACACTAATACCGCTGTCATAGGGTGCAAATACGTATATAAAATAATTTTTTTGAAAAATTATTTCCTTGGGAACTTGGTGGAACAGGATGAGGAAATGAAAATCGAAAAACGCCAAGTATCTCAATTTTGCCTATAATATCATACGTATACCATCCGGTTCAAGTCTAACGACTTTTTCCAAAATTTTCGTACGGTGTAATCAAAAATATATCAAAATCATCGTAACAATGACGTGATTTAATTGCATCACCATTTATTTTATTGCATCAAAGCTACATAGCATCAATGTAGCGATTTCCATCATAGCATCTTCTTTCTCTTCGAAAGTGTTATCCGTTCACTTCAAAAT
Source organism: Polietes domitor (assembly GCA_947397865.1). Lineage (NCBI taxonomy): Eukaryota > Metazoa > Arthropoda > Insecta > Diptera > Muscidae > Polietes > Polietes domitor. The sequence goes on along the minus strand of OX377619.1, from coordinate 34,066,365 downwards.
TACTTTCAATATAAAAGTTCTTATCACCCATTGAATGCAATAAGTTTTATCGAGATTTAAAAACCCAACTCCTTCAATCACTTGAACTTTCTCGAAACATTACAAAAAACACTACTTCAAATCATCTTTAAGTCAGTCAGTGTAACACAAAACTAAAAGACCAACAATTGTAACTTTAACATGGCCAGAGAAGAAATATATTGCAGACATACAGCCTGCTGCAGTTTTCATTAATTTCCACCCATTGCACTCCCAACTAAACCGAAACCAAAATGCAATAACGACACTCTTAACTGCCAACGAAACGAACGCAACTCTGGCCGTATTTGTTTTAACATCGTTTTTCACTTGTCCACCCACTCTGCAGGGGAAGAAGCAGCACTACCACTACCATTGCTGCGATATTAAAACTACTCGCAAGAAGCGGCAGAAAAGTAACAAATGTTTACATACTTTTGAAAAACAATGAAAATTCTCTGTAAAACATGGCACTTTGCTGGCGGTTTAACTCCGCAAACTACTCCAAAGTTTTTTCTCCTCTCACCCCCCCCACGACAAGCGTTATTTATGTTGCAAGTGAAAAGTGGGTGTTGGGAAATGCCGAATATTTATAGGAACAATATTGCCGGCCAGCCTTCACAAGTACTCAAGTTTAAAGTACGGCGAGGAGGAGGGGGCGTTACAAGCCTATAAATATACAACATACAAATTGAAAAGTAATAGCAACAGGGACTTATTGTTTAAAAGCTTTCCGTGTGATAAATGATTTAAACTGAAAGTGGAAGCGAGTTTGATGCTGATATTTATTGGTTTGTGAAAAGTTAAGGCATCGCCGCCTTCCGTTTAACACTGAATAATATTTCTTTTAAGGGGGGAAGGGTAACATTAATATGTTAAGGAAATTTTAAACAGAACTAACGACAAGACAAAGAATTTTTTTTTCATACTTTTGCAAACCTTACAAAGTCGACATGGGTATTAAATTAAAGAAGAGAGCATCTTTTAAAAATACTTTAAATTTCATAATTCTAACTGAATTAGTTCAGCATTAACAACCACATCGATCACATCCCTTACATTGTCAAATTAGATAGAAAAATTCGAATTCCCACATAGAACTTCTTGTATTTTTAAAGCGATGGTAACCATCTCTTATAACTTAACAAAATAAAAAAGACTTAATATATCAGCTCATCAATTGCAAAAAATCTGAGAATGCCTTACCATATTTTGTTAATTAATAAATCATTCCAAATATCCAGGCAAATAATTCTTATAAATTTATAGATTGATTGGGCCATATGTATTTTGCACATTGCATACTTTTAGGGTTATAATGAATTTAGTATTGAAATGTTGAATGTCAGATAAGTTAATGCCCCTAAAAGTATGCTGTACAAAAAATCAAAAACTGTTGTACGCTTTAGCTTTTGATTGTTTTTTACCTTTTTATAACCTCCACGTTAGAATTTGGGTACATTCAGTATGTCGTTCCGTTTGTAACACCTTGAAATATTCACAGGAGACCCCATATAGTATATATATTCTGGCTACTAAATTTCTAAGACGATCTAGCCACGTCCGTGTGTTGAAAGCACACTAGCATTAAAACGAAAGGAGCTGGGAGGTCCAATATTTCCATAAATGATTCCTATAGTCGTATATCGGTTGAGATTACAACAGGGCGAAATCGAAACAAAGGGAATTTTTTTTCCTTCATAAGGACTGAAAATACCCATAATCACCTCTAATATTTTAAAATATTTAAGCGTGTTGTTTCCAATATTTCTACTTGTACTTATTTGATATTAGGTATGCGCAATACCCCATAACAAAGTGATTCATATTCGTAGGGTATGAAATGGGACAAAAGGGGATCAAAATGGTACCAATCAAACGACAACACCGAGAAATACGAAATTCAGTAAGTGATTCATACCAACCAGTATGGTGACACTGTTGGTCTAGTGTCTAGTGGAGACAATTTATAAAAACGACACAAATTTGGATTTTTAATACTTTTTTTGAGCAAGTGTTGCTGCTTCGTACGGAGTACACAAAACTACTACTCATTTGACAACCATAACAAAAACGATACCGCCATCTGTCGGTTTTATCTATTATATATTTTATAGCATTGTCATAACTTCATCATATGATCGATCTGCAACATTAAGTACATTGAGTAGACACGTAAAATAGAAGGATTTTTAGAAATTCGTACTTTTGGGTCGAAAAGGGATAAAAATGGTACGAAAAGAGCTAAAAACATGAAATTCGACGTACACATTCCTCTTATTGCGTAGACACGTAAAATAGAGGGATTTTTCGAAATTCATACTTTTGGGACGAAAAGGGATAAAAATGGTACCAATGGAACGGCAACAGCTAGAAACATAAAATTCGGTAAGTACATTTCTCTAATTGCGTAGACACGTAAAATAGAGGAATTTTTCGAAATCCGTCCATTTAAGGGATACAATTGGAAAAGAGGGATAAAAATGGTACCATCCAAACCTGACTTTGAAAATGCGAAATAAAATATTTTTTTTTTTTAATTTGTACATTTAGGCGGAAAATGGGGCGAAAGGGGATAAAAATGGTACCAGCCAAGCGGCTGTAGCTATAATAATGAAATTCGGTGTGACATTCTCTGTCTGCGGTGACGCGAAAAATAAAGAGATCTTTCACTATTCGTACCATCATAATCTAAATGGGATTAAATTTGCAGTATTGCACACGTGTACATAGACAAACACGGAGAATAATAGGTAAATTTCTTTCTAAATTCATACTTTAAGGGTCAAAATGGAAAAGGAGTGAAACTGGTATTAATTAAATGGATAAAATCATGAAATTAGGTGTGTATATAGTCCACTCTATAACATATTGGATCTTCAATATTAGAAATTTTCCCATCAAAATACTACAGACATTTAGGCTACCTAATAGCATATAGGGCACATTTGTGAAGATTGCTGCTTAATGTTGACTTTTTGATTCCACTTGAAGTTTTATATTTATATTTAGTAGAGGACTATTAATATTATAATAATGAAGCATCACAATTTCCCTAATATGTTTTTTGATGTATGAGATACAAATACATATATTTTTTTTAATTCGAGCTAATTTCTTTTAGAAAATTGACAAAATTTACAGAAAATTGTCAAATCGTAAAAAATATATTTTTTAAATTATTTATTTAAAAAAAAATATACCTTCAATTTCATAAAAATAAATATTATTTATAGGACATAAGGACACTCCACATAAGGACACTCCACACATAAGGACACTTTATAGACATAAGGACACTCCAAAAGTTTCATTATGGTGTTCCATATAGAAAAATTAACATATTGGGAAATTTTCATCAAAATCTGAGAGAAAAAGCAAAATTTGTGTGATTGCTTCACGTGATATTACTCACTTCTTAAAAAAAAGTTCCACAAAAAGTTTTGATTTGATGAGACAGTATGCTTTAATACACATTTAACAAAACATATATTTTTTTGTTGATTGCCAACTAAGCCCCATAATCATTTGTTAACATAATTAATGTTAATCTCTACTCTGTCAATTTATTTCATAAAAATGTCTTTAAATGAAAATTGTCACACAAAAAGGCATGTTCAGTGATGTAAGCCAGCTAAATATTTATGTATACAAATTTTAAATTATTGCTACATAATCCCTAATAAGCTCATATATTCATATGCATACATATATAAAAAGACTTACATATTTACATACCATATCAAACAACACAATATGTTGTATATATTTATGTAAGAACCCCTATTGTTTAGTTGACGGGGTGTACAATGATTTGTATGCAATAGACCACAAGCTCTGAACTCAGCCCAAAAATATGCAACAATAATATGTAATGTAAACAACAACATAAAATATGCAATATTTTATATGTTATTTGTTTTTTTTTCTGGTAGTTATATTTGCATTTCACAAATACGTTCATTTTTTTCTATGTGTGCTATTTGTTTACAATTGTATTTTACAAATGCTATTAAGTAAAAGGCCACAGTGAATATATAACAAAATGCGAGCATTAGTTAATTTTGATTTTCGCCGGAATCTAGTAGTACTCGGTGTTACTGTTGTTTTTGTAGCAAAGCTTTTGTTGCGCACATATATTTTTTATATATAACTAGTGCTAATAGCTTTAAAGGCTTAGTGTCGTCGAGTGGTGGCAGTGCAGTTTGTGATTTACAAAACTGTGTTGCATCAAGCAGGGGGCACTTAAGTTTAATTGCATTGAAGCAATAGTGTCGGCTACAAACGACTTCAAACGTCCAGCACATGCTGTTGCTGTAGTTCACTAGTTTTTGCTTTGTTTTCGAAATTATTTCAACTGCTGAATAATAAATACCGTGGACTATTTTGTTAGCCAAAATAAATTGCTGCTGCAACGAAACGCACAGAACTCCGTTCCAACATATCGCTGCTCTTCGTTGCTTTAAAGGATTTCTAAAATAATTGAAAATAGATTCAGCAGGGATTGTAATGAAAAATTTGCTAATTTAACTAAAAAACTCCCCTCTCTTAATTATGCTGCCATTTATTCCATTAGTTGCAGAGCACAAAGGATAAGGGGCTTGCCGCTGGAAAGCTTAAGCTAACATATAGATTAGTTTGCAGTTTGTCGGCAAATGCCCAACTATGACATGAATTTAAAATTATTATCGTCATTCGGCAAAAAAGCAATCCACAAGTACTTCAATTTTTTTAAGCACGCAAGGAATTGCACAAACACAATATATGAAGCATACTTTCAGGCATTTCAGGCACAAGCAATAACGTTTCGAGATTTTCGTACACAGCATACTTTAAGGCGGTCTGGATTTAGTACTTACGTTGCTGGCATTTCAGGCGGCAAAGGGTTATTCGTTAAATATTAATAAATATTGTTTTTTGGGAAATAAAATAAGTGGTCACGAATTTTGAGCAGTCTTGGGTTTTGCATATAAACATTTGTTCGTTAAATATTAATAAATATTTTTTTTGGGAACTAAAATAAGTGGTCACGAATTTTGAGCAGTCTTGGGTTTTGCATATATACATTTGTATATATAGATTTGTTGTCCTCACTCGGGAATTACTTGAAAGATTGAATTGAAAAACGTCATTTTCGGAGGAAAAGAAAATCACATTTTTCACGAGGCCTTATACTCATCGTAAAGATCTATTTAAACTTAGTATGATAGCTATTGAAAACTAGAATAAAATATTTTTTTTCAATTTTTTGTCTATTTTTTGGGCTTTAAAAAAATCAACTTTTCTCAATTCTTTGGGGACTTTTCTAAGACCCACTTATACTTATCGTTAAGATCCATTAAGACATTATTTTCTTTGTTAGAACTATGGCTATTAAAAAATTAAAGAAAATATTTTTTGCAATTTTTGTCTATTTTTATAGGTTTTTTTCGTGACAGGATTTTTTTAAATAAACTTTTTGCAATTCTTGGGGGACACTTCTAAGACCACCGGCCTTATATTCATCGTTAATATCCAAAATAAAATATATATTTTCCAATTTGTGTCTATTTTTTGTGGGATTTTTTTACAAAAAATAAACTTCTTCTCATTTTTTGGGGACTGTTCTAAGACCAGCGGCCTTATACTCAACGTTCAGATCTATTAATACATAATTATTTTTTTCGTTAGAATATTTAAAAATAAAAGAAAATATTTTTTCCATTTTTTGTCTGTTTTTTACGGTTTTTTGGGGACTGTTCCCAGACCACTGTTTTTATTAAATTCGCAACATTTGTAGTCATCATAAGCACCTTTAATTGATCATATATGAGGATGTTAGAAGCCTTTATTTTTCAAAATTAATATACAAATATATAAGGTGCCTCCGCGAAAATTTAAATTTTAGTAAAAACAAAATAATACATAAAAATTAAATAAAAAATAAATTTAAATTTTTTTTGCATTAGCATGCCACAGTGCATACAAAAATATATTTTTACGTCTAGGCCAGAAAAAAAATATTTTTGTTGCATAGTGTTAAAAAGCCCACAATTTGCAAAAGTCAAATACTTATTCTGTAACCCTTTGGACGCTTGAGTATATTTGCAGCCAATGAACCATAATCACGGAATGTGCACAAAATTGTTAAGTATACTTTTAGGCTGTTTGCTACAGCAAATACTACCTACCTGAGGTAGGCGATGTTGCGGCTTGGGCCGCCTGCCTGCAGCGGCCAGACTACCTTAAGGATTAGCAAATTAAAAACTCATGCCAAAAAAGGCAAGCATAGGAAAAATGCTAGAAAAATACTAGAAAGAAATCACAAAATCAAATAGAAGTACTGATTGCAAACAGATCCTTTATTACCCACTACACACCAAACAAACGAACATGAACGAACGAACGCATAGAAGCTGCAACAATTTAAGGATATTCAATTACAAAGGTGAGTGTATGAGTAAATGGCTGGCATGGAGTACGTGTAGCTACGTGTACTTGTATATCGGTAGTGGCAGTGGTAGTTGGCAAAAGCCAAACAAGGTACAGGCATTCTTCTGCCACAATCAGTACCTTTTAAGCATAAGTGGTTGCAATTTAGAGCCACTTGCTTTTTTCACTTACACAAAAAAAAGAAAACAGCCTGGGTATGTATGCACATAATGTACTTGGCAAAATTACAAAATTGAGTTTACAAACACACACACACACAAAGGAAAAGGAGAAATCACAAAAGTTTATACAGCAACTGGGTCCTAAGGGAGGTGTGCTCACCTCTTCATCAGGAGTTTATTTGCACAGAGGGAATCACAATTACAATTTCTAATTGTTAACTTTACTTTAGTTTTTTAAAAAACACACACTAATTATTATTTTTTGTAAGCAAAATTATGGTGTTCTCTCTTTGAAAAGGACTTTATTCCTAATAATATGCATAAAATTGCACAAACGGCCATCACAAAAGATGGTCGTAAAAACACAGGAAATGCTTATTTAGTCAGAAGAAAATAAAGCATATTTTTAGGCAGTAAGTTATTTGTCTCTAGCAAATATAACAATTCTCAAGAAAATAGTATAAATGGGTTGAAAATGCCGAACAAGCTGTAAGTTCAATGGAAGTACACATATCCAAATGGCAATCTTTGCCAATCCAGCCTAGAATCGTAAATTAAATGTCTTAGCTAATTTTCATCATATTATTACTACTTAAATCACTTAAGTATATAATATAAAATTACATATAATTTCCCCCCAAATTTAATATTAGTATAATGGCAATGTTACACTTGACACGTTTACAATTTTTTCCATATAATTTTTTCCCTCAAATTTAGTACAATGGCAATGTAATCATATATAAGCTAATATCAAGTTACATTTTATATCTTGTTTATTTTCTGCAGAATTTACGTAAACACGCGAACCCTTTCCTCCAGTCTAAGACCACAAGTCCTTCGTCACAAAGCCGCTCGTCTTTTTTAATATTAAATGTAGAACTTTTACGATTGTCAACACCTGCCTTGTTTGTTGGCGTACTCCTTCTATGGCAGGCAACACGTGCCGCACAAATATCAAAGAAGATTTTTATGACGACCATAAAATATTTGCGAATATCCATTACAACGTAAAAACACGACAAGCATCCTACTCCCAAGCATCCTACCAGATTAAATTTCACATGTCGGAAAATTCCTTGAGGGAGAATATAGTATTTGCCCACACCCAATTTAATTGGCGTGAATAATTAAAAAGTCTAGACTTCATACTCTATAAAGGTCATCCTTGGGAAACACTAAGCTCTAAGCTGACACATTCACTGGCACTGACTCACTTAAATTAAGGGAAATCAAAGCATATTTTAGGGGATACATTCAAGGAATGTTAAAGCAGGTTTATGCATATTTTTGTTAATGAAGCTGAAAATTGCTGTTAATGAATTTTTTATTGATACAAAATGTTATCACAACTTTCTTTGGTAGGGTCAGGTCAAATTGATGAATTGGAAAACTTTAAATTTTCAGAACCATTTTTAATGAGAAAAGTATGAGGTGTAAACATGACACCGTGAGGCTACTTTACATTTTTATTGTACCTAAGACCATATACATATGAATGTAGAGGTCGTAGGTATTAAAATTTTGTACTCAGATGTCATTTGGTGATCATTTTTAATTTCCAACGGATATATTCCTTTTTGCAATTTATTTTCGTAATTTTGAGAGGCATGCAAATGCAACAAGGGTATCAAATAAAAGAGAAGAATATCTTCTAAAAACATTTTAAATTTCAATATTATATATGTATTGGTTTAGCATTAACTGCCATCTGAAATTTTCCATTTTAAAACTAAAATATGAATAACCGAAATAAATAAGTGGGAAAATTGGTCAAAAAAATAAATAAAATGGTCGTCAATAATAAACTATTATGGACAGAAGCATGAAATTTAAAGTATTTTTAACAGATTTTCCTCTCTTTAATTTGACACTCATATCGTATTAATTCTAATTCACAAAAATATGAAAATAAATTATTTAAGTATCTATAACCCTGGAAAATAATAAGTAGTGTAAAAAGGAGAAAAGATCAGGAAATGAAAAACTGAATGAACAGATCTAAAAAGTACTTTCGTAGTGTGTAATAAAGAGATATTAACTATCGATCTTTTGATTTTTTGTTTAGATTGCAAAAGAAGTGCTAACATTTCTCTGGCACTCTCAATTTATTTTCCTCTGGTAGAATGTAATTTGAATTTAGATAATTATTTTGGTCAACATTTTCCAAACTTTCCCAAAAATTAATCAGGATTTTCCATCCCTTTACAGTGGTAATACCCAAAAGTATGCTTTATATAATTTAATATTATATATTTGTACTTCACCTTAAAGTATACTTTAGATTGTAAAAATAATAAAATCCTTTTTGCTTATATTTCTCTGGCATTCTCATTCATTATTTTCGTCTGGTAGAATGTAACTTCAATTTAGACATTTCTTTTGGTATAAATTTTCCAAAGGATTTCCAGCCAAAGTATGCTTTAATTTAATAATATTTATTTGTAATTCACCTTAAACTATACTTTAGATGACCTCAAATTAGTTCCATAGAGATGTGAATATTTGTAGGATCAGTCGTATATACAAATTTTAATTCTTAAGATTCTTAACTTTATTAAAAATGTAATAAGATTTATTTACACAACACCTTAAAGTATACTTTAGTGGACCTCAAGAGATTGCCATAAAGCTATGAAAATATTTGTAGGATTAGGCGCATATAAAAAAATTTTCTTCTCCGGATTAAAACTTTAGCAATTGCATAAATCTCCTCTAAATATACACATGTATATTTGGTGCCATGAATTTGATGGTATTTTTTTATTATTCAACATTTAAAAGACCCTTGCAAATGGCCTACATAAAACCAACGGAAAGTTTTTAATCCCCCTTTGGAAATAAATGTCTGTAGATTGTGCAGCTTTAGCGAACCCTTAAAACTCTTTCCATGAGTTATTCCAACATTCAATTTAAAATACTAATTCCATGCATAATATTAAAGTGTGGGAATTTCGGCACGCCCTCAAAGGTTGCTTTAAATTTAAATTCATTTAATTAAATTAATTTGAAATTCATAACTCTCCAAGTTGTGTAAACAAAGCCTACGTGGAATGTGTCTTGTGAAAATATTTTTAAATTGAATATGTACTAGAAAATGTATATTACATGGAAATATGAAGCATGAACTGTGAACAGCATGATAACAGCATCATTACAATAAAAAATTAAAAATGCATCTGAAATCGAAAATGTCCCGAATATTATAATCTGTCAAAACATTTGCGCTTGTGATATGATTAATAATTTATTAGTGAATATTGTAATGTTGCGACTTTCTCTAGTATCGGCCTTGAAAATATTTCCTCAGTCTGCGTTGAAAAATTTTGCCTTGAGCTATTTTGTTATTTTTATTATGAAAAAGCTCAAATGATAATAATTTATAAAAAAAAAATATTGAACACCTGAAGGTATGCTATCTTTAATAACACTATGCTACAAAAAAATAAAATAATTGTGACCAATGCCTAAAAATGTATTCTCTTGTGTGCATTATTCATTTATAAAATCGGTAAACAACATTTTGTTTTGGATATTTTTTTTTATTAAAAAAATTATAGAAGGTACCTTTAACGTTTTTGCTCTTAATTTAAGAATGTAGTTCCGATCACAACCAACATAAACATTTTCGTAATGGTAATTTGGCGATTGCGAATTTCATTGTCAAATAGAAATAGAGGTTTTAGGAACAATCTCCAAAATATAGAGAAAAAATTGTGTTTTTTTTCGCCTTTTTTTTGCTGCCTTGAAAAAAATCATAAAAAATAGAAAAAAAAAATCGCCAAAAATATTTTCTTGTATTTTTGAATACTTAGCATTCTAATGCAGATAATAATATTTACATAAAAACGATATGTGGATAAATGTAGAAATTATGATACTCATTGTTGACGCCGAAGTATTTTTTTTAAAATTATGATCTTATTATTTTTTATTAAAAACGCGATAAAACCCTTGCAAATTAGATATGATTAGATTAGATATGATCTATTAAAGATTTTTGCTCACATTTTGGAAATATAGGTCCAACCACAATCTCATATATATTTTTTTAAAGGTAATTAAGATGGCTACAAATATATGTAATATCTATATGTAAAAGATCTGTGGGTAAATGTAGACGAAATCTTAAAAAAATATTTCGTTATATTTATGAATAGCTAACATTGAGCTGAGGCAGAAAATAATGTATACATGTAAAAGATCTATTGATGAATGTAGAAGTTATGGCTTCCTTTGTAGACACAAAATAATTTTTTTAAAAAATTATGATTTTATATTTTTCTACAAACCGCTTTACAAATTAAACAAAATAACGTTTTATTATTATTTTTTTTGCAATAACTGAAATTTTTGCGAAGGAACCCGAGGCGTAGTAGAAAAAAATTAAAAGTGTTGATTCAATTTTGCATGAACATTTCCATTAGTCAGCAATAGATCGATAGAAGAAAATTATATCACAGGTAAATTTCAAAAGAAATTGTATTAATTTTATCATAAATTGCTACCATTTTACTAATTCCTGTTCAAAAACAATACTTGAATGTTGAGATATGAAATTAAATTTTCCTATATTTCACTTCTACAATTTAATATTTTAAACATATATTTGCAAAACAAATTGCATTTTTGTAAAAAATGTAATTGAACAAAAACAGGAATTTGTTTGCAAGACTTTTTTCTAATCTACATTCATCCTTTAAATATGCCCTCAATGCAAAAAGTTCTCTTCCAAATATTTTTGGAAATTTATTTGAGAATTATTTGCAGCAAAGTCATCCTTAAACTCGTCATTCCCACTCCCCAAAAAATATATGCTTTAATTTATTGAATCCCTTAATAACACACAAGAGCAAATATTATTGGAAATTTATTTGAGTATTATTTTTAGTAAAATCATCTTTAAACCGGTAGTTCCCTACCCAAAAATATATTTAAAGCATATATTGAATCCCTTAATAACACACAATAGCAAATATTATTGGAAATTTATTTGAGTATTATTTGCAGCAAAATCATCTTTAAACCAGTCGTTCCCTACCCCAAAAATATATTTAAAGCATATATTGAATCCCCTAATAGCATACAATAGCTCTATTCATTGTCAGGTTCCCCACCCACTGCAACTCTCCACCGAAAACTATGCTTCATTTCCTTCCTCACCTCACCGCCCCAACCAACCCTAACAGTATGCAACATTCTATTTACATAAAAAACTATAATTGTTTGTTTTCGAAAGAAAAGATATCCTTTTCTATTGTATACATATTGTACACAAATACAGCTACACAAATGGAGTTATTTGCAGCAAGCCAACAACTTATTTCTCCCGTTGTTGTCTGTTTGTAAAGAGTGATTTTTTTGAGGTTAGGATTTTCATGCATTAGTATTTGACAGATCACGTGGGATTTCAGACATGGTGTCAAAGAGAAAGATGCTCAGTATGCTTTGACATTTCATCATGAATAGACTTACTAACGAGCAACGCTTGCAAATCATTGAATTTTATTATCAAAATGCGTGCTCTGTTAAGAAAGTTCATCGCACGCTTCCATTTTATGGTCAGTTTAATCGACCCACTGAAGCGGCTATTCGGGCTATTGTGACTAAATTTCGCACCAAATTTACATTGTTGGACATTAAACCACCAAGACGCTTACGTAGAGTACGAACTGAAGAAAATATCGCAGCTGTATCGGCCAATGTTAATGATGACCATCAATTATCGATTCGTCGCCGTTCGCAGCAATTGGGCCTCTGTTACTCAAAAACGTGGAAATGCCAAAATTGGACTAAGCGGATGGACCACTTGAGGCGCAGCCGCGGTCAACATTTAAATGAAATTATCTTCAAAAAGTAAATGTCATGGACCAATCTAACGTTTCAAATAAAGAACCGATGAGATTTTGCAAATTTTATGCGTTTTTTTAAAAAAAAAAGTTATCAAGTCTTAAAAAATCACCCTATATATATTACAAATGTATAGAGTATATGATACAATAAGTCGTTTATATATAAAAAACTTTTTTTCCTTGCTATTTCTCACACTAACTAACTGAAAGTTGCAAAAGCTACAGTAGCTTAAGTTTTTCCCGACTTTATGAAACATAATTTCCCCGCTCCCAGTTAAATATAACTTAACAATAATATGGACACAGAAGGAAGGCAAAACTATAGAAAGTAAAGCTATGCTACGCTTATTGTTTGGCGAAGGGGAGCGAGTGCAAAGGCCACCATTTGTTTCTATTTCCTTTCAGATTTCAGCTTCAGTGATTTCGATAATAATATCTCGAAAAATAGAATGCATAACAACAACAGCACGAATTGCTGGGCTGCTTAACGACCCCAGGAGTTTAAGAACATTCGGAAATATTCAAACGAATTAACTGAAATAAAGCACTTTGCCATTGGCCTTGAGGTGAGGTTTTCCACAGAAAATAAATTCAAGCTTCACTAATTAACCAAAAACATGCAGAACATTACTTGCTTCCTTAGGAAGTGAAAGAATAATATTATCATTCCTAGGAAATCATACGCAAATGTTGCTATTTTGTAGATTATAAATGCAGATCTTAGTTTGCTAATGAATTGCAATATATTTAGGGGGGGATAATATATATATAGTATATTTAGGGATAAGGGGAAGTACTTATAAATAATCTAAACTAATTGCAGTTTCGGAAGAGAACGGAACAGCTCTAGATACTTGCCAGATCAGTTTTAAGGAAGCAACTAAAATATAGACACCATACATAAAGAAAACTAGAATATGCCACTGACAAATCTTAAGCTAAAACCTGAAAAGTTGGTCAGTATTTTCTAAAGTTGTTACATTCTTTGAATCTCAGTTTTTAAATAATACCGGCATGATCCGAACGAAATTAAATTTATAAAAATATTTTTATTGGGTGGGCCATGTAACGTTTGAAATTTGAACTGCCGATTACTATGACTTTGGACGGTAGAATAATATTCATTTTTATTTTCAGGTTTATGTTTGACATTTGCAAAATGGGTCGAAGAAAATTGGGAAATATTAAAAACTTACTTCCAAAGTAGTGAGTCGTAAACGCAAAATTTACGTGAACAATTTTCGTATTTTCAGATGAAGCTCATTTTCAACTCGAAGGCTATGACAATAAGCAAAATTGGCGCATATGACACACGTGACTATTGAGAAGCCAGTGCATCCACAACGAGTCATATGAATGAAATTCTCTTCCAATATTAAATGAATTGAAAGGTTGATCTTCCTTTCCAATAAAACCAGAAATTTGAAAAAATAATCAGTACATTTTTATAGCCGATTCTAATTTAAAATGTTACGTGGCCCACCCTATATAATTTATACAGCTCAATATTTAGTTTTTTTAAATATAATTCAAGAAATATTGAGACTTTCATTGCAAAAAGTTTCTAAAACGGGTTTCAACCCGTAAAAGTATGCAATATATTTCCCAACTAAATGATACAATGAACTATGCACCAAAAACTTAACTTAAATTTGTTGCATGCATTAGGGCTCATAAAATCAGCAGATAAAATTTATCGATTTTTTTAATTTTTACGAAAATTCCTATTTGCGTCGAAGGTACTTTTAATAGTTGTACTCCCATTTTGGAATATATTTTAATATTTTAAATATGTTTTATTAAATATAATTATGATAGCAATAAATGCTGTGAATTTTATTTTCAGAGTGGCGACAGTGTTTCAGGAACAGTCTCCAGAAAAATGAGGAAAAATAATTTTTTTTTCGTAAAAAAATTTTGCCTGACCCAAAAAAAAAAACACAAAAGTAAAAAAATAGACAAATATTTTTTTACTTTGAAGTTATGACACTCTTCACAGATGCATACGACTTTTTTAATCATATTTTTTGTTTTTTTTTTTTTTCTTTTTAAATAGCGCTTTTGATAACAGAATATTTTATTTTATTTATTTATTCTTCAACAGCTGGGATTTTAGCGAAGAAAACAAAATCTAAGAATAAATGCCGTAGTTATGACCCTTATTTTAGAAGTACGAAAATTTCAAGAATCAAAATCTACTAGAAGGGCCATAATTTCTACATTTATTTATAGATTTTCTTCAAACAGGCCTTTTTATCTTCGCAAAGATCCCATTTACTCCTACTGCAAATAAAATATTAATTTATTATGCTATTTAATTTGTAAAGGGATTTATTTATAAAAATATACATTTTTAAAAGAGATTTATTTTTTATAAAAAATATTCATTTTTAAATTTAAATTTAAATAAAAAATTAATAAATAAACGGGATTTATTTATTTATAAAAAATAATATTTTTAATCTTTTGCATCAACCAAGAGGGTCATAACTTCTACATTTATCCACAGATCTTTTACACACAGAAATCGCTAGCATTTTAGCTATTAAAAATTAGAACAAAATAACTTTATTTATTTTTTTCTAACTTGTATGTTTTTTCGTGCCATCACAAAATTTTTTTGAAAAAAAAAACAATTTTGCTCATTTTTTTCATTTTTCCCGGGCCACTGTTTCTATGTGAACACGAAATTCAGAATATTTGTAGTCATTATATTAGCCGAAAATTTAATTTTTAGTAAAAAATAAAAAATCCTTAAAAACACGGAATCCTTTTCGAGTTTAGAAAGCCACAATACATCGGAATATGTTAAACATAGTTCTTCAACAAAACGTTGTTGCTCAGTATTTTCATAAGGTTGCTATATTGATGCATATTTTGTATATAACCGCCAGGAGAGGAAATAAATTGATATTAATATATACTTATAAACCTTGACATTGTTGATAAATAGAAAAATTTTTAAATAAAAAATTTAAAATAATTGTTTCTAAATAAAGATTTCAATTCAAGTTGAAGTTGAAGTTGAAGTTTATTGAGATTTTTTTATAATTAGATTTCAATTCAATTACACACGAAATATTTAAAGTAGTAATATGTATACTTTAATAAAAGCATACTTTCAGGGGTTAATCCACACCAATAAGCCATAATAAGCCTAATTGAGTGCTTTACTTTTGCCATTGATTAAAAACACAAAGTTCCCAACTCCAATCCTCACGAAAAGTAATGGCTCTAAACCAGCAAAACCCTTGGGTATGATACAGTAAAATACACCGCCAAACTTATCTGACTTTTAGTTACTATTGTTGCTGCTTTATCCTTTTTGTCGAAAATACCGAACACGCACAACAACTACCAGACTCCTGCGGCTATGCATAACTTTGACGTAAATAAATACTTCCGTATATTTTTTGTCTTCTCTGGGAATTTTACGATTTCCATATTTTTTAAACGCACTTTTCTGTTTATTTGTTACTCTAACAAGTAAACAGACAATTTGCAGAAAAGAAGAATGACTTTAAAACGAACAAAAAAATAAACAAAAATAAACAAACAAACAGAAATATAGAACGTGAAAGAAATTTTATAAACTATAGACAGACAGTGAGACGTACAGACTCCCTTTGCTACCCAATACACGTTTACCTTTTGCGTCGTTTTTGTCCAGGTATCGTGAACACAGCGAATGGAAGCGAACCCTGGAGAGTAAAAAAGCAGTTGTAGTCTTGTAGACCGGAAACCGGAAAAGCTCTATACATTTCAACGTCACTTGATGTGGCGTCAGTTTTATAGCACAAAACAGAGCACAGTCAACAGCAACGATATAAGTAAAAGTTGGTATTTTTTGGAGCTCCTTGGAGCTCCTTGGAAGGAATTTTTGTGCACAAAAAAAAAACATTATTTGTTGTACAATTGTATGCCGAACAGAAGCAGGATATCACCGGTGCTTCTGTATGTGCGTGTTTTTTTTTTTTTTTGAGTTGTTGGGAAGGGAAAAATTGCTAACGATAATAGACGAAATTCTATTTGTTGTGCGAGTTTCTTTTGAACTAAATGGGATTTGGTTATTCTTTAAAGTTATTAAATTATACTCTTTCCACGTTGTTAAGGATAACTTCGTTGCGAGAAAAGTGTCGGAAATTGTTATAAATTGCTGTGTTTCCAGGGAACAACATATTTAATTTGTCATAACATTCCCAGAATAGGCGGGAATTTGCGATAGGAGTTGACAAAAAACAAACATCATTAGTGAATTGAAAGGAAACTGGGAAAGAAATACATTTGAATTGATTAGAATAAGACTAGGGTTGATATTTTTTTTTATTATCAAATGAATATGACCAAATGACAATACAAAAGAAGGAAGTAAAGAATGAGAAGGAAAATGCGACATAAATGCGTAGTATAGACATAGAAACTCGCAAATTAATAGCATAAAAAAGCTTAAGTGATGAATTGTCTCAAACTGTTGTGAATATAGCAGAGGCGTTTAGTATTTAATTAAGTAATGAAAGCTGTAGTAAATAGCAAATATATGTATATCCTATAATTAGGCTTATTAATCATAACATAGGGCGCGCCATGTAACTTTTTAAGTTTGAACTACCAATTACTTTGACTTTGAAAGGTAGAATAACATTCATTTTTATTTTTATTTGCAGCTATATGTTTGACATTTGCCAAATGAGACGTATACCCTCGAATAAAATTGGGAAATATTAAAAACTTACTTCCAAAGTAGTGAATCTTTAACGCAAACTATAAGAAATTTACGTGGAAATTTTTCGTGTTTTCAGATGAATCTCATTTTCATCTCGATGGCTATGTCAATAAGCAAAACTGCCGCATATGGGGCTCCGAGAGCACACACGTGACTATTGAGAAGCCACAACGAGTCACTGTTTGGTGTGGATTTTGGGTTGTACTGAAAAATTGGGTTGATCGATGATGTACTGCCGAGCCAGTCGTGGTAGTCATATGTGTGATATTGTGTTCAATTATTAAATAACAAAGTTGAACCCTTCCACTAAAAGCAGAAATTTAAAAAATAATCAGTACTTTTTTATTGTCAATTCTAATTTAAAATGTTAAGTGGGCCACCCTCAATCTAAAAAAGAGTACAATAGTGGAATTCACATTCAAATAACACCAAACTCTGCCCAAACTCTGTATCGTCAAAACTGTATCTTCATATTTTAATTATCTCAGAATGACGATAGAGACATTATTTGTCATTATTTCTCACATTAATTAGTAATCCTTTGCGATATACAAGATCAACTCGAAAACAATCGGTTTAGACGAACATTCATAACGCCCAGAAGTAGGCAGTAATTAATTGGACGTGTGTATGCAATTTGGAATCTAAATTGTAATAAAAAATGATTTGAAATCATGCAATACTAGATGAACTTTCAAAACGCCCGGAAGTAGGCAGTAAATAATTAAGCGTATAGTATGCAATTTGAAATCAATATTTTAAAATACAGTTTTGAAATCACGCAGTTCTAGATGAGCTATAAAAACGCCCTGAAGTAGGCAGTAATTAATTGGGCGTATAGTATGCAATTTGGAATCAATCTTTAAAATACAGTTTTGAAATCACGCAGTTCTAGATGAGCTTGAAAAACGCCCTGAAGTAGACAGTAATATATTGGGCGTATAGTTTGGTTTGGATTCAAAAGTTTTGAAATTATGCAGTTCGTGAAATTATCGAATGAAACAAACAAGATAAAAATATCAAATAAAATTTCAAAAATAGGATATGTTTAGTAAGATTATACAAAAAGAAAAAAAATTATGTGTGCAAAACCAAATTTTTCTGTGCCTAATTCATAAAATCAACACAAACAAAATTTAAGGATTTTTTTTTTTAATTTTTTACTAAAATTCCTATTTTCGTCGAGGTACCTTTAATATTTGTACTCTCATTTTGGAAGTAAAATTCCGATAACACCCGATTATATCTTCAATTAAAGGTGCAAACGATTGCTACAAATCACTTTCACATATAAACAGTGGTTTAGAAACAATATCCAAAGAATTGTGAAAAAATAATATATTGATTAAAAAATCTTTTTTTCTGGTACGAGAAGAAAAAAAAAAACAAAAAATAGAAACAAAATGCAAAATAATATTCTGTTTTATTTTTTAATAGATAACAGTCTAGAGCAGAAAACAATGTTAATATGTAAATGATCTATCGAAATACATGTAGGAGTTATGGCCCTCTTTGTAGGCGCAAAGGATTTAAAAAATATTTATATGTTTGCTTTTAATTTACAATAAGGCTCATAACTTCTGCAGTTATCCATATATTTTCTTTTTCAAGGATTTGTTTTCTTCTCTATGATTGCAAATATTATAAAATTATAATATTTAAATTAAATATTAATTAAATATATTTAAATATTATTAAATATATTTAAATATTAAAGAATTTGTGAAACAGTTTTTTGCAGTTTTTTATTTAACCTAAAATTTAAAAAAAAAATCGTGATTTTTTTAAATTATTTTCCGAGTATAAACAGGTCCAAACCTTCTACATTTATCCATAGATCTATTACATATAAACTTTGTTTTCTTCACTAGAATTTGATTTGTTAAGAAATATAAAATATGGAAAAATGTTTTTTTTTTTATTTTTTTATTTTTACGGGGTTTTTCGTGTCAGCAAAAATTTTTTTCAATTCTGTATCTATGTGAAAGTGAATGTTATCTGTTCAAAAATATAAAAATGGAAAAAATATTTTTTATTTATTTTTTATGAGGTTTTCGTGCCAGCAAAAATTTTCTCCGAAAATATATATTTTTATTAAATCTTTGTGGAATGGTCTACAAAGATTTGAAATTTCAAATACTGTATTTATGTAAAAGTGAAATTCGCAACATGTTAAGTCATTGTAAGCACCTTTATTTTAACGTATAAGCTTATATATTCTTATATTTCCAAAAAGAGACTAGAGTTTTTAGTAAAAATTAAAAAAATATATCCATAATTTTTTATGACGTTTTTAAATTTGCAAAGCCAAAATACATGAGAAAATATAATACATGGCGCTTCGGAAAATTGGTTTTATCGTGGAAATAAAATTGAAAATTTTGACAAAGTTATACAACTTTGATTCTGCTTCCTGGTATTCCAAAAAATATTACTTTCATTCAAAACATAGTATTCAGCTATTAAATAATAACTTGATATTAGCTACGAATGTTTTGATTTGTTGATACCTTGTATAAAAAATACCTTAAAATATGATACCTTTAGTTAAACTCCTGGATTTTAACATATTTCGCAAATACGTTGTCATAATCATATATTTCACAACGTCTCGTGTATGTCTATCCAACGTCAAATGAATCCACTTTATGATTAAGACAAATCACATAACAAGCTCCCCAAAGTAGACTGTAAAAAAGTTAATCACAATCAAGCCTAGGAGTAGGTATTGTGCGTAAACAAATAAATTGAATTGCTGTTACACAACTGGCATAAACCTTGACAAGCTCAAGTACGAGTGAGTACAATTAAGCAAAAGGGTTTGAAATATTTCCTTTGTCGTGGAAATGTAAGTAAAAGTACAGTGGTGGGAAAGTTAAGGATTTATCTTATGTGATTGGCTCCTCAATGTATGCCGTGAATTTCTTAAAACAGCCAAGCCTAGTATACTCTTTACAAGATTTGACAAATTTGATTATTTTTACGCCGTTTCAGGGACGGCATTCATCAAGACGAAAAAAAAAACAAAACGTAATAAAATCAGTTTAATTATACAATTCTCTTGATCACACCTGCAACGATACTCAGCCCCAAAAGGCTTGCATAAAATTGAGGAAGTATGTTGTTTCGACCCTCTTCAAAGTACAGAATTTTTCTCTCTCCACTCAATACCTCAGGTTCAGGTTTAAATTCATTACAGCTGTTGTGAATACATACATCTGTCCAAGAAGTGAAATGCTGCATAATTTATGGTATGTATGTGTTATATTAAAAGGTGCCATGTCACTAGGCTGGCTGGCGTCACATCGCCAATGTGACGGAAAGGCTACAAAAGTAACTATTTTCGTTGACACCTGTCAAGCAGGTTGCTGTGCGTAGGGATAATAAAGTTTCCTGATAGTTTTTTCCTTCGTCCTCCAATCTTGAATGTGATTTTATTTCTTATACGAGAAATTGTTTTCTTTTCTGCTGACATTTCTGTTTTAAGAAGGATCTGATCTAGTTTTAGTTTCTTTTCTACATTTCTTCCCCTCCACCCCCCCCAGTAATGGTATTCACATGTTTTGTGACTGCAGCAAATAAGCAAATTTGTTTTCTTCATCGTTACGACATGTCATCTTAAATCATAAATTTTGCAAATTTAGTTATTTTGCACACAGGAAATGTTAAAACTTACTTTTGCTAGTTGCCTTAAGTTTCGCGGTGTTTTGCGAAATATAATATGACAGAACTATTGCATACTTCTGGGAGTTTCTCCAACAAATATTGTTTACTTTCTAGGAAGTTGCAAATTAGTTTGAGAAAGTAACTTAGTTCTTATGTGGAGGGTGTGAATTTTAGTAAAATTTTAATTAAATTTATTTACATTTGTAAATGATTTGTTAATTTTATTTAATTTGCGTGAAATGAATTATATATTTCACTAGAATGGTTGTTTGCCTTAAATTATTAATTGAATTGCATTGTGGCACAGTGGTTCATAGCAAATAAATTTTAAAAATTTTGTTTTTGAATTAAGTTTTGAATTAGTTTTGGCATACGAAAGCTTATGTAAAATGCAGAACACCAAACGAACTTTGCGCATGGAAAAGCTTTAGAGAAGTTATTTACAACTTTGTGGGAAACATCGCACCCCCGCAACTCAAATATAGGTCGACATCATGCTAAGAGATTTCGAAAAAGTAGGTGTTCATATGACAATGAAAATTCATTTTTGTCGCAATTCTTTTACCACCCTGACAACAGTTGGCATCAGAGTCCCATGAACAAGGTGAATGATTTCATCAAACGTGTGTACCTATTGAAAAACGACATAAAAATCAAGATATTCAATCTCTTAGAGCTCCCATAAGCTGGACATTATTTGATGATGGTATAGAATTACCAATGCCTAATAGAAAAATTTAATAATTTAATTTTAAATACCTTAATTGCTAATATTTATTATATCTACAACTTCCTCTTGTTCGGCGACTTATAGTGAAATTTGATGCAAAATATTTTTTCCATTGATACAACCACCCTAAATTTCAGTTTTGGGGGACAGTTAGCACCAATTCGAAAAAAGTACGAAATTAACCCTAAAATTAATTTTAAGTTTTGACTTATTTCTAACATTTAAGTTAAGTTTTGAGTTTCTCTGCATTCAAAGACTTGTAGTAGAATTTTATGCCAAATATTTTTGTAGAATATATTGACCCGTCACACTCCAGTTATAGAGGTGTTTTTTACACTTTTGACCAAAAGGGACCAAAAAGACCCATTTAGTAAAGAGATAGAGGGTTAAAATGTTCCGCAAAAATGTAACTCGTACTGTTTTAAGTAATATTGCTGAACACATCCTATACTTAAAATTTAAGGATCACAAGGTTTCCCATGCCACTTCATCATAAGAATGTGTTTTTTATCCTTTTGTCCAAAAGTAACCAAAAAGACCCCTTTGTTGAGGAGCTAGAGGTTTAACATGTTTTACAAAAATGTTCCTTGTAGTGTTATGAGTGATTGTTCTCAACACATCCTATACTTAAAATGTAAGGATCACAAGGTTTCCTATGCCAATTCATCATAAAAATGTGATTTTTACCCGTTTGCACAAAAAGTAGCCAAAAATATCCCTTTATTGAGGAGCTAGACGGTTAAAATGTTTGACAAAAATGTTCCCCGTAGTTTTCTAAGTAATATTGCAGAACACATCCTATACTCAAAATGTAAGGATCACAAGGTTTCCTTTGCCAATTCATCATAATAATGTGTTTTTTATCCTTTTGTACAAAAAAAGGTACCAAAGAGACCCCTTTATTGAGGAGATAGAGGATTAACATGTTTTACAAAAATGTTCCTCGTAGTGTTATGAGTGATTTTTCTGAACACATCCTATATTTAAAATATAAGGGTGACAAGGTTTCCTACGTCAAATAAGAATGCCAAAAATTATCCACACATAAACTTACAAACTAAACGCCGAAACGCGTATATCCTTTTCTTAAATCATCTGTCAGAATTCATTGTCGGAACCCTGATTTTTTCGAAAAAGTTTTATTTTGTCTCGAGACTTTTTAAGTTGCATACTAGAAAAAGATGAAATAATAATATCAATATTTGAAATAAATCGTGTAGAGCATCACCGGACTATCACATCTTCTCGATAGATCCTCGGGTAAGTTCTTGATATTATGAAAAAAATATCTTAAGGCTAAATTTCAAAAGATTATTTTAAATTAATGAACTATCAACAGAGATTTGCCCACCGTAGAACATCATTGAGGATGTGTTGGCAAAGTTCGCTTCACTTGGTTCCGATATCTTTGGTGTTCCCCTTGAAGAATCCCCTTTAAATATGTAATACAAACATTCTTTATTTGGTTTAAACCATCCTTACTTCGCCGCTGGTCATGTAATGTTCCCACCACTCCTTAAAGTATGCAAAATATTCTTTACACTTTGTGCTGCAAATGCACCTTTCACAGCACTGCATCTTCCCTCCACAAGATTATCTCACTCAACCTCGTGGTGCACAATGGCTGGGGAATGGAGTTCCCAGCATAGTTTTCATTTTCAAACTAGCTTCAACCTCACCACCGAGTGAGAATGTTCAGTATTCAACAGGATGTTAGGCAAAAAGTTAATTTGCGCCTTAGTAGTAGACAAATTATAAAGTATTAAAAAGTTTACTTATTATAAGCCCAGGAATGTTTCAAAATGATTTACCGATTGCATTCTCAAGCCAAAGAGAGGATGCAGGGAAAAAACTACAAGGTTCGCCCAGGGAAGCTGAATATGTGTAGTTGGTGTATGGGCGTGCGACATAAAGGATTTCCTCCTTTGGCATCTACACCTAGGCATTGTTGAGTGAATATGCCGGCAAAAAATGTAATTAGAAGCTAACAAAGGCGAGTTAAGAAGGAAGGAACTTTCAGCTTTAAATGAGTGTAGAAAAGTTTGTGCAAAATACAAAGACTGCAGGCCGAGCTATAAAAGAGATCAAATGTTACGATGACGAGTTTAATTTGTATTCAGAAAGTAAATATCTTAAAGAAATTAGAAGAAAGCTGCAGATAGCTAGAAATGTATTGAATATAGAGTGGCATAGTCCCTATATTCTCTTTGAGAGATTCATTATTTGAAAATAGAATAGCATACTTCAGGGCGATATCTCTAAGTGACACTTAATCGCAGTTGAGAGATTCATTATTTGAAAATATAATAGCATATTTCAAGGCGTTATGTTGAAGTGACACCTGATCGCTGTTAAAATTGACTTGCAGTTTGAAGTTAGCAAAATTCTAATAATTAGATTGAGGATTGTTTTGACTCAAGGGCGTTGCCAGCGGGTGGCAATACGGGCAGATCCTAGACTAGCCCTAGCTCGAGCCGAATCAAATTTAGCACTTGCTGTTACACTGCTATAAAAAAAGAATAAATCACGTTTATTTGCAAATCGAAATTTTTCGTTATTTTAGCAAAACATAATTAACAAAAAAAATTCTCAAAATTATGACTTAGGTCATTTTTTATTAAGGTGACGATATATTTGTTTAAAACATCTGATTTTTTTTCTAATTTTACTTATCTTGGCACAACCTTGCCTAGTTCCTCCCAAAATCCAAGACATAGATTGTAACTACAGTAACAGTCTGTGCCAGATATTTAAAACATTTTTCCTTTGTTTTTTTTTTTGCTAAATATTGTACTCCAATGCAATGCTTTTTAAGAAATTTACGTAAACTTTCTCTTACACTTTCTTCATTTATATTCAATTACTATGCAATGTGAAAAAAAGCAAATGGCATCCTTTACATATGCCTCATTTCGTAAATATTTAATAAATCCCCAAAAGGTATGCAACAACAACAGAAAAAAATCGGTTTCGGTATAATAAAGTCTCAGCGAATGTTTAATGTATCCCTTAAGGCGTCCACATGTGCAGTGGCAAGTATTTTTAAAACATAAAATCATCGTTGCATAATTTAAGGCTTTCTAAATGAAGGCATTCATTTAATATTTTAATCATAATATTTTCCAATTTAATGTATTTTAAATTTCAATGAATTTTTGAAAATGCTCACCTCAAAGTATGCAATACTTTGAAACATAAATTCCTAAATGTGTGCAAAAATTTAAAGTGAGGGTTTAGGGGGGCAAACGTTTTTCGCCTGAAAGGATTTCCTTAAAGATAATTTATTTCCATTTTAAGTTTTTCTGGAAAATTAACAATTACTTACAGACAATTTAAAATGTCTATGTTGCCTCTAATTTTAATTTGGCGTGTTTTTGGGCAAATTTCCCAACTTCATTAACCCTTAATGTATGCCACACCGTATTGTAATACCTAAAGTAGGCTATTGTTTTATGACAAAACAAACAGTTTGGCAATCAATAAGTTATTGTTAAACCTAATGTTAAATATATTTAATTTCAACCTTTAAGCTTTTAGGGAAAAAGTATACCTCCTCCTTTATAAATTATTCACGATGAATAATTGAATTTAACAGCAATTTTGAAGCATATAATATTTGCTGGAAATTTTCCACATTATATATTCATTAGAGCCATTTCAGTAAAGCTAAATTAAATATGGAATTTTCCGACAGGTTAAAATATTCCTCAAGAATTCCTGGAATTACTCTCTCAAGGTTCGTTGGCAATTAGTCTACTCCACCCTTCGCACATCCAAAGCCATACGCAGAGAATTGCCCCTAAATAAATTCTAATAAAATTTAATTGATATTTGAACCTTGAGCTAGAAAACTAACACAAGCCAAGCAACCATATTAACAACAACAACAGCAACAATCACCAATAATAATAAGAAGAGCAACAACAACAAGGAATAATGAAATTTACCTTAATCACAATATTTTACACATATTCAGCAGCTATAGAAACAGCTTAAGCCTAGTTACATATGGGGTGAGCGTATGTAATACATGTATGTGTGTGTGTGTGTTAACAATTAATGATTGCATAATACTCCTAATATATACAAAAAGTCATTGCCATTTGTTACTCCAAAGGGTATGTTTCTTTACCTGGCTGTTTGACATTTAATTATTTAACTTTGAACCTTATGCCATAACAATAAGTTCTTATTATCAACTTTAATAGCCCTTGTCAAGATATTTGACATACCACCCCCCAAAAGAGGGGGAGAGGAGGGGAAATGTATCACAATTCTTAAATGTATCCGTTTTCTATTTCATGATAACAGAAAAACATGATTTGCCCTGCTGTTCATTTTCAATTTTCTTATCTCTTTTTTAAAATATAATTTAAAAGAAAAACTTGAACTCTAACAAATGATGGACAGGTGTTTACTAAAATATGCTACCATTTCATATTGATAATGGTAGTGAGTGAGATGGCTGGTTATCTTATGCCTTTCGGGGGCTGAAGTTAATGAAAATCCATTTTACTCATGATATAATATGATGTGCCATATAGCAGTTGGATAACAATTTGTATGAGATACGCCATCAAAAATATCAAACAAAGCCAAAGGGAGAGAAATCGTATTGTCATATTGTCTCGACTGCTACCATAGTACTTACCATGAATCATGGCAGCACGGCAAAGTCAAAACAATTTAGCAAATAACATTGTCAAGGCAAAAAAATACAAAACAAGACGTAAATAGTTTGGTAATAAGAGAAAAATAAAGTTGTAGACAATTGTAATAAATACCAAGAAAGTAGTTAATGATTATAGACGAAAGGTTATTTTGGCCAAATATTATTCTAGCAAATAGTTACAGTCAAACCTATAATCAAAGGATCATGGATAATGTTTTCACTTCTGTTAGTGTTACATTTTATAATGTCCTTGAAACTACTCTAAATTTTCATGTGAATTGACTCGGATGAAAATCAGATAATAATTTGGGTTTCTAAAATTAAAAAATAAATGTTTGAAGTATTACGAATGTTTCTGATAAAACTAATAAAAATTTTTGCTATTGGATTTACAAATAATTAAATTTTTGTTTTTATTAATATTTTCCAAAAAAAAAATATTTGGTAAGACTAAAAAAATTAATATATCTATATGTTTCAAAGTTGAAAGTTCTTATGAAAATTATTAAAGTGAAATTTAAAAATTATAATTATATATAATTATTGATGATTATTAAAAAATGCAAACATTTACGATTTTTTCAAAAATCTTAAATTTTTACAAAAATTTGAAATTTTAAAAATTTTGAAATTTTTGAAATTTTTACAAGATTTGATTTTTTAAAAATTAAAAATTTTACAAAAAAAAAAAATAAAAATATTATTTGTGAAAACTAACTCACTATAGTTTTGAAAGCTATAGTGATAATTATTAAACTGAAATTTATTTTATTTATTAAATTATTTTTTTACGTTTATTAAACAATACAAAAATTTAAGATTTTTAAAAAATTTAAAAATTTTACAAATTTTGAAATTTTTACAAAATTTTACAAATTTTGAAATTTTTACAAAATTTTTACAAATTTTGAAAATTTTACAAAAAAAATATTATTTGTGAAAACGAACTAACTATAGTTTTGAAAGCTATAGTAATAATTATTAAACTGAAATTTATTTTATTTATCAAATTATTTTTTACGTTTATTAAACAATACAAAACTTTAAGATTTTTAAAAATTTTACATTTTTTTTAAATTTTTACAAATTTTAAAAATTTTTTAAAATTTTACAAATTTTGAAATTTGAACTGGGATATTGTCCTGGCTCAAGACCATTTTGCTTCTATATTTAATAGAATGCAAATTTATTTACAAATGGCATGGTGACATTTATTACTTGGCTGCAGACTACCACGATCATGATTTCGACCATGTCAAAAGTCTTTTCAAGTGGCTTCGCAGCGACTTTTCAACATCGAACCCGGCCTCTATAAGGAGATGATTCTCACAAACGAACGAGAATCACAACTCACTTGCCGAGTTTGCGTTTAAAAATCGCACCAAGTAATAAAGCACACATGCCATCTTACAAGCATCTCATTGAGTTGCATATGTAAGTATGTGTATATGCAGGTATAGTTACCCAGCAATACTTCTGCCGTGCCAACGCTCATTTGTTTTAGTTTTTTCGTTTGCATTTTTTTGGTCTGTAATCAATATTTGATTTGAACTGGGATATTGTCCTGGCTCAAGACCATTTTGCTTCTATATTTAATAGAATGCAAATTTATTTACAAATGGCATGGTGACATTTATTACTTGGCTGCAGACTACCACGATCATGATTTCGACCATGTCAAAAATCTTTTCAAGTGGCTTCGCAGCGACTTTTCAACATATGCGAAGCCACTTGAAAAGACTTTTGACATGGTCGAAATCATGATCGTGGTAGTCTGCAGCCAAGTAATAAATGTATTTATTAAATTATTTTTTTACGTTTATTTTTAAACAATACAAAAATTTAAGATTCTTAAAAATTTTGAAAATTTTACAATTTTTGAAATTTTTACAAATTTAGAAATTTTACAATTTTTGAAATTTTTACAAATTTAGAAATTTATACAAATTTTGAAATTTGTATAAACTTTGAAATTTGTAAAAAATTTGAATTTAATTTTTACAAATTTTGAAATTTGTACAAATTTTGAAATTTTTACAAAATTTGATTTTTTTTAAATTAAAAATATTTAAAAATTTTACAAATTTTTATTTTTTTTTTAAATTTGGAAATTTTTGTTTGGGGCTATGTCGATACATGGAGCAATATAGCTAACTTTCACAGCGGGTGTTTCTAGTTTAAGTAAGACATGACATGGAAAAATTTATTAGTTCATCACTTCAAGAGTAGTTAAGTGAATATAGGGGGCATTAGTGTAGGGTTATACGATTTCGTGGGCCCATATAATTAAATCTAGCATGATACGGAAAAACTAATCAAGATGCAACGTAAAATATGAATTCTATAGTTGTAATAGAATAAATCTGTGGACTATTTTATGGTCTTCAATGCACATCTGGTACGATTTTCTTCAAATTAT
This sequence comes from Polietes domitor, assembly GCA_947397865.1. NCBI lineage: Eukaryota > Metazoa > Arthropoda > Insecta > Diptera > Muscidae > Polietes > Polietes domitor. The sequence goes on along the minus strand of OX377619.1, from coordinate 34,037,692 downwards.
TCTTTTCTCAAGAGTCTCAAAAAATTGAGAACAAATTTATTTCCTTTAAAAAAATCGCAAAAAATTAAAAAAGGTGTAGTTTGTTTTATTTTTAATGGATAATATTCCGACAAAGAAAACCATATCTATATGTAGAAAAGCTATGGATAAATGTAAAAGTTATTACACTCTTTGTAGACGCAAACGGTTTTGTTTAATCGTGGTTTTTTATTTTTGTTTAAATTTAAATTCCGTTATAAACTGTATAAAAGAATATTTTGTTTTATTTTATACAATAGGCGGCAGTGCAACGAAGAAAATGAGGTGTTTTTTAAACTAAATCTAAACCATAAATTTAGCAGTTATGGTCCTTCTTTTCGTGCCAGTAAAAAAATCGAAAAAAACAAAAAAATCTTAAATATTTTCGAGACTGTCCACTATTTCTATGTGAAAATGAAATTCAAAATTTTTGTGATCGAATTTATATTTCCAAAATGAGAGTACAAATATTAAAGATTTGAATTTGAATTTTAGTAAAAAATACAAATTATCCCTAAAAAGTTTGGTGTTGATTTTATTAAACGGTAGGCACGCAAAGAAAATTTTAGTTCTCCAATACGAAAATTTGTTGCATAGTGAAATTTAAAAAATAAATGAAATATTTTGAACTATTATTTTTAATTTTAAGTCATTTATTAATTAAATATTTTTACATTCCATTCATTAAATAATTTTTTTAATTTTTATTTATTATTTTTATAATTAAAAAAATATGTTTTAAATATTTTTATATATGCCGTACATAGAAAATTTTAAATTGAAATATTTATTTTTTTATAATTAAAAAAATATTTTTAATGTAAAACTTCAACCAATTAATATTGTGTTACTATTTTTAAATATTTACACATGAATATAATATGTCCCATAAAATGGATTTAATTTGTTTTTCTAATTTGGCATAATTAAAAAATTAAAATGTTTTATTTTAATTATCTCTGGACATAGGATTGCATAAAATTAATTAATTTCCCTAATTTAAATAACAACTATTTTAAACGTTTCTTTTGAGAAATTTTGACCAGAAAACAAAGCTTCTACAATATTCTGCAAAAAGCCATTCTTTAATTTGAAATTTTCAACTAATGAGAAACCTATTTCCTGCATTCGATCGAAATGTCTTAGCCCTATACATGTCGTTTGACTGCAGGGCATGGACGTTAGTTGCTTTTCGAAAACTAAAGTATCCTACGGCTTCGTTACCCTTCCCTGGATACTATATTTAATTAACTAATATTCATTGCACAGGTTTCCTTCGCTTCCAAACTCATAGTTCGTTTCAAGGCCAAAAGCTGCTTCCTTCAGCCTTTGGTCTACATATATCCTGCTATTGAAGCTTAGCAAAATTTATATCACTTTACAGGTATACCGACAGCTATAATAAGTCGTAGTTGTGCGTTCGTTTTTTTTCTTTGCTTATTTCAACACCTGGTGTTACACTCCCACTCCCACCGCTCTTTTTTCCCCTTTTCAACTACGACATTTATCGGTATTTGGCTTGGCATTGAGTCGTGTCACGGCACACAGCCGTACAAAATATTTGAAATATTTCGACCTTTTAATTAAAAGTATATGCGACGAGTATCGTTTAACGTTTGTATTCCCCCCTAGCATACATACATTTCAAGGGTAAAAGTTTTTCAATTTAAGTGCAAGTATTTCACAAGTGATTTGTCACCATCCTCGAGAGTAATGTACATAATAAATCAAATGGATTATTGGCTTTGTAAGTTTGACGGGAAGAAACAAAAAAAAAACAGGGAAAATATGTTGATCTACACATATGTATGTGTGAATGTGCTATGCAAAAAGTGTTAGACGTTGATGTGTGGGTATGCTCTCGACTATGTGACAGCACCGGATATGGATATGAGCACATGTGTGTGTGACATACATATATTTACTTATCCAACCAGCCAACCGATTTATAATTCAATAAAAATGGCAAATTGTCAATCTGTTTGGTACTTGTGCTACAAGAAATTGATGTTGTTCATTCAGTCGTCGTCGTCGTCGACAACGACAATCACTGCGAGAGGGAAAAAATTGCAAAGGAAATTTAATATAAATCTTTTAAATTAAATTGCAAATTGTAAAAGGCAACCGAGCAGCTTCCCCTTTCATTTCTGTGTCATTTCCCTTGAATTTCATTATGCTAACGTACATACTAGGTCTGGATGGATGTACATGTGTGTGTGTGAGTGCTTTTGTGGTAGCCAAAGTACACAGTGAGTGGCATATAGAGGCAGCGCGAGAGCGAAAAAAACGACCAAATGTCAGGCAGTAACAACTTCATTAACACCGTCATTTTTAAAGGTTGTTTACATAAACAAATCTGAGTTCACACACGCTAGGGTATGTACCACATATATAAATGGATACCTGAAAAGGGTACTGCAAATAGAAGTAAGTTTTTAAAAGAATAAAATCAAAATAACTTCTTTAGAGAAAGGACATCTTACGGCGGATAAGGCACAGAACATGTACTGAAAATTTGTTGGTTTGATAAAATATACCTCTAAATTGTCCCCCCTTTATATTTACAAACAGATGTAAAGAGCTCAAAGGTATGACATTTGTTTATATTTGCTTAGACTTTTATCTTAAACGAAGGCGGTGTGTTAAGGTCAGTTATCCTCATAAAATTGTGCAATTTTGAAAATTGGAAACTTTTTCCGGGCATAACACTATGCACAGAAAAACTTTACCGAAGGGGTATGTGTAACATTGTCTGATATATTTTGGCTTTCTAAGCTCGAAAACGCTAAAAATATTTGATTGATATATATATTTTTATTTTTTACAATAATTCGAATTTTCAATTCATTTTGGTAATAAACATCCAATAATACCCGCTATAAGTTCAATTCAAATAAAACTTTCAAGGGCTAAAAATGCGGCAAATCTCACTTTCACATAGAAACAGTGGTTTAGGAACAGTCTCCAAAGAATTAAGAATTTCGCAAAAAATCTAGAAAAAATCGCATAAAAATAAACAAATATTAAAAAAAATTGGAATTTTTGTAATTTTTTTGTAAAAAAAATGTTACCCACAAAAAAATGTTGATGTTGATTTTATTCAATAGTGTGCACGCAAAGAAAATTTTAGGATTCGGTCGCAAAATTTGTTGCACAGTGTTATTGAGAAAACTTAAATTTTTGAATTTTTTTTAATTTTAAATCATTTATTAATTACATATTTATAAATTCCATTCATAAAAAAAATTCCTTAATACTTTTATACTATGTTTCGTACATAGAAAATATTCAATTGATTTTTTAGAATTAAATGATGTTTTAAAATATTTTTATACTATATGTCGAATATAGAAAATATTAAATTAATAAAATATATAAATAAATATATAAAACGAATAAAACGAATAAAGCGAATAAAAAATATAAAAATTTGAAGAAAATACTTTGTTTTGCTTTTAAAAATATCAATTTTTAACAAAGCGAATGGCATCTATATGTAAAAGATCTATGGATAAGTATAGAAGTTATGACCTTCTTTGTAGACGCAAGATTTGAAAAAAATCGTGAATTTTTAATTTTTGGTTAAAATTCCTATTTTCTATTCAACGTACTTATTATGGTTACAAATGCTGCAAATCTCACTATCACATAGTAACAGTGGTTTAGGAACAGTTTCGAAAAGAAAATCTGGCACGAAAAACTCGCATAAAAAATAGAAAAAAATATTTGAATGATGGTGAAAAGTCTCTGCGAAGCCACTTGAAAAGACTTTTGACATGGTCGAAATCATGATCGTGGTTTAGGAACAGTCTCCAATGAATTGAAATAAATTGATTTTTCTTTACGAAAAGAAAATCTGGCACGAAAAACCCGCATAAAAAATAGAAAAAATTTAATGATGTTGAAAAGTCGCTGCGAAGCCACTTGAAAAATCTTTTGACATGAAATCATGATCGTGGTAGTCTGCAGCCAAGTAATAAATGTGACCATGCCATTTGTAAATAAATTTGCATTCTATTAAATATAGATGCAAAATGGTCTTGAGCCAGGACAATATCCCAGTTCAAATAAAATATTTTATTTTTAAAAATCTCACATTCTAACGACGACATGACGTCTATATGTAAAAGATTTATGGATAAATATAGAAGTTATGGTCCGCTTTGTGGAGGCAAGATAATTTAAAAAATATCAAGATTTTTTAATTTTTGATTGAAGTCCAATAAAACCCGCTTAAATTTTCAATTAAAGATACTAATGATTCCAGCAAATGCTGCGAATCTTACATTCACATTCTTTTTAAAGTCCGATAACACCCGCTTATATTTTCAATTAAAGGTACATAGCATGGCACAGATGCTGTGAATCTCATATTCATATAGATACAGCGGGTTGAAACAATCTCCAATGAAATGAAAAAAAATTGATTTTTTTTTTGAAAAAAAAAAATATGATTTAAAAAATAAAAATAAAAATACAAATAATTAAAAAAATATATTTTGTTTCAATTTTCAAAAGCTCACATTCTAACGACGAGAATGACGACTACATATAAAAGATCTATGGATAAGTATAGACGTTATGGCCTTCTTTGTAGACGCAAAATAATTTAAAAAATTATGACGTTTTTAATTTTTTATTAAAAAGCGCGAAAAGCGGCTTTACAAATTAGATAACAGACGGCATCTTAGCGAAGAAAACAAGGCTCATTTGAAGAAAATATATTGCAAAATATGGAACTTATTGCCCTTATTGTAGAATTAAGGGAATTAAAAAACTAATGAATATTTTTTTGCTTCTCCAAGTAGAATTAAGGGAATTAAAAAACTAATGAATATTTTTTTGCTTCTCCAAGCAGGACCATAAATTCAACATTTATTCAGAGATTTTCATCAAGTAGGCATTGTTTTATTTGGATATAATCCCAGATATTATAAACTGAAGAAAATATTCTCTTATCTAATTTGGAAATTTATTTTTCTTCGCTATTTGTACAAAAATTAAAAAATCCAGATTTTTTAAATTATTTAGAGTCTACGAAGACTGTCTAACATTTTAAAATTATTTATAGATATTTGATATATAGATATTATTTTCTTCGTTAGAATGTTGGCTATTAAAAAGAAAACAAAATAATTTTTCCAGATTTTTTGATTCATTTTTTTTTTGACAGCAAAGAAAAAATATAGAAAATATTTTTTTAAATTTTTATATTTTTTGGTGCTAGAAAAAATTATTTTTTCAAAAATAAGAAAAAAATTTTTCTAAATTTTTATAATGTTTCTAAAACACTATTTTTAAGTGTAAATGAAATTCACCACATTTGTAGCCATCATTATTGCATTTAATTGAACATATGAGCGGTGTTATCGCACGTACAATTCCAAAATGAAAGAACAAATCTGGTAATGGTACCTTCGACGAAAATTGGAATTTTAATAAAAAAACAAAAATTTCATAATATTTTTTATTATCGTTTCCGAATTTAGAAACTCACAACTCATCAGAAAAATGTATACACCCTTCGGATTTTTTTGTTGCATAGATATATCAGCATCTATATTTAATACATCTCAATCGTCCATTACATTAAGTTGTTTGCCACAATTGGCATACCAACCTACAGTTTCTATAGCAAAACACCATTTTCATTTTTTTTTGCTACGAAAAAACACCTCTATGCCGTGTTCAACCCAGATTTCCACACACAAAAAAGAAGAAAAACAGACGTCAAAATAGTTGCATACTTTGCGGCCTTTCAGTTTTTCTCTCATTTCTAAAGCATGCTTTTTGGCGGTGCTGTATCATTGTAAATTAAATTTTCGCCATTTGTATACACTTTCACGAAACTCACTGGCTTTGGGGTTAACAAAATGTGGCAGCTGCTGCTGCTGTTGGTGGTGGCGGTGTTGGTGTTAGTGATGATGATACTGGCAAACTGACCTTGATGATGTTGTTTACCTTAGTGTTAGTAGTGTCTTGCCGTTGAGCGCGGCTCCTTGCCACCCTTCCACTCAATCATTTGCCACGCTGTTGAGTTGATGATACTGATGTGTAATCAACTTAAGTTCTTTAATACTATCACTGGCATCACTCACTCAACCACCCACTCACTCCCGGCAACTAAAACTGCAACTGCCACAAACACTGTCTCAGTCTCAGCCTCAGTCACTAGTGCTCGTTTCGTGGCAACATCTGTTTCGGAGCGTTGTAGTGGTGGCAGTATATGCTGTTGCATGTTTTAGTTATTTGTAATTGTCAACATTTGTTTTGAGCTGCAGCACCGACTAGAGGCAGAAGCAGTTGCAAAAAAAAACTTATATATTCTAGTTTATTTTTGTTGACGACAAGATTTGTTGCAGCTTCGCTGTTCTTTTTTTTTTTTTGCTTGAATGAATTATTCAAGTATAGTGCGCTCTCGTAACAAAGTATAGTTTTCCTGTACTTTTAATGAGCTTCACAACCTTCACCTTAATCGCAGATGGATGGGTGGGTTTATATAGTTAGTGTTGGGAAATTTGCTGTCGAAAATTGCGCAGCAAACAAGGTGGAAGTAATCGCAAATACCAGGGTGAATAAGTAACGCTTGTCGTGCGGATAATTCACTTCTGACGGATGTTTGATAATTTTGAATCGCAGTTACGAGTGCCTTAAAGTATGCGTTTAGGAAAGCAAGAGTACACATGAATATTTTATACATGAATTCAGGGTGATAGTTCATGCGATTTGGATGAAATTTGATTATTTCGCCTGAAATTCATAATTACGCGTGTGCCAAGGTCATTGTGCAAAGTGAAGTTTTCTAAACGTTTCCAAATCTTTACCAAATATGCTTTTGGGGATAGAAATGGGTTGAATTGTCAGTTGTCGGAATTTTTAAAAATTTCAAAAATTGTAAGAATGATTGAAAAAAATTCAATAGAATTTCGCATTAAGTATATCAAATGGATATCAAATCTATACAAAATGGGAAGACTTGCTTGCAGCTATGAGTATATTGATATTTTTATATTGATTTGTTTATATATCGATATATTTAAATATTTATAACTTTATTTTTTTATTTATTATTTTTAATTTATTTAATTATAGGTTTATTTATTTATCGATTTATTTCATTTTTTTTCTTCTTTTCTTTCTTTATTTATTTATTTGTTTTGTTTAATTATAGATGTTTTATTGAATTATTCATTTAGTTTATTTATCGATGTTTAAATTAACTATCGATTTATTTATGAATATATTTTAAATGTTTATAAGAATCTTTGCCAGAATTCAATAGCATTTTATATTCAGTAGATATGAGTATTTATATTTACTTATCGATTTATTTGTTTATATAGATAAAGAATATAGAATTATTTAAATATATACGGATTTATTAATTTTTTAATTGATTTTCATATAATTACATTTATTTATATATTTATGTATTTTTTCACTGATTTGCACAATTATCGATATATTTATTTATCGATTAATTAATTTTCCGATTTGTATATATATTTATCGATTTAGTTGTTCATTCATTTATTAACGATTTATTTATTTGTCAGTTATATATTTATCAATATTTTAAATAATTATTTATTAATTTATTGATTTATATATTTATCGATATATATATATATTAATATATATAATTCATAAATTTAATTATCGATTTATCTATTTATTTATCAATTTATTTAATTGTCGATTAATTTATTTACCGATTTATTTAATTATTGATTTATATATCGGCGTTTTTAGTTAATTATCAATTTATCTGTTTATATTATCGATTTATATTTATATAAATATTTACGGATTTATTAATTTTTTAATTGATTTTCACAATTATTGTGAATTTTTTAAGAGCTTGATAACTTTTTTTTTAAAAAAAACGCATAAAATTTGCAAAATCTCATCGGTTCTTTATTTGAAACGTTAGATTGGTCCATGACATTTACCTTTTGAAGATAATTTCATTTAAATGTTGACCGCGGCTGCGTCTTAGGTGGTCAATTCGGAAAGTCCAATTTTGGGCAACTTTTTCGAGCATTTCGGCCGGAATAGCCCGAATTTCTTCGGAAATGTTGTCTTCCAAAGCTGGAATAGTTGCTGGCTTATTTCTGTAGACTTTAGACTTGACGTAGCCCCACAAAAAATAGTCTAAAGGCGTCAAATCGCATGATCTTGGTGGCCAACTTACCGGTCCATTTCTTGAGATGAATTGTTCTCCGAAGTTTTCCCTCAAAATGGCCATAGAATCGCGAGCTGTGTGGCATGTAGCGCCATCTTGTTGAAACCACATGTCAACCAAGTTCAGTTCTTCCATTTTTGGCAACAAAAAGTTTGTTAGCATCGAACGATAGCGATCGCCATTCACCGTAACGTTGCGTCCAACAGCATCTTTGAAAAAATACGGTCCAATGATTCCACCAGCGTACAAACCACACCAAACAGTGCATTTTTCGGGATGCATGGGCAGTTCTTGAACGGCTTCTGGTTGCTCTTCACTCCAAATGCGGCAATTTTGTTTATTTACGTAGCCATTCAACCAGAAATGAGCCTCATCGCTGAACAAAATTTGTCGATAAAAAATTTCGAACCGAACACTGATTTTGGTAATAAAATTCAATGATTTGCTAGCGTTGCTCGTTAGTAAGTCTATTCATGATGAAATGTCAAAGCATACTGAGCATCTTTCTCTTTGACACCATGTCTGAAATCCCACGTGATCTGTCAAATACTAATGCATGAAAATCCTAACCTCAAAAAAATCACTCTTTATATAGATTTATTTAAATATTTTTGGATTTATTTATCTTTTCATTGATTTGCATAATTATCGACATATTTAATTATTTATCGATTAATTTATTTGTTATCGATTAGTGTTTATATTTATCGATATTGTTGTTTATTCATAGATTTATTTAATTACCGATTGATTTAATTATCGACTTATATATTTATCTATCGATGTTTTTATTTAATTATTGATTTATTTATCGATGTTTTTGATTAATAATTAATAATTTTTTATCGACGTTTTAAATTAATTATCAGTTTATCTATTTATGTTATTAATTATAGATTTATTTATTAATTTATCTATCGAATTGTTCGTTGACTTTTTCAAAACAAAATATTTTGTTATTGATATATTTATTTACCAATCGACTTATTTATGTATTTATACATTTAGAATCCCATTAGCGGAATTAAATAAAAATGTACTTTATTTATTTGAAATATCTAAATCTAATTCAATTTTCTGTTATTTTAGCACAAAATAGCCTAAACGAATGTTCACTTTCCTTTCATCACCTTGTAGGTGAAGGATATTCTTGTTGTCTCATACACAACGAAATTCAAGTGCTAACATTGTCCCCTTCCGCCTTCAGAGTCCTTGTCAAATGACCCATAATTTATTTCAAGTGTGGTAAAGTTCGTTGACTGTATGTAAACAACTTAACAGTTTGCTCTTATTTACAGAGATAATGATAAATTGTAATGTACATTCTATGTATTTCTCTTTCAATATTTTCTATATTTTCTCTTTTACACAATACCCACTTACAAAATGACTCAACTCTCTTTGGATTTTTGTGCTATAATTAAGTAGTCGAATTCTCTTTGATGGGAAGTATATTTTCTTAAACGGAAATTCTCTTAGGAAACACTAACGACTTGTCTCCTTAATAATGCTTATTCATTGTTGGATGTCCACCTAGCGTAAGCTTTGTGTAGTTAAAAAATTGTCCACACCATTGCTATAATAACAACATTGGGTTTGGCTCACTTTAATACGCTCCATTATGATAAATCTCTTATATTAGCTTGAAATCCACAATAACGAATCGCAAAAAGTTTAATTGAAATCAAAAGCATGATTCAGATAAAATCACGTTATTGTTTAGTGGCAAAGAATTTTTCTAAAACTGTTATACAGAAACATTGCTTAAAGGAATAACGATTCGATATAAAGCTTTTGCCGGTTGCCTTGTAGCAATGTAATTATCTGTCATAATACTGCTATACAAAAAATCTTGTCGGAGAATAAGTTGAAATTGTTTAAAGCTTTTGACGGCTGTGTTATACCATACAAAGGTGTCCTAAACAATTGTTATAATATTGTTATAAATAAAATACGACCCTAATTAGAGCCATTTTCAAATACATTAAGAATTTTTATATCAAAGCTCTGAAGGAGAAAGTAGAACAGTTTGCAATAATGTAGAAAAGGAAATTGGCATACAAAAATAGTTAGATTTGCTGTCTAAAGCTTTTGAGGACAGTGTCATACCAAACAAATGTGTCATAAAAAATAGTTATAAGTATAATATGAATCCAATTTGTGCCATATCCAAATACATTCAGCCTTTTTATGTTCACAGCTCTGAAGGAGAAAGTAGAACAGTTTGTATATATATATATATTTGTATATATTGAAATAATATAGGAAAGGAAATTGACATACAAAAATAGTAAGATTTGCTGTGTAGAGCTTTGGCGGCAGTGTCATACCAAAGAAATGTGTCCTAAACAATTGCAAAAACATATTGTCTTAATTTAAGACAGTTCCAGTTCAGCTCTGAAGGAGCTGTCTTACATTCTCCTTCAGAGCTGAACTGGAACTTTGGAACATAAATATTTCTATATATATTGAATTAATATAGGAAAGGAAATTGGTATAAGAAAATTGTATGATATGCTATCACTTGTAATGAAGCACACCACGAATATTTTAAGTTTACAGATATAGCTGGGATTTGCATGAGAATAATAAATGAAATCGGAATAAATGCAAATACACATAAACTAAATGCAAATATTTCAGAGTTTACACCTCATTTAAAAGCCAAAACCACATATAAACTTTATACAACAGATGGTGTGTGTGAGTGAATCCTTGCACAAATCTACAGTTCAGAGACGGAACATGTAATGCATTAAAGGGAGCACTCACGATACTCAATGGATTGAATTCAGCCAACTTTGATGACATCTACTTGTGCTCTAGGAAAGTACATAATACGTTAATAGACGACCTATATAAAGGCAAAATTTTCTAAAAACATGGGACTGATGTGGTTGAAATATTGTTGAATTCAGCCAACTGTGGCGACATCTATTGCATATTATTTCATGTTCAAGAATGGTTGGTCTGAATGCTCTGGACAAGGACAGTGTAATATATAGACAGCCTATATCATTGGCAAAATGTTCTCCAAAGATAGGAGTGATGTGAATTCTCTATCATTTGTGTGGGAATCAATCGATTTTACTGCGCCATCTACCGGAATCTTTCACATTACTATCCTAATACTTTACTAGGCAGAGTACCACGGACAGGGTCTGGAGTTATGGAAGAAAAGTCTGGAAATATCATATTTATTGAAATATATGCAAATATTAAGCTAGTGACAAGACAATATAATTTAATATAGACAACTCTTGTCTTGTTTTGCAAAAGATGGAGACTGATTTAACGAGCTTTCATATTACTTTCGTAACAGACAAACTTATATTGTGTAAATTAAATTCTATAGCGTTTGTATTGTTAGCGTGGATTTATAACCAAAATATTCGTTTACTGCCGAAGAGCTTTTAAAGACTTAGCACCAAAGACAGTCAAATATATACAAAGCTTTAACTTTAGCATTGAGACTACAGACAGTTAACAGCAGATGGCGTAGGATATTTGGGATCATGCAAAAAACAAGAAGTTGAATTTATAAATAAAATTATGATGAGGTATGTTACCAAAAAAATCTTGTTTTTTAAGATTTATTTTTAATTTTTGGAAATATTAGTCCGATATCACCCGCTTATATGTTCAATGGTTTAGGAACAGTCCAAAATTATATTTTTTTAAATTGATTTTTTGCGGTGGCAAAAAATCCATACAAAATAGGAAAAAATTAAAAATTTTTATATTTGGATATTTGAATTTATATTATGTTATTATTATGGATATTTTGAATTTATAAATAAAATTATGTTGATTATTATGTTACCACAGGACTTAAACATAGTAGTGTATAACATTTATTTAAATGTATACTAGTACCAAAAACTGTTAAAATTTTAGTACCAAATGTATTCCTATAACTAATATAATTGTATGTCCTACTATATTTATTTTGAGTGACAATTTGAATAACAATACAACATTTGCCTTTCACACTCCTTCTCGTGCTTCAGTACTAAATTTCGGGAAGCATTCAAATTCTAACCACAAAGTGCTATAAAACGTGAATATTGTACTAAACTTTGTTATAATAGATTTTTTGGACTAAACATTTCGAATTATTATACCTCATGTATCGTATTCTGTCAAATATGAGAACATGACTGGCTTTGTGCTAAAGTCTACATTTGGTGAAACATTTAAATTCTTATCCATAAACACAAAGTGTTATAATACCTGACGATTGTACTAAACTTTGTTATAACAGATTTTTTTGGGAAAAACATTTCGAGTTATTATAACTCTTGTATCGTATTTTGTCAAATGTGAGAAGATGACAGACTTTGTGCTAAAGCCTTTCAAGCTTTATTCGATATCGTTATTTTTATAATTTCATACAAAACCGGTTATGTGCTAAAAGCTTCCGACTTTAAATGAAGGACTGACTCACAGCATACTACATATATGAACTTTTGGTAAATGTGTAGAGTTCTATGATTTCAGTTACATTTAATTTTAACAGAGGTTGCGATGTTTATATGGAACATTATGTTAATTTTCAGCATGTTAATAAACAATGAAAGATTTTCTTTTGTGTTATGGATAACTTTAACATAACATAACAGTAACATAAAAGTCTAGTTTTCCATGAATTTAGTTGCAGGAAAAGCTAACAGAGATTGCCATGTTTATATGGAACACTATGTTAATTTTGAGCATGTTAATCAACATTTTAAGATTTTGTTTCTCTTATTCATAGATAGTAAATACGCTAACATAACCTTAACATAAATAACGTTAACATTATGGCTGTTTTTCTTTAAGACTGGATAACTAAGCTGCGATAACAAAAATCTAAATAAATGTTCACTCAAAATAAAAAATTCTTTTTTAAAATTGTCGTCAAAAGCAATATCAATGTGTGTGTGAAAACAAATTTTGAAAAAATAATTTTGTGTTAAAATTTTTAAGTCAAAATGATTGATATCGAGGCTAAGTCCAATAAAGTCGACACAAAATATTTTTTTGAAAATTTCTTTTGATACATATATAAATCGCATCCATTTGATGTAAATTGGTTTATTGTGAAGGAATATACAATTAAAAAATCTAAGTTTTGACCAAATCAGAATAAAATCTTCAAAATTTTCACACGAGTTATACTAAACTGACCACATAAAATGATATGCCCTACAATGATGGGAAAACATTCATATAATAATTCAGATTTATATAGACCTTTCCCTAAATGGTATACCTCATGTATTTCAGATTTCATATAGGAAATATCACAAAAAAATCAGCTCATCCCTTAACCGAAGGAAAATCATTAGCATTTTCATTGATTTCCCTTTGCTCCTATGTGGAGCATAGAGCCCTCATTGATACTATAATGGAAATAAATTTATAAAATTTAATAGAAATACATTTCTTTAATGTCCGAAATAAATTTTATTTAAAAAAAAATGTTGTCTATTTTATGCATCCATGGAAATGAGAATTGATTTCATTTTCGTTGCCTAAAGCTAGGCAACATATTGTTTAGCTTTGTTGTCCATCTAATTGTATGCAACAAATTCTCTATATAAATACAAAGTTATGTATTAATAACTTGTATTTGAAGTGTAATGGCAAAATGACCAACAATGTTTTTAATTGAAACATTGCCACGCCGACACAAAAAAATTGGGCTAATAAAAAATGGCAATTTAAAACAGATATATGTTTTTTGATTAAATCATATAGTAAAGCTAATGGAAATCGTTGTTTGGAGACAAAAAATATAAATTTAGATATCGCTATAGAAATTAACACATGCACAAGCGAAATAGAAAAAACTGATAGTGACGAATATTAAATGGGGTGACGATTAGTGAGGTGCTACAATTGGTTATTGAGTTGGTAGCACTTTGATTACAATATGCAACGACAATTTTGCCGAAGGTATAACATTTTGGAATTCTAAACTCAAAAACGATAATGCATTTTTAGCAAAAAAATTAAACAAAATCTTATGTTTTTTTAAGATTTTTTAATTTTTGGAAATATTAGTCAGATATCACCCGCTTATGTGTTCAATGGTTTAGGAACCGTCCAAAAAATATTTTTTTAGAAAATTGATTTTTTGCGGTGGCAAAAAATCCATACAAAATATGAAAAAATTAAAAATTTTGTTTTATTTGTTAAAAGCTAACATTCTAATGTAGAAAACAATGTCTATATGACACCTTTCGTAGACGCAAAAATAAAAAAAAAAACTTCTTTATTGAATTGAAAGCTACAAATTTATATCGCCTGGAAGTCGGCAACTGTTTACAGTCACATGATGCCTTAGGGTAGACATAAAATAACAACTGATTAGTTAGTTGATAATAAATAGAATCTTGAACCACTCATTGAGTAAGGAATATTTATTAATGGTGAAAGTGTGATGATTTTATATTAGCAGGACTTATCGGAGAAAAACAAGGGAAACAATTAACGTGGGTGAAAAATTAAATAACTGTTATTCTAAGTGAGAGTTAATTACAAACAAAAATATATTTTTACTTTCGGGTCACTAAAAATATTTAGTAAGTTAGTGAATTTTATTTACTGATTCTGTATATTTGTTGATATGAATATGAGTCGTGGTTCGGGCAGTCTTCGAGACTTTTGGAATATGGCCGAAGAGTGTTCGCATCTTAATAACACAATCTAAACCTATATTTCAGATGATATGTTGCGAGAAGCTCTAAAATTTTAGAATTGTTTAATCTAAAATTTCGTTCATATCTAATTTTAACCTGCACGTTTTCCCAATAGTCGCCCGCCAAATGTCAGTGTTTAGAGAATTCATCCACAAATTTTTAAAAAAATTCGTATAGAGTTTGAAATTTTAAAAATAATTTGCGATTTTTACTTAAAAAAACATCTCATTTGCTATCTCTTCACGAGAAATATTTGTGGAAGTAACAGACACTACATACAATTCATCGCCAACAATTTGTTGCTTTGTCTGGAGCATGACCCACCTCATTTTGTTACACAATAGATGTGTGTCTGTGTGTGCACAGCAAACAAATATTCCACATATTTTTTATTGCCCAAATGCCAATGACAACCATAAAATCCTTCCCGCATCCAAATTGAATATATATAGTTCGTGTTTGCATGAATCATGATGGCCGTGATGGTAGGTGAATATATGAAAAAGAAATACACGAATGATTGTCTGTGATAGATACATACATATGCTCTATACATTCCTTTGTATGGAGAGGTAATGTGTCATAAACAAATTCATATTTAATAATAAAATCACGCCTTGTTGTTATTCAATCAATCATGCAAAGGATGGGTGTGTGTCTGTTCGACTATATTCTCGTTGACACAGAAGTTACGTAGTTGATACACCCGGGAAAACGAGTGAAATGATGAGCATTTAATCCTACACTTATGCAACACAAATTGAGTTTAAGGAGCGCCTAACTGTAGGCAGTGATTAGTTGTGCAACGTAACTTGTGTTTGATAAATATTGGAATGAAAGCTGAGACTTTTACGAAAGTTTGTATCTAATATATTTGGGGATATGGATGAGTTCTCAGGTAGTTCTTAACCCATTTTAACCCAGTGTTCGATTAATCGAACAGTAAACAGTAAGAAACAAAATGAATTTGGCTGGGCTTTAATGGGTTAAGTCTGTGGAATGTTGTTCGTAGAAAATAAATTTTTATTTGTGGTTTGATTTTCAGATGTTACAAATATCTCATTTCATTAGTCCACAAAATTAAAAACATTCCTTTAAATTCATTATAAAGTATTGATCCACAGAAAGGCTACGCCTACAAGTAGGCTTTGATTTATTACAAGTTTTATGAAGTAGTGTTAAAGTAGAGCCTGGTTATATGTATGTTATGCTAATTGAACCCAGTGGCTATTAAGTCTGAATTTTTTCAGATTTTGCAAATATACCATTTCATTACTAAATACGATTATAAAACATTTCTTTAAACTCATTATTAAATATTAAACCGCTGAAAGGGAACGCCTACACGTAGGCTTTAATTTAATAAAAAGCTTAATAAGTCCAAAGAGTCCAAGTACAGCCTGGTAGTATGTTATGCTATTTCAGCCCACTATAATATGTCAGAAATCATTGTATCTTCGAGTATTGCCAGACAAAATTAAAGATTTATATTTCTCCCGCAATGTTTGCTTTCAATTTATTTTGCATGGCCTTTGTAAGTATGTGTTCTATTCGTTTAAAATTTATTATGTTCTTGCTTTTTCTCGAGTGTATACACAGGTATTTTCATCGAAAAAAATCCTAGCACATAAATACGAATAGTCTGGAATATAAACAACATTAATAATAAAACTCATAAATGGCAAAAAAACACTCGCACAATTTCTTTGTACACGAACATTATTTCTTCTTCTGTTCACAAGACATTTTTTCAATTTCGCAAATGTACTTTTATTTGCCATAAATCATAAGCATTACAAGTGAAAATGTAAATCCTTTCACACGCCTTCTTGGCCTCAAAATCTACATTCCTTTTGTCGAATAGAAATAAATGTTTGTGACTTTTGGTTTTTTTGCATTGATATTTATTGATCTGAAACACGATTTATATTGTCATTGTGCCTGGCTGGTGTGAACTTGTTCTGGATAAAAGAAAAGGTGTATATGAAAGTAGTAGTGGCATGAGATTGACTTTTGCAATTAGTTACAGGCCATGACGAATGTGGTAAAATATTTGCAATAGTGGGAAATATCCCTATATAGACAATTGCTCTTGAGATATAATAGCTTAAATGGTTTACTTCATAAGTCGTTGAAAGACCATAACACCAAACATTTGACATCGGACCGATCGCCTAAAAGTCGGCAATTGTTTTCCAGTCATATGATGCCCTAGGATATAAGATAAATTATGGAAAATATTTAGTTTTCCTTAAAATAACAATTGAATTGAGGACTGTGGGAAATAGAACATTTCCTTAAAGGAGTTATCAAATATTACAATTTTGGACCACTTATTGGTTAAGGATATTTTCTGAATGTCAACAGCCATTTTCGGGACATCGGACCGATCGGCTAAAAGTTGGCAACTGTCTTCTATTTATATGATGTCTTAGGTTAGATATAAGATACATTTAAGAAAGTATTTCGTTTTCCATAAAATAACAATTGAATTGAGGTCTGTAGGAAATATAACATTTCCTAAAAGGAGTTATCAAATATTACAATTTTGGACCACTCATTGGGTAAGGAATATTTATATAGTCTGGAAGTCGGCAATTGATTTGCAGTCATAAAATGTCCTAAGGTAAACATAACATAACTTTAATTTAAAAAACAAAAGTTGTATATAAGAAGCCAATTGAATTGAAAGAGAATAGAAATAGAAAATAGAATATTTTCTAGAATGTCAGAATGTTAAGTCAAGAGTATTAATATATTTATATCTCCTGAAAGTCGGCAACTGTTTACCAGTCATAGGATGCCTTAGGGTAGACGTAAAATAAATTAAAAAATATATTCCGTTTTACATAAAATATTGAATTGTGGGCTATCGAGAATATTTCTCAAAACAGAAGTTTCCAATGTTTGAATTTTTGGAGCACTTATAGAGTAAGGGAATATAAGGAATATTATAAGCAATATAATATTTCCAAAAAGAGTTATCAAATGTTACAATCTTGGACCACGTAAGTAGTATTTATATAGCCTGGAAGTAATTGGTTTTCAGTCGTTGGAGGCCATAGGATAAATTTAAAATTTGATTTACATAAAAATTCAATTGAATTGAATATTTCCTTAAGAATATTAATCCAATGTTAGAATATTGGACCAGTCAGTTATTGAGTCTTAAGTATCTGGAAATCGGCAACTGTTTACCAGTCATAGGATGCCATAGAGTAGATATAAAATAAAATAAATAAATGAATAAAATAATAAAATAAATAAATTAAAAAAATATATTCCATTTTACTTAAAATAACAATTGAAATTTGATATTTCTCAAAAAAGAATTTTCCAATGTTAGAATTTTGGACCACTTATTGAGATATAGAGATATTTATATATTTTGAAACTACTTTAAAACCAGGGTAAGTTTTTGTCTAGCGTTAACTTTGAAATAATATTCTAAGTTATACTTTGCAACAAATGTTCACATAGAAATAGTCTTCAAAAAGTTGAAAATTGTTTTTTTTTTTAAATCTTATTTGCAGATACAAAAAAAATCATAAAAATATAGAAAAGACTAGGGAAAAATAATTATTTTTTTTTTTTCAAAAAAAAACTTTCCAATTTTTTTTTTTTTTTTCAAAAAAGCCTTTTTAATTTTTTTTTCAAAAAAAAATCTTTTTCATTTATTTTCAAAAAAAAAAATCTGAAAATATTTTTTTAGTTAACGTTTTAACACAGGAAACAAAGTCTATCTGTTAAATGTAGATTAAAAAAATAAATTTTGTATTTATATTTTATAAATATCGCGATAAACTTGTTATTGTATTAATTTATTTAATTCTTGAAGGTGCGCTATTTATAAAATAAAAAATAAATCATAACTTTTCTCAAAATCATTTTTTGCATCTACAAAAAGTGTCATAACTTCTTCATTTATCCATAGATCTTTCACGCGTAGACATTGTTTTTTGCATTAGAATGTTCGCTATGATAAAATAGAAGAAAACATTTTTTGCCGTTATTTTTCTATTTTTTATGATATTTTCGTGCCAGCAATTTTATTTTTTGAAAAAAAAGACAAAATCTTTTTTTGTCTCAATATTTTGGAGACCTAACCCACCGTCTAGCAGTCCACAAATAGTACAGAAAAAGGGTTTCCGAATTGTTCACGATTATTTCATGGCAACAAATTTTTTTCAAAGAAAAGTCGCTGCGAAGCCACTTGCATAGACTTTTGACATGGTCGAAATCATGATCGTGGTAGTCTGCAGCCAAGTATTAAATGTCACCATGCCATTTGTAAATAAATTTGCAATCTATTAAATATAGAAGCAAAATGGTCTTGAGCCAGGACAATATCCCAGTTCAAATCAAATATACAGACCAAAAAAAAAATGCAAACGAAAAAACTAAAAGAAAAAAATTTTTCTAATTTTTTAGGACGGCTCCTAAATTATCTTTATTACCTTTAATTGAACATATAAGAGTGTGTTCTATAGTCTATATTTCCAAAATAAGAGTGAAAATCTTAAATCTTAAACCATTGGCGAAATTGGAATTTTAGAAATAAATTAAAAAACTATCCATAACTTTTTTAATATCGTTCTCTTATTTACGAACATTTTTATTGCATAGTGTAGTACTTTGTGTTCTGCAATTTTAGGAAAATCAGGAAGGTCTAGGTGGAGCCATGCGATTTTCCAAATAAGTAGTGTTGTCGTGTATCATTTGACTTTAATAATACTGGCGTCATTTGCAAGTAAAAATCCTAATATTCCTAACAAATTGTCGCTTGTAAAGAGTGATTTTTTTGAGGTTAGGATTTTCATGCATTAGTATTTGACAGATCACGTGGGATTTCAGACATGGTGTCAAAGAGAAAGATGCTCAGTATGCTTTGACATTTCATCATGAATAGACTTACTAACGAGCAACGCTTGCAAATCATTGAATTTTATTATCAAAATGCGTGCTCTGTTAAGAAAGTTCATCGCACGCTTCCATTTTATGGTCAGTTTAATCGACCCACTGAAGCGGCTATTCGGGCTATTGTGACTAAATTTCGCACCAAATTTACATTGTTGGACATTAAACCACCAAGACGCTTACGTAGAGTACGAACTGAAGAAAATATCGCAGCTGTATCGGCCAATGTTAATGATGACCATCAATTATCGATTCGTCGCCGTTCGCAGCAATTGGGCCTCTGTTACTCAAAAACGTGGAAATGCCAAAATTGGACTAAGCGGATGGACCACTTGAGGCGCAGCCGCGGTCAACATTTAAATGAAATTATCTTCAAAAAGTAAATGTCATGGACCAATCTAACGTTTCAAATAAAGAACCGATGAGATTTTGCAAATTTTATGCGTTTTTTTTAAAAAAAAGTTATCAAGCTCTTAAAAAATCACCCTTTATATATACATTTTTTATCCATCGTTCTATAAGGAGCAAGGGGCCTCAATCATATCATCCCTTTTGGCGAGATTGAGATTGATTGAGAAACTGTGTTAGCTTTAGGACAGATTTTATAACTTGTTTTATTCACTATCCAATATTCACCTAAAAGTAGGCAATATTTTTTTTTACAATGTACGCCTCAGTTCATGTACCATGACACCAATTCGTTAATGTATCTTATTTATGCCTTGAGAAACTTATTGCCAACATACGTTTTCAAAGTACTTACATCACATTTTCCTGAAATTTCTTCATATGAATACGATTAAATTAGCATTCACAACATACCTGCAAATAAACAAGAACAAAAAGTTCAAATTAGTATTGAAATAAAATTTTATGCTGCCATAGAGGACTTTTTGTGTGGGTGTGTGTGTGTTTAGGATATGTGAAATAAACATGAAACCTAATTGAGGACTATTCATACAACGGAGTATTATCCTTTTACACAACGTGTTAAGTTTTTGTGTGTGAGGGTGTGGGTGTTGTTGTTGGACAAAAACATGATGATGCGTTCGGTAGTGAGGCATTACCCTATGGCCAAAATCTAATGAAATGCGAAAATTCCCAGCAATATCCGACGACTATTTGCACTCAACACAAAAGCACCAGATGAAATTACTTTAAACCCATTACATGTAGGAAACATGTACGATACAGAACAAAGAACAAAACTGATGAATAAGAAGCTGCAAAGTAAAGTAAAGTGACAAAACTTCTCATCAAGGCAGGAACGAAGGGCAGGCAGCACACAAAAAAGGAACTCTTACATCTTCTTCATTTTTATTGCAATTTTTGCATAACAAGTTGGGTATGTTCATGAGTGGATTTAGGTACCATCTCGCCTTTCCCTCTGCGAGTGTGTGTGTGTGTTTGTCAATGCTGCTGATTGTGATTGTGTCACGTTTAAATGTATGTATGTGTAATTTTGGGTAAATTTTGTTCCTCGTATATCACACAAAAAATAGTTCTTCTTTCTATGCACACATGCGAGTGTAGGAAGTTTTTATGGCTGGCTATACATATGTAAGTGTTTTTGTTTTCTTTTTCGAGTGTGTGTGTGTGTGTGTGTGAGAAAGTTCACTATTTATTCAAAAACTTGTGAACGAAATAAGAGAAGAACGAACGAAACGAAACGAACCAAATGGTAAGAAATGTAAATTGCTTTTTAAAATGAATGTCAATTTTCAAAATAGAGCAACGAAAAACGAACACTCTCTTAACATGTCCTATTTTTGTCACCAACAAATTTACATCTCCCCCCGTAGTTAAGAAGTATGTGAATTGGGAAATTTGCAGATCTTGCTGGCAATACGACTTAAAATTCTTTTCGGAATCGGAAAATGTTTAATGTAAACAAAATGAAATTGTAAGTGTTCCTTTGAGAATGGGTATAAACATATATCAAATGTAGATGTATGTCGCTTTGAGGAGAAAGAACTAGTAAGTAGGTAAGTATATTGCTATGTGGGTAATTACTTAGGATTACATTTCAAAGGAACGTTATTTAGTGCCCTTTGTATTCAGTTGCATTGTTACGTTTTGGTGTCAAAGTCAAAGGATGCTCATTGTGATTCTTATGGGCATTTTGAGGTATTGATGGCAAATCTGCTGACCAGGACGTCCATATGCCAGCAAATGAATTGAAGAGAATTATTTGGACTGTTAGGATCAGCAAGTTAATCCACATGAAAACCTCAGCTCAACTGAAACTTTGTTTTCGCGCTTTTATAAAAATTTAAAAAATATTTTTTATAAAAATTAAAAAATTTTTTTTTTAAAAATTAAAAAAAAAAAAATAATAATAGAAATTATTTTTTTATAAAAATTAAAAAAATATATTATTTAATCAAAATTAAAAAAAAAATATTTTTATAAAAATTAAATATTAATATTTTTATTTTTTGCTTCTACAAAGAAACTATTAGATTTATCCATAGATCTTTTACTGATGTCTGGGACGTCCATATCCCAGCAAATTAATAGAAGAGAATTAAATGGGCTTGTTTGGATCACCAATCCACATGGAAGCCTCAGCTCATATAAAACCTTTTTTATAAAAATTATTTTTTTTTGGAAAAATTAAAAAAATATTTATTTTATAAAAAATGAAAAAATATATTTTTTTAATTATAATAACTAACAAATTAATAGAAGAGAATTAAATTTGCAATTATAGAAATTATTTTTTATAAAAATTAAAAAAAAATATAAAAATTTAAAAAAATTAAAAAATATTTTTTTTGTTATATAAAAATTAAAATTTTTTTTTTTTTATAAAAATTAAAATAATATTTTTATTTTTTTTTTGCTTTTTTTGATAGTCATAACTATTAGATTTATCCATAGATCTTTTACTGATGTCTGGGACGTCCATATGCCAGCAAATTAATAGAAGAAAATTAAATGGGCTTGTTTGGATCACCAATCCACATAAAACCTTTTTTATAAAAATTAAAAAAAAAATATTCTTTTTATAAAAATTAAAAAAAAAATATTTTTTTTATAAAAATTAAAAAAATATTGTTTTGTAAAAATCAAAAAATATTTTTTTTTTAAATTATAATAACCAACAAAATAATATAAGAGAATTAAATTTGCTTATTAGGATCAGCAAGTTAATCCACATGGAACCTCAGCTCATATAAAACCTTCTTCGCGCTTTTTTTAAAACAATAAAAAAATATTTTATATAACAATAGAAAAAGTATATTTTTATAAACATTTTTTTATAAAAATTAAAAAAATATTTTTTATAATTTTTTTAGAAAAAATAAAAAAAATATATTTTTGTTATAAAAATTGAAAAATATTATTATAAAAATCAAAAAAAAATATTTTTTTAATTAAAAATATTTTTTTATAAAAATTAAAATAATATTTTTATTTTTTTTGCCTCTACAAAAATAGGCATAACTTTTAGATTTAGCCATAGATCTTTTACTGCTGTCTGGGACGTCCATATGTCAGCAAATTAATAGAATATAATTAAATGGGCTGGTTAGGATCAGCAAGTTAGTCTACATGGAAGCCTCAGCTCATATAAAACCTTCTTCGCGCTTTCTTAAAACAATAAAAAATATTTTTTATAAAAATTAAAAGAGTATATTTTTATAAAAATTAAAAAATATATATTTTTTTATAAAAATTAAAAAAATATTTTTTTTATAAATTATAATAACTAAAAAATATTTGAAAAAAAAAAAATATAAAAATTAAAAAATATACATATGTTTTTTGCGTCAAAGATATGCATAACTTTTATATATATCCATAGATATTTTACTGCTGTCAGGGACATCCATATGCCAGTAAATTTATATTAATGGGCTTGCTAGTATCAGCAAGTTAATCCACATGGAAACATCAGCTTATATAAAACTGTCTTCGCACTTTTTATAAAAGAATTTAAAAATATTTTTTTGCATAAAAATTAAAAAAATATTTAAAAATAAAAATAACTATACCTGCATATACACATACTTACATATGCAACTCAATGAGATGCTTGTAAGATGTCATGTGTGCTTTATTATTTGGTGTGATTTTTTAGACGCAAATTCGGCAAGTGAGTTGTGCTTCTCGTTCGTTTGTGAGAACCATCTCCTTATAGAGGCCGGGTTTGATGTTGAAAAGTCGCTGCGAAGCCACTTGAAAAGACTTTTGGCATGGTCGAAATCATGATCTTGGTAGTCTGCAGCCAAGTAATAAATGTCACCATGCAATTTGTTAAAAATTTGCATTCTATTAGATATAGAAGCAAAATGGTCTTGAGCAAGGACAATATCCCAGTTCAAAAATAAAAATATTTATTATTAAAGTTAAAAAAATATTATAAAAATTAAAATTAATTTTTGATAAAAATTTAAAAAAATATTTTTTTACATTTTTTTTATGCGTCTACAAAGGTTGACATTACTTTTAGATTTATCCATAGATCTCTTACATATAGGCATTATATTCTGTGTTAGAATTTTAGCAACTAAAAATAGAACAAAACAATTTTTTCCGTTTTTTGTATTTTTTTATGTCAGTAAAAAAATATTTTTTAAGACATATTTTTTGCAATTTTGGAGACTGTTCCTAAACCACAGTCTCTTTGTGAAAATGAATTCACAATATTTGTAGCTATCATTATTACATTTAATTGGATCTATAAGCGGGTGTGATCGGGCCTATATTTCCTAAGCGAGAGTGCATACCTTAAAGGTACCTTTGGCGAAAATTGGAATATTAATAAAAAATTAAAAAAATGTCCAAACAAATTTTATGCAGATTTTATGAATCGGGCTGCCTCAATGCAGACAAAAAATAAATTTTTAGATCTCTAACACAAAATCTTTAATTTTTTTGTTTGGAAGAAATTGTAATATATTAAAACTAAACTTATCCCATAAAATGATCTATTATTAGAACATTAAAGGACAGTACGTAAACATTCACACTCCATGACCAAGACTGTAGACATTATATTTTAGTTCCAAGAACCGACTGGCCTTGAAGCTACCAGCCAACAACAAAAACAAAAACCAGAACAAACACAATTTCTTAACTTTTGTCTAATGAATTGAATTGCCTAGAAAAATATTTTCCTGCTTTTATTACCAAACAAAAGATGTAAGTAAGTAAGTATTTGCTTTAATGACTCGACTAAACACAAACAATACATAGTAACTATATACCCAATGTTTAGTTGCTTGCCATGGTCACCCTTTAAGTGAATATATTAATTCCATTCTCATGAAAAAGAAAGAAATAGCCTTTTAAATTTAAATGAACAAGGGACACTATCTAGGAAACCCTTTTCAAAACACAACTCGTAGTTGTACAAGTATTTACCTAGAAATAGGCTACACAAATATTTATTTAATATTTAAGAGCACATTTAAGTGTAAGTCACTCAATACTCTGTTGCCGTTGCCATTGCTGCCACTTTATGTGGTCGTTATACCATGTTGTTAGTGTATGTGTGTGTTGTGGGCGTTTATACACGTGTTTGGTTAGGATAATATTATGGCAGCCAGAGAGGAAACTACAATTAACCTTTCACCTTGAATGCTGCTGTAATACAGTTTGACACCTAAAAGTAAACCACAAATCTTTTAACAATGTACACGTACATATGTAGATGTGTTTGTGGATTGTGTTTGTAATGTAAAGGTAGTATGCTTTTTACTTTTTGGCTATCCTAGTGACCAGAGAATTTGAATCTAAGGAAGAAAACGTATATAATGGAGAAGGGGAGACGGTAAAACCTAAGCCAAATATTGAGACAAAATCGGATGGAAGTATGACAACACTCTTCGCGAAAATAAAAATGTTGTGTCCGAGATCTGAATCTTAAGATAAAAACTAACCATTTTTTATGGATATATTTTTTTACGAAAATTTATATTTTCATCAAGGTAACTTTAATATTTGCACTATCATAAGGGAAATACTTTTATTTATTATATTTATTTATTTATACAATCACAACCGTTTATATGTCCGATTTAAGGTAATTATACATTGTTTAAGAACAATCTCTAAGGAATAGAGAAAAAATAGTTTTTTTCTATTGTTTTTGCTGGCAGGGAAAAAATCATAATAAATATAAAAAAATTGGAAACAAATATTTTCATCTATTTTTAATACAAAATAAATTTAAAGTTCTTACTTCTTTTTGATTTTTAAGTTGTGATTTTAGTTTTGGTGTATTCAGAGACTTTTATTAGAATTTTATACAAATATTTTTGAAAAACATTGTTACCCGTTAAACCCTCATATTTAGGGATGTTTTTTACCCTTTTGCATAAGAGGGACCAAAAAGACCCTTATATAGAAGAGCTGGTTAAAATGTTCCGCAAAAATGTTGCTCGTATTTTTTTAAATACTATTACTGAACACATCATATACCTAAAATGTAAGGATCACAAGGTTACCTTATGCGATTCATCATAAGAATATGCAAAAGACGGAAATATTGACATCATCCTCTTAAAGAACCACCATAAATAAGTAAACTTTCAAAACGTCGATTCATAACTCCTTTGTAAAGAATTAAAACAAATATGATTTTTTAATTTGCATAGATAGCGCAAAAAGTTCTTAACAAATTAGATAGAATAATAATTTTTATTGTTTTAAAACAACCGGATAGTTGGAGAAAATCTATTGATAAATGTTGAAATTATTTACCTTGTTGTAGAAGTAGATATAGTCTTCTGGTATGACTAAATCAATCAAAAACTCGTTACAAAAGTACACACAATTTTTTGAAATTCTACTACATCTTCAATATTCATAGATTTTTTTCAACTAGTCCTTGTTGTCCACAGCTATTATCAAATAAAACAAAAAAAATTGTTATCTAATTTGTAAAAAGTTTTTCGAGCTATTTCTGCGTTGGAATTTTAGCTATTCAAAAAATAGAACATTTTGATTTTTTTTTCTATTTTTTATGATTTTATTTTCGTTGCAGGAAAAAAATATTTTTTTCAAAAAAACATTTTTTTAATTTTTTTGGGACTGCCCCTAAACCACTGCTTCTGTGTGAAAGGGAAATTGACAACAGTTGTATCCATCGTAAGACCCTTTAATTGACCACATGAGAGGGTAAGATCGGACCTATGTTTCCAAAATTAGAGTACACAATTTAAAGGTATCTTTGGATTTTTCGAAAAAATATAAAAAACTAAATTTGCCTCCGTGCGCACAAAAAATAAATTTGTAGGTCTGGGAAAAAATATTGAATCAGCCAGTATTTTATATTATCACTTATACTCAATTGATACTTATAATTTGGTTTTATTTGTCACTTATTTTCTTTCCTTAATGTAAATCCATTCAGTTTTATCACATTTCGGAATGCATGTAATGTAAATTAATTCATAATAAACGTAAATATTCAATTTGGATCTCTAAATGCAACTCTGTTATATTCTCCTTTTTAATACAGCATATTTTTAGGAGGTATACTTTTCTTTTTGCACCACTGCCAATTGTAAGGAGATGAGTACTCACTTCGACAACTGTGATGTTTGAAAAAGGACATAAAAAGAAGCAAGTGAGCCAAATTCCCAAAATTATTGCTTCCTCCCTTTCCACAATTTTCTCGAAATTCCACAAAAATCTCGGTAACAAACCACTGTGTATTATTTTTCTTCAGTAATTCCAGCTAGCCAACTTTTGATATATTTTGTGCAATAAATCAAATCGATTTATCATTTATTTTCGCTCCTTAATATAAATCACTTCAATTTAATCTTATTCCGGAAATATTGAAACTGTATCTCTAAATACAACTCTGTCATATTCTATTTTTAAACACTGCATATTTGTAGGCTTTATACTTTTCTTTTGCAACACTGCATAAGATTTGAATACTTATTTCAAATGGTTGATGAGGGCACCCCACAAATAATAGTCCAACGGTTGAATAGTTGAAAAAAAAACGTTAGATGGCGGACCCTATACTACTGTGATGTTTGAGAAGGGCATAAAACGATGTAAGTGAGACAAATCTGCCCTGAAGTTCTTAAAATGATTGAAAATAATTCAAACACCCAATTAACGACACGAAACGGCAGATAAATACATATGAGGGAACGGACGACCTTAGATCAGGGACGGATACCTGGTGCCATTTTGGAGCATCCGGCTGAACTCCAGCACCAATTGGAGCTCGAACAAGAATCATTCAGCTATCTCAGCGATACTATAGGAGGTTTTGACCATTCTCTCGGTTGAACTTGATGTCACTCTGACACAATCTCCAAGAGATATCCAAATTTTGTATTAGAAATTTCAAACAATTGAAAAGACAATTTATTTTTATATAAAAATAAAGCATAATGCATCTTGAATTAATTAACTAAATTCATTAATTTATATAAAAATTTATTTCATATTCATTTTAATATCAAAAATTTTATATTTTTTGATTTTACACAAATACTCCATGTTGTGCAAGGATTATTCAATTTGGTTTACAATTAAACCCTTTCTAACTGGACTTATACCACTATCAAAATAAACCGCTTATGTTTTGCCCATTCTAGGTAGGTATTTTATAGGAAATTGTTTTTTCAATATTTCCTACCTTTTTTGCTGTTGTTGTCTATTTACGGATGAAACCAAGAATAACAACAACGACAGCATGGTCATGCATAAAACCAGCAACAATGGGCCATAAAAGCCATTTACAACAATAGATGGAACTTTTGTGGCATACAGCTGTTGACCACATATGTTTGTATACTTTAAGGGATTGTCAAACATTTGCAACAACACATGAAACCTTTTCTACACTCGTACATACATATGTGTAGGTGAGTGTGTGTGTTTTTATTTTCTTGGTTGTCTGCAGCAAGATTTGTCAATAGCCACCCAGTGCGTTTGGTGGCTTTGGGTTGCTTACTGGTTGTTGTTTTTTTCGTCTCTCCTTCCCTTTGTGGTGTATATTTGCCTGACTTCCGGTTGTATACATTTGACCAACCGAACTATTTGTTGTATTGTGTTGACATATATATACATGGGGATGATCAGAAGGACGGTCAGTTGCGTTTCCGTTCGTTTGCTCGCTCTGTTGTGAACCCATACCCACAGATGACCGTAATGCCCGTAAACTTGTGTAAATAAGTACCAAAACTATTTGATATTTGCTCGCCCGAGTATGTGTGAGTACAGGTTTTCCACCTTATTGTCTGAATGTCAGGAATTGCTGAATAGCAGAGCGTTGAATCGGGAATGTGTTGTGTGTGTGTGAAGGTGGACTTGTTTTGCTGTTGTTGTGGCGAAATTAAATTCCTTTCCATCGGTTACAAATTGACAAATGCCACAAAACATATTTGGCAATATTGTTTAATAGTAAATTCAATTGTATTGGTTGCATTTTATTTTTGTGGAAATTCTTTTACGAATGCAAACAGGTTGGGAGGGAGGGAGGGTGGTGTAGTAAATATGGAATACATAATCAATTAAGTTAGTTTGCGGATATTGATGTTATAGAATTTTAAAAATCTTTTTTTTTTTGCCTGCAAACATTTACAATAATTAATTATTTATATTCATAATTTATATATTTTTAAAATATATATATATTACTGCTATAGCTTTCTTTTGTTCTGTGACTTGCATTGAAATTTCACGTGGAATATTTTTTCCATTCACCGCACCCCCTAAAATTCCGTTTTAGGGGGACAGTTTAGCAGCAATTCGTAAAAGGTGTGAATTTTACCATAAAATGAATTTTAAGTTTTAGCAAAGTTTTTGCATTTGTCTTGATTTTTGAGTTTTGTTGTATTTAGAGACTTATAGTAGAATTCTATGGAGAATATTTTTGTAGAACATTTTGATCCGTTAAACTTCTGTTTTAGGGGTGTTTTTAGCCTTTTACACAAAAGGGACCAAAAAGACCCTTATATGGAGCAGCTACAGCGTTAAAATTGTCCACAAAAATGTTGTTCATAGTTTTTTAAATAATATCGCTGAACACTTCATATACCTACAATGAATGAATCATAAGGTTTCCAAAGCCGATTCATCATATGAATGTGAAATATTGCCCCCCTCTAAAATGGCCACCATAAGCAAACTTTCAAAACGCCGATTCTTTTTTATCCCTCTATCAGAACTTTGTTATTTTCCGTCTATCTTTTTAGAATTTTATTTTTTAATTATCACCCTTTGATTGGATACAAACGAGCCAAATCGGCCCAGATGTCCTTACAACGACCGAAAATAATGCAAACACCCACAATTTTATGGTATTTTATAGAAACAGAAACTAGTTGAAAACACTTTAAGCTTTACTTTTATGGAAATACATTGTACATTGTATACAAATTTATGTCAACCCCCTACTTTAGGGGTTTTTTTTTTAGGCTTTTGCACAGAAGGCACCATATATATGGACCCCTATATGGAGGAGCTACAGGGTTAAAATTGTCCACAAAAATGTTTCTCGTATCGTTTTAAGTATTATTGCTGAACACGTCATATATTTTTTTATACAATTATTATTTTTCTCCCTTTCCACAATTTTCCCAAATATTGATAAATATTCTTGATTTTTTGTGTTTAATTTTTCCTAAGAACTCTTGAAAACTTGGTAACAAATCCCAATCTTTTATTTTTCTTCATTAAATTCAGCTGGTCATCAAAAGGTACAAAAAAGACCCCTATATTGAAGAGCTAGAGGGTTAAAATGTTCTACAAAAATATTGCTCGTAGTGTTTTCAGTAATATTGCTGAACACATTCTGTACTTAAAAATGTAAGGATCACAAGGTTTCCAATGCCGATTCACCATAAGAATTTGAAAAAAGAGGAATTAATGACCTCCCCTTTTATAATGATCACCATAAACAAACATTCAAAACGCTTTTTATCCCTTTATCAGAATCCGTTTTCTGAACCTTGTTATTTTCAAAAAACATTCATTTTGTTCCACAGTGCAATTTTGTATTCTTAATTTTTCTATTTATATTGGGAATTCTAAAAATTATTTTCCTCCTTCTCCATAATGTTCCTAAATCTTTATAAATATTCTTGAATTTTTTGTGTTTCGTTTTTCTTAATAACTCTTGAAAACTCTCTTCTCAGAATCTTGTTGTTTTCGAAAAAGTTTAATTTTGTTCCACAGTGCAATTTTGTATTTTAAAATTGTCCATACCAACCTTATTTTATATATTTATGGAAATTCTTAAAAATATTATTTTCCTAACTTTCCACAATTTTCCTAAATCTTGATAAATATTCTTGCATTTTCGGTGATTGAAAAAAATGTTCACTCCAACCTTATTTTATTTATTTATAAAAATTCTCAAAAAAAATTTTCCAATTTTCCAAAATCTTAAAAAAAGCTTAATAAATTTTCTAGATTTTTTGCGTTTAATTTTTCTAAATAATTCTTGAAAACTCTCTGATAAATATTCTTGCATTTTCGGTGTTTCAAATAAATTTTCCACTCCATCCTTATTTTATTTATTTATAAAAAATTATGTTCCTACCTTTCCCCAATTTTCCTAAATCTTAAAATAAACTTAATAAATTTTCTTGATTTTTTGCGTTTAATTTTTCTTAATAACTCTTGAAAACTCTCTTGTCAGAATCTTGTTGTTTTCGAAAAAGTTTAATTTTGTTCCACAGTGAAATTTTGTATTTTAAAATTTTCCATACCAACCTTATTTTATATATTTATGGAAATTCTTAAAAATATTATTTTCCTAACTTTCCACAATTTTCCTAAATCTTGATAAATATTCTTGCATTTTCGGTGATTGAAAAAAAATGTTCACTCCAACCATATTTTTATATATGAAAATTCTCAAAATTATGTTCCTACCTTTCCCCAATTTTCCTAAATATTAATAAATTTTCTTGATTTTTTTGGCGTTTAATTTTTCTAAATAATTCTTGAAAACTCTCTTGTCAGAATCTTGTTGTTTTCGAAAAAGGTTAATTTTGTTCCACAGTGCAATTTTGTATTTTAAAATTGTCCATACCAACCTTATTTTATATATTTATGGAAATTCTTAAAAATATTATTTTCCTAACTTTCCACAATTTTCCTAAATCTTGATAAATATTCTTGCATTTTCGGTGTTTCAAATAAATTTTCCACACCAACATTATTTTATTTATTTATGAAAATTCTCAAAATTATGTTCCTACCTTTCCCCAATTTTCCTAAATCTTAAAAAAAACTTAATAAATTTTCTTGATTTTTTTTGGGTTTAATTTTTCTAAATAATTCTTGAAAACTCTCTGGTCAGAATCTTGTTATTTTCTAAAAAATTTAATTTTGTTCCACAGTGCAATTTAACAATTTTAAATTTTCCACTTCAACTTTATTTTACTTATATTTTGAAATTCTCGAAATTATTATTTCCTTTCCTTTCCACAATTTTCCTAAATCTTAATAAATATTCTTGAATTTGTTGTGTTTCATTTTTCTTAATAACTCTTGAAAACTCTCTTTTCAGAATCTTGTTGTTTTCGAAAAAGTTTAATTTTGTTCCACAGTGCAATTTTGTATTTTAAAATTTCTTATGGAAATTCTTAAAAATGTTATTTTGCTAACTTTCCATAATTTTCCTAAATCTTGATAAATATTCTTGCATTTTCGGTGTTTCAAATAAATTTTCCAGTCCGACCTTATGAAAATATGAAAATTCAACATTATTTTATTTATTTATGAAAATTCCCAATATTATGTTCCTACCTTTTTTTAAATTTTCCACATCAACTTTATTTTTTTATTTATATATTGAAATTCTCGCAATTATTATTTCTCTCCATTTCCACAATATTCCTAAATCTTGATAAATATTCTTGCATCTTTTTGTGCTTCATTTTTCCTAATATCTCTTGAAATCTCAGCAACAAATCACTGTCTATTGCTTTTCTTCAGTAATTCCAGCTAGCCAATATGAACTGGCTACATCATCAATTACATTTGATAACTTTTGATATATTTTGTGCAATAAATCAAACTGTGCTGCTGCCTTTGTTATTAAAAACAAATATTTAGTTTCTCTAAAAAAAATATTTATTTTTAATTTACTAAAAACTAATATCACTTATTTCGGTGCTCTAATCAAAACATAAAACGTTGTGCACTGGATTGCAGCAAAAACTATTTGCACATATTATGGTTTTGCATATTTTCACATTTAATCGGATCTGTTTCTTCTACTTCGTCTATTATCATAAGCTATTATTTATTCATGAGTTTTGCTACTTCAAATTTTCTTATTTTGCTTTAAAGAAAAACTTGTGTTGAATACTTCTAATCACTGGTAAGATAATCACACGTAAGATGTTTTTGGCAAATGCTACAAAAGTTGTTTAGTACTCTTTAAGGATTATGTTGGAGAGTTGGAAAAAAATTGAAGTATATTTCTGAGGTGTTATAATCTCTACTGATATATTATCAGCAACAATACCTTAAGCTTTGTGTGTCAAAATATAGCTGTTGCTCGTTTGAAAATGAGAGACACATATCAGGTGTGTATGTGTGCATAAGGAATTATATTTAATTTTTTCTTAATGGGTTGAATGTTTTTGCCTTAAATGCTGAATGTTTTTGGCCTGAAGGCATAGGAACATTTATGATGTTTAAATGTATTCACATATAAATATATCGTCAAATTTTTTTGGAATACTCTTTATTGGAATGTTCTTTGCAGATTTAAATGAAAGAAGAGGGGAATGGAGTGCCTTAAAGCACTATGTGACGCTCCCATGAAGGAGAACGGCCACGTAAACCAGATATTGATGCGCTTCAAATTTGGGAGTTTTTTCCGCTATGTGTCGTGGATCACAACGATGCTGGAGGTTTTTTCTCATTTCCATGTGTTTTTAGAGACAAAGCGCTTTTAAGCTCTCCAGAGAAAATCACAGCGTGGCCAAATAATATACGAACGTCCAAACGATGGCAATTCTCCGCATTTTTTTAGTTCTACGTTATTTAGATATATATAGGGTCCGCCATCTAACTTTTTTTCAACTATTCAACCGTTGGACTCTTATTTGTGGGGTGCCGAGGCAGCCATTTGAATGAAATTAGTTTCCATTATTAACCGGAAGGATTGTACTTTCAAATAAAAAAAGAAATTTGAGAAAATATTCAGTATTTTTTTATAGCATTTAAAAAAAGTTATTTGGCGGACCCTATATATGCTGATGCATAATCATAGAATGTAAGACATTTATATTTGAAGACAGTAGACAATTTTTCCAAAATTTTTATATATTTTTGCAGCAAACATAAAGGGATAAATTCGATTAGCACCCACACAATGTGAATACAAATTTACCTTGTATTGTAATTAACCTAAACAAATAATAACATATTCAATATTGAATATTTCATTAAATATTCTGTCAAACATAGTGGTTATTTGGCGCCAGAAACTTTAATGAAACGCCATAAGCCTACTACTACCCACTGTTGTTCGCTTCACATGGGTCGTTTGCAATTGAAATTGAATCAATATTTAATTATGTTTAGAATTATAAAATATGCAAAACACGTTGTATAAATTTCAAATTTCAACGTTCTGTTCTCCTCTCCGATATATGTGGCAGCAAATTCAAATTCATATAAAACATTATGACCAAAGAACATTTGTTTACGCTCTAATTGTATTAGTTTGGCTAGAAACGTGTCCAAACGTGGAGCAGGCGGAGGAAAACAGCTCCCAGCTAAAGAATGAAATAATAACCATGTGAATTTAGTGACGTTGCTTTCGTTAGTTGTTTTCCGTCATAATTGATTGGATTAAATTTTCCAATTTCAATTTAACGGTTTATTTTTTTTCATTTTTTTTTCGCCATCGGAAACTGTTTAATAGTATTTATTTGGCATATTAGCGACGATGTGGAGAGATGTGTCAGAAGCATCAGCTATTTGGTAATTTAATGCAGAAGCGACAACGTATGTTGCATGCATTTTTATTATTTGACCTAATAAACGAGGGCAAGGTATATGTGATTGTACCACAAGAGTAAGAGCACTATGGGCAGAAAATACGAAAAAACTGAATTTCCTAATCAAAATTAAAAAAATCTTAATTTTTAAAAAAAAATCATCAATTTTTATAAAATCTTTTCTACGATAAAATTTTAGCTATTAAAAATAAAATATATTTTTACATTTTTTTTCTTCTAAAAAAAATATATTTTTTTTTATTTTTTTCCGCTTTTTTTCTGTAATCAGTATATCATAATCAAAATTAAAAAATCTTAATTTTTTAAAAAATCATAAATTTTTATAAAATCTTTCCTCGATAAAATTTTAACTATTAAAAAATAAAATATATTTTTACATTTTTTTTGTTCTAAAAAATATATTTTTTATTTTTTTTTTTCGTTTGTTTTTTTTCTGTAACCAATATTTCCTAATAAAAATTAAAAGAATCATAATTTTTTAAAGAATCATAAATTTTTATAACATCTTTTCCTCCATACAATTTTAGCTATTAAAAATAAAATATATTTTTAATTTTTTTTTTTCTATTAAAAAATATATTTTTTTATTTTTTTTAGTTTTTTTTCTGTGATCACTATTTCCTAATCGAATTAAAAAAATCTTAATTTGTTAAAGAATCATAAATTTTTATAAAATCTTTTCCTCGATAAAATTTTAGCTATTCAAAATAAAATATATTTTTAATTTATTTTTTTCTTTTTAAAAAATATATTTTTTTAATTTTTTTTTCTGTAATCAATATTCCCTAATCAAAATTAAAAAATCTTAATTTTTTAAAAAATCATAAATTTTTATAAAATCTATTAAAAATAAAATATATTTTTAAATTTTTTTCTTCCAAAAAAAATATTTTTTACTTTTTTTTTTTCGTTTTTTTCTGTAATCAAAATTAAAAAATATCTTAATTTTTTAAAAAATCATAAATTTTTATAAAATCTTTTCCTCGATAAAATTCTAGCTATTAAAAAATAAAATATATTTTTACATTTTTTTTCTACTAAAAAAATATTTTTTATTTTTTCGTTGGTTTTTTTCTGTAATCAATATTTCCTAATCAAAATTAAAAAAATCTGAATTTTTTAAAAAATCATACATTTTTATAAAATCTTTTCCTCGATAAAATTTTAGCTATTAAAAATAAAATATATTTTTAAATTTTTTTCTTCTAAAAAAAGATATTTTTTTTTTCGTTTTTTTTCTTTTTATAAAATATTTTCCTCGATAAAATTTTAGCTATTAAAATATAAAATATATTTTAACATTTTTTTTCCTCCTAAAAACATTTTTTTTATTTTTCGTTTTTTTCCTGTAATCAGTATATTCTAATCAAAATTAAAAAATTATATTTTTAAAAATCTTAATTTTTATAAAATCTTTTCCTATATTTTTACATTTTTTTGTCTTCTAAAAAAAAATATTTTTTTTTATATTTTTTCTGTAATCAATATTTCCTAATCAAAATTAAAAAATCGTGAGCCAGGACAATATCCCAGCTCAAATCAAAAATCAGAACTTTTTATAAAATATTTTGCGTCAATAAAGTGGTTCATAACTACTACATTTATCTATCGATATTTTACATATAGACATTGGTTTCTTCGTTAAAATTGTAGCTATTAAAATATAAAAGAAAATATTTTTTTCTCAATTTTTGCGAAACGGTTTCTGAACCATTGTATCCAGGTGACAGTGAAATTATTATTCTTTTTTAGTAGCTAGGATAATTACGTTTAATATGACGTATAGGCGGGTGTTATCGGAGCTGTATATTCAGAATGGGAGTACAAAAGTTATCTCGTCGAAAATAAGAATTTTAGTAAAAATTAAAATAAAATATCCACAAAAAATGAATCAGTATCTATACACACACAAAAATACATTTTTAGGTCTCGGACATATTTTATTTATTTTCTTTTTGATAGTGTAATAGAAAATACAAAAATACAGGAGCCTTCTCACACGAGTCTTTATAGTCGTAGGATGCCCTCAGATAAATTATTTTCACTTCTATCAGCCTGAAGGCCATTTGAACAAATTTAAAACTCATACGTTTTCGGGATTTTTCCTCATAGTGCAAATTATTCTATTGTATTTCTAAAAATATGCCACTAACTGGTTAACCCTTTGCATATATATCACATAAATTGTATTAATATAATATTATACTTAATATGAATCCATATTGTTTCCTGTCGATCTTTGTATCACAAATTTCCTTTTGACCTCATATTTAATTTAAAGCGCCACACAAAAGCATACTTCCCGGCTTCACAAAGTAAAGTAGACTTTAAGGGTATCCAAATTAATCATTAACATTCATAGCGAAGCAATCTTCTAGGGTTTCTTTGACAGAAAAGACATGTGTACATACATTATCATGCCATCAACCATAAGAAGATTTGCTGGAAAACACACACACACACACACCTACTTTACAGAAATTGGGGGGAGTGTGCGTAGCAGCTCTTTCTCTAGCTCATATTTTAATCAAACACTTAGCAAGAAATGGATTGGGTGCATATTTTCTTATGCTTTGTGAACGAGGGGAGGTGGTTGATTTATCGCATAACAAATGATAGACTCGGCGAAAATTCTGCTTTGTTTCATTGTGTAAGCTAAATGCGCCCAAAAGTATGCAATCAACATTAACTTATGCAGCTTTTGGCGGCGTGTTAATGCAAAACAATGTAACAAATATTTATATTTTCTAAGAAAATAATAAAAATCGTTTCCTTTTTTTTTCAATGAATTAATTACAAGTATAACATTAAAAATTTATTTAATGAAATCATCAAACAAGTCCGGCACATAATACATCATCACAATTTTGTTTTATCCCTGTTAGCTTGCTTAGCATTTTAGCTGCCAATATGTGCATTTTAACAAGTCAGCATATGCGTTCTTTTATTTTCCGGGACAAAAAGAACACGATAGAATGTACAGAGTTTCCATAGTACAAAATAAAGAATGCATTTTCTACATACATATATATATATGTACATATATGCGAATGTATTTTTGTATATATGTTATATAGTTTTTGCTGCATTCTGGAATTTCAAAGGATAATCTGCTGTTGTGGCATGTAGAGAGGAAATAAAAAAACTTGGGTGAGGAAAATGCAAATGCATTCCCATGAATTCTCACTACTCACTACTCTTCCACAGTTCCACCGAATAAAATACATCATTGAATGTTTTACAGCAAAAAGAAAACCTGAGCACAATGTGTTTCCCCATGATGCTCTTGTTTTGAGCATTATCCCAACAACTGATACTTTATGGATTTTTTGTTCAGCTGAAATCTTCTTATGAATAAATTCAAAAACACATGTACAAACCAGCAGCCAACTACAGTAATCAAAATTGAGCCAATTTCAATTTCACTAACTATAGTAAAAGACGGTGGGTGGAGGGGGGAGGGTTTTCTTCTACGAAAATGTTCAATATCATAAAAATTGTTACAGGAAATATGTTATAGTATCGTGGAAAGAATTTCAATAAAAATTTAATTATTGAAGAGTCTTGAGGGAAAACAAGTTTTATATTTCAAAAATCCTGGGTTTTTATGCGAAAGGAATGCAATTGTTGTGAAACTAATAAATGGGAATATTACAACATTTACGATTTAGGAATTCTCAAAATTTGAATAGATTTATTGTTGATGTTATTGCATGAAACAAAAATCTGGCAATGCCCCCCAAATGAATGATAGAACGATATTATAATTTCATACAGCAAATATGCACACATTTTTGTGCAAAGTCCAATCAAAAATTAGGCATTGTTGAGTAGTCAATTTAAACCTCCTAAAGCCCAAAACTATGCACTTTTTTTACTTCCTAAAAATATTATTTTTCTAATGTTTTAAATTTGAAAATGAAATTTGTATTTAATTACTTTTCTTCCTTAATCTACTCATAGCACTGCCTATAACCACCAACAAAAATGTCTGC
Organism: Polietes domitor; assembly: GCA_947397865.1. Classification (NCBI taxonomy): domain Eukaryota; kingdom Metazoa; phylum Arthropoda; class Insecta; order Diptera; family Muscidae; genus Polietes; species Polietes domitor. The sequence goes on along the minus strand of OX377619.1, from coordinate 33,998,919 downwards.
CAACATCTTGAGTTCCATTATCATAAGCCTAGTGCAAGGAATTTCATTACCAAAGAACACACAAAATTGCATATGTAATTAACTTATGTATGTTAAATATGCATACACAGGCAAAATTATTAAGTACAAAAAGGAAGCTGCTAGACTAGAGCAAAGTATACTTTAAGGGTTAACGAACTAGTAAAAGCTGAAGTGGGAAGAAAGAAGCTCTATTTAGAGAGAATTACTTGACTTTAAAATCCTCTTGATATGGATTTTTACAATACGATAGCATACAGTCAGCTCTGAATCATTGCCAAAAAGATAAGCGAAAGAAAACAAAAAAATAAAATCCTAAAAAATTCTGAAAATACTGAAAGTCGTCTTTACGGTTGATTTTGGTGTTGAAGGCCTTTTATTCTTAAGACACTGCAAAACTTTTGTAAATATATCTAATATGCATTTGATTCAGCACTTTAACCATTTCATTGCCTTGTCCATTTCCTTCATCAAAATCTCATAATTCGCACCTTACGACCGACAACAAAAGATGTCAATAGTAAATTTATTATAATCCTAAAAGTATGCAATGAAAAATGTATATATTCCAATCAATCGTTAAATTTATATGAATGATTTGGCAGGGTAATTGGAATGATTTATTAATTAACAAAAAACCGTAAACTATCATACCTGCGATTTTTTTCAAATATTGAGCTAATTTATTAAGCATTAGTTATTTATTAAGCTATAAGAGCTGATTGGCATCGCAGAAAAAGTACAACGATTTCTTTTGAAATTTCGAAATCGTAAGAAATAAAAAAATGCATAAGGGCGTTGGGTGGGCCACTGACAATTTTTATTTAATTCAGGACTGAAGTGAAATCTCTGGTAACGAATTTTATTAAAATATATATTAAAATACGAAATTTATGGCGTTTTTTTTCATTTTATTTTACATGGAATGTAGGCGTGATCGTGGACGGATTTACCCAAAAACTTGTTTTTAATCTAAATTGACAATATAAGGGATGTGTGCGAAATTTCAAAGTCCTAGCTCTACTCCTTCTAATTTTTGATGCAGCTTGTATGCAAATATTCCACTGTGCGACGTCGTGAAATTCATACAATACTTAAAAACTGGAAAAATGTGTGGACATGTTTTTTTTAATTTTATTTTTTGTTATGAGCCCAGTATGATCTTAATAGCAAAGCAATCATATGGGACGTAAGTACTCTAATTTTTTTGGTATTGTTCAAATTTCAATTATGGACTATCCTTTTTGTACGGAATTATATTATCGGAGCATTCAATTGATAGCCAACGATGTTTATTATATATTGAATCCCATGGATTTCATGACAGCGAAAAATTATATTTTTAGAACATGTTTGTTTTATAGTTCTCATGTTTTAATGCCGGAAAGACCTAACACTTCCATCCAAAAAATAATTCGTGTTTAAACTTTCTGTATACTTTTAAAGCTGTCTAAAAAGCCACGCAAAACATGTATCAACCGCAATGTTCATACATTATTTTGTAAATTATGCAAATTTGTATATAATATTCACGGCACAAAAAGAAAATTTAAACTTTGCCTAAGTGTCAGAACAAAGCACAACAAAAAAAGTTAATTTTGTTAGAACAAAATCTCAACATTTTACTTTCAACTTGATTTAATTTGCTTAAACAATGCTTTTTTTTTGATTGCAAATTAACAGAATAATGAAAATTAAATAAAAACAGAAAAAGGCACATTTGGAGGCAATTTAGTAACAACGTTTCTTTAATTTAATGGAGGAAACATTTAAACATGTTTAAATGAATTAAATGCAGGTTCGTAAATGACTTGGTTCCTTTATCCGGTATACTGGCCTTGCAAGGATCTTTTTAGGGCACTACATTAATTTCCAAAATATATCAGATGGTTAGTGTATGAAAATTATTAATGATTTAAAAGTTACGACGTATTTAGCATTGTCTATATTAAGGCGTTCTTAAATGCATATTTATTTACAACTTGTCCACTAGAGGTCATTGCATTGAATATGTTTAAAATATTGCCTAATATTAGGAGTTTTCTCTCTCATACTATCAAAATTTAAAATTAATTCATTTTTAATTAATTTTTAAATTAATAAAAATAAATAATTTTAAATTTATAATTAATATATGTAAAGGAAGCCAGAACTATCATATTTGTAGATTATTTTTGTAACAAGATTTTCCCATTTAATGGTACTGAGTTTAGTCATGTTTAAATGAATTTTAGTTCAATTGAATTGAGATTCAAAATTGACTTGATTACTTTATCCAAGCAAGTACCTTTTTAGGGCACTACATCCGATCCAAAAAAAAATATTTGATTAGTAAATCAAAAGATTTTAATTGATTGCAGATTACATCTTAATTAGCGTAGCCTATATTTAGGCGTACCCAATTTCAAATATTTACAACTTGTCCACTAGAGGTCATTGTATTGACGATATTTAAAATGTTGCCTAATATTAGCAGTTTCGAACTTACCAAAAGTCTTGTATACAGTCAACATTTAAAATTAATTAATTATAAATTATTAGTATAATTATAATGAAATGTAGCCACAAATAATCACATTTTCTGTTAATTTTGTATCATGGTTCTTCCATTAAATGGGGAGGGAAACACATTGAACGCTTAGGACAGCAGAGTTTAGACATGTTTAAACAAATTTTAGCTCAATTAAATTCAGATTAAAAATTGACTTGATAAGTTAATACGGTATATCGACCATACATGAATATGGGCACTGATTCAATTCCCAAAAATATCAAAATAGCAAAAGAGTTTAATTAATTGAAAATTGCAACTTAATTAACGTTGCCTATGTTAAGGTGTCTCAAAATGCCAATATTTACAACATGTCCACTAGAGGTCATTGTCTTGACGATATTAAAAATATTGCCTAATATTCGGAGTTTCGAAATTACAAAAGGTATTGTATACAGTCATCATTTAAAATTAATTAATTATAAGTTATTAGAATAATGAACATTAAATGAAACCAGAACTAAACACACTTGTAGGTAATTTATTTACTAGGTCTTATCATTTAATGGGGAAATCATTGATCAGATAGGACAGCTGAGTTTAGACATGTTTAAACTAACTTTAGTTTAATTAAATTCAGATTCAAAATTGGCTTGTTGAGTTTATACGGTATATCAGATCAGGGCTCTGATTCAATTCCCAAAAAATATATTTGGTAAATATATCAGACGAATTTAATGAGTTGAAAATTAAGGCGTCCCAAAATTCAATTATTGCCCACTAGGTGTCATTGTCTTGAAAAAGTTTTAAATATTGCCTACAATTAGGAGTTTCTAAATTGCAAAAGGCCTTGCATAAGGTAGAAATTTAAAAATATGATTTTATATTACAAAACTGACTATGATATGATACAGCCATGAAGAAACGCTGCAAATTCACAGTTTCACATTAAAGGACTTAACTCAGTCATGTAAAAGTCCGAAACATTTTTTTATATATTCATATATAATTTAATTTAATTTGAAGGACTTCGTTTTGTTGCACACAAAACACTTAGAGTATTAACCAAATGGTCATTGATCCTGAGATCAATGAGTTGTTAACCTCTCAACAAAAACCCCAACAATGGCCTCGTTTTGTCAAGGCATGAGGAAAGGAAACCTTACGCTTTTGTAAGACTTCTATAACAAGAAAACCTTTTGAGAAGGACAAAAACGCGATGTAATCTTTGGATTTGACTTACAAAACCCATATGTCATGACATTCATCTTTAGGGAGATGAATTGTGCGCCGACCGACAATGACCTGAGAACGAAGGAAACGTGAAGAAATATTTTGCCAAGTTCAAGTATGAAATGCAAATTTTTGGGTCCCTAGCAGGGAATAAATTTCAATAAATTAACAACCAAAAGCGTTTTCGGCACAACAAAACAAAAATCATTTGTCATTTTGGAATAATTAGTTAACGTTTTGTGTGCCTTCAAAGACTTCGTAATGCAAACAAAATATGTACGGAAAGGCCTAGCCTTAACAGCCTTAAAATATGCCATCATAATATTTTGTCTTTCAATAAAACATACAATCTAAATTCCCAGAGAAATGTGAGCAAACACAAAAACTTGTGGGATGGTTCCCTTCTTAATGTGATTATTAATAAACAAGCCATAAATATGATAAAAATGGCAAAGTTTTCCGGAACACCGAAAAGAATGCCTTCAATGCGTACTTTGTACTGCGACAACCGCCTAAATGTATGCAAAATTTCCTGTGTAAAACCACAAATTTCCGTTAAATTTGAAATTGCTTTATGCACAAGCGGGTGTTGAAAGGACTGACATAAGTCCTGTAAATAAACGAGTCTTGTGTAATAATAATAATAAATACTTAAAGGAATGATGTTTACTTTAAGGATGAAAAATGGACAAAAATGAGGCCTACAAAATAGACAGTTCTAATGCTTCTGCTTCGTCCTTGAGGCCAGACCAATAAAATTGCCAACAATAAACCTTAGATTAGATGCTTTATTTTGTGGTCTTTACTTTGTTGATTTCCTTGTGGCATGTTGTGTGCATTGTATTGATTTTTCGTGTTGTTTAATATTAAATTGTGAAAAGACCACCAATGTATTTCTCTGGCATGTGGTTTTCTGAGATACATATTTATTTAAATATTAAAATCCCGGCTTGTCTGGCCACATCAACATCACCATTAATCATAGAAGTAATACGAGCATATACAATTTATGTCGATATGAGATGACAACTCTCATCAAATGTTGAGTAATTTCCGTGAATGCGATGTGTAATAATATTGATTACAATTGAACTAATTAAATATTTATTATTATGACATGTATTAGGTTAGACCTGTTGTGCGTCAAGCCAATGAATTGCCTTTAAAATGTGGGCAAAAATGGTAATTATTAGCTGGAAATTATGTATTAATTAGTAAAAGCTTTGAAACTGAAAGGGAATAATCTAAATTGATAATGTTTTATACACTAAAATGTCTATGATGGAATTTAAAACGGTGCTCAGATTTTGGGGAATATCTAGAACAACAAAAGTTTTTGTAAAGCATACCTTTAGGGGCAATATTTTTTCTGGCAATCAAACATATGTATTAATTTGTTCTTGAAAGACCAAGAACGAAATAGTTCAATAGTAAAGAACATTGATTGCAAATTAACAGAATAATGAAATGACTGAAATAAGAACATTTGGAGGCAATTCAGTCACAAGCTTTAATGGAGAGCACATTGAGCAGACATGGCAGCTGAGTTTAAAAATGTTTAAACGAATGTTTAGCTCAATGGAATGCAGGTATACTGACCCATGCAAGGATCTTGTTAGGGCAAAAACATTTTGATTGGTTGAAAATTACAACTTAATTAGCATAGCGTATATTTAGGCATACCCAAATTCAGATATTTAAAACTTGTCCACTAGAGGGAATTGTCTTGACGATATTTAAAATATTGCCTACCATTAGGAGTTTCGAACTTACAAAAAGTCTTGTATACAGCCCACATTTGAAATTATTGGTATAATGAAAATTAAATGAAGCCAGAAGCATAAAACTTTCACAATACATACACCAGATATTCATAGTTATTTTAGTGGATTTTGGAGGAATATATATATATGTATATATAAAATAATATTAAATATCATAATATTAATATAAACTAATATTAAATATAATATTTAATTATTTGTAACGTGTAATTGCCACATATTATTTAATTAGCTTAAAGTACTACTGAAGATCTTTCAGACAATGTACAAAAAAATAAAATCGGCGAAACCAATTGCGAAATACAAGTAAATTTATTAGAATATGACCTTATCAGTAGGATTTAAATTTTTTATGGAAATTAAAATTATAACATATTTTTTAATGAAGAATCTTTTCTAAAAAACAATCTTTCATAAAATACTTGGCGTCTACAATAAGGGTCATAACTTCTACATTTATTCATATATTTTCTGGAAATAGGGCTTGTTTTATTCTAGCTTAGATCCCACATATTATAAAATATAAGAAAATATTATGTAATAAAATTCGTATTATTATCGTTACTAAACGAAAATTCAAAAATCGTGATTTTTAAAATTTATCCGGATCCATAAAGGGGGTCATAACTTCTTCATTTATACATTGATATTTTATGAAATTGGCAACATTTAAACATTTTTTATATTTCTATAGGTAAACTACAAATCATAAAGGTACCTTCGGGAAAAATTGGAATTTTGACCAAAAAAATGCATACGTTTTTTAATATCTTTTTCTATTTAAAATAACTTCAAAATTTTTTTCCCAAATGTCTTTTAATTTTTTTACTTATTTTTTTAGTAAAAATGAAAAATTTTTAAACTTCAAATATTTTTTCCAAATGTTTATTTTTATTATTTTTTATTTTTTTTAGTAAACATGAAAAATTTTTAAACTTCAAATATTTTTTCCAAATGTTTTTTTTTTAATTTTTTATAGTTTTTTATATGATCAAATTTTTTTTCATTTTTTTTTAAAGATTTTTCATTAAAAAACTGATTTTTTGGAAAAAAATGTAGACTTTTTTCAAATGACTTAAAAAAACCTTTTTCAAATATTTTTTCCAATTTTTTTTTAATTTTTTTATATGATGTTTTTTTTTCAAAAAAAATCAAATTTTTTAACTTCAAACTTTTTTTCAATTTTTTTTTAAAAATTTTTCTTTAAAAAAATTATTTTTTGAAAAAAAATTTTAGATTTTTTTCAAATGACTTTTTTAAAAAATCATTTTTTCCAAAAAAAAAAATCAAATCAAATCTTAATTTTTTCAAAATATATTTTTTAAATTATTTTTTTCCAAAAAAAAATTAACTTTTTAACCTTATTTTTTTCATGTTTTTTATAGATTTTTTCGCCATTAAAAGAATAATTTTTTATAGATTTTTTCTATTTTTTTTTTTCAAAAAATATATTTTTCGAAAAAAAAAATCAAATCAAATCTCAAATTTTTTCCAAATATTTTTTGCGTCTTCAAAAAAAATATTTTCCGAACTTTTTGTAGACTATTCCAAAACCATGTGAAAGTGAAATTCGCATCATTTGTAGGCATTTAAGTGAACATATAAGCGGATGTTATCGGACCTATATTTCTAAAGTGAGAGTACAAATATTAAAGTGAGAGCGAAAATTGGCATTTTAGTCAAAAATAAAAAAAATATTAACATTTTTTTAAATTTATTTTTAATAGATTTTTTCAAGCCTTAAAAAAATGATTTAAAAAAACTTTATTTTTTGCAATTTTTTGTGGACTCCCAATAAGCACATCGGATCCGAATCGGATCCGAATCGGATCCGACTTCTCTGATTTGGTTTCGAGAACGGGTCCGATTTCGGTGCGAGATCGGTCACGAGAACGGGAGCAATTCCCTCTTCGATATCGGACCGAGAATTGAGTCCGATTTCGAAATGATATCGGACCCGAACTCAAAACGATGTAGGAACCAAAATCGAAGTGAGTTCGGATCCGATTTAGATATGAGTTCGTATCCGATCTCCAAATGATTTCGTATCCGAAAACGAAATGAATTCTGATCCGTTGCCGAAACGATTTTTGATCCTGCATAATTTAGCATAAAATAATAAGGCGGAACAAATTCAATTTTTACGCATTTATTTATAGCATAGGTAAGTATAAACGACTACAAACTATCTTATAGTAATAAGCTGTTAGATTGCGATTAAGATTGGTAATCAATTAGATTACGTTTTAAAAATAATTGTAATAACTATATAATTCTCTATTAAACAATTCCTTGTCAATTAGTAATCAGAATTTGTTTGATAGAGAATTTACAATTATTTTTAAAACGTAATCCAATTGGTTACTAATCTTAATCGCCATCCGAATCGGAACAGAGAAAGCGGTGTCCGACATCTCGGACTCAAATCGGATCCGAATCGGAACAGAGAAAGCGGAGTCCGACATCTCGGACTCAAATCGGATCCGAATCGGAACAGAGAAAGCGAGAAACCGAGATGTCGGACTCAAATCGGATCCGAATCGGATCCGACTCCGACTTTGTGCTTATTGGGCTACTACTAAACTAATGTTCCCATGTGAAGGTGGAATTAGAAGCATTTGTAGCCATCATAATTAGCTTTATGCGTATATGCTCGTATAAGAAATATATTTCCAATATCAGAGTAGAGATCCCTTCGGTAAATTGGAAAAATTGGAATTTTAGTAAAAATTAAAAAATATATATTCAAAAATATTTTTAATATAGATTTCAATTTTAGAGAGCCAAAATATATCAGAAAATGGTATACATGGGCCATCGGCAAATTTCTTTTGCATTGCGCGTTATCTTTAAAGACAATGTAGACCTACTTGTCCAGCAGAATTGATTTTTGTTGCTTTTTAGGATCGGGCAATAATTGCGACCTGTACTTTGATTACAAGAGAGAGAGAGGGACCGACAAAACAGATTCCATGGTTTTACTTCTCTTCCTTTTGGCTGTTACAAACGAATAACCTGATGGAGGCTATACAATTCTGTTCCTTTGAGTATAAATGACTGTAAATTAGTGAAAATTGCTAAAATTAAAACAATTTTGTTTGGTCCGAAGATTTAAGAAATCTCTTTATATTTTCTTGGTTTTTGCAAATATTTTCCTCCCAAGTAAATCCTTTTCCTTTAGAGTAAACTCCATTTAATATTTGATAAATGATTTCAGTGGAGCTGTCAAAAATCTGTCGCCTTGGCTGCCGTTCAATCATTCACACATGTGGTGACCACCAAAGAAGAGTTTCAGCTCGCTTCAGGGCGAAAAGAGAAAAACAAAACAGCATTCACCAGTCATTCACTGATATTTATCACTGGGGAAAATGAAATCAAACGAGAAACAAAAAAAACGACAAAGTGACATGAATATTTCCGGGACCCGAAAGTTTAAGAAGACACGCGTGCACGCAAAAAGCGCCCTTTTTCTACACTTAAAGTGGTATAAATTTTGACTTTATCACTGACTGGCTGACGACTCTTCCCATATGCAGTGCAGTGCATATGACAAGAGCAGGACATTTTTTGTTTTTTTTTTTTTCTTTTCTTTTTGGTGCGCGTCTCGGGTGCTTGCAACAAATGACAACTACGAACCAGTGACACATGACAGTGCAAGTTATACACATATAGACCAGCACGCGGTCACACACACACGCGCAAAGTCCTCAGTCCTCTACGAGTAGATCCTCGGTTTTGCCCCCCCCCCTCTCCTCGTTAGGAACGTGTAAACATTCTCAAATGAATAAATATGTATAAGAGAAAAACCATTTTGGTGTACATATATGTATGTATGTGAGTATGCCTGTGCGTTGTAGCGGAAACGGAAATGTTGTTCGTAAAAAGCATGACTTTTTATGAACACGCATTTCTGACGTATATTGTTGAGAATACGCTTTTCTGTTTGCTACATTTCAAAAGAATGTCTGTACGTATGTGTGTTTGTGAAAGTAAGCCCAAATACATTCGTTCGCAGGCAGGCAGTCAGGCTGGCATGTAGTCTGTCCATAAAATATATGATTTATTTTTATTTTCCCATCATCATTTTATCAACATTTTTTCACATTTACTTTTGTATAATTGTTAACATGTCATCAACTTCCGGTTAACAGCAAATGAATGAATGAATGTTGAGTGGTGTTGCCAAGGCTCCACGGCTCAGCCGAGTGTGCAGCGAGTGGAAATTAGGGCGTAGCGAGAGATAATCGCAAGGAAATTGCATGGACAAAAAATTAAAAAAGAAAGGATATTGCAGTTGGTTCTATTAATCAATCTCGGACAGAATGTTGTATTTCATTTTTTCTTGCATAATTGTGTTGTTTTCATTTTATTGCCTAGTGTTGTCGTTACACCCTAGTGTAAATTCTCTTATAGCATAGTGAGAGATAATCACAGGCAAATTTCAAAACAAAAATCTGGCCACAAAAATTAAAAAAGAAAAATATTACTGTTGATACTATGAATCATTCGCGGCCATCATTTCCCATTTTTTCCCATAGTTTTATCGTTACACCCTAGTGTAAATTCTCTTCTAGCCACATGCTCTTAATATGACGTCTGTAAAATCAGTCACCGGTTGTAAATGCGGTTTGTATGAGAACGTCTCATATTGGAAGACATTAATCATTTTATATAATTGTGGTTATAAGGGCAATTTGCATAACGAGGCGAGAAAAAAATTAAATGAAAAATAAACAATTTACTTTTTGAAAATCAATTACAAGGCAATCAAGAGTTACGGGAAATGAGAAGAACATTAATGGGAATGAGGTTTTGCGAAAAAAATCCAAACAAACATAAATTACTATATAATAGGGTAGTCCGATATGCACTCTACCTATGTTTGACGTTTGCAATATGGGACGCTATGCGCTCGAACAAAATTGGGGAATATTAAAATCATTCTCATTAACGCAAACTGTAAGAAATTTATGTTGAGAAATATCGAGAAGAGATCGGCCTTCAATTCAGCCTTCATGAAGCTCATTTTCATCTCGGTGGCTATGTCAAAAAGCAAAATTGACGCATATGGGACTCAGAGAACCCATACGTGACTATTGAGAAGCCAATACATCCTCAACGAGCCAGTGTTTTGTGTGGATTTGGGTCTGTATTGAAAAATTGGGTTGATCGGATGAGGTACTGCCGAGCCAGTCAATATATGAATTTGTTCCATTATTAAATGACAAAATTCAATCTTTCCAATGAAACCATAATTTTTTTATAGCCGATTCTAATTAAAATTTTTAAATGACCCAACCTACTCTTTATTACAAATTGTAAATAAACTGAAACACCGAAAATTTTTGGGTCAACGCATTAAACAAACCAAAGATTAATATTAGTGGGGAATATCAAGAACTTTTTTAAAGCCAGCTTAAAGTATGTTGTTTTACTTATTTCTATTAAATATTTTTAATTTACACTGCAATCACATTTATAATTGTTGTAGAATAGGTGCCGGCAGCACCATCATGAAACTTGTGGAGCGTCTTACTGACACTAGTAGCTATTATTAAAATTTATTTTGCAAAAATCTAAGATATAATTTTATAAAATATATAAAAAAATAAAAAATATTTTTTTTTTAATTTCAAAATATTCTGTATAATTACAGAAGCAATTTGCTTTAAATTAAATAAAAAATATTTTTTTTAATTTCAAAATTTTCTCTATAATTGCAGAAGCAATTTGCTTTAAATTCGCAAAACAATTTATTTGTATATCTCTGCTTAAAGTAAGTTGTGTTAATTATTTCTATTAAATATTTTTAATTTCGACTGCAATCACTGTAAGTACCAGGAATACCTTCATGAAACTTATGGAGCGTCTTACTGATACTATTTACTATTAATAAAATTTAGTTTACAAATTTCGTTTTTAGTTTATACATTTCGTTTATAAAATAAATAAAAAATATTTTTTTTAATATGGAAAATTTCTGTATAACTATAGAAACAGTTTGCTTGAAATTCGTCGAAGAAAATATGTTAAATTTTTTTAAAATTTCCTTATGACAAAATTCCTAATTTTCCATCCACCCTAATATCTACAATTAAATATTTTTTAAATCGGAAAGCCCAGCTCTTTTTACAAAAATCGGTTGTATACATTTTTATTTAAAATATAAATAAGAAAAAATAAAAATATATTTTTTAATATTTGGCAATTTTATATCAAACTAGAAGCAATTTCCTTCAAATTGCGCGAAAAAATATTTGAATTTGTTTCTCCAACCAGAAAAAAAGTTTCAGATTTCTTTTAAAATTACCTTAAGACAAAATTCCTAATTTTCCATCCACCTAATATCTACAATTTAATATTTTTAAATCGGAAAACGCAGCTTTATTTTTACAAAAATCGAAGGTATAAATTTTTTGTTTAAAAAAATAATAAAAAATAAATAAAAAAATATATTTTTTTTAAGATTTTACAATTTTATATTTGCGATGATTCCAGTGACCGTTTTTAGGCTAATAAGTGATTTTTCCTATGTTTCCATCAATGGCTGATTTAATTTCGACTAATATCGATCGTCTTCTGACGACAGTCCATCAAATATTTTCTTTTTCAAAGTTCTTTGGTTCATTGAAGTTGGTATTAACATACATCAGAACCTTTTGGGCCATATAAATATGAAACAAGAGATCGATGTTGTTGATTCTCCATTTTACAGGAGTTTTAATTGCCAAAGGATATAGATAATAATTTTTTAATAATTTATTTTCATACTTTTGCGAGCTGTATAAGGGTAATATGGGTATCAAATGAAAGACAAAAATGGCTGTTAACTAGTAAATCAAAAAAATTTTTTTTTTTCAAATCCATGCTTTATGCAAGCAGAATTCTATTGGGCCTAGAAATTCTTTTTTAGTTATCTTTTGTAGAAGGAAAAATTACTGCAAAATTTCAGTTTTTTATCTGCCATAGAACGGCATATATTCGAAAATGGGTTTTAACTTCGTATGGGAGGTGCCACGCCCACATTTCCATTACCGCCCATTTTTGTCACAACTACGCACATTAATGCTAGATGCACTTACACAAAATTACAGTAGGTGTAATTTTGGTTTTAACTTCATATGGGAGGTGCCACGCCCACTTTTGCATTACCGCCCATTTTAGGCGCAACTACGCACATTGATGCTAGATGCACTTACACAAAATTTGAGCACTATACGTGTCATAGAACTGACACTATTCGATAATATGTTTAAACTTCGTATGGGAGGTGGTACGCCCACTATTCCAATACCGCCCATTTTTGGCAGAACTACGCACATTGATGGTAGATGCACTTACACAAAATTTCAGCACTCTAGGTGTCATAGAACTGACAATATTCAATAATAGGTTTTAACTTCGTATGGGAGGTGCCACGCCCACTTTTCCAATACCGCCCATTTTTGGCACAACCATGCACATTGATGCTAGATGCACTTACACAAAATTACAGCACTCTAGGTGTCATAGAACTGACTATATTCAATAATAGGTTTTAACTTCGTATGGGAGGTGCCACGCCCACTTTTCCAATACCGCCCATTTTTGGCACAACTATGCGAATTGATGCTAGATGCACTTACACAAAATTTCAGCACTCTAGGTGTCATAGAACTGACAATATTCAATAATAGGTTTTAACTTCGTATGGGAGGTGCCACGCCCACTTTTCCAATACCGCCCCTTTTTGGGACAACTATGCGAATTGATGCTGATGCACTTACACAAAATTTCAGCACTCTAGGTGTCATAGAACTGACAATATTCAATAATAGGTTTTAACTTCGTATGGGAGATGCCACGCCCACTTTTCCAATACCGCCCATTTTTGGCACAACTATGCGAATTGATGCTAGATGCACTTACATAAAATTTCAGCATTCTAGGTGTCATAGAACTGACAATATTCAATAATAGGTTTTAACTTCGTATGGGAGGTGCCACGCCCCTTTGTCCAATTGGTCAAATTTTTCCATTTCCTTGTATTGTCATCGAAAATGATTAAGTGTGCAAAATTTGAGCAAAATTGGTTGAGAAAAAAGCTTTCAAAAATTGATTTCAAATTTTGTGGCACACAAACATATATAGAAAGTAACCTTATATAAAGCATGGAAAAATACTTTAAACTTTATGCTTTTATGTGTATTAGTTAAGTTTTAACCACTCTTTAATTTTCCCCTTATTTATTTAATACAGATAAAAACGTGAAATTTAAAGTATTTTTTACGGTTATTCTTGACTTTCATTTGATATTCATATGACCTTTGTGTGGTTCTCACAAGTACGAAAATAAATTATTAGAACATCAATAACCATGGGAAATAAAATGTCGCGTAAAAAGATCGCCAAATGGAAAACTGATTACACAGTTTTTCTATATACGAACTCTAGTTTCATATGTATTTGTCCTTGTTCATATCCAATAAAAATGTAAAAATGTAAATTGTGCTGAGCGAATGAGTAATATTGTCCTCCACAAATATAACTCATACGTCACCACTATGGCGATGAAAGGATTGAATAATTCAAGCACTTGCACTCAATTTCAACTGAAATCTGTTGAATAATCGATATGAATTCATTTATTTTATAATTCAATTCGATAAAAACTGCGCATATCCAAGTGCAACGCCCTAGAATACTTTCAATTACAACAAAACATGAAAATAAATAAATTAACTAATCTCAAGAAATATAACTCATACGCCACCAATATGAGTATGAAAGAATTGAATAATTCAAGCGCTACCATTCAAATTGAAGTGAAATTTGTTGATTTATCGATATCAATTCAACAATTCTATAATTCGATTGGATAAAAGAAATGGACATATCCAAGTGCAACCCTTCTACACCCTACAATACTTTCAAGAATAACCGAACATGAAAATAAATAAATTAACAATTCTCAATTTCATAAATAAGCCCTGTTGACAACCCACCCCCACACAAAGTGTATTGGCAAATGTCAAGAGCTCTAATTAATTGGTTTGCCGCAAATAAAAGTCGACACTTTCTTTAATAAAGTTTATGAGGCCAATTAAAAATTTACCACTTTTCCGAACAACGTCTATAAAATCTAAAATCTCAATAGACTAACTACGACGCAAAGGTTTTATTAATTTCATTTCGTACAACTTCACAGACATCGCAAACCATCATAAAACTACATAAAATTATGCTGTCTCACAAAAACGCCTAAAGTTGTAATAATATTTCCACAATCAACATCACCTCCTCCTCTTCCTCCTCCTTGGCCTCGTGAATTTCCACACCCGACTTAGATGTCAGAATATTATGTTGTATTGAAATTTAATGAAAAGTAAATGCAAATGAAATTCTTATTACACCACACCACACTCATTAACATTTAAACCTCTCTATTTTCAGGCGTAGCTGAAACTATAGAGTTGTACAAATGAAACGATTTGTACAACTCGCTCGCATACCTAGCCCCAGCCCACATCGCGTTGCTTGAATTACGTGGCTTGCCATGTTACACGGACGTTGGCAGGCTGTATTTAGCTGCAGTTGCCGTGAAGGCGCGCGCGGGTAAGGCACACACATCATTGCATGCATGTGCAAGCCGGGGCCGGGATGTCTTCCTTGCTTGTTGTACATAATGCGACAAATTAAATTACAAATATACGCTCGAGCACACAAACACATTCGCATATTTGCGTACGAAATGCAAGCACACAAACACACGCATAACGACATGTGTTTGCGTGTTCGCGTGCTCTTGCTCATGGTAGCTGATCCGCCCAGAAACGGAAGCAGGCAACAGCGGCCTTAAACCGTGTTTGCGAACGTCGTTCGTAAGCTGCAGTAGCTGCAGCATTTGCTAAATCATACAAAAATCAAAAATATTACAGCCATCCAAAGCAAAAGCACAATATTCTTGCATCTACATACCAGCATACGGCCATAGTAGCAGGAGTCTAGGTGGATGTGTATGTTTAGCACGTTTGTGAACATTTTTGCGATTCGTTAGAGACTTCACACACACAGAGATAGACATACACATGCACACAAATGCTAAAGATAAGGAGGACCAGTTTTGTTAACAAAGCGTTTAAACGTTCAACTGCAACGGGCTAAGGTTTGTTCTGGCAACATGCATGTATATTAGAGTGGCCCCTCAAAGTGAATATCAATGTTAAATGTTACACATGGATTGATCATTTTCGACTTTTCAGTAAGAAATGGAAACAATTATTATTATTTATTAATAATAATACATGGAATTTAATGCTCATTTCGTAGATATTAGACAAGTGGCTTTGACAATCTATAGTTGTATCGTTTCATAGCACACATATTTTTGCAATTTTTTTTGAAGCCTTTGTAATCAAAATTTTGTAGGCAGAGTATATATATTTTATATCCTATTTGACTATAATTGAATGCTCTATCTATTGTCTTGAACATCCTACAAGTTTCCTTAAAAAATAACGATTTGAATTAATATCAATAAAGCCACACATAACACCTCACTAGGCGTATGATTGATATTAATACACTATCTCATATTGATATCAATCATACGCCTAGTCGCGGATATTGATATCAAATGTTGTACTACATGGAATTTAATGGTCATTCCGTAGATATTATCCAAATGACTTTGACAATCCATAGTAGTGTTCTATCATATCACATATTTTTTGTAGTTTTTTTTGAAGCCTTGGTAATTAAAATTTTGTAGGCAGAGTTTTGTTTTGTATATTTTTGCATATATTGACTATCCTATTTGATTATAATTGAATGCTTCATCTACTGCCTTGAACGGCCTGCAAGTTTCCTTAAAGATAACGTTTCGAATTAATATTAATCATACTACACCTAGCAATCCACTAGGCGTATGATTGATATTAATACACTATCTCGTTTTAATATCAATCATACGGCTAGTGGGGGAGGTCTTTTATTTCAAATGTTGTATTACATGGAATTTAATACTCTTTTCGTAGATATTATATAGGGTCCGCCAAATAACTTTATTATAATTAACTACTGAATATTTTCTCAAATTTCTTTTTTTATTTGAAAGTACAATCCTTCCGGTTAATAATGGAAAATAATTTCATTCAAATGGCTGCTGAGGACACCCCACAAATAATAGTCCAACGGTTGAATAGTTAAAATAAAGACGTTAGATGGCGGACCCTATATAATCGTTATTTATGGATATAAATTCCTACACTCTAAGAATACTTGCAAAGCAAAACATGACCCTGTTGACTCCCACACAAAGAGTATTGGCAAATGTCAAGATTTGTTTACCTAAAATAAATGTCTTTGTCAAACAATTAACCCTCTAGATCCTATATAGGTTTCTGTTGGATTCCTTTTAAGAAAAAAGGTAAAGCAGCGGTTTAACGGGTAAAATGTTCCACAAAAATATTTGCCATAAAATTATGAGCTCTCCAAATCTCAAAGTTCAACTTAAATGCCAGAAATAAGTGAAAACTTAAAATCAATTTTCCGAGTTGGTAAACTAAAGTTTACAGGGAATGATGTTAATGTACTCCTTTATTTAAATAAATCGAAAATTTCGTATTAAATCGACAGCAAAGCAAAGTTATTATTCGATGAAATTTATATAGGGTGTTTTTTATTGAGGTATAGAACTTCGAATTGAAATAAAACACAAGAAAATCGTTTTAATGTCCATCAATTTGGCTTTATTGGAAGGATAATTTTATGCCATTAATGTTTAAATATGATTTCGGGCATGTGGCCGCCGCGGCTGGCTCGAATATAGCCAATTCTACAGGTCCAATTTTCAACCACTCCAATTGCTGTGCACGGTGGCGAATCGACTCATTCGGGTCCTCTTCAACACTTTGCTCTACAGCGGCAATTGTTTCTTCGGTGCGCACTGTTCGACGTCTCTGCGGATGCGTATTATCACATAGAGTAAACGTAGTGCGAAAACGATCCATGGTTAACCGAATTAATTGCTCCGATGGACGATTATGTCGACCATAAAATGGACGGAGCAATGAACTTCGCGAACTGAACCATTACTTTCGAAATAAATTTGCACGATTTGCAAGCGTTGTTCTTTTGTCAACCTGTTCATGATGAAATGGCAAACCAAACTAAATATTAATCACTTGACAGCTGACAAAATGGCCGCCAGTTAAAAAAGTGATGCCAACTTAAAGTTCTATACCCCAATAAAAAACACCCTATATTAGATGAGGTAAAATATGAAGAGCAAAAATGGCAAGTCTTTTGTGCCTGAAAAGTTGTTAACTTCCACTGTGTAATATAGGGTGGTCTACGTAACATTTTAAATTTGAACTATCGATTACTTTGACTTTGAAAGGTAGAATACCATTAATTTTAATTCCGAAATTTCCTATAAATATAAAATTTCGACGAAATTTGCTCTAAATATAAAATTTCGACGAAATTTCCTATAAATATAAAATTTCGACGAAATTTCCTATAAATATAAAATTTCGACGAAATTTCCTATAAATATAAAATTTCGACGAAATTTCCTATAAATATAAAATTTCGACGAAATTTCCTATAAATATAAAATTTCGACGAAATTTCCTATAAATATAAAATTTCGACGAAATTTCCTATAAATATAAAATTTCGACGAAATTTCCTATAAATATAAAATTTCGACGAAATTTCCTATAAATATAAAATTTCGACGAAATTTCCTATAAATATAAAATTTCGACGAAATTTCCTATAAATATAAAATTTCGACGAAATTTCCTATAAATATAAAATTTCGACGAAATTTCCTATAAATATAAAATTTCGACGAAATTTCCTATAAATATAAAATTTCGACGAAATTTCCTATGAATATAAAATTTCGACGAAATTTCCTATGAATATAAAATTTCGACGAAATTTCCTATGAATATAAAATGTCGACGAAATTTCCTATGAATATAAAATTTCGACGAAATTTCCTATAAATATAAAATTTCAACGAAATTTCCTATAAATATAAAATTTCGACGAAATTTCCTACAAATATAAAATTTCGATGAAATTTCCTATAAATATAAAATTTCGACGAAATTTCCTACAAATATAAAATTTCGATGAAATTTCCTACAAATATAAAATTTCGATGAAATTTCCTATAAATATAAAATTTCGATGAAATTTCCTATAAATATAAAATTTCGACGAAATTTCCTATAAATATAAAATTTCGACGAAATTTCCTATAAATATAAAATTTCGACGAAATTTCCTATAAATATAAAATTTCGACGAAATTTCCTATAAATATAAAATTTCGACGAAATTTCCTATAAATATAAAATTTCGACGAAATTTCCTATAAATATAAAATTTCGACGAAATTTCCTATAAATATAAAATTTCGACGAAATTTCCTATAAATATAAAATTTCGACGAAATTTCCTATAAATATAAAATTTCGACGAAATTTCCTATAAATATAAAATTTCGACGAAATTTCCTATAAATATAAAATTTCGACGAAATTTCCTATAAATATAAAATTTCGACGAAATTTCCTATAAATATAAAATTTCGATGAAATTTCCTATAAATATAAAATTTCGACGAAATTTCCTATAAATATAAAATTTCGACGAAATTTCCTATAAATATAAAATTTCCTATAAATATAAAATTTCGACGAAATTTCCTATAAATATAAAATTTCGACGAAATGTCCTATAAATATAAAATTTCGACGAAATGTCCTATAAATATAAAATTTCGACGAAATTTCCTATAAATATAAAATTTCGACGAAATTTTCTATAAATATAAAATTTCTACGAAATTTCCTATAAATATAAAATTTCTACGAAATTTCCTATAAATATAAAATTTCGACGAAATTTCCTATAAATATAAAATTTCGACGAAATTTCCTATAAATATAAAATTTCCACGGGATTTTCTATAAATACAAAATTTCGACGAGATTTTCTATAAAAATAAATTTTCCACAAGATTTTCTATAAATACAAAATTTCGACGAGACTTTCTATAAATATAAAATTTCGACCATATTTTCTATAAGTATAAAATATCGATGAGATTTTCTATAAATAGTGTTCATTTCTTGGGAGTGACCGCAGCATTTTTTTCGTGACCCGATTGTTTACATTTATTTATAAAATTTCATAATTTTGTTAAAATATTCAATTTTTTTTTCAACCTTTCATAAAATATATTTTAAAAGGAAATTTGTATATTTTTAAATAAACACCACAAAAACATCATCCTCATGCCCACGAAATATGAGATATGAGAAGACTGTTTGAGTGGAAGCTGCTAGCCATAGCCTTGCTTGCATTTTTCAACATGCAATTAAATTTGGCGACCAAACTATTACAACGAGCCTCGTTTGCTATGTGATGTCGTTGTTCAGGTAAGCATTTGTGTGTGTGTAAGGTGCATGATTCTATAACCATTACCTTCGTCGATGCCGTTGTTTGCAGTTGGTGTTGGCGCTCGCTTTACCAGCGATGCTGCTGTTGTTTCCGCATGCAAATGTTATGCATTTTCATTTTTTTCGTGTTCTCCATGTATATACGTTACTTTACACTACCACCACCACCACTAACAAATAAGCTTATGTTCGCGGGTGAATGTTAAACATAACGACATACACACACGTAAATATATCCTTCACATGCACATGTACATACGTGAACAGTCACTCGTGCATATCTTTATACACATTTGTCGTTTCAGCAAATCATCAGGCATTACCTTTCAATCAAATTATATCTCTGCCTTAGTGCTTAGCGTAGGGAGTTTTAGTTACTTTTCTCTGTGTGTGTGGCTGTGTGTGTTTCGGTTCATTCAGAGGGAAAAACATAAAGACAATATAGAGGAAACGGATGCATAAATAGAGTATGGGAAAGGGAGAGAGAGACTGGGAGTGAGATACTGAAAAAGACGCGATTAAGTGAAGTGCATAAATGAAATCACGACTCCCACGTTCATGAAGAAAACCAAAAAAATGATGGCACGCCGATGCAACGAAGCGTATCTTAACGTGGGATACATTTGAGGGCTTTTGTGTGTGTGTCAATTCAAAGAGCCGTTGAGGGGATCGAGGCATGTACTACATACATTTGAGAATATGTGATTCACTAATGGCGTGTAGTGCATAAGAATATACAGGCGTATGAGTAAAGGGTTATCATATAAGTGACCTTGAGAACCCCACTTGAATATAGTCCGAGCTGATTTCAATGTGACATTTATGAGCAACAAGTACTGAGCTCCTTTAGCAATAAAGTATTTAAGAATAGGGATTTTGTAGACGGTTCAGATAATAGCAATATCAAACTCAAAACACGCAAACCCTTATATTCTCCTTTAATTACACACAAAAATGAGATCCTTTTACATTCTAAAAACTGTTTGAACAGAAAATGTATTTGTATTTGCCCACAAGCATAGCTGAACAATAAAATTGTTTAAGTTATTATCTTATATTTACATTGCTACGCATCGCCATAAACCTAGAGTCTACTGACTGACATTAACGATGACCTTTGGTAAGGCTATTTGCAAGCAACAAGACACACAAAAAAGAAACATTTCATTAAGAAGTTATACATTTTTTATTGGGATTTGCCTTTGCGCAAGATTTCTATGGAAGCTTTAATACGTTTTGCTACTTTTTTGTGAAAATGAAGATGGAGAAGAAGAATAGAAAAAAATCTAATAACAAATGGATGATTTTTCTCTGACTTCTGGCTGCGATAATAAAATGGATTAATGTCGTTTTTTTTACACTGGCATTAAATGTCTCACTCTATTCTACGCCTCCATTGCTAAAGGTTGATTAATGCATTTAATAATTATAAGATACTTTTTATGAAAAATAATTTTTTGAATCCATAAAGAAATGAATATGACAGTGTTAAAAAATAATGAATTAGAAAACTGTGGGAATTGAATCTGTTATTGAAATTTTTGGGTACCTCTAGGTTCATTGTCGATTATCAAAAAATGTTCCATAAAAATAAATAAAAACCATAAAAAAGCATTGTGAACATTTTAGTAGAAATCCACAATATTGGAACATATTTTCCCCACTTTGGGAATTTGGGTATTTTTGAGGAAAAATGCAAAATCTTCAAATCTAAAAAAAATAGTCGATTATTAACAGATTTTCCAAATATGGGACTGTTTTTCACCTTTTGTTGTAATGTAGCCGTATTACTTGTGAACTTATTTAGAGAGGACGCTTAAAAAGGTTTAGAACGATAGTTAGTTTTTAAAAATACTTAGGTAATTGTTTGAGTTATTGAAGTTTTCATTAGAATTCTTCAATTCTTCAAGTCAATTCTTCAAATCAATTCTTCAAATCTAAGAACTTTCCATACTTTGCGGGTTTTTTTGAAAAAAAAAATATTGAAATTTTTGGGCACCTTTACGCACTTAGTCGACAATTTTTAAACATGTTTTCCCCACTTTGGGAATTTGTTTATTTTTGGCAAAAGTGCAAATTCTTAAAATCTTAAAAATTTCCATATTTTCTATTTTTTTAATATTATTGAAATTTTGGGTACCTTTACTCACTTAGTCGATTATTAACAGATTTTCCAATTTTGGGAATGTTTTTTAACCTTTGTTTGAAAAATAGCCGTAATATCTGTGAACTTTATTTAAGAAAAGGACACTTAGTATTTAAAAGAACGGTTCTTTGTTTTTAAAATCCATAGGTAATTTTTTGTTCTTCATTAGAACTAATTTTTTGCAAAAGTTTTGGTTATTTCAAAGTTGCATCTCTCATAATTTTTTTAAAATTTAATCTCCATTAAAACTACCAAAAATTCATCAAAACAAATAAAAACGGTAGAGAAGCATGACGACCATTTTAGGAAAAAAATCCCCAATTTTGGAAAATATTTTCCCCACTTTGGGAATTAAAAAAAATCAAAACCTTCAAACCTAAAAAAATTTCCATATTTTCCTTACTGTGGTAATGCGGGTAATTTTTTTTTTGAAAAACATTTTATTGAAATTTTTGGATACCTTTACGTACGTTGGGAATATTTATTTTATATTTTCAACTTAGTTTGTAATTTATTTTTGAACTTATTTAAAAATATAATTTAGTAAAGAATATAACGATTGGTTGTTTTTACATATTACTTGTGAACTTATTTAAAAAGGACACTTAGTTACGTATAGAACGATTCTTTGTTTTTTAAAAATCTGTTAGTAATCAAATGAGTTAGT
Source organism: Polietes domitor (assembly GCA_947397865.1). NCBI lineage: Eukaryota > Metazoa > Arthropoda > Insecta > Diptera > Muscidae > Polietes > Polietes domitor. The sequence continues at coordinate 33,976,118 of OX377619.1, read as the reverse complement.
TATTGAAGTTTTCACTAACACAAAATTTTTACATAAATCCAAGTTTTGGTCATTCAAAAATAAAGCCATAAAAAGGCATTGCGAACGTTTGAGAAAAATTTCCGCAATAATGGAACATATTTTCCCCACTTTGGGAATTCGTTTATTTTTTGGAATACGTGCAAATTCTTCAAATCTCCCCCGCTTTGGGAATTTGGGTAAAAATTCAAAATCTTCAAATCTGAAGAGAGATTCAATAAAAATACCAAAAATTCACCAAAAAAAAAACACACAAAAAAACATGACGGAAATTTTAGAAAAAAATCGCCAATATTGGAACATATGGAAATTTCGTTATTATTATTTTTTTTGAAAAAAAATGCAAAATCTTCAAATCTAGTATTTTTTATTTTTTAAATTTGTTTTGACGGATTATAAATATTTTTTTAAATCCATCAAAAAATACTTGTTTTGAAGAAAAAAGCATGGTTACCGTTTTAGGAAAAAATCCTCAATATTGGAACACATTTTCCCCACTTTGGGAGTTCCGGTTTTATGTAGAAAAATGCAAAATCTTCAAATCTAGTATTTTTTATTTTTTAAATTTGTTTTGACGGATTATAAATATTTTTTTTTAAATCCATCAAAAAATACTTGTTTTAAAGAAAAAAGCATGGTTACCGTTTTAGGAAAAAATCCTCAATATTGGAACACATTTTCCCCACTTTGGGAGTTCCGGTTTTTTGTAGAAAAATGCAAAATCTTCACATATAGAAATGATTCATATTTTCTTTACTTTCCCAGCAAAAATATCAAAAAATATATTAAATATTGAATTAAATCAGTTTAAATTAATTATATATTAATAAATTAATTATCGAAAAATATTACGGGATATAAACATGTTATTGACTTTTTTGGAAGTTGTTTAAAAAATTTCCTAAAAAGCGGATTTTGAGATGCGATTAAAATGTGCTTCCTACGGAAGTACTTCGATTTTTTTGCTGGGTTAGGAATTTGGGTATTTTTTTTAATTAATAATCTTCAAATCCAGAATTTCTTTCAAAGGCTTTATCCGTTATAATGGATTTTAAATATTTTTTTAAAATTTTGGTCCTCAATTCGTAAAATTATGAGAGTGCAAAAAGTTAGATTTCTTAGTGAAATTATTTACTAGACCAAAATTTATTACATTTTGGCCCATGGAATCTGATTTTGAATCGGCCGATTTATTTGTTTTATATCTTTACACCATTTATATTTGAATGCTTTACTAACATTATAATGCCAACTTGCAGGAAGTTTTGAATATAACACCTCATAACAACACTCGTACATAGTTGTATACATTTCATTTAGTTTTGAGAGAAAACAAATAAAACAAACATAAAAAAGGCATTACCAGCAACATTTCTAAGGACTATTACCCTATAAAACAAGCACTATTTTAGTTGAGAAGCAAAAACACTGTTCTGGTTCTTTGGCAGTCATGGTGAAAAATTAATTAAACCCGGGTTTTCGGGGATACAAAAAGCCCTCTCCCATTTTATTTTGGGTCTGACCAACACAACAAACTGTTAAATTATTGTGTGTTTTGTTGTTTTTATGGCGTTCCAGACCCCTTCAAAATCTAAAAATGTGTGCTCAGATTTAATTTGTAGTTTTTTCCGGGCAACATTGCCAACAAAGCCGCCGTTGTTGATCGTTGTTGTGTCGTTGTCATTGTCGTTAGCATTGTCATCATATACAAATGACTGTTGCTGTGCGCTTGTGTGTAAGGACATACATTCTATACAATTGTTTTGTTATCCTTCAATGTTGCGTCCATTTTACATTTTAACAAATTTTGTTTGAGTTTCGGCTTTAATTTATTTATGTTGAGTGAGGCCCACAGAACGGGGGACACAGCATTTGCTGACTTCCTGTTGGCGGCTGCTGCTGTTGTATGGGAAGTCCAAATGTTTTTACGGCCATTATTTTGCTCTTTGCAAATGTTATTTTAACTTAAATGACAATTTAAACGTAGACATGGTCAACAAGAGAAAATTGTGACTGCAAAGTTTAGGGAAAAATTTCGGGGGGAAAATAAACAAATAGAAATATAGAATATGTAGGTATACCCTAGAAATTTCAGCAGCTTAGTTTTAGTAAATATTAAATTAAATTTATTCAAACCCGTCTTTGTGATAGATGAAAGGTAATTATGATGGCTATAAATGTTGTGAATTTTACTTTTTCATATTTATTTTTATTTTTATTTTTATTTTTATTTTTATTTTTATTTATTTTTTTTTTATTTATTTTATTTTTATTTTTATTTTTATTTTTATTTTTATTTTTATTTTTATTTTTATTTTTATTTTTATTTTTATTTTTATTTTTATTTTTATTTTTATTTTTATTTTTATTTTTATTTTTATTTTTATTTTTATTTTTATTTTTATTTTTATTTTTATTTTTATTTTTATTTTTATTTTTATTTTTATTTTTATTTTTATTTTTATTTTTATTTTTATTTTTATTTTTATTTTTATTTTTATTTTTATTTTTATTTTTATTTTTATTTTTATTTTTATTTTTATTTTTATTTTTATTTTTATTTTTATTTTTATTTTTATTTTTATTTTTATTTTTATTTTTATTTTTATTTTTATTTTTATTTTTATTTTTATTTTTATTTTTATTTTTATTTTTATTTTTATTTTTATTTTTATTTTTATTTTTATTTTTATTTTTATTTTTATTTTTATTTTTATTTTTATTTTTATTTTTATTTTTATTTTTATTTTATTCATTGTCGTTAGCATTGTCATCATATACAAATGACTGTTGCTGTGCGCTTGTGTGTAAGGACATACATTCTATACAATTGTTTTGTTATCCTTCAATGTTGCGTCCATTTTACATTTTAACAAATTTTGTTTGAGTTTCGGCTTTAATTTATTTATGTTGAGTGAGGCCCACAGAACGGGGGACACAGCATTTGCTGACTTCCTGTTGGCGGCTGCTGCTGTTGTATGGGAAGTCCAAATGTTTTTACGGCCATTATTTTGCTCTTTGCAAATGTTATTTTAACTTAAATGACAATTTAAACGTAGACATGGTCAACAAGAGAAAATTGTGACTGCAAAGTTTAGGGAAAAATTTCGGGGGGAAAATAAACAAATAGAAATATAGAATATGTAGGTATACCCTAGAAATTTCAGCAGCTTAGTTTTAGTAAATATTAAATTAAATTTATTCAAACCCGTCTTTGTGATAGATGAAAGGTAATTATGATGGCTATAAATGTTGTGAATTTTACTTTTTCATATTTATTTTTATTTTTATTTTTATTTTTATTTTTATTTTTATTTTTATTTTTATTTTTATTTTTATTTTTATTTTTATTTTTATTTTTATTTTTATTTTTATTTTTATTTTTATTTTTATTTTTATTTTTATTTTTATTTTTATTTTTATTTTTATTTTTATTTTTATTTTTATTTTTATTTTTATTTTTATTTTTATTTTTATTTTTATTTTTATTTTTATTTTTATTTTTATTTTTATTTTTATTTTTATTTTTATTTTTATTTTTATTTTTATTTTTATTTTTATTTTTATTTTTATTTTTATTTTTATTTTTATTTTTATTTTTATTTTTATTTTTATTTTTATTTTTATTTTTATTTTTATTTTTATTTTTATTTTTATTTTTATTTTTATTTTTATTTTTATTTTTATTTTTATTTTTATTTTTATTTTTATTTTTATTTTTATTTTTATTTTTATTTTTATTTTTATTTTTATTTTTATTTTTATTTTTATTTTTATTTTTATTTTTATTTTTATTTTTATTTTTATTTTTATTTTTATTTTTATTTTTATTTTTATTTTTATTTTTATTTTTATTTTTATTTTTATTTTTATTTTTATTTTTATTTTTATTTTTATTTTTATTTTTATTTTTATTTTTATTTTTATTTTTATTTTTATTTTTATTTTTATTTTTATTTTTATTTTTATTTTTATTTTTATTTTTATTTTTATTTTTATTTTTATTTTTATTTTTATTTTTATTTTTATTTTTATTTTTATTTTTATTTTTATTTTTATTTTTATTTTTATTTTTATTTTTATTTTTATTTTTATTTTTATTTTTATTTTTATTTTTATTTTTATTTTTATTTTTATTTTTATTTTTATTTTTATTTTTATTTTTATTTTTATTTTTATTTTTATTTTTATTTTTATTTTTATTTTTATTTTTATTTTTATTTTTATTTTTATTTTTATTTTTATTTTTATTTTTATTTTTATTTTTATTTTTATTTTTATTTTTATTTTTATTTTTATTTTTATTTTTATTTTTATTTTTATTTTTATTTTTATTTTTATTTTTATTTTTATTTTTATTTTTATTTTTATTTTTATTTTTATTTTTATTTTTATTTTTATTTTTATTTTTATTTTTATTTTTATTTTTATTTTTATTTTTATTTTTATTTTTATTTTTATTTTTATTTTTATTTTTATTTTTATTTTTATTTTTATTTTTATTTTTATTTTTATTTTTATTTTTATTTTTATTTTTATTTTTATTTTTATTTTTATTTTTATTTTTATTTTTATTTTTATTTTTATTTTTATTTTTATTTTTATTTTTATTTTTATTTTTATTTTTATTTTTATTTTTATTTTTATTTTTATTTTTATTTTTATTTTTATTTTTATTTTTATTTTTATTTTTATTTTTATTTTTATTTTTATTTTTATTTTTATTTTTATTTTTATTTTTATTTTTATTTTTATTTTTATTTTTATTTTTATTTTTATTTTTATTTTTATTTTTATTTTTATTTTTATTTTTATTTTTATTTTTATTTTTATTTTTATTTTTATTTTTATTTTTATTTTTATTTTTATTTTTATTTTTATTTTTATTTTTATTTTTATTTTTATTTTTATTTTTATTTTTATTTTTATTTTTATTTTTATTTTTATTTTTATTTTTATTTTTATTTTTATTTTTATTTTTATTTTTATTTTTATTTTTATTTTTATTTTTATTTTTATTTTTATTTTTATTTTTATTTTTATTTTTATTTTTATTTTTATTTTTATTTTTATTTTTATTTTTATTTTTATTTTTATTTTTATTTTTATTTTTATTTTTATTTTTATTTTTATTTTTATTTTTATTTTTATTTTTATTTTTATTTTTATTTTTATTTTTATTTTTATTTTTATTTTTATTTTTATTTTTATTTTTATTTTTATTTTTATTTTTATTTTTATTTTTACATATTTTCAACTTCCTCTTTATGCAGATTTTCAAGTTCTTGAGATTTTGAAAATTTTTAAAAGCTCTACTGCGGCAATGAAACTGAGTATGTGCCAAATATAGTTAGTTTGTAATAAATATTTTACAAAATATCATTCAGGCCAACATAACATTTTTAAGAGTTAAATACATACGTAGAAAGCTTTAAGAGTTCTCTGTTTTTGATGGGTAACTCTGCGTCCCTGTAAGGGTATCGATATATGAAACCACTTACTTAACGCTCGTACAAGTGACATTTACAAAATCCCCATCAATCTGATGAAACATAGTATTTCAATGACATTCAAGATGACATCTTTTGAAAGACAACCTACGTCAGATGTCCTTCTAACCCAAAAACTTCCATTATTTAAATCAATTAATATAGATTGACTTCCTCAATCCTTAAATAAATTATCAATTCACCACTTCCAGCAGGTTCATTTAAACTTGTTAACATTTATTAGATTGTCATTCGAAGAGAAGAAAAAAAGCAATACCCTGCTTGGCTTTTGTCTTAAAAAGTCAATTGCTAAAGGACTGATGAAAAAACACAATATTGACTTTAAATATAAGAAGCTTAAGCTAAATCTCAAAATAACATAAAAAAGCGCACGCTTACACCTAAACCAAGCACAAAAAATCGAAGACAACAGAAAACTGTTAAGACAAGTTAATGTCTTTTTCGATTACCTTCAGCTGGTGTTGGTGTAAAAGCACTTACGAAACTACAGACACTTACTGACTTTCTAGGCCAAAGACAGCCATTGTGATGTTCGCTCATTTCTCTGAGCCAATCGTGAGAAGTTGGGGGAAAAAACACAGAAAACAGCCACCAAATAACAACATGATTGATGACATTAATTTTGACTTCAGACTCTGACAGGAGCTGCAACAACAACCTTTCCTTTTGTTCTTTTTCTGCCTTTGTCGTTTATCTCCTAGCCAATATCACAGAGTGGTGAGGGGAGGGTGAGAGAGGGAAACGCACCAATCCTCTAGGACAGTTTCCATAGAAATCCTGTTGAACATCAATATCTAGTACTTAAATGCAGTCAGTCACTCAACTCAACTGAGATGTCCTGAATGTGATGAAGATTTTTTGCTTCGTGAGCCCTCATCAGGGCTTGTGTACTGGTTACCCAACACCCCTGTCACTCATCCTGAAGAGGCTAATTTAAGTTTCAATTTATCACTCAACTTTTTTTCCGCAACAAGGCGGACAGACCAAATTTTTGGTGGTGGCTATTCGTTGTATGGCTAGCGATGCTGTCTTATTTATATTGCTGCTGCTGTTGCAGCTTTTTTGTAAGTTTCAAAGTCGCAAAAGTTTACGAGAGGTCTTTTGCATAAAAATTTATCAATGTCTTGATTTCTTGTTTCTCGTTGTCAACCCGCCTGCATCTTATATAGATGGGCTTGTGCGCCGGACTAAGTCGAAAAGTTTTTTTATTGTTCTTGTCTTCATGCTCGCTTTTTTGTGTTCGTAGACAAACTAGATTGAGCTTTATTTAAGTCTAAGGACATGACTATCGGCTGTTTTGTTGTTGTGTCAATTGACCAGTGCTGTGTAGTGTAATGATGATGATATGACAGTTTTTATTTTATGTTATCAAATTATGTATATTTAGAAGTTTAGGGACCAACATGAAGTGACATCGGGGTAAATGTGATGACTGGACACAAAAGTTATATTTCCCAAAATTCATGAATTCGCTTTGTAATAATGTTTGTAATCTATTTTAATTGTTTCAAAAGGATTATTCAAATAACACTGTAACAAGTAACAAGGTTCTGATAGAGGGGGGTAAAAAAGAATATACGTGTAACGGCTTTTTGAAAGTTTAAAATTGGTGGTCCCTTTAAAGGGGGTTCAATATTTCCCCCTTTTGCACATTCTTATGATGAAACGGCATATGAGACTTTGCGATCCTTACATTTGACGTATAGGCTGTGTTCAGCAATATTACCTAAAACACTACGGAGAACATTTTTGTGGAACCTCTTGAACTTCTAGCTCTTCAATTTGGGGGTCTTTTTGGTCGCTTTTTTGTAAAAGGTCTTAACAAGCGGTTTAACGGGTCAAAATATTCTACAAAAACATTTGCCATAAAATTCTACTACAAATTTCTGAATAAATTAAAACTCAACTTTAATGCCAGAAAAATGACAAAATTTAAAATTAATTCTAGAGTTAATTTCGTACTCTTTTCGAATTACTGTAAAACTGTCCAACAAAACTGAATTTTAGGTTGTTGGTGCTAATGGAGAAAATATTCTACGTCAAATGTCACTATAAGTCACCGAACAAAATAAAGATGTAGAAATTATATATATAAATAAAATATAACGGCCAATTTGGGTATTTATAAAAGAAATTATTTTTTTTTTTCAAAAATATTATTTGTAATTATTGATTAAATATATAGTTTTTTTATTTAGTATTAGCTACCAATGAAAACAAGGCCTGGTAGAAAGTCTATGAATAAATATAGAAATGACATCGCTTGTGGACAACTTCCTCGTGTGTTCATGAGAAAGTTATCTTTACAATTAGTATTATTAGCAATTATATATATTATTAACCAGTTGGGGAATTATGCGCAGGGATAGAAAGATGGATGAGACAAAGACCAAGGCGTAGCTGCCAGATGGATAGACTAAGTAATTCTTAGAAATGCACTACTTCATGGATAAAAATCAGAAAACTGACTACTTTTTTAAATTATTTATTTTTGATATCGTTTTAAAGGTAAAAGTCCAACTAAGAAGAATTCTCCACGGCTTTTTCATAGAAATAGTTTTCGAGGGCTTCAGAGAGATTTGTATATGAAATAAATTGATTTTGTATTTTTGTTCGTGAGTAGTTGAAGGAAAATATTTTTCAAAAAATGCATTTTCAGACGGAATTGAATATTCATATATTTTGTGAATAGCTGAGGTGAGTGATACGAATTTAGATTTTTTCTAATTTGTTTAGGGCTCCAGAGAGCGGACGATTTGTATGTAAAATAAATTGATTTGTAGATTCGTTCGTGAGTAGTTGAAGGAAAATAGTTTTCAAAAATGCATTTTCAGACGGAATTGAATATTCGTACTACACTCCACGAGAGTATTATGTCTTTGTGCATTTGTTTGTAACACCCAAAAGGAAGGGAGATAGACCCATTGTTAATTATACCGATCGTCTTAGAATCACTTTCTGAGTCGATTTAGCAATGTCCGTCTGTCCATCTATTGTTGTAATCAAGACACAGGTCGCAATTGTAGCCAGAACCAAACGAAACTTTTCAGATTTACATATAGCTCTCATACAAATTTCGTTCCCCCAGAAACCGCGTATTTTCAGAGAATTTCTTAAAATTGAGCATTCAACTAGAAGAACTTATTGTGAAAGTTAGTCACTTGTTTGGATAAAGCCCCGATATAAATATTATTCTCGATTTGATAAATTGGACCAGGTTATTTTGCCTGTGATTAGGAAACATAAAAAAAATTTACCGTTTCACTTTTTTACTGAATTGAATTGTATTCCGATAGAAAGTGGAGTGTATCATATAGTCGGCCCCGCCCGACTTTAGCCTTTCCTTACTTGTGTCTATCGTTTTTTTGTAAATTATCGTTTTAAAGGTAATAGTCTAACTAAGAAAAATTTACAAGAACATTTTCTTAGATACATATATATTTTTGGGGCTCATGTAAAATATGTAATATAAATTGACTTTGTAAATTAGTTCGTGAGCAGCTAAATATTTTTCAAAAATACATTATCAGACAGATTTAAATTTTCTTATTTTTTCTATATAAATTTAATTTTTAACCAGTAAGGAAGGGCTAAAGTCGGGCGGGGCCGACTATATAATACCCTACACCACTCCCTGCGTATGTACCTCGCTTTGATTACTAAACCCATTTATTTCATGGGAGCAATTTTATGTAGTTCATATAAATTATACTATAAATGCATCTTTAGTCATATTTAATGAATATGGTTAATAATATGGTAATTGATCCAATTATCCGATAGACAAATACAAATTATACAGTAGTAATAGGATGAATCGGACCGACATTTCAAAAGGGGGCCTATAACTAAATTTTGGGCCTGGTCCAAAACATGGGCCTATATATTTCTCATTCACGGTAGGTATTCCTGGTTGAAAAATACCATGATCTGCAAAATTTGATGAAGATCCGATCCATTTGTGTTATACCAAAGTATGGACATATGGGCATCTCCCAAACAAGTAAGGAAAAGTTAAAGACGGACGGACTTTCTATCTCATTACAATTCAATTTGGTAAAAAAGTGAAATCGGGAAGGATTTTTGCATCCTGTAAATGTATGTGTTTGACAAAAAATGTTAAATCGGAAAGGACATTTGTATGGGGGTATATTGAAACCTGGAACGATGTGACCCGCTTTCACCATGTATGTTTATTGGTGAAATATAATATGTAAAGTTTGGCCAAAATCGGTTAAACATTCGGGAGCAAACATTTCGAAATCTGAACCGATCTTATCCAACTTTTGCATACGTGTTTCTAGTTCGATTATAAGATGTTCTGCAAAATTTAAAGAAAATCGGGTACAATATGTCGCTTCTAGAGCGGAAAATGTCAAATCGGGAGCGACATTTGTATTAGGGCTATATCTAAATCTGAACCGATCATGCCCACCTTCAGCATAGGTGTTTCTAGTTCGATTATAAAATGTTGTGCCAATTTTAAAGAAAATCGGGTACAATATGTCGTTTCTAGAGCGGAAAATGTCAAATCGGGAGCGACATTTGTATGGGGGCTATATCTAAATCTGAACCGATCTTACCCAATTTTTGCATACGTGTTTCTAGTTGGATTATAAGATGTTCTGCAAAATTTAAAGAAAATCGGGTACAATATGTCGTTTCTAGAGCGGAAAATGTCAAATCGGGAGCGACATTTGTATGGGGGCTATATCTAAATCTGAACCGATCTTACCCAATTTTTGCATACGTGTTTCTAGTTGGATTATAAGATGTTCTGCAAAATTTAAAGAAAATCGGGTACAATATGTCGTTTCTAGAGCGGAAAATGTCAAATCGGGAGCGACATTTGTATGGGGGCTATATCTAAATCTGAACCGATCTTACCCAATTTTTGCATACGTGTTTCTAGTTAGATTATAAGATGTTCTGCAAAATTTAAAGAAAATCGGGTACAATATGTCGTTTCTAGAGCGGAAAATGTCAAATCGGGAGCGACATTTGTATGGGGGCTATATCTAAATCTGAACCGATCTTACCCAATTTTTGCATACGTGTTTCTAGTTGGATTATAAGATGTTCTGCAAAATTTAAAGAAAATTGGGTACAATATGTCGTTTCTAGAGCGGAAAATGTCAAATCGGGAGCGACATTTGTATTGGGGCTATATCTAAATCTGAACCGATCTTACCCAATTTTTGCATATGTGTTTCTAGTTCTATTATAAGATGTTCTGCAAAATTTAAAGAAAATCGGGTACAATATGTCGTTTATAGAGCGGAAAATGTCAAATCGGGAGCGACATTTGTATGGGGGCTATATCTAAATCTGAACCGATCTTACCCAATTTTTGCATAGGTGTTTCTAGTTGGATTATAAGCTGTTGTGCCAATTTTAAAGAAAATCGGGTACAATATGTGGTTTCTAGAGCGAAAAATGTCAAATCGGGACCGACATTTGTATGGGGGCTATATCTAAATCTGAACCGATTTCCTCCAAATTCAATACCAATGGTCCCTGGCCAGAAAAAATAACTTCTGTCAAGTTTCATGACAATCGGACAACAATTGCGACCTGTAGAGTGCGAACAAGCTTAGATGGACAGCAGACGGACAGACGGACAGACGGACGGACGGACGGACAGACAGACATCGTTAAATCGACTCAGCTGGCGATTCTAAGCCGATCCGTATACTTAAAAGTGGGTCTAGCTCAATTATTTCTTGGTGTTACAAACATTTGGCGGAAAACTAACTTATAATACCCTAGACCACGAAGTGGTGTAGGGTATAAAAATGAATATTTGAAAAAATCCCATTCTTTAAAGTTCAAAAAAAATTAGTAAAATTTGGTGAATTTTTCATTAACATTGATCTACCAATTACTTTGACTTTGAAGGGTAGAATAACATTCATTTTTATTTTTATTTTCAGTTTTAAGTTTGAAATGTGCAAAATGGTACGATATACGCTCGAACAAAAATGGGAAAGATTAAAAACTTACTTCCCAAGTAGTGAGTCTTTGAAGCAAACTGTAAGAAATTTACGTGAGAAATTTTTTGCTGCTTTCAGATGAAGCTCATTTTCATCTCGGTGGCTATGTCAATAAGCAAAATTGCTGCAAATGGGGTTCAGAGAACCCACACGTGACTTATGTGAAGCCAATGCATCCACAACGTGTCACTATTTGGTGTGGATTGTGGCTGCACTGAACGATTGGGTTGATCGGATGAGCTACTGCCGTGCCAGTCGTGGTAGTCATATTAATGATATTGTGTTCGATTATTAAATGACAAAGTTCAACATATCCAATGAAACCAGAAATTTGAAAAAATTACTAGTACTTTTTATAGCCTATTATAATTTAAAGTTTTTAATGGCCCACATTATAATTTATTTTGAATTTTATAATCTATTATAAAAAAGCAAAATCTTTATTTCCGAATATTGTTTTTTTAATTTTTCTGAAAAAGTGTCTAAAACTATATTGTATAGTCGTTAGACAAATATGAATTTTGTTCTTGATCTAGAAAAAGCTACTTTAAACATTTTTTCTTTTATTAATTTTCCTTGAAAATTTCCGAAAGCAGCCCTAGTTGTTATGCCTGTTGATTCAGATAAAAAACAACCAAAATCAATTTACAAGGTAGCCATAAATGCTGAATTTTATTATCAAAATGCATGGTCTGTTAAGAAAGTTCATCGCGCTCTTTTATTTTTTTCAGTTTAATCGACCCACTGAAGCGGCTATTCGGGCTATTGTGACTAAATTTCGCACCAAATTTACATTTTTGGACATTAAACCACCAACACGCTTACGTAGAGTGCGAACTGAAGAAAATATCGCAGCTGTATCGGCCAGTGTTAATGATGACCCACAATTATCGATTCGTCGCCGTTCGCTGCAAATGGGCCTCTGTTACTCAAAAACGTGGAAATGCCAAAATTGGACTAAGCGGATGGACCATTTGAGGCGCAGTCAAGGTCAACATTTGCATGAAATAATCTTCAAACATTAAATTATATGGACCGTACTATCGATTCAAATAAAGATGTCATGCATTTTTTTAAAGTTTATGTGTTTTTTTTTAACTTTCCTATAGCTTTTAAAAATCACCCTTTAGATACTCTTAAACGATTGCTCTAAAAACGTAAATCTAGTTTATCAAATCGGAAATCAAATTTATAATACCCTGTTTCGAATAGGGGAAATATTTTTATTCCTTTGATCGTTTGAGAAACTTTGATGACCTTTATAAAAAGTTTCATCTGTGTGTGTGGTTTTTCCAATAAACATACTTTGCTGAACAGGTTCCAACCAGTATGGTGGCCCTGTTGGTCTCCCCTAGACGGAGTCTAGAGGAGACAATTTACAAAAAAACACAAATTTGGATTTATTAATATTTTATTCGAGCAAGTGTTGCTGCTTCGTACGGAGTACACAAAATTACTACCCATTTGACAACCATAACAAAAACGATACCGCCATCTATCGGATTTATCTATTATATATTTTATAGCATTGCCATAAATTCATCAGTTGAGATCGACCATATGATCGATCTGCAACATTTGCCTTACATATATTATGATGAATGCCCTAGCTTTATGATCCAATACAGGATAATTAGTCGCTATTATTTAATGCTACATTTACAAAATTATTAGCAATTGTACCTGTTTATATTTTTCATATGTTCCATTTACTTTGCGGATTTCTAAGTATTCACTTCGCATTTCTAAATTCCACTACAACAGGAATGTCTAGAACTACATATTTTCATGCAACGCGCACAAATCATCATTTCATTACAATCACATCCTTTGATTCGACCATAAAATCTCAAGTTTACCACCATCCAACTGTGCGTGTATGTGTGGGTGAATCATAAATATTTTTGGTGAAATTTCAATCACAAAAATACGTTACGTTGGTTGGTTGGTTGGCTGTGTAACAAAGAATACAAAAACCACCCAACAAAACCACATCAAAATTTATGAACGACTGTATGAATGAATGAGCACATGTGAGATGTGTTAATGCCAAAGTGTGGCTTAAATATTTATAGCCAACATATGGGTAACTTGGCATAGGGTTTAGTTTGCTGGCGAAGATATGTTAATGACCCCATTAGGTCGGGCATATGAATATCGCCGCACATCATTAAAAGTCGACGTTCGAAAGACCGTCGAAATTAATATGGCAAGGAGTTTGATTGTTATTGTTGAATCCTTTTGGGGGAACTTGAAATTGAGAAGAAAATATGAACATTATTCATCATATAAATTTCTGAAGACATGAGGGCTTAATGGCAAAGCAGTCACAGAGAGTAGCCTTGAGGTAGTCTGCCAAGGAACTGTGCTAGACGTGCTCGTTCTATACCGCCCATATAAATATTTGTTTTCGTTCAAGTAATTAAAGGCGAAATATTTAGTTACCAATAATTAAATGCACTCAAAAAACGTCTACAAAATTCTAGTGAAATCAATTTAAATTTTTTATGATGATACAAATTTCAACCAGGGTGTGTTTACACACATCCAAATATAGTTTATTTAAATATTGATTTTTAACTAAAGGTGAAATATTTAGTTGCCAATAATTAAATGCACTCAAAAAACGTCTACAAAGTTCTAGTGAAATCAATTTACATTTTTTTATGATGATACAAATTTCAACCAGGATCCAAATATAGTTTATTTAAATCTTGATTTTTAACTATTGTCTTATTTCTCTCTATTCAATTAGAGTATATTTTAATTTTACATAATTTTTTTTTTGAGTGTATCATCAATTATGAAGTCATAAAAGTGATAAAGTATTAGTTAAAGTGTTCACTGTTAGACATTCAATTATTGCTATCAATAAAAAAGATAATTACTTTTTCATTTGATTTCAGCGTTACATTATATCATAGAACTCAATTAAGAGGCGTTGGCGGAGTCATTAAGGTATGAACCCTCGACAACATACTCTCATCTCTAATACAAGCACATCTCTTTCTGAACCACATTTCCTTCCGTAAACAGTAGAGATAGTGGAAGTTGAACTTAATGAATTGTTCTTTGCTATTTAGTGATTTATGGTGTTTATCATTTTGGGAGTAGAACATTCAAACCATTATTTTACTGGTCGGCATCCTCGATGAGCCAAGACTTGGTTGCATCTTGTTGGCAGAACATTAGAGAATAAATTATCCAGAAGAGAAATGTGGAACTGGACAAGAGTTTATGGCGTCACATAGCACATTGTTGTGGGAAATACTAAATTTTCTTGTTACTAAGGGAGGATAAATGGAATAATGTTGTTGTGGTCAGTTTTTGGGAGAAAATTGAAGACAATTTTTTTTACATGACCGACTCAATCGATTAATTTTATTGAACATAAAATTGATATTTCAAATTAAATCTGCAACTGTTTTTATGCGCTACCTTTATAAATAAATGCCTGTCCTTTTTTATCATCCTTGCTGGTCGTAGACTAGACACATAGTGGATTTCTATAACATCATAAAAGAAAACCTTCTGCGAAACAAGTAAAAATATCGAACTTCCTAATGTGACAAAGTAGTCAGTAATAAATAATGAAAGTTTAAAGAAAAAGAAAGAAATTTCAGAATATTTTTTTCATAAAAATAGCTTTTGTGAACTCCAGGAAGTGGGCGATTTGTATGTAAAATCAATTGATTTTGTAATATCATTGGTGAGTAGTTGAAAGAAAATATTGTCCAAATATAGATTTCTAGGCGGAATTGAATATTCTTATACTTTCTGAATAGCTGAGGAGAAAAAGTAATTTTGATTTTTTTCGAGATTTTATATTATTATATATATTTAATTAATTATATATATTATACATATAATTTTTAATTCATTTTATATATTTTATTTATTTATATATTTTAATTTTTATGACGAATATTAAGAAAAATAATTTTTTTTTCATAACAATTTAAATTTTTAAAATGTGTCAAAAATTATTTTTTTAGTAAAATTCGTATTAATTTTTTGTTGATTATTTCATAGTTAATGTCAAGGTAGTTTAAGTTTATGTTTGACATTTTCAAAATATTGAAAACTTACTTCCAAAGTAGTGAGTCTTTAACGCAAACTGTAAGTGTTTTTATACCCTCCACCTCCAGGATGGGGGTAGCATCTAACTTTGTCATTCCGTTTGTAACACTTTGAAATGTCGACCTGAGACCCTATAAAGTATATATATTCTTGATCTTCATAAAATTCTAAGACGATCTAGCCTTGTCCGTCCGTCTAGCGTCTAAACGAATGGAGCTAGAACGTTCAAATTTTCCATAAATGCGTCTAATAGTTATAGATAGGTTGGGATTGAAACGAGGCGAAATCGGACCAAAGGGAAAATTTTTTCCTAAAAATACCCATAATAATCCCTAATATTTTAGCGTATTTAACAATGTTTTTTAAATATGTCTGTTTCTATTTGTTTGATATTTGGTATGCGCATTCCCCTTATAGCAAAAACGTGCACCATCGAGTGATTCTTATTTGTAGGGGGTGAAATGGGGCAAAAAAGGGATAAAAATGGTACATAATAAACGATAACAGCTGTAAACACGAAATTCGTTGTGTACATTCCGCTAATTGGGTAGATACATAATATAAAAGTATTTTTTCCAAATTCGTTCTTTTAAGGGGTAAAATGGGAATAGAGGGATAAAAATGGTACCAATCAAATGACAGCAGCTAGAGTCATGAAATTAGGTGTATACATTCCTCTGATTACAAAGACAAGTAAAATAGACGGATTTTTCGAAATTTTTACTTTTTGGGGTTAAAATGAAAAAAGGGGATAAAAATAGTACCAATCAAATGACCGCAGCTAGAGTCATGAAGTTCGGAGTATACATTCCTCTGACTGTGTAGACACGGAAAATAAACTGATTTTTCGAAATTCGTACTTTTTGGGGTCAAAATAGAAAAAGGGGATACAAATAGTACTAATAAATATTTTATATTTATTTATAAAATTATTTTTTCAATATTTGTATTTGGTTTGGTTTCAGTTTGGTTTGGCTATATTAAAAATTTATATTTTCCTGTAATATTACTGCACTTCTACGAAAACCGACAACCTCTGTGGAATGCAATCCATGGTGGAGGGTTTATAAAGTTCGGCCCGGCCGAACTTAACGTCGTTTTTACTTGTTTTTTAATTATTAATTCAATTTATTCATTAGATATATTTACAATGAAATGTTTTGCCCCAGCGCCTTACAGACTTTATTGGGACATTTACATAATTTACGTGGACAATTTTGGTGTTTTCAAATGAAGCTCAATTTCATCTCGATGGCTATATCAACAAGCAAAATTACCGCATATGGGGATCAGAGAACCCACACATGACTATTGATATGCATTTGGATATTGGGCTGTACAAAGTTTAACCTTTCCAATAATTTGAAAAATAGTCAGTCCTTTTTTCATATTCAATTTTAATTTAAAGTTTTAAATGGTCCACCCAATAGTAGCTAATTATCACCATATCAATTCTTTCTTTCCCACTTTTCCTTATCAATCCGACGTTACCACCATATGGTTAGTTATTCAGTACAGATAAATTTTTACTTTTCGGTGTCCATCAATTTCTCTTTTAATTCGGTCTTTAATTCGTGTTTCGATCAGTTTGTCATTGTCCTTTGGGTCTTTTATTTTTTCGTTCGGTCTTTCTGTCTAAACGTTTATACAATTTTTTTAAACAAATTTCCATCTATGCGGTTTTCTTCTGTTATTTAGTTAATTTCCCATTCGTCGTTTGTTTTTGTCCATCTATTTTTCATTCATCCTTTAATTATGCTTTCCGCCTTCCCGGATTTATTCAATTTGCCGGCCTTTTACTGTTCACAGGCATTTCCGTTTGTCTTTCAAATCCAACTATCTGTTGTTTGCACTTACTCCCATCCTGCCATTGACCTGTTTGTTCTTCCTTCCCTCTGTCCATCTATGTGTTGTATGATTGTCTTTCGTTCATCTACTGCTGCATTTTATGCTTCATTTATCTACATACAGGTCCATCCATATATACATTAGGATGGGTCACGAAAATAAATTGCAGCGGTCACCCCTCCCCCCCCAGAAATGAAGATTGGATTGTTTAATGATGATCTACAAAATATTTCGTCACTGGGTCAAGCCATCTGTGCGCTAAACGCTCCTGAAAACACCTCTAAAAATCATGTTTTTCCCACATAATTTTTTTGTGTAACATTATTGCCCAACAATTTTTTATGAATTAATAGACCCTTAGAAGCACTTGAAATAAAAAATTTTACTCTTGTCTTAGATAGAATTATTGGGCTTTTATATTGATATTTTGTTGGTTTTCAAGGTGACAGCTAAATATTTCTTGGCAACTTTTTGTAAGATTGTAATGAAAAAATAAATAGAAGGAATTAATATCTTTCGAATGATATCTAAATGATGAATAACGGACAGAAAATTACGTCACTGACTCCATTTTTGTGAAATAATTGAATGCAGGCGATGGTTTTCACAGCCAAAATGTTCAAACACTTTTTACAAAAAAATGAGCGCTGCGGTGTCAATTTCATGCCAATGTTTATCATTTAGGCATCATTCGAAAGGTATTGACTGCAGCTATTTATTTTTTTTATAAAATACTACCACCAAATACGAAAAAGTTCTCAGTAGTCTCTGTGAAAAGCCACAAAAAATTACGATAAACGTCCAAAAACAAAAACCAATAAGTTGCTCTAAGACAAGAATCAAAATTTATTTAAAGTGCTTTCAAGGGTCTATTATTTCAGAAAAAAAAATTGGAAAAAAATTTAACACAAAGAAAATTACAACGGAAAAACATGATTCTTTAGGTTATTTTCATCTCAGATGACTTGATCTAGGAACGAAATATTTTGTAAATCATCATTAAACAATCCAAACTTTATTTTCACTAAAAAATTAAAATAACTTTATTTTCACTAAATGACTAAAACTTGTTTTTCCATTTGTATGGACGTCGACCCAACCTAATATACATATATAAATATTGCATTTACTTCTACTTCTCTCTTGGTTCGGCCTTCATTTCGTTTCCTTACTTCCGCCTTACTGTCGTTTTTTATATCTTTATCCTTTATCTTTCTGTGTCCTCGGTTTATCCCAACTATTTGTTCCTTTGTTTGATTGTCCGTCCATTAATATATCGCTTCCTTTATCTTTTCTTGTCTGATTGTTGGTGGATCCTCCTAATCTGTCGCCCTATTATCATCCGGTTTATTGAACTGTTCTGTTAATATTTTTTGTATGTTTGATTATTTGAATATATTTTTCCTACAGACATCTCTCACACCGCTTAATTTTTGGTGTATAAAATATTCCTTCATTAAAAATTATAATATTATAATCCTGTTGAAATTACACTTTAGCAGACTCCTTTTGTGCGATTGATTTTCTTTATCCCTGTCCTCCTGTATTCTAAACCTTGCCGTTCTCTCTAAACTTGTATATTTACTTAACCACTTACCACTTTAAGGAGTTACTCCCTTCCTCTCTTCTTAGTGAAAGCTTTCTTCTACATCCATTTAAAATCTGCAGCATAATTTATGGCTCCCGGTGCAGTTACTAATTTATGGAAGAAGAGACCAAGTAACGTACACACCTTCTAACCACCTCCCACATCAAAAACAACAACCAAAAGACGACAGCTTTTAACAAATTTCTTAATATACCCAACGTTGGTTGGCTGCATCTAACTTTAGCTGTGACTCCTTAAAATGTCCCCCCAACAAGTCCATCCATCGTCGTCTGCAGTTAATACAAGTGAAAACAACGGTCACATTAACAATTCCTGTTGTTGCTGTTCTGCCCTTAGCTCTGCCCATCCCCTCCTAAGGAGATGAAGACCTTGCCCACCACCATTCACACACAGAGCAACTTGAAAAAGGGCAATTAAGTACACCGCAGGTACGGCAGCCATTGGAATAACAAAAAAGTAAGTAACTAAGACATGGACCAAGTTGTGTCTTTTTTTGCCTCCTCCCTCACCCCCTTGTAATTCTAAGGATGATGACGAAGGAGCTGCTGACTATGATGAAGACCAAGTCGTTGTATAATGAGTGCAGCAGCGAGTTGTGGCAAATAGTTAATTATGTTACCTTAGGTGGTCAAGCCACTATAATTTTATTTAAGCAAATTTGATGTTAATTAAAGGACTAAAGTAAGGTCTTACAATAAGTATATGGGATAGAGAGGATATTAATGAAAAACGAATGACTTTTTTCGATTTTAATGAATTACGTTAGAAGTGGTATGATAAGATGTTAGAGATGATTTGATGAACTGTATTGCAGGAATTCGACGATTAAATAAATATATTAATATTGCAATAACTGAGAATTATATCAAACAATGGATAGAGGGAGCGCAAAGACACACGTTCGCAGGATATATAAGCATATTGGCTAACTAGCGAAGGCATTGACTTAATGTAGACGAGGGAGGTAGACAGGCATTCAAACACGCTGAAGGACAGAAAA
This sequence comes from Polietes domitor, assembly GCA_947397865.1. Lineage (NCBI taxonomy): Eukaryota > Metazoa > Arthropoda > Insecta > Diptera > Muscidae > Polietes > Polietes domitor. The sequence continues at coordinate 33,956,060 of OX377619.1, read as the reverse complement.
AAAACCTTTAGAAAATGTGTTAACAATCATTCATACTAAACAGAGCAACTTGGAATTTAATTCACCCACACGAAATGTCGTAATTATTGTATCAAATATTGCGGATACAAAACTCCTTGTGAGTGGTTTCAAAATAGTCTCCAAATAATAAAGAAAAAATATTTTTTTTTGAAAACAAAATATATCTTGTTAAACCACGAAAAATCTATAAGAACGAGAAAAAATTTTGAAAAAAAATGATTCAATAATGATTCATAGAATTTATATACATTTATATAAAAAAAATATATAAAAATATATATAAAAAATATCAAAATATATCTTTTTAAACCACGAAAAATCTATAAGAACGAGTAAAATTTTTGAAAAAAAAAATTATTCATAGAATTTATATACATTTATTCATAGATTTTCTTCAAATATGCCCTGTTTTCTTCGCAAAGATCTAAGCTATTAAGAGTTTATACGTATTCTACTATCTAATTTTATAACTTTAGAAAATCATAATTTTTTAAAAAATCTTTAGTGTACACACAGATGGACGTAACTTCTACAATTATCTGGATATCTTTTATATGTAGGCATTGCTTTAATGTTATCTATTGAAACTTTGAACAAAATAGTTTTTCCACTCTCATTTATATTTCTATGCTTTTTCGTGCCAGAAAAAAAAAGTTTATTTTGAAAAAAAAAAATTGGAGATTGTTCTTAAATCACAGTCTCTATGGTAAATTCCCAACATTTTTAGGCATCATAATTACCTTTAATTGTCCATATAAGAGTTAGTTAAACAGTGAAATGATCGGTTAGTTAAAAAGTTTTAAAATGAGAGAATATTAAAGGTTAACTTCGACGAAAATCGGTTAGTTCAAATATTAAAAAAAATCCATAAAATTGTTTGTATTATTTTAAGACAAACAAAAAATATTTTTTGAGTATTGGACACAAAATTTTATTTTTTTGTCATTCAAAATCCATCCAAGTCGCCACATATACTTGGATAAAATATGTAAATCTTGTGAGACGCTTAAAGGAAACCAAGACGAGACGCTTATGAGAATCCGATCTAGTTATTTACGCTGTATTTAAAGCGTTTTGTGGTTTTTCAATAGCAGTTTAACAGCATTATTGGCTCTATAAAAGTGCAGTGCTTATTAGCAAACGAATACTTTAGACCGCCATGGCGTATGATTGATATTGAAGGGGGGGGGGGGAAAATAAATATTATCAATCATACGCACTATGGCTATTTCAGTTAAATAGCTTAAAATGTGATATATATTGAAGGCTCTACTCGCGAATAAATCCCATGAGCTGGCATCTCCATTCTAAATTTAATTTCCCATTTTAACTATTTTACAATAATAATTAAATAATTTTTATACAACAAAAAATAAATAAATAAAAACATTACATTCCAATAAAAAGACATCTCAACTTTAGAGAAAATAAATTCGACGACGATGAGTGTCCGCCTATCAGAACGCACTCATTCATAATTTCTTTTTATTTTTATAAAAACGCTGTGCTATTAGCAAACGAATACTGTAGGCCGCGATCGTATTATTAATATTGAAGGGATAAAGTAAATGTTATCAATCATACGCACTATACTTAAAATTAGCTTAAAAAGTGATATACAGTAAAAAACTCTACTCGCGTGCAGCTGACATGACATCTGACATCTCCATTCTACATCCAAATTTATCTTTTATTATTTAAAAAAATAATTTTGGAGCGTTTCTTTAGTGAAATTATAACAAAATAAAATGTTGGACGGTGCTCTAACCAATGAATGGCTATCAGAAAATATATATTTTTAAATATTTTTTAAAGAAAATTAAATCTCTCAAATGCTTTTTTGTGTATAAAAACTGTTTCATTTGAATGAACAAAATAAGAAAAAAAATCTTCCGATTTCTAAAACCAACAAAAAAGGGCAAAGCATATTTTCCATATACATAACAGCTTTAAACGAGTGGACAAGTGTATGTAAATAGACTCATACCATTGTTATGGAGTACAATAAAATTATTTGTATTCTTATGAAAGTTTCAAAAAATAACTTTAACAATGAAATATTTTGAATGTCAAAATCACAATTACTTTTAAAATTAACATCACAAAGACAATTTATTAAAAAAATATCTTGAATGTTGGAGTACCCCTTGTAAAATGTTATTTAAATCTTCTTAAAAGAAAAGAAAGAATTTCTCCTCCTCCACCTAAGATGTGATTCAAACGTTTCTAGTTCGAAAATCCTTTTCGAATATGGGTCAGACAACTTTGCCAAAATAAAGATACAAACATTTCCTCAATTTTAGATAACCTGTCGAAAACTGTTAAATATGTGTGTCAACATGTTTATGAAGTTCCAGTTTCCCCCAGCTGTTGTTTGTTTCTCCTTTGTGGATAAACGAATACATTCGTACAAACTGCTAACATTTATAGAGAGAGACATGCATAGATAACCCCAGTATATAGATACAAACCCATGTTAACACAACATTATGTAAATTCTTGTTGAAAATATTATTGAACATTGTTTTACATGACACAATGTTTATAAATAACTTATCCAAAATAAGGATACAAACATTTCCCCTATTTTAGATAAAGTGTTAAAAACATTTCCAACATTTGTATGTAACAATTTCCCCACCATTTGTTTATTTCTCCTTTTTCGATAACAGTAGAAACAGATAACCCCTGTTTATAAATACATGTTACCAAAACATTATGCAAATCTAAGTATCCTCACTTCCATGCAAATATGGGTCAAGTGCTGTTTGCACCCTCTGTTAGATGATATCAAACTAAACTTTAATGTTAACGAGACTTCTCCTCTGGCAACATAACAGTTCTCTTGTTTGGAATATTTTCGAATACTCTTCCTCTCTCGCTCTATGTTATTTAACACATGAACACTCACGAACTGTTAGTTGTAATAGAAATTCGAATAATTTGTCTCTGCTGAATTTTACATTAAATATTTAACATTTCTTGTGGATTGTGTTAAAGGACTTGACAATGAATATCTTCTTCGCTAGTCTTGGGTTTTCTTTGACACACATTTTACATTGATTTTTTGTGAGGGAGGGGGTGGTGTATTTGTTCACAGCAATGCTTCAACACCATCATCAAGATAACGATAATTATGTACGTGTACTTACTTATTGCTTTGTAAGATACGGGTAAGGATTAGAAACGTACCTGTAAAGAGACGACAAAAGGAGGAAATACATATTAAATTTGAATCAAAAGAATGGAGGTAGACAAAAATAAATAAAATATACGTGTGAGTGTGTGGGGGGAGAATCTAGAAATATTTAAGAGATTTAATAGGAATATGTTGGGAGCGTATTAGTGATATTATTAGCATTTTACCAGTCTATATCAAGTATACGCAACAAGGCATGTTTAATTGTTCTATTATGCTTATGATTTATAAAACGAATTTTTAATTTAAAGATATGCTTGAGACTTTTGATACATTTTTGTGAATATAATTAAACTCTAGCTTTATGATTAGCTAAGCTCTAACTTCTGATTGACATTATACCGATGTCAACTTTTATATTGAAATAGGACTAATGTTTTAATACTTTCTATTGCTGATGCTTTAAATTACAAAGTCAAACATAACTATACTAGTCGTCATTCTTTTTTTTAATTTTTGCTAGAGCTAACGACTATTTTCTAATGTAAAAAGGAAGTCAGATTGCGTAGTTGACATTAAATATTATTTATGGACTTATTTACAATATTTATATTTTGTTCGCCCGCTCAGTTCTCTGCTTGCGAGAAATAAACATATTTTGCCCAAAATAAACATTTTCACAAATTCAGGTCACCGACTGAACAGAAATACTTCATTATCAGTGTAATATCTGTGATCTGCCGAGGAAACTAACTTGCAATTGAGGGAAAATGAGACAATGACAACAAATTTACATTAATGACGTTAAGTTTATAAATAAGTGGAATACAGACCGATTGACATGTAATCTAGCCCATGACATATCATATGGAAGTTGCTCATATAAATACCCATGATGAAATGTAACTAGTAGTGTGGCCATTGGGATTGTGGCATATTGGGATTGTATATTAGAGTGCTGAAATTTTGCACAATCTATAATATTTTTAAAAGATTGACGTATTTTGTATTTTTCATATAATTTTGGGCCACACTAACAAAACTGTAGAAGAGGGGGTAAAAAAAGAATGAAAGTAAACGTATGGAGGTCATTTGAGATGGTGGTCAATATTTCCCACTTTTGCACATTCTTATGATTAATCGACATAGAAAACCATGTGATCCTTACATTTTAAGTATAGGATGTGTTCAGCAATTTTATGTAAAACACTACGAGGAACATTTTTGTGGAACATTTTAATCCTCTAGCTCCTCGAAATAGGGGACTTTTTGGTACCTGTTGTGCAAAAGGCTAAAATACACCCCTAAAACAGTGATTTGGCGGGTCGAAATGTTCTACAAAAATATTTGCCAAAAAATTCTACTATAAGTCTCTGACTACACCAAAATTCAATACTCAACTTCAGTGCCAGAAATAAGTCAAAACTTAAAATTCAGTATAGGGTTAATTTCGTACTTTTGCCGACTTGGGGCTTAACTGTACCACAAAGCTGAATTTTAGGGGGGTGGTATGAATGGAAAAATTATTCTGCGTCAAATCTCATATAGGTCACTGAGCAAAAGAAAGCTTTAGGTAAAATACATAAATAAAATATTATTATTTTTTATTAATATATATTATTTATTTTTTTTTTATTAGCTCTTAGTAATTATACACCGTATATTCTTTTTAGCCCCGTTGTCAGAAGCTTGTTGTTTTCGAAAAAGTTTAATTTTATTCCACAGAGTAACGAGTTGCTAACAAGATATAGAGCTTAATAATCGATTCGCAGCGTGAACTAAGTTTTGATATTTTGTATGGGGATTTTTTCGATTTTTCCTCCGATGTGAGTCACAAAAATATTTATCGGCTTCAGCAATGTTACATTTTTGAAATATTGGATCGAAATGGATTCTTACATATCCACTTCTCATTATTCAAGCATTGGTTTTGATTTTCATCATCAAATATTCGGAACATCTGCTAGGTTGAAACTTGGGCAATGGATATTTTTCGCCTAAACTCAATTAAAGTTTAATATTAGATGTAAGCAAACCACTGTGCGTATAAGTGATATTAATTAAATTTGATATTATCTAAGAGAAAATGTCATAGTGCGAATGATTAATAATAATTCTTTGAACATTGCTAAGTATGACTAATATGGCGTATGATTAACAATAATTTCTTGAACTTTGTCATTTAATATCAATCATAAGACTTGATGGTCTTTAACATCTAATATCCTTATTTTATTATTATTGTCAAATTCCTTTTTAACTTTATTGATCCAAATAAAAATCGAATAACTTTACATATTCTTGTATGGAATGATGCTCCTTTTTACGTCAGGCTTTTATATTCAATCACTGGTACTAATTTTCGTCATCAAGCATTAGTTAGGTTGAATCTCGTTATATTACGATGAAGTGAAGAATAGTTCCAGAACATGATTCCCCTGGACAAAAAACATTGCCTACTCTAAAACAAAGTTGCATATTTAGTGTAAGAAATTCACTGGGCGCAAAAGTGATATTAATTATATTTGCAATTAAATAAGAGGAAATGTTATATGGCGTATGATTAATAATAATTCTTTGAACTTTACAATTTATTGTCAATCATAGGGCATGGTGGTCTACAGCATATAATATCTCTATTTTTTTGTATTATTTTCAATACCCTTTGTTACATTTTTTATCCAAATTTAAAGCGAATAATTTTATATATTCTTGTATGGAATGATGGTCCTAGCCATTCGCCTAGTCATTCGTATTCATTTTCGTCATCAAGCATATCAAATTTCTGTTAGGTTGAATCATCTTAAATTAGGATGAAATGTACAGTAGTTCCAGAACATGATTCCTTGGACAACGATTTTTTTTCAAAAGCTAAAGCAATGTTTGATATTAAGAAATCCACTGTGCGCATAAGTGATATTAATTATATTTGAAATTAAATAAGAGGGAATGCCATATGGCGTATGATTAATAATAATTCTTTGATCTTTGTCAATTGATATCAATCATATGACATGGTGGCCTACAACATTGAATATCCTTATTTTTTAATTATTGTCAATTCCTTTTTAACATTATTGATGGAAATTAAAAAACGAACGAACAATTTCACTTATTCCTAAAGCTTGTTGTTGAGCAAAGATTTTCTAACTGCCCTGGCCAGTCTGATGTCTATAAAATTGAATGGCGGCTTCCATGGAAATTGGTCACGGCAACCATTTTAAATAAAATTTCATTACCTGTCATGTACCTATTGCCTTTTTAACATTTCATTTCAATTGAACGACTTTTCACAACCCTCTTTCTTTGTGTTTTGTACTTCGCTCGAATCAACCCCCCCCCCATAAGCCTGACTATTCTTGCAAATAATTGCAAATAAAACATTTTGTAAAAAGAGACTATATGTATTCTATATATATATAAATATAAAATAAGATATATATATATATATATTCTGAATGCAAGCACGAAAAAACAAGAACACGTCGAGAGGAGGACAGAACACGAGTCAATTGAAATAATCAATTTGTCGTGCAAATTGAAACTGAAAAAACAACAACATTGTATCAGCCAAGGACATGTTTTGATTGCCAGTCTGTAGTGGTACTGGTAGTGGTTTTAGTTTGTATTTTTATGAGAGGAACAGAGTGCTCTAAGTGAAAAGCATGTGCATGTGTGTTTGCATGAGCCTTAATAGGGGGAGGGGTACCGAACAAAACATGCTCGTATAACAGGAACGAAAGCAGTGTAAACAAGGCCCACTTGTCGCTGTGATAGTAGGGACAAAGTTTACGGGCGGTGATTAGGGATATGACAGGAGGTTCTAGTAATGACAAAGGAAGTGTAACGCGACAAGTGCGCTCTACTAGTTGAGGATAATTATTGCTTGAATTCGAGCATTCAAAAAATATAGATCTTTCAATAAATCAATGTGAAAGGAGAGAAATTTGCATGATATGCGTTAATAATTTCTCCAAATTTTCCAACCTTCCTCGTTTCCACTCTTCACCACTGGCATTATTTAGATGAGTTTTTAATTTACTACTACAAAAACCAATCCAAAAAAATAAAAAAGCAACCATCAACACTCGCTCGGTTTTTTTCTAATCTATTATTTTCTCCAACATTATTTCAAGGTTAAAACTATCGACACGAGCAGCAGAACGGCAACAATAAATTGCAAAACTAAACAAAATGATTTGTTGAAATTGCGGAAATAACATGAAAAAGTCCTAACAACGTCAAGCATTAAATGCGGAAAAATATACAAATTAAAATGAACAGTTTTTTTGTCGTCAGATGGACGGAAATTATTTGAATGTAAAACACACGCACACAGATATTCAACTAACATTTTTATTGTGTTTTATTCAATTGTATTTTATTGGTTTTTAAGAGAGTAAAAAAACACAATTATTTAAAAATATTTTTATTTTAGAAAATATGGCAGTGCCAGGATTTAAGGTTAATTGTTGGTGCTTGGCTGTTATTGTGTTTCGCTTGTTTCCGGCGGTTGCGTGCCGAAACATATGAAGCTTTGATTAATGGTTGACAAATGAGAAAATTGGAAACTAACACGACACACAATAACAGTGGTAATAGTAATAACAACTCAATAACAACAGCAGGCTATAATGATACTAGTTTACAACAGGGTTTAATGTTTAAAGTACTAATCATGTTATGTTTGGGGCACGAGAATGTTGTTGGTAGTATTTTCAAAAGCGAATTACAACAATGATTAGAATGAAATCCTTTATTTTTATGCAAAAAAGACACATTAAGAATTGCAAAAAAGTCAAATAATTCGAAGCCTCGTTAACCAGATTTTTAAAAGAGAAATGTCGTGGCAGCTCTCATCAGTGGAGGTCAATCTGTGCTAGACTTTGATATATCTCATTAGTTATATGACATTTAAAATGCTGGTAAGGAAAGCCAAGGCAATAACCACTATTATGTGTAATATTCTTTCTCTTTTAGTGTATTCTTGAGGGGCATTCAGAGCGTATGATAAATATTGTTTTTTTATTGTGAAAAAATCTGAGCGTATGATTGATATTAATTATTTATTGTGTGAAGAATGAGAGCGTATGATTGATATTAATTATTAATTGTGTGGATACTCAGAGCGTATGATTGATATTAATTAAAATTTGCTTGCCAATATTACATTTTCAAGGAAATGCTCAATAAAGATCCAACTAAATGTTAAATACAAAAAATAATAAATAATAAAATAGTGTCAAAGACAAGGGAAAGTCTGTGCGTAGTTTGGAATTGTTGTTGCTTCTTATGACCTTCTGAAGTAGATCTCCATCAGTAGTTTATTTGTAAAACTCAAACAAACTCGATATATTATATTGAGGAATATATTATATATATTATTACTTTGTGTTCTTGAAGGGCCTTCAATGCGTATGATTAATACTGATTATTTATTGTATGGATATTCGGAGCGTAAGATTGATATTATTTATTTATTATGTGGTTACTCAGACCGTATGTGTTTATTCAATTCAACTCCTATTAATATCCTTTCAGCGATATAGAATTTTTTGCCAATTTTCAAGGAAATTTTTAATAAAAATCCAAATTTCAATGAATATGGAAGTCAATGAGAATAAAATAGTGTCGCAGACAAAGGAAAGTCTTTACGTAGTTTGTTGCAATTTCAGCTAATCCTAAAGCTTGCTTATTAGCAAATGTTTATCCTCCTAAATGTAAAAAATCCACTGTGCGTATAAGTGATTATTAATTATGTATGAATGTGAATAAGAGAAAATACCATAGGACGTATGATTAATAATAATTCTTTGATATCAATTATAAGGCATCGTTGTCTACAACATACAAAATCCTTATTTTTAATTATTGGCAATTCCTTTTGATGAAAATTTAAAAACGAACAGCATATATTTACTAGCTGTCCTGGCCGAAGTTTATCAAATTGCAAGGCGGCTCCCATAGTCACTATAAGTTACCGAACAAAAGCTAGCTGTAGTTGTATAAAAAATGATCTGTACCAAATTGGGTATAAATAAATATTTCAAATAATTCAAATATTTGAAAATTGTTATTTTTCGAAATTTCCAATATATGGATATACACTTGCTCATATTTCTGAGACAAAATTGTGGATAACAAAAATGATCTTTCTTTTCTTTATATTATTTGGTTTCTTGACTTGTTGATCCATATTTATGATATTTTTTATTCTTTGAATTTATGGCAAATTTCACAATTTTCTGGTAAAAATTTATTATTTTCTTTCTTCTTTTTGTTAAGACTTCAATTACCCAGCTATACGACTTTAAAGTATGTCCTTGTCATATTTCTCATCTAATCCGGATTTTAGTTGATTTCCGAATTCAAATTAAAATTCTAAAATTCCAATTTAAATTGATTTCGTATATTTAATACCCCAAAATTTTTCCATTTATTCTCATACCCATGTGGATTACATTTCAATGTTGACATTTGCATTATAAGTACTCCACGTTTACATATTTGCTGCATATTTTACCTTTGACTAAAACCAAAATCACTCTCATTCACTCACATCGAAGCATAACTACCCATTCCAAGCATCAGAGCGTCCGCGATATTGGTGAACTTCGTGTTGCACAAAGAAAACACTTGTTCCTCGAAAGCATAATAAAACGTGGAGTGGGAATCTACCACCTACTTGTTCAATTATTCCCAGTACAAGTGGGGGATGCGAATGGAAAACAAACAATATTTAGCTAGCATGACCACATGGGGAGATAAACCGGCAGGACTACATTATTCCCCATGGAAGGTTAGGGTTTTTGTGATGGAACATTTTACAATAACACCAGCAAATACTTACAAATGTATACTAATGCAACATATGCACTTATGTATATGCATGTGTAAGTGGAAATGGCATAAGTGTCCTTTGTGAGGTGAGCTACTAAAACCGCCAAATACATCCCCCCCACCACTTGTATATGTTAATATACGAACAAGATTTTGATTGAAAATGACAAAAACATTTTTCGTGGCTGGTTTGGTATCCACCAATCCAGCAATATGTTTGTATGTCCGTCCCTCCATTTGACTGTCTGTCTGTCTGTTTGTCCCAACCACCATGTCGTCGTCTGTGTATAGAATATTTGCATAAACTTCCCGTTTGTCGAATACACTGGGCGAGGTACAATGGGGAGAGCATGAATATCGAATGCGGAAAAGCAGGCAGAATGGTTGGCCAAATGTTGTACCCACCAAACATGCGATGACATTCATTGGAAAATAGTTCACCCAGAGAATCATTCTTATTTCGAATGTACGAGTGTATGTTGTAATGCAGCCATTTATACATAGATTATACCTGCACCCACTCACGTGTGTACGAGTCCAAATTTCCATACTAACATCTATATGGAAATACCCTCAATATCATAACAAATAATATTTATATAAGCATTTTCCGTTTTACGGAAATTTCGTGGTAGTAGTATTGTGATATTGGCTAAATGTTGTGGTAGTAGCTCCAAACTCATATACATACCAACAAAATGTACAAGACTTTTTGATTAGTCTGGCGTGGCCTTCAACGATGTAATATCCACTAATACTGGAACATAATAGATGGTGAATAGAATGGCAAATTGTTTGCCGGTAATTCAATAGCAAGTCAGTCGGATTGTCAAAAGAACGAACATGAATTGAATTCATAGGATTGGTTATGGTCGTGGGATAACCGTGGAGATATAATGACTATGGTCTACAAAAGATTTTGTGCAGAGATAATCATGGGTAAATGGCAATAAATTTGTGCTGCACTGAATGTTCATTCAGAGAAATTATGTTCTAAATTAAAAAACCCCTATGATTTAGTTGTACCCATGATCCCCATGTATTTCAATTTAAATAAAAAAAATAAAATAAAAATAACAAAGAATGTGGTAGAAATTAGACCACAATCACCACGTCGGGCGCCATTTCATTTAATTTAAGTGTGGATATTTAGAGCGTATAATTGATATTAATTATTTATTATGTGAATACTCAGAGCGTATTATTGATATTAATTATTCCTTATGTGGATACTCAGAGCGTATGATTGATATTAATTATTCATTATGTGGAAACTCAGAGCGTATGATTGATATTAATTATGATCTGTGTTTATTTAATTAAACTCAGTGTCCTATTTATTTACGTTCAGCGATATAGAATTTTTTGAAAATGTTACATTTTCAAAGAAATTTTTGAATAAAAATTCATTTCAATGATAAATAAAAACGTAGCTCTAAACGTTGGACGTCATTTTATTTAATTTAAGTACAAGACAATAACACATTGCAAGAGCGTTTTTTTTGAAATGCCATGTATAACCTTTGCTGTTAAATTTTTGTTTTCTAAACTCGAAAATTATGTTAGACAATTTCGAGGATATAAAAATAAATTTATTTATAAATTTGGACAGTATTAAAACTTCACTCAGCGAAATTGTGTTCTAAATATGAAAAACCCTATGATTTAATAGCACTATATTTGTGATCTCCTGGAAACATGTTGATCGCCATTTATTTTGATTTGAATAAAAAATTGGGGCTTCAAAATAACAAAGAAAATAGAAAATAGAATAAAACGTTGGACGCCTTTTGATTTAATTTAAATTGGGATATTCAGAGCGTATGATTGATATGAATTATGTTACAGTGTCCTATTAACTTACCTTCAGCGACATAGAATTTGTTTGTCAATGTTTCATTTTCAAGAACATTTTTAATAAAAATCCATTTAAATAGTAAATAAAAAAGGTAGCTCTAATCGTCGGGCGCCATTTGACAATAACACATTACAAAAAATTATTTTCGTATGCCATTGTATAACCTTTTCTGTTATATTTTAGGTTTTTACGCTCGAAAACGATATTAAAATTTTGTGGAAGCATATTTATTAATTTTTCGCTAAAATTCCGATTTTTGTCGAATGTACTTTTAATATTTTAAACTCTCATATTGGAAATATAGGTCCGATCACACCCGCCTATATGGCCAATTAATGGCACTTATGATGGCTACAGATGTTGAATTTCAATACGAAACAGTGGTTTAGCAAGAGTCTCCCAAGAATTGAGAAAAATTTTAAATATCGAAAAGAAAAACATTTTTGCTGGCTCGAAAAAAAACAGAAAATAATATTGGTTCAAATATTTTGTTATAGGTTTAATAAACTAATATTAGATTAGATAGATCTGTGGATAATAATGAGGAAGTTATGACACTAAACTATTTTCTTCTAAATCCTGATTTTCTAATTTTGTGGTGAAATAGAGCAAAAAAGTCCTTTATAAATAAAATAACAGACAACCTATTTTTATTTTTCAAATAGCAGGGATCTTAGAGAAAAATGCAAGGACTAGTTGAAGAAAATCTAAAGATAACTGTAAAAGTTATGGAATTTCAGTTCTCAACATTGTATGCCAGACTTTGATAATTCTCATAAGTTATTTCATATTTAAAATTTTTGTTCAGTCAGTCAAGGCAATAACCCCTCTCTTTGGTATTTTGTGTATTCTTGCAGGGCCGTCAGAGCGTATGATTAATATTAATTCTTAATATGAGAACATTCTGAGCGTATGATTGATATTAATTATTTATTGTGTGGGCAGACAGAGCGTATGATTGATATTAATTATATCGTGTGTTTATTTAATGTAATTCATATGTTAATGTGTACTATTAATATACGCTCAGAATAACTAGTTTTATTTTTCAAATAGCTGGGATGTTAGTGAAAAATGCAAGGCCTAGTTGAAAAAGAAAATCTATGGATAAATGTAGAAGTTATGGAATTTCAAAAAGTCTTCACAGGCAGGCACATAACTTATACATTTATCCAGAGATTTTTTAAAAAATCATATTTTTTGTCTCTAAGATGTCAGCCAAATAACATATTATTTTATATTATTTGTGAAATGGTTTTGGTGTATAATAAATAAAAAGTTATAATTTCTTTAAAAAAATCGTTTGTTGTCTACAAAGAGTGTCATAACTTCTGCATTTATTCATAGATCTCTTACATCTGAACTATGTTTTCTGCATTAGAATGTTAGCTATTACAAAAATAGAACAACGTATTTTTTTGATTTTTTTTCGTTTTTTTGTGATTTTTTTCGTGCCAGTAAAAAAAGTTTTTTTAGGTAAAATCATTTTCTGTTTTCAAAAAATTTTGGAGACTGTCCCTGAACCACTATCACTATGTGAAAGTCATGTTCACAACAGTTGTAACCATCATAACTACATTTAACAGAACATATAATAGGGTCTAATCGGATCTATATTAACAAAATTAGAGTACCTTCGGCAAAAATTGGAATTTTGGTAAATAAAGTAAAATATATTCACATTTTTTTGGGTAAATATAGTTTTACAGGTTTGAAAGCCAAAGTAATCAGGAAAAATTATTATATGGTTTCTATATAATATTTTGTGATGTACTTTGGCAAAATTTTGGCAAATTTCTATTTACTGTGAAATTTAAAGTTTGAATCATTATTGCAGTATATTTTGAATTTGGCAATATCCTAGGAAGACATTTGACTACATTATCCGAACCTACAATTGGATCTTGATAATATGTATTAAGGCAAGCTCAAAACCGTCTAAATTAGTTACTCTATATTTTGAAAGGGATTATGTTACGGGAAAAGCCCAGACAAGTAATTTATGATATTTGAATAGACATCGTTAAGGCTGGCAGAAATACTACAAATAAATTTCAATGATTTTCTGTCACCCCAAAGCCTATTTGGATTTCCCAATTACACCTCAATCCTGCATTTTTCTTATCAATCAATACCGCGGCAGTGCCAATTAGGTATTCCCTCAACTGCTTACATTAGTTTTTGTTTTCTCTATCCTACAATTTGTAATGAATTTCCATTTAAAATTCCTTCCTTAAGCCAAAACTTCCGAACAATATGGACGGACACAATGGACGAAAAGTTTTTGACGCGGCACAATCTGCCGGAACAACATTTTCGCTGACAATCGAAAGAAAAACACAGAAATTCTTGAGCAAACCATTGGACAACGATGAAAGCTAACCGAGAATTGAAAAAGAAAAACAAGGTAACATTGAATAAAACTTTGCAGTTTTAACGAATTATTTGTTTTACACAAAACATTTGTGGCAATTGTCGTATGGTTTGCGTGCAGCACAACAGTTAAATCGTGCTGGCCGCAGTAAAACCAAATGTGCGTTAAAAAGTGCATAAATGCATAGATATAGATTTGCATAATATCCCAACGGCAACTGAGAAAGAAAAACTCCAATAAGTTCTGTTTTTTTTTTGTTTGGAGGGAAGCAGAAAACGCTAAACTTATGTTTACACAAGCAATTGTCGTTGCAGACATACCAACTGAAGACAATTGTTAAAAGAAAACTCAAACAAACAAACATAACTATTTTTAGGGCCATAAAGAAGGTTTACACAATGTCTTAAGGGGTAGTAAAAAAGTGTCAACACAAAAGCTTACAAAAGCTTTCAAAGTCTGGCTGTTGTGTACTAACCTGAATTGGGTTGTCCATTGCTGTTGGGCCGGGCCGAAGGTGCACCATCACGTGCCTCCACCTCCAAGGCGTAAGCGCCTTTCTTCTCTCTGTCGAAAACGGTTTTGGTGAAAATTTCACCACTTTGCAAATTGATTTCGAAGAATTCTTTGCCTTCGTTTCTGGGTGAATCGACGATATAATAGTAGACCTGAAAGATGGGAAAGAAAAAATAAAATTATTAGTTTTCACATATAGATCTTTTTCGGGTAATAATCAGTTGTTCAAATGAAGCTTTGAATGAAACAGATAGAAATAGTGTGAAGGAAATCAATAATGCAAACTTTAATTTAAAATTTTTTGAAGAGGTCCTGAATTGTAAATGATTCTAGGTAGAGGATCTTACTGCCCAACATGTCATTGTTCTCGTTCATTTGTCGTGAATTGCGGCAATTTTCATTATTACACCGTACTACATATGACAATTTTTTTTACTCCTAAGAAGGAGTCTATATAGAATTAATTAATTAAATTACGTACTTCTTCGGATCACATAATTGCGACATGGATATCAAAGGAAAGAGAATAAAGTCGTCTAAAAATACTCCGAACTTCATACTTCTATATGCATTTGTTTAGCATTAACAAGCATTTAAATGTTCGCCCCTTATTTATACAGTTTATGCATGTTTTACTTTTTGAGGGGTACATTTAAAATGGTTGTTAAATAATAAAGACAGAAAAATCAAATTATACATATTTTTAGCTCATATAAATCTCTTTCGTTTGATATAAATATCGCCAATCTGCGGCTAGCACAAGTATGAAAATTAATTATTCAAACATTTATATTCTTTGGCAAATAAAACGAACACGAAATAAACATATAAGGAAGGGGGGGGGGGTAAACTTGATATGGATGTAGATGTATTGCGTGTCATAGGATGGCGATATGGATATCAAATGAAAGATAACAATATCAGCTAAAAATTCTCCGAATTTCAGACTTCTATATGTATTAGTTTAGCATTAACAAGCATTTAAAGTTTTTCCCCTTACTTATTTAGTTTGTGCATGTTTTAGTTTTTAAAGGGGTAAATTGGAACTAGTTTAACATTAACAAACTAATAAGGATAGATGCATGTAATTTTAAGTATTTTAAGAAGATATTATTCTCTTTCATCTGATATACATATGGCTTTTCTATGTCTAGTGAAAATACGAAAATTAATTATTAAAATATTGTCAAATAAAACGATCATAAATAAACATACAAGGGAAGAGGGTAAACTTGAAATGGATGTTGAAGATAAAGTTATAAAGTTAGAAGCATGATATTTGAAGTATTTTTAACCGATATTCATATCTTTCAATTGATATCCACATTCCACATTGATATGTGATTCGCAAAAGTACAAGAATTAATTACTAAAACATCTATATACTTTGGCAAATAAAACGATCACGAAATAAACAAGTAGGGAAAGGCCAAAGTCGGGCGGGCTACTATTTGTGGTCTCTAGGACGGAAAAAGTCAAAGCCGGGGCGAAATTTTTAAGGGAGATATATATAAATCTGAACCGATCTGACTCACTTTCACCATAAATATTTCTAGTTGAATTGTAAGGCACTGTGTTAAATTTTAAGCAAATCGATGAAAATATGTGGTTTTCAGAGCGGAAAAAGTTAAATCCGGAGCGAAATTTGAATGGAAGATATATATAAATCTGAATCGATCTGACCTATTTCCTCCACAGGTGTTCCTAGTTTAAATATAAGATGTGCCAAATGCCAAATTTGAAAAGAAAAAGATAAAAATATGTGGTTTCTAGAGCGGAAATAGTCAAATCCAGAGCGAAATTTGTATGGGAGCTATACATAAATCTGAACCGATGTGACTCATTTTCGGCATAGATGTTTCTAGCGGACTTATAAGGTACTGTGCCAAATTTTAAGCAAATCAATGAAAATATGTGGTTTCTTGATTGGATAAAGTCAAATCCGGAATGAAATTTGTATGGGACCTATATCATAATCTCAACCGATTTGATTCAAATTACATAGGGTCTGTCCCTGGCCAATTGTTGTTTTGATCAAGAACAGACGCACAGACAGACGGTCGGACAGACAGACAGACGGACATTGCTAAATCGACTCTGAAATTGACTATAAGCCGATGTGTATAATAAATCGTTTCCTTTTGGGTGTTACAAACAAATGCACAAAGACATAATACCCTAGTGGAGGGTATAAAATCTGAATATTCAGTTCTATATAGTCTCGTTCTTGGGAGGAAAATCTTGTCACTCGGTCTTATGATATTTCTGTATTTGGTTGACATTTAATTATAACAACACAATTATAATATCGGACAAATACCCTTCAAAACACGTGCCCATATTTATCTTCCCAATGGCTTATGCCCTGACTTTCAACGTTCATTAAATTCCAATTTAATGTATGCAAAGCTGTTTCCTTTTAACTGTTTGTTTTCTTTTTCCAGTCCAGTCCTCCAAAAGACTAATTAGTTTTCTTTTGCCAACGTTGCTTTGGACCTTACCTCACTTTCAGTGTGAGTGTGTTTTTTTTTTCTTTTGCAAATTCTCTAACATTGAAATTGCATTTATTTAATCATTGCTGCTTTTTCGAATGTCGTATTTCATGCCATTCTTTATCCACCAACACCACCCATCACCCATAATTTATCTGTTCGGGTTTTTTTTTCGTTCTGTCTGTCCTGGCCGCCCAACAGGATGCCTTTGTCGTAGATTAAAGCTTTGTTCAAAATATAGAAGTTCTTTCTACATAATTTTTCCTGTCCGGTGGTCTTCTTTTTCTCTCTCTCGCTCTCTCGAGCAAAGCCTAGTAGTCAAAGGTGTTACGAAGGATGTGCTATTAGATAGCGAAGGAAAGGAGAGCGAAAACATAGTCCCTCCGTCTGTTATTTTTTAATTTGTAATCCATGTTTATGGAGGAAAGCAAAGAAAAAACAATGCCTGTAGCTTTAAAGTCTGACGGCGGCGAAGAAGGAGAAGGAAGTGCTATGTTTTTGGACCCTGAGGAGGTATTAAAGATTGTGATGCGGACATTTGTTATTTGCAAAGAAATCGTAATTTCATTGTGAGGCGAAGGTGGTGAATCTTAAATTGTGGAAGAATTTTATTGTTGTCTCAATTCTTAATATCACTTTTGCAGCTGATAATTTAAAAAGATTGTGTGGTGTTGGTTCTAGGATCATTTTAGGGCATAACAATGTTCAAAAGGAGTATAGCTTCATCAGATGAATAATCGAACCTAACTAACGCAAGAAACATACACACCACCAGCAAAGGCTTTCAAAACATGGTCACACTACTTCATTTTCAATTGTAATTCAAATGACATCAATTGAAATTCAAAACTCGTCAATTGTAATTGAAAAGACATCACTTGAAATTCAAAAATATCAATTGCAATTCAAAAAATTTCACACACACTTCTTCATTTTTAATTGTAATTAAAAAAACACCATTTTAAATTCAAAAATATCAAATGATATTCAAAACTCGTCAATTGTAATTCAAAGGACATCACTTGAAATTCAAAAAATATCATTTGAAATTCAAAAATGTCAATTGAAATTTAAAACTCGCCATTTGTAATTCAAAAGACACCATTTGAAATTCAAAAATATCAAATGAATTTCAAATGACATCATTTGAAATTCAAAACTCGTCACTTATAATTCAAAAGACATCACTTGAAATTCAAAAATATCAATTGAAATTCATAAAAATTCATTTGTAATTCGAAAATTGGCGAGTTTTGAATTTCACAAAATGTAGTTTGAATGTCTTTTGAAATTCCAAAGAAATTTTGGAAATTTTTTAATTTTAAATGAAAATTTTTTAATTTCATATGATGTCTTTTGAATATCAAATTGTGTCCTTTAAGTTAGAAATGATGTCTTTTGAATTTCAAATGGTGTCTTTTGAGTTAAAAAGGCGATTTTTGAATTTCAATTCACATTTTTTGACATTCAAATGGTATTTTTTTGAATTTCAAGTGATGTCTTTTGAGTTACAATTTCGTAACTTTTCCAATTACGTTTTTTAATATTCCTCCAAGTGTCCTCTATATATGAACAACAAAACTAAGTTTTATAATTGCCGCACAATAAAAAATCCTTTTTATGTCTGTTTTTTGGGCTGCAGGATGGTTTAACTCCTTAAAACGCAAATTGTGTAGGCCCACAAGAGTTTAGTAATTGAGTGTTGATATGGAAATGATTTTTTATCTGTACTTTGTATAGAGTACACATCATTTGGAAAGAGGAAAAATGTGTTTTTAAATTCAATGGGCTTTGTCTAATCGCCCACACAAATCTGGGACTAATTTCAAAAGAAGTACTTCTAATTCTCAGAATAATTTATTTCCCTAAGATATCCCAACTCTTATATGAAATTTATTAGCTTATCCTTTGATCTAGCAAATTTATATATTTCATTTTACAAAAATTTGCCTCTTAAATAAATTTAAAGGATTACAAAACAAGGTCCCCGAAACCTTTGCATCATGTTTAAAGGAAAACATGTTCCACACAACAGCAATGGGAATTCCGGCAAAATAAAAATCATGGCCATATTTTCTTCTCCCCCCTAAAAGCATAAGCGATCATTTTCGTAAGCAAACACCCAACACCTTGTCCGTCTTGGGTACACAAGCAGTACCTAAATTACGCGCAACCGAAAGTAAAGCGCAGTAATTAGCATATTTTGTGTTTCAAAAAAACAAATGTCAAAGCAAAGCACACCGAGAAAAACTGCCAACTCAGTTAGGCAGGTTATGGCGTGAAAATAAGCCGACCTTATCAGCCTAACTTTCACCTGGATGAGTTTCCGAAATTAGTTTCGCACAAAGAAAAGCTCATCGGAAAGCAAAAAACAAAAAGTGTTGTTATTATCCTTTTAAAGACATAATGGATTTAAATAATCTTAAAAATTATGATTATGAGTGCTAGTTGCTGTGCGACACTTTTTTTTGAGGCATGTGTCTGCGAGTCGTGTCACTTACCTGATTATTTGGAAAAGTGCCATCTTTATCGATGGCATTCACTTGTGTGACTTTTGTGCCAATCGGTTCACCTTCCAACACCGTTTCCTGTTCACGTTCGGTGAAGAGAGGAATTTCGTCATTAACATCTTCGAGCATTATGTATACCGTGGCTTCAGAAGCCAATTGTTGGGCGCCGTTGTTCTGAAAGTGTTAATGGGGATAAAAGATGTTAGTTAAGAGTTTTACTAATGTTAAAACGTGTCAAGAAATTTAAATATATTCTAATTATTTTTAATACACTTACATACATTTAGTTTGCGTGAATTTTTAGCTATTAACTAACTTAGCAATTAAATGAAATATAGTTGTTGTACAAATATTTATGAATTAATTTAATTAGTACAAGGACCATGGAAATATTTGGCGTTAAATTAAATACACTATTAAACAAAAAAATAAAGTAAAACATGTGTCAGAGACCGAGAAAATGTATATTTTGTTTTTATATATTTTATTTTATAAAATCAGCACTAACGTTTTTATCTGAACTGGGTATTCTCCTGACTGAAGACTATTTTGCATATATACTTTAGAGAATGCCTGTGCACACTGGGCCCAAATCCATTTTTTATGGCATAAAATCGAAAAATAAAGATACAATCTTGTAATTTTGCAGATTTGCTAGACGTAACATACTTAAAAATTAAAAATAAAATTGGGCCGATCGGACCACACCCACTACCACCTCCCATATAAACTCAATATATAAACACCAAAATTATCACCCTGTATTGGTTTATGAAAGTTTAAAAGAAGAAGATTTGTTTACTTTGAAGAAATGTGTTCTGAACATTATTAACAAAGCAAAATATGGCATACGAATATTATACTTGTCACTGCAATTTAAATAATTATTTCAAAATATAAAATAGAATGTCTATATATGTACAAAAAGGTGAATGATTTTGTATACCATTTTAAAGGTACTTTCAATACCTTTTAAAAAAATATTGATGGGTCTCGTATACAAAACTGATTCAGAGATATAATCATATAAATGTCATGACATTTATAGATTATGTTCTCTACAAATCACAAAATAGCAATACCTATGAATACTGACAAGACCACAATAATCATAAAATGTTAAATATAATTTTTCAACTACTAACTCTTGCCGTTAATTTTCATAATATAGTCGCTTTATTATTTTTAAGTCTTGATTTTAATTAATTTGTTAAACTGTTTTATATCAAAATTAATTCCACTTTTTTTGTTTTTGTGCTGTGCAAGGTTTCGTCAGGTGGCATCGCAGCGTCTTTTCAACAACATACCCGGCATCTTTAAGTAAACTATTCTCACAAACGAAAGATAAACACAACTCACTTTCTGAATATCCGTTTAAAAAATTGTGTAGAGAAAAAAAAATTGCAGCAGCCACGTCCGGGAAATGAATATTGGAATGTTTAATGATGACCTGCAAAGTATGTCGTCGCTTGATTAAGTCACATCTAAATTTATACTGTATTTATATACTTTTTATCTGATTTAATATACCATTAAAAGCACTTTAACTATATATTTTTTTTTGTCTTAGAGAACTCATTGTACGTTGAGTTTAATTTTTTGTGATTTTTCATCAAAGCAACTAAATAAATAATAAATCATATGTCTTGGAAACATTTTGTAAAAGATGTTATGAAAAATAAATAGAAGGAATCAATAACTTTCGAATGATGCCTAAATGATGAACACCTGTGGTAAAGATGTGTTATATCGGTTCAGATTTATATATAGCTCCCATACAAATTTCGCTCCCTATTTGATATATTCCGCTCTAGAAACCACAAATTGTATCAGATTGTCTTCAGATTTGGCAACACATCTTATGTTTCATCTAGAAACACCTGTGCTAAAGATGTGTTAGATCGGTTCAGATTTATATATAGCTCCCATACAAATATCGCTCCCAATTTGATTTTTTCCGCTCTAGAAACCACAAATTGTATCAGCCAGTCTTCAGATTTGGCAAAATATCTTATGTGTCAACTAGAAACACCTGTGGTAAAAATGTGTTAGATCGGCTCAGATTTATATATAGCTCCCATACAAATTTCGCTCCCGATTTGATTTTTTCCACTCTAGAAACCACAAATTGTAACAGATTGTCTTCTGATTTGGCAAAACATCTTATATTTAAACGAGGAACACCTATGGTGAAAATAGATCAGATCGGTTCAGATTTACATATAGCTCCCATACAAATTTCGCTCCCGGATAGACTTTTCCGCCCCAGAAACCACGAATTTTCGCCGAATTTATTCAAAGTGAGCATAACACGTTTTATTTGAACTGGAAGAACTTATTGTGAAAGTTAGTCACTTTATTCTATGTTTGGATATAGCCCCGATACAAATAGTCTTATCGATTTGGCAAATCGGACCAGGTCATATTAGCCTATTATTAGGAAACATAAAAAAATTCTTCCCGTTTTCACTTTTTTACCGAGTTGGATTGTATTCGGATAGAATGTGGAGTATATCATATAGTCGGCCCCGTCCGACTTTAGCCTTTCCTTACTTCTTTTTCTTTTAGTTTTTGATTTTATTTGTGTAAAAAAATTAAATAAATCAATTGTTTCTGGGGCTCTTCCCGATTCACTGGTTTTATTTGAAAGTGAGATTTGAAACCATTTTAGCCATAAAAAGTACCTTAAATTGAACACAATTCCAAAGTGAGAATACAAATACAACCTCGATGAAATTTGAAACTTTAGTAAAAAATTTCATAGAAAATTGTGTTGATTTTATGCCTCAATGCACTCAAAATAAAATTTAGGTCTTTGACACAAAATTTTGATTTTGCATATATTGTTGTTTTGCATTTGTTGCATAGTATGTTCAAACCAAACTAACCATTTCTAAGCAAAGGTCAGAAAACTCTCTTCTTTACTACACATCCTTTACCACCCATACACAATGTTTATGTTATTTTTTATTGCAATGTTTTAAAAAGCCTCTATATATGTAAAAAAAAAATGTTTTTTTATGTGAAAACCATAGTGAAAACAAGCCATAAAAGACAACTAAAAAAAAGTTGGCGTATGTGAAAATATAATATTGAAATATAGAATTACATTTGTTTTGCTCTGGCAAAAACAACACATATACCGCTTTGGTAAATAAATATTTAGGGTGAAAATTAAATGGTGAATAAATACAATGTTCATATTTCCTACAAAAAAAATAAATTGACGATATTATATGAAATGCTCGACCATTTTTGTGGTTGATTGCTGTAATTGAAATTAATATATAATTTGATGAGGCAACACCATACAATAAAACCATTAATTTCTTATGCATACATATAAATAAATTGTAAAGGGTATCCCGAAAAATAAATTTGAGATACCCTGTATAATTTAAAGTCTGTTATGTCTCACATAAATATAATAGTCGTCTTAAGTGCAATAACATTATCAATGATACTTTAGTGACAATATTTTCTGAAACAAATATTTATAACATAATAATGGTCCACACAAAAAAACGTTTTTATCACAAACGTAGTATATTTACCGCAAATGTTCTACTATTACCGCAACAAAAAATTCTATATGCCAAGGGTACCAAAAAGATGTAGTAATTATCTTATTAACAGAGATAAGATTTGTTTGCGATAAGTGCACTATTCGTTTGTCGTAAACATTTCATAGGATTTGTTATAAACATAAATCGTTTGCGACAAATACATTCCTCAAACGAATTTATTTTGTCTAAATTTTCGTTTGTGTTTAACGATTTTTGTCTTTGTGTGTTGAGTATTCAATTCTGATATAAAATTCCTATCACACTAATATTTGTGGAGTGGCACACTATTGTGGCAGTGGCACAATATTATAAAAATTTCTGACATAATTTCATTATGTACTTCCATAACAGAGTGAAACTGCTTGGTTTTCTTCCTCATCCATCGAACTATAATTACTTATTCATATTCATTACTATGTGTTTTTCCCTGTAAATTCTCTGTATTTGAATATCATGCCAGCGGTAGTCCTTGTGTCCCATAAATATGCTGATTTGCTGCTAAATGAAATCCTGTTAATTTCCTCCATGAAAAATCTTACAAGTGTTGTCGTAAGAAACTCAAAACTAAAAGTTTATCATATTTATTGACTCTTCATAATTAGTATAAATTTCCTTCTTATTTACCCTGACATACCAAACTTATTCCAAACCATATCCACCGCCACAATATTGTCTCAACATCCCTCACATCCTCGCCACAATTGTTGGTCGCCTTACTATGCTTCCGAGTCCCATAAATTTTTGTCATAATCTTTGCCATCATCATTTATTAAAACATTTGTTAAAGGGAAATCATTGTTTTGCCCAAAAACTTCTTGCACAATTTCAATTACCACAAAAATACTATGAGATTGTGTGTGTCTGTGTGTATTTAGCATTTCCTCGTTCAAGTTCGGTGTATTTACATTTAAAAAGTTTGTGTTTGTGGCAGAAAGAACATTTTCTTCGAGAGGAAAATTAAATTGAAAATTAGAAAGTTTTCAACTTTACTGCCTGGCAGCCTGCTCGTAGACAGGAGGGCAGGGCAGGCCAGGGCAGGATGATTGTTTGTTGAATTGTAATGATTACATTTGCGAAAATTGAAACCGAACGAAAACGAGAACTTTTACAATTTTACTCAAAAGTGTGTAGAATTGCTGGGCAATATATTGTTAATCTTGTTGCAGAACTTTATTTAAATATGCAAAGATAAACATAATTGTGCAAATGGCCAGAGATTTTTCCAAAGAGGAACCTGCACACAGTTTGTGAAGATTATAGAGGTTGTTAAAAGAAAAGTTGTCACTTGACCTCATAAAGAAATGGGGAAACGATAGTTAAATTAAATGGAGACACATATTTAATGGGCCATTTTGAGAATAATAGAGTTAACTCTTGACCAAGTTCAAACAGTAGCTTAGCAAGAAAAAAATAAAAATTTTATTTTCGAGACCCAAAATTTCATCAAATCAGTATTTAAAATTGTTTATGGATAATTTTTATATGCCGCCCGTCTGTTGAAAGCACGCTAGCATCTAAACGAATCGAGGTAGGAGGTTTACATTTTCCATAACTGTGTCCTATAGTCGTAAATCGGTTGGGATTGCGACTGGGCGAAATCGGTGCAAAGGGAAAAAAATTTCCCTCACAAAGACTGACCCATAAATAATACCCCTAATAATCACAAATATTTATTATACCCTCCACCTCCAGGATTGGGGTATATTCACTTTGTCATTCTGTTTGTAACACCTTAAAATATTCATCTGAGACCCCATAAAGTATATATATTCTGGGTCGTGGTAAAATTCTAAGACGATGTAACCATCTCCGTCTGTCTGTCTGTTGAAGGTTCAAATTTTTCCTAAGTGTGTCTTATGGTTGCAGATCGGTTGGGATTGAAAGTGGGCGAAATCGGCCCAGAGGGAAAATTTTTTTCCTCACAAGGACTGAAAATACCACTAATATATACTCTAAATATTAGTGGTATTTTCAGTCATGTTTTTTGAACATAATAGCTTGTATTTACTTGATATTTGCAATTCGCATTTCCTTTATAGCAAAAAAGGGCACCATATAGTGATTTTTATTTATAGGGGGCGAATTGGGACGAAAAGGGATAAAAATTGTACCTATCAAACGACAACAGATAAAAACACGAAATTTGCCGTGTACATACCTCTAATAGAGTAGATACATAATATACAAGTATTTTTTCTAAATTTGTACTTTTAAGGGGTTAAATGGGGATAGAGGGTTAAAAATAGTACCAACCAAACGGCTGCACCTAGAATAATGAAACACACATAAAATAAAGGCAATTTTCGAAATTCGTTCTTTTAGGGTGTAAAATGGAAAAAGGGATAAAAATTGTACCAAACAAATGGATGCAGCTGTATAGATTCCTCTGACTGAGTGACACGAAAAAAACGTTTTTCCAAATTCGTACTTTCAAGGGATTCAATGGGAGCAGAGGGATAAAAATGGTACCAACTAAAAGGATACAGCTAGAATGATGAAATTTTCGAAAGTCGTACTTTTAAGGAGTAAAGTGCGAAAAAGAGGATAAAAATGGTACCAACAAAATGGCCGCAGATAGTATCATGGAATTGGGTATATACAATCTGTAGATTTTTCGAAATTCGTACTTTTAGGAGGCAAAATGGAAAAGGGGGAAATAATTAAATTCATTGTATAAATCCCTCTTATTGAATAGACACGTAAAATGTCTTGTCTTATAAGCGTGATTTAAAATAATAAAATTTTGTATTTAATTAAAAAAAAATTTTTTTTTCAATATTTTTATTTGTTTTGCTTTGGCTATACTAAAAAAAATTAATTTTTTTCTGTAATATTCTTGCACTTCTACGAAAATCGACAGTCTCTGTGGAATGCAATCCACTGTGGATGGTGTATGAAGTTCGACCCGGACGAACATAACGCCATTTATATTTGTACAAATCTATCTGTAAAATATCTATGGAAAATTTAAAAGTTAAAAGCAAAAGATTAAAAAAAAATAATTGTTTTTTTTATAAATACTACGAATAGCCATCCTTTTGAAATTGGAAATCATATTATTTTATTATATTTGGCAATAGCTGTGATTTTAGTGAAGAAAACAAGGTCTATTTAAAAAAAAATCATTTATAAATATAGAAGTTATGACCCCTATTATCGTTTTTCATTTTCTACGAAGTTGTTTCTTGAATAGAAGATGGTCCGCAACTTCTACATTTATTTATAGCTTTTATCCAACATGGCCTTGTTATCTTCGTTACGAAGCTAGCTATTACAAAATAAAATAATCAAAAATAATTTGATATGATTTTTAAAGGGGTTTTAGCGCTATTTATCAAAAATAAACAAAGAAGATTTTTTCCAAAAATTCTTTTGCGTCAACAATGAGTCTCATTTCTGCTACATTTATCCATAGAACTTTTACATGCCAATGTTGTTTTTTGAGTTACAATGTAATCTATAAAACAATATTAAAGAAAATATTTTTTCCGGATTTTTGTCCATTTTTTGTGTTTATTCATATCAGAAACAAGAAATTTTTTTTTAAAAAAAATTTTTTTTCGCATTTTTTAAACTGTTTTTAAACCACTGTTTCTTTGTGAAAGTGGAACTTCTAATATAAAAATTACCTTTAATTGAAGATGTATGCGAATAATAGTTGATCTATGTTTCAAAAATGAGAGTACAATTCTTAAAAGCAAAATTGCAATTTTAGTTAAAAATTAAAAAAAAAATATATCGAAAAAAATTTTAGTGTCTATTTCGAGTTTAGAAAGCTAAAATACAAAAGAAAATTGTATACATAGCCCTTCAGCTAAATTTTTCTTACCTACTGTAGGTGAAGACAAAATCAAAAGTTTCTGAAAAAA
Organism: Polietes domitor; assembly: GCA_947397865.1. Classification (NCBI taxonomy): domain Eukaryota; kingdom Metazoa; phylum Arthropoda; class Insecta; order Diptera; family Muscidae; genus Polietes; species Polietes domitor. Next base: position 33,928,878 of record OX377619.1, on the reverse strand, counting down.
GTGGAATTGTATACGGGGAAAAGGAAAAATGTTGAGAGACTTCAATCCAAGGTTGAAGAATGATCCTTACTCGTAGCTTAAATTCACACAAACTTTTGAAATTTAATATAATAAAGTATATAACAATAACCTTAGAAATATATATCAATACAATATAACACCGAGAGGCAATTTTACATTTTTTATTGGACCTAGAGAGTATGTAGAAAAACTGTGTACTCAGTTTTCCATTTGGTGATATTTGCTGCTTTTTACAGGATTTTTAATTTCCAAAGAGAGATGGTTTACTAATTTATTTTCGTATTATTGGGAGTCGTAAAAAGACGATTTGTGTGTGAAATGAAAGATAACACTATGTGTTAAAAATACTTTTATTTTAATGGCTGTATCTGCACCAGTTTAGCATTAACAATTATTTCAAATTTTCTCTCTTATTTTTGTAGTATATTTATGTTGTAATTTTTAAGGGCGTCAAACCGAAATGGTTGCTGATACTAAACTAATATAGCTAAAATCATGCTGTTTAAAATGTTTTTAATAGATCTTCCTCTCTTTCATTTGATACTCATATCGCGTATATACGGCTAGCAGAAGTATGAAAATAAATTAATACAACTGAAAAGATCAGCAAATGGGAAACTGAGTATATAGATTTGCTAAATACGATCTCTAATTTTATATGTATATGTGCTTGCTCAAAAAAAAGTAAAATTTTTTCACGGTGTTATAAGTACTTTCAACTTTAGAAATATAATAACTATATTTATATACGAGATATTAATATAAAAAATCTCCATATTGACTTACCTCAACACGTATCGTTAAATTGTACTCCTTTATACTCTCATAGTCCAGCGGATGATTGACTTTTATATCGGCCCACGTATCACCATTGTCCGGTCTTTGTTGCAGATAGAACGTGTGAAATTTATTCGTTTGCGCCGTTGACCCCGGCATTAGACGATAAAATACCGTTGGATTTCCTTCAATGCCCGAACTATTAGCCAAGCAGAATTTTAGCCAAAACAACAACGTAGGTGGAGAAATATTGGAAACATTAGTAAAGTGAATTCACAATGGAGGAGGGGGTGGGGAGTAATAAATTAGAGCAGTATTAACTTAAGGAAATTACAGGGAAAACTAACTAAAAATTAAATTAGGAATAGAAAAGAAATAAAAAAAGAAAAGGCAGTGTGAAAAAAATCAAAAATAAAAATTTTCGTTACGAATATATTTTTTTCTTTAATTTTAAACACTGCATTTTCCCCTTTCATTGCTAAAAATAGGGTTAAAATTTAATAAAAATTAAAATAATTTATTAGGAAAAACTAAACGCTTTTTTGGAAATTGTTGTTCTTTTTTCACTAAAGCATAATCAACAAAATATCAATAGAAATTAATATGATTTGAATTGAAATTAAATAAGTTTTTTCTTCTTTTTTTTGAAAAATCGAAAATAATAGTTGAAACTAAAATGAAACAAGGACTGTATTGCACAACATGCGACATAAACAAAATACAAAAATTCATTGTTTTATGACGCAATGTTTTCTTTTTTTTACTCAACTATAAAATTATGAATAACAAATCCCATAACTTGGTGGGAGTGAAAAAATGTGGTGCTTTGCAAAAAGTTTGTTGTGTAAAAACAAATTCAACAAAGTGCTGGGAAAAAAAACAACAGAAACACAACATTTAGAAAAATGTGTGAGGAAAGAAAAACGATAATAATTTGTTTGTTTTTTCTTGTTGCAAAAAAATATGTTTATGTAAAATATTTTACACAGCAAAAAGAAAGGGAATAAAAAAATCTTAAGGCTTCAAAAAATCTATAACAGCCTTTCTTCGTTCGCGGCGAGTGTAAAAGAACGGAAATGCTTGGGGGGAAAGGTGGCAGGGGGAGAGGACAATGAGGGTTTGTTGTTGTGGGAACATTTGTAATTAAAATGTTATTAGGAATAAACAGAAAAAATGGTTGGGAATTCAAAACAACACATGGCTGAGACAAATTTCGTTTACGCAAAAAAAATCGTAATACTTTGCACTCGCCCTTCAAAAAAGAGGAAAATTAGGTTCAAACTAAACTTTTGGGGGTTGGAAAGGAGGTTGGCGGTAAGTTAATGGATGGAGGCTTTTTTGTTTGCTGGTGGGTGATGTTATGATCATTTGTTTTAGTTGTTTTATTTTTGTATGGATTATGTGAATTGTGTTTTTTTTCTTTGTATGATTCGAGTTTACAACAAATGGGTGGATTTCTGGTTGTTCACATAAGATAAGAGATGTTCCTTCTAAAATTTTGTAAACAATTTGCCTAAAGTTGTTGTTGTTCTTGTTGTTGTATACAGGTGAGTGATTTCTTCATTATCTTACTTAAAATTAAATACAAGAAAAAAATACATAAATAAACTGATAGTTATATCTGCTAGGGCAAAGGGGTTTTTGCATATAGAAGAGGGGGAAAACAGACAGCTCAAGCAGAAATTAACCCTTCATAAAGAGTCTCGATGTCGAATACAGAACAGATATTTTTTATTTATTTTTATTTATTATGAATTACAATACAAAGTAAATTTATATTCTAATTTTGGGTCCAGGGATTGAGCCGGGGTGACTAAGACCACTGTAGCTAGTTATTGCAGCGACAGACCAGAGCCTCTGGTGGGAATCGAAACCACACGCTGATAGCCGAGCACGCTACCAACTCGCTTACCGGGGCTCTCTCAGAACAGATATGTATTTTGGTAGATTGCTACAAATTTTGTTCTAGGAATTTACAAATGAAATAATTCTCATTCGTGCTGATGAGATTATTGTTTATGAATTTATATCTATGTTATGGTAATCGGCGTAAAACATTGGAGATTATCTTTACAGCTTCGAAATGCCTTAGTTTTGAATACAAAATTCCAGTGCAGTGTTAAAGGAAAAATGTAACCGACAAAGCTTAGCTATATAATAATATATATACATATGTATGAACAATATTATAGGTTCCTTTAAAAATGGTTATAGGTTTCTTTAAAAGAACTCGGGCATCAAGGAATCACCGGAGAATACATTCCACATGCCGAAATTTCTCCACTGTAAGGAGGTATCCATTTGTGGGGGGTTTATAGTCTTGGAAATTTGAACTTTTGTGATAATTGTCCATTGAAAGAGTAGTCCATCAGAGGGAGAATCTACTATTGGGAGGCTATGCTGTACATTATAAAGCATTGGAATATTACTGCAATATCATTGCTGCTAAATTATTACTAAATAGAGCAGATGGTTGTTGGACTGTTATAAACACTGAAATTTTTACTTCATACAGAGAGTAATACAAATATCTATTGTGAAGTGAGCGAATTAATTTTAAGAAGTGCAATAATTTTATTGGCATAACTGTTATACTGGAGAAGAAAACTGTTATACTGGAGAAGAAAACTGTTATACTCTTCCAAAAAAGGTGCAAATGTGCTTCTTTTGACAATGGTCATCTGGTAAAGGATAAGATAATGATGTCTTTCTTATCCAATTTTTTTTGTAAAATCTGTTAGTATCCTTTATAACAGTTTTGATTTAAACAAAAAATACATGTTTTCTTGTCACATTTTACAGATAGATATTTAGACCTCTGTAAACTGTTATACTCAAAGCAAAATCTAGTAAAATACTTTCAAAAACGTTAAAAGAAGAAGGCATAAAGGTATCACCGGAGAATACATTCTGCATACCTTCGAGGAAAATTGAATTTTTAGTAAAAAAATTAAAAAAACACCCATAAAATTTTTAACATAGTTTTCGAGCTAAGAAAGTCAAAATACATTATAAACTATTATATATTGCTTATGGGCCACATTTACATCGCATAGTGGAATTGACGAAATTGTTGGGAACAGTTTGCATATACAGAAAAATGAATAGTGGAGATGACGAAACCTTCCCAGTTGACAAAGCTCCTGTGCGTTGCTTTGCCAATCATCTATGATAATACTCATTCTACGCCATTAAATTATACTCAGCTTGCTGGAAGTGCCCCTCTCATAAGGAGTATTTTCTTGGTTGTACTTAAAACTTCCATTTGTTAGCCTAACACTCCATTCGTTTTATTTTCAAATTTCTCAGATTTCAAAATACATCCAGTAATTTATGTTCCTCTTCTTCTTAATAAATTTCAAAAACATTTCTCGTACTCTTCCACAGAAACAATGCAGAAACCCCTTTCCCTAATTTCAACGCTATTTAAGAATAATAAAATAAAGCAAACAGCTATACTTAAACTACATTTGTACTTAATGTGTCCTTAATGGTTTTGGCCATTGTTGAATGAAATGCTTCTTCGGTTATCTTTGTGTGGTGTTTTCGTTGAGACACTATTTGTGAGCTCTTCTGTTACGCAAAACAACAAAAACAAGCCGCAACATCTCCAAGGAAGAAGCAATTTAACAACAACGACCAAGTGTGTGTTTGTATGTGAGAGTGTGTCTTAATGCATTACGATATGATAACCTGACATGAAAACTGTTATACTTAAACCTAAATGCGTTTAATTTAAAAAACTCACGTGTATATTTCATATAAACTACATAAGAACACTCGCTTTGCCATCGTGCCACTCTTTTTTGTTCTTACATGGATGCTAGTAGTAGTTGCAGCAGCACTTACAGAGTGTCTTATGTTGTTTTATTTTATAACCGTCATAAATACTTAACGCTTTTCATAATCTATCATAGTAGCGATAATTACACGTAATGACTAAGATTTCTCTAGTACTTTTCTTAGCAGTTGTTTTTAGTGGTGTTTTTTTTTTCAATAGGTGAGAGTTTTCTTTCTTTTCTTGAGCGGAAAAAAATTAAATGTAGAACAAATGTTTTGGAAAAGGAAATAAATACATAACGAATTTTATTATAAGGTGCTGCTAGAGACAAGACAAGCAGATTTTGCGGTTACATGGGTGTCATTGTGCTGAAAGTGCAAGTGCTGGTGAACTCTAGCTATACTCCTTTCTATTCTACTGAAAACTAGGTCCTGTTGTCGTTTTATATTCAGCTTAGTTAAGTCATTTGGGTTAAGATTTCAACGTCTCCTTTCTTTCGAGTTGTAAATACAAATTTGATGTAGTCTATTATTAAAATTGTGGATCATGATATGAATTTATTTTTGAATTGATAATTATTTATACCTAAACTCTACCAAGGACCGATTTACCTATATTTGCTCTTGTTTGCTAGTATTGCATACACTTCGTAACTGTTATACTGACCTATGATGTCTATAAATGTCATGTGTTATAGCTTTAATTTATAAAATCAGCAGATATCTTCTAACTCTATATACCTCTAAACTGTTATACTCGAAATATACTACACCTTTGTTTAGTTCCTTAACCATTAAACTTTTTCTTGTATTGGATATAAATACAGTGAACCTCCTGTTAGAAGAGTCGATCTGATAATTATCCATCGAAAGGATGTGTTCAGCTGAGGGAGAATCTACTATTGTGATGTTATGCTGCACATTATAATTACTAGACAATAAAGGCGATTGGAATATCACTGCACAACCATTGCTTCTAAATTGTTACTAATTAAAGCACATGATTGAACACTTTTATAAAGCCAACTAATAACTGTTATAAACACTGAAGTTTTTTCTTCATACAGAGAGTAGTAGAATTATTGATTGTGAATCGAACGATCTAATTTTAAGAAGTGCAATAATTTTATAACCATAACTGTTATACTGGAGGATAAAAGTGTTATAATCTTGCAAAAATGGTGCAGATGTGTTTCTTTTACCAATGGTCATCTGCTAAAGGGTAAGATAATGATGCTTATCATATCCAAATTTTTTGGTAAAATCTGTTAAAATCGTTTAGAACAGTTTTAATGACTGTTATAACACTGAAGTTTTTTCTTCATACAGAGAGTAATAGAATTATTGATTGGGAATCGAACGAACTAATTTTAAGAAGTGCAATAATTTTATAACCATAACTGTTATACTGGAGGAGAAAACTGTTATAATTCCCCCAAAAAGGTGCAAATGTGTTTCTTTTACCAATAATGGTCATCTGCTAAAGGGTAAGATAATGATGCTTATCTTATCCAAATATTTGGTAAAATCTGTTAAAATCTTTTAGCTGTGAACAAAACACATATTTACTTGCCACATTTCAGAGAGAACATTTTAGATCTTTGTAAACCGTTGTAATCAAAGCGGCAGTTAGTAAAATATTTTTAAAAGCTGTTATAATAATTTAGTTTTTCAAAACTGAAAACTGTTATACTGTTATAAATACTAATCATTTTAAAATTCCCTTTGAGAAACTGAGCTGATATACACGATCTTATCAGGTAGTGAACTGTTATACACTATAAGACTTATGTTTCGCAAATGATGTAACTGTTATACTCAAAACGTAATCTATTATAATCATTTTCTTAACAATACTAATATTTACTAATATTTTTTTATCCCGTTGTTCTTAAAAAATTTGGTTAAAATCTGACTTTCTGCCAAAGATGTATACTTATCACTAAACTAGAACCATTCTTTTAAAATGTTATACACAAATTTTCCGAGTTATGGAAACTCTTATGATATGTATATTATACGTTGAAGCATACATTATTAAACATCTTAGTAAATCGCATAACTGTTATATTGAAAGTAATATATTATGAAACCTTTAACACGTTGTGTTTTAAATCTGACAATTTCCGCGTTTGCAACTTTATTTTGAACTTTATTAGAAAATATACTAAAAATTCAAACTGTTATACAAAAAAATTTAAACTGTTATAATTATTTTATGACGACTGTCTCCTTATACAATGGTTAATTTTCATGTAACTGTTATACTTAAAACTCTATCTGTTATAACTACGTACAAAAACTGTCATACTACATTAAAAAATCTTACAATAGTCTCATTAACTATTTATATTCAAAAAAATCAAATCTGTCTGTAACTGTATACTAAATATTCGAACTGTTATACAAAAAATTTGAAAGTGTTATAATTTTTTCATAAACGGTTATATTAAAATTTTATGAAGTCTTACTCTTTCCCCATCAGTAACTGTGCTTGTAACTGTTATACTGTTATAATTACATACAAAACTGTTATACTACATTAAAAAATCTTACAGTAGTCTCATTAATTTATATCTTTTCAAATCTGTCGCTTTCTGGCAAAGGTGACTAAACTTATCACAACTTTGTTCACACAAATGCACGCTACTAATTTATACTAATTATTAAGTGCTTTATGAATGCTATTTCTCTCGGCATCTACACTTCTGCATATATGTCCTAATGATGTTGAGTGCAAATGGGTGCATATTTACAAATACATATACATATATATATATAGTGACTAGATTCATATAAAATTACTTTGAAGGTGCGTTTGTGCGAAATACATTTTTCCAGCGCTTGTTGTTTGTCACTGATCTCATTTCGGACTGAATATACATATGTATGTATACACTACACTAAAATATAAAATTATAAACCAATGTGTATATAGTTGTGTGCTGCTAACGTGTGCTTGTTTATAATGAACGAGTGCTTAAAAAGGTGAATGCATTAATATAATGTATTAATACAAAGTGAGTGAGTGTGTGCTTTCATTTTGATTTCTTTTTCGTTTTTTTTTGGTGCAGATGGGAACGAACATTTTAAAGTGCAAGTGCGATAAATGAGTTGGGTGATAGCGCAGAGGGGGCAAAAGGACAGTGGTCGAGGAGAGGGTTTCAAGTTCTTTAGAAATATATTTAGGTAGAGAAAGTGGAATAGATTTTTTTAAAGAAAAATAATAAAAGTGTATTATAGGAACTTCAACTAAAAAAAGTTTATTCATTATTGACAATTTCCTGAGAGTAGTGATTTTTTTAAATAGCCGTATCAGATGTGTACACAAAATGAAGGACATGTTTTTGATCATTTAGTATTTAAAATCAATTTGACAAAGTTGTATGTTTTAAATTGAATATTGCACTAACTAAATTTCTGAGGTTAGACATATTTTTGCATCTCAATAGCAATCGATCGACTTAAAGAAGGACAAAACATTTTTATAAATACATTTTTTAAGATAATTGTATATCTTCGATGTACAATTACATAGCTTCAACTTCTGTGAGAGTGTCCGCTATAGAGAGGTTTTAAGGTATCACTAATTAGTTGGAAACTTTAACTTTTATAAAACCAACTAAGGACTGTTATAAACTCACAAGTTTTTCATTGTACAGAGAGTAGGAGAATTATCGATTGTGAAGCGAAAGAAATAATTTTAAAAAGTGCAATAATTTTATGGGTATAACTGTTATACTGATGGAGCAAACTGTTATAATTTTTTGAAAAATGTGCAAATGTGTTTCTTTTACCAATGGTCAGCTGTCAAAGTATAAGATAATTATTTCTATCTTATCCAAAATTTTGTTAAAATCTGTTATAATCATTTAGAACAGCAGCAATAATTATTCTAAAAGTCACTTTGAAGAACTGAGCTGATATAAACAATCATATATCAGCTAGTGAACTGTTAATTAACTAAAATTAGAGATTGGGCAAAGTCATTACCATGTAATTAAATTTTGTCGTTCCACAAAAGTAATTGCTACAAAATAGCATTATTCAAATTTGGAAATCTTCTGCACATGTTTGAAGCATGTGCGCGAATATGAAATTGACAAAAAATCATGAAATATAATAGCAAACTCTTGCATGGCATTCTGCTTACCACTGACATTTGCATAGATTTTTTGTCGCTAGCTGCCTAAATGAAAACGATTTTAATGATAGACAAAAAATGCCTGCTGCTGGCCACTATTGCGTATACGTATTATTAATTCCCTAGTTTACAATTACTAATAGTCATACGTCACATGGGACGTGCGTATTTTTTGCGTTCGCTGATTTTTTAATTGAAATATGTTCACTTTTTCAGAATTTGTTCAAATGAATAAACTTTTTTTGTCCGCTCTACAAGGGAACTAAAAACATTTAGCAAAGATTTTTTTGTTTAAATATGTTTTTCACTTAAAATTTAATGTTTACTGGTGCATATTGTGCAAATAACATTTAAAGACAAACACTTAAAATACAACATACAACACATAATGATAAATTAATTAAATAAATGAATCACAACAAATATAACATAAAAACAAATACAATCAAATAAATTATAATATATTCATGGGGTCGGGGGGTGGATAGAACAAAATCAAGTTGTTGTTTTAATCAAAAAAGTTCACATTTTTGTTTGCATAAAAACAATTATCATCACAAAAATAAGTAATTGTTTTTAATATGTGTTTAATGTGAAGGATTTTTGCTTTAGTTTTTTTTTTGGTTTGGTTTGTTTGTTTCATAACATTTGTGGTATTCAACAGACCTGGCTTTGATCGAGACGACTTTACCGCCAACGGGCATGTTCTCCTTGACATAGATGGGACCGTAAACGGTATGGTCCCACACGGGAGGATTGTTGGCGCGATCTACAACATCGATTTGAACCTCTACGGTACGTGATAAAGGCGGATAGCCTTTGTCTTGTGCCATGGCTTCTAATTTGTAGGTCTCACGCTATTTTGTTTTGGTAAATATATTTTTTTTCATATGTTTCATATGTTTGTTTTCACACGGTTTTGTAACATTCAAAAATTCAAGTTTGTTGACAAAAACCAGGGTTATATTTTGTTTTGTTTTTTTGGTAAAGTTGTTAGATGAAATTAAAAAAGATGGACAAAATACAAAAAATTATAGATCTCTTGGGAAATGTAATAAATCACATGGTATGTTTGTTGTTGTTTGTTATTATTAAATATATAAACATCATCATTAAAATGTAAAATTAAAAGCGGAAAACAATAAACCAACCAAACTAAAATCCAACACCTAGTATAGCAAAAAACCGAAAAAGTATACTTAAAATAAAAGCTTTTCCAAATTTCCATATTTGAAAGAAAAAATATATAGAAAATCGCCGCAATGATTCATTCATTCGTTTATAGGCAGTGCAAATTGTTCAAATGATCTTTACCTAAAAAAAGTCTCGATGTAAGCCCTGTTTCGTTATATTTTGTTATTTAGACTTAATAGCTAAAACTTAAGACAACTTATAAAGGTTAACTAAATATTTAAAACTAAAAAAACTGAAAGTCAAACTCAAATTATAGAAAGTTTTTGTGCAAAGGTTTCGTTTCGTTTTTAAGCATTACATTAACTATAAGTATATAAATTTTGAATTGTTTTGTATAATTTGTTTTTTTTTTCCAGATCTTATTACAATTGTTTTTTAACATTTTTTGTGTTTTTTTTCTCAGAATACATTTATGATAGTTTATAGCAAGTTACCTGTTGTTATTAGTATGTACCTCATTATCAATGATAGTAGCATTATGTTGTATATGTAAGAGTGTGTGGTAGCAATAATTAAATCTTATGTAAAACAATTTGTTGTCTAGACCTGAGATGAAGAAACCCAACACCATTTGTTTGATTTTTTACACAATTAATTTTGAAAATATAATTTTTTATATTTTTTTGAGCGGAAATGGCAGGAAATGTGTAGACGTGGACAATTTTAAAGGAACAGGCAATATTTGAAAAATCGACAAAAATAGCAAAATCGAAATTATGATTTAAAAATAATTTCAATTTTTTAAACGTATTTTTTGACACACAATTTGCGAAAAATATTTTTATATTTTTTTAATTCTAATCTTACGCAGGAAGTATTTTTAGTATTTTATGGAAAAATATATTTTTTCAAAAAAATCGAATTCGAAAAAATCGGGAATAAAAGAGTATTTTTGTATAATTTGTTAAAGTTTTTAATATTTTAAAATTTTAAAATTATTGTTTAAGAAAAGTCAAGGTATGTATACATTTTAAATGAAATTAATTAATTAAATCAAAGTAATTAATTAATTTGTTTTCCTGTCTATATTTCATCCCACGTCTACACATTTTTGCCTTTTCCTTTAAATTTTTCCGTTTACCTGGCGAACCAATTTATATATTTAGTTTTTTTTTAAGCAATCCTTATCCATGATTGAGTGAAAGGACTGAAATGTTTTGAAAAAGGGGGGGAAGGAACCACAGCCAATTTTATTGTTTAGTTTAGTGGTAGTTTTTTCCATAGAATCGTGTATGCATGTGGATTTAGTAGAGTATTAGCTGAGGAGCAATGGGGAATAAACATAGATATGCTTTTGAAAAAAAAACGGGTACAGGGTGACTCACAAAAATGCAAAATTCAAAAATCAGTTTATTTTGCAACTGTAAGCTCACACCACAAAAAGGACTCACAAAATTTCCACTGTGAATGGATGTGGCAAAACTACGCGAAAAAATCCCTATGAATTTTGTTGATTTTAGCTTAGACATCTGCCGTGCGCAACAACCAAACAACCAGCATGCGAAGTTTCGGCCGAAACTTAATTTTAAAAAATCAACCAATTTTTGTTGTTGTCGTCGGCAGGGACACCCAAAACAATTTCCCCCTGTCATTGAGGGGAATTGGCAGCCAGCCGTGGTGAATTGCGCTGGTGATGGTGACTCCAAAAAAAAAACACAACGTAGCCAGATGTCCTTGCTTTAGCGTTGGCGTTTGCTTTTGTTATTTTTAGTGTTTATTTAAATAGAGGAAAAAAAATGCCAAAGGGATATTTTTTGCTTTTTCGCACAAAAATGGATTACGAAATACAATATATACCCTTTATGGGCTCCCTTAAAGCTTCGTATACATACATAGCTAATGTTAATTAACATTGGAAAAATGAAATTAGTTCGATTTGGATAATGTTACGGAAAATGAAAAGTTTATGTTAATTAGCAGAAGTTTCTAGTACATATACAAATATATGTTAGCGTTGATATGTTATATGTATAAAAAGAGGTTACGTTAAAGAGAGACAGAGAGAGAGTGAGTGTGTGTGAGAGAGAGAGTGATACCAACCTTGCCTTAACCGATGTTACAACCGTACCCACAGTGACATTTTCACGTATATATATCGGACCATAAACACTTTTATCCCAGATGGGCGGTTTATTGTTACGATCGACCACATCTAATTCAACATCGACATCGGCATATGATGGCGGTTCGCCGCGGTCAGAGGCACGCACCCGTAAACGATAACGATCACGCTGTTGGTGATTACAGTAAATGTTGTTTTTGGTTTTTTTGGTTTAATGTTATATCAATCAATAATGTGTTCAATGCAAAAATGTCTAATGTTAAGGATTCAGGATTAATAATCACAGTACAGTACAGCACACGTATGCATGTTAGGTTTACATTACACCCATTTGAATGTTAAGCATAATGATGTTAAATAAAGGGGGAAATTGTCGTCGATAACATTTTCGCAATAGGTTTGTGTATTGGCTATACGTTTGGTTTTGGTGTTACGTTACATTTTGCTGTTGCTTTTCTTGTTAATATATGTATGTATGTATTTTACGTTGGTGGGTTTATGGCATTGATATTTGTGTGACGTTATTGTTTACGTTTCACGTTTTGGGGTTAAATTTGTTTTGTTAAGTTTTCAAATGAATAGAATAAATTTCGAAATAAAAATGAACTGAACTGGGTTTTTATTAAAATCAATTAAAATCAAAGGAAAATTTAACAGAGCTTTTTTACACAGGATCAAAGGAGCGGTTATGGTTGGTATTCGTATCGATTTGGGGGATGTTGACCAATTTTATTTCGAGTTAAACCTAAGCTAGAGACATTTAACGGCAGTTGGAAATTTTACGGTACAATCTGAGATACAATTTTCATTTTACCCCCATTTTCACAATTTTCTTTTTAAACTACATTAATAGATGTCATGCTGTGTGGAGTTTGACATCTAAAACTGTAGGCTATCTCTTGCCAGAAATGGTGAAAATAGGGATAACATTTATCCCTGACGCTGAGAATTAGACTGGCATCGAGTATAGTTATTTGTCGGAAGCAGAAATATGATATGTTTATGCTGAATTCAATCGATAAACAGAGATTGTGTGTGGCACATGATACACAGAAGTTTTTGCCGCTGAAGAAATATGATTTTTGAACATTTCTCAGAAATTCGAATTGCTAGGAAAAATTTTTTTATCATATTCAAAAACTTGTCTACAAATTTATTTGATCTGTGGAGCAGTTTGATAAACTGAAAAAAATTTACAACCTTAGACGAGGTATTCATATTTAGGTGTCATATGTTTTGAGTGATTTAGCATTTTATAATAATTTAGATATCATATGAGACTATGTTGAAAAGTTCTCTCTATTTTTTGTCATCGGGAGATCTTTTAAAGATTATCGACAAAGTCGAATCGAAATATTGGACAAAAATTAAAATATAGCGCTGAGTGACTTCAGTAGACACACATTTTTTTTGGAAAAACTCAAAGAAAAGCAATCAAAATGACCCAAAGGCAAAAAATCATAATTGCCTGTCTGTTTCCTAGGCGCAAACTGTAATTTGAAATCACTAAACAGATTTGGAGAGAATTCTATTTAAATTATTTATAATCGGTGTATTTTGAACTTCACTTTTGGTGTAAGCGAAGTGAGTTCTCAGTCAGCGAGTATAACAGATAAAGATCTGTGTTATCCTGAAGCTGTTCATATCAGTGAAGCAAACTGATAACCGAAACCCTTCCAAACAAACGAATGAAAGTGACCAAAAATCAGGCTAGAGGCGAGACTCAGAACAGCCCCGAATATCAGAAGGGGAAATTTTGTACAAGCTTTCTTGAGTTGACTCTCTTTCCACCTGAAAATGTTGGAAAAATTATTTGTGAATTTGATTGCAGTTGAGTTTTTTTTTTGCAAAACTTCTTACCAATCAACTCATAATAGAGGCCTCACTTATTTTATATCATCGAAGATTTTAAATTAATGACAAAACTCGTCAAAATAGACTGAAAAAACGGGTTTCCATAAAATTCATATGTTTTTTTTTCTCAAATTCATCACAAGCAATACTCATTAGGGAACAGGTCAATTAATGACAATAATCAAATCTTTTCGGGCATTCTCAAAACTATAATCAGTTGTTTAGAGGGAAAATTATTATTTCAATATGTATTTCCAATCAACTCATAATAGAGGCCTCACTTATTTTATATCATCGAAGATTTTAAATTAATGACAAAATAGACTGAAAAAACGGGTTTCCATAAAAAAATTTTTCTCAAATTCCTCACAACCAACCAACTCATTAGGGAACAGGTCAATTAATAGCAATAATCAAATCTTATTGGGAATTCTCAAAACGATTATCAGTTGTTTAGAGGGAAAATTATTATTTCAATATGTATTCAGGCGAATTAAGGAAGTAATTGTACACCTTCGGAAGACATCTTCAAACAGAAGCAGGACAGGTTTCCATGGATTCGTATTATTGATTCTGAGAGTCAAAAAATATATAAAATCATACCTATTTGATAATATATAGCAAAAAGCGAACATTGATGTTTTTGAAACCAACTGCTAAAACTTTAATTTCTAACTAAAATAAGAATTGTTTTGAACATATATAAATCTCTGAGTTAGGTTGATGGTAATGATAGAACACCTACGAAGTATCATTGTGGGGGTTTCATTAAAGAATATTTAACTTGATTACGAACTATAAAGTAGCATTGTAGGGGTTTCATTGAAGAATATTTAACTTGATTACGAGTGGAGGGGTTTTGGTCCTCAAAAAATATAATCGTGATAAAAATTGTGAGAAGACTGAAAATGTTTCAATACAAAAAATATACTGTGTTGAGGCAAACTAGACTAAGTTCGTCTTTAGGGCATTATGAGGTAAAATCTGGAGGTATATGTCTAAGCAAACACCTCTATGGCCAAACTCATGAAATTTTTCGAAATTTACCAATTTTTCAAAATTTATCAATTTTTCAAAATTTACCAATTTTTCAAAATTTATCAATTTTTCAAAGTTTATGAATTTTTCAAAATTTCGTCAATTCAATTTTTCAAAATTTATCAATTTTTCAAAATTTATCAATTTTTCATAATTTATCAATTTTTCAAAATTTATCAATTTTTCAAAACTTATCAATTTTTCAAAATTTATCAAATTTTCAAAATTTATCAATTTTTCAAAATTTATCAATTTTTTCAAAATTTATCCATTTTTCAAAATTTATCCATTTTTCAAAAATTTTTCCATTTTTCAAAATTTTTCAATTTTTCAAAATTTATCCATTTTTCAATTGAAATAAATGGAGGTGAAAAAAATTACTTCCAAATTTGAAAAAATATATTTTTTTTTATTTTTCCCAGTGATAAATTAGAATAATTCATCGCCCGACAGTCCATATTATACTTCAACCAGATGATATACATCGAAAACTATAGGTTAAATAGATATAATTGACGTTGTTAGTTTTTCATTTCCTCGTACTGCCCCTTAAAAGGATTTGTAGTCCTTCAAATGGATACAAATTTTTCAAAAATTATTTTTTATACATATTCGCACCCAATGAAACTTTTTGAAAAGGTTGTCGTACGGTGTTATAAGCACATGACGACCGTATGGCGACCGTATTAAGGTCACCTCACAAACTATAGTGAAAAATTATTGCCAAAGTTAGAAAATGGCGAAAAATGTAAACATATTCTGTTGCTGGACAAATACACAAAGATTCCTCAAGCTTTAATTCAGGCGAGAAATTGATAATCGGTTGATAATCAACCAACATACAGGCTTATTATTGCGTATATCAAGATTTGGGGGGTTTCTGGAAAACTTCAAACACAAATTTTCGTTTTATTCGACAAGAAACATAATATCACTTCCCAAAGTTTTGAACTGTCGCAGAAACTAATGAAATGAATCAATTTTATGAATACTGTCCAGAAATGACCACTCTTAACCGATGTGTTGATCTAAAAGCACGCCTCATATGGCATTAAATGGGTTGATGTATTTGGGTACAATGTACATATATAATTCCTATATATTAATTTAAAAATAATCTGTGTACATATAGTCTCACAAATATTCCCTTTTCCATTCAGATTAAATTGCAACTATTTTTTAATAGAAAATAAAAATAGAATAATAAATTAATAAAAATCTAGAAACTTTTACAAATTGTACCGTAAAATTTCCGCCGACTACACCATTTAAGCAGAAAATTTACCTAATATTAATCAATGATGATTTTGTTAGCAAAGTGAACACAGACATATTAGGTATACAAACATCGAATAAACTATTTTGTCTGTTGTGTTTTGTGGATCAAAAAGTCATTGAGGACTTCGAAACTATGACATTTAGAATTATTATTTATTGCTCTGCATACAACAACGAATATATATAAGTATTGAGGTGGTGATGTTAAGACATTCATTTCATTTTAAGTTTACAGCACTTCAAGCCCTTAAGAGACGTGTTTACTTACAGGATAACAACCCTTTTTTGTCGAAAAGTTATGTTACGGATAATGTTACAGATATGAAAAAATATATGAAAAGAAACATAATTATAAAAGTAAACGTAAAATTTTCGTAAATAACATTTATATAAGAATAAAGTAAACAATAAACGGAACATCGTAAAAGGTGCACGGAACGAAAGAAAGAAAACGAATTTAATTGAAACGAATAATCTTGATTGCTCGTTGCACGAGACACAGTTACTATATATATACGAGTATATGTTGAGGATATATATATGTAAGTTTATATTGTATGCATGCTTTTTACAGAAAACACAAATTTGTTCAGATCTGTCTGTACAAAAGAGACGCTCAAAAATGTAGTTAGTCTCTGGTTGTCCTTCATCGGTGGAAGGAGCAACTTATACTTAAGCTAGGACAAAACCCCTAAAAAAGGATTTGCAAAAGAGGTTGACTGGAAAAAAGGGGGGGAGGGGTTGAACTGAAAAATATTGGGATAAGAAACTTAAAACGAAAACAACAAATATTGTTTTAAAGCCATTGTTAAAATTAGAAAAAAACCCAATGCAATGCGATGCTTCAAAAACTCGGTGGTAACATCGTTGGTTCTCTATATAATTTTCAGATGAAAATGTCACAAAATTAAAATACAATATTTCCATATAGAGGATCTGGTGAGGTTAAATTTTAATTGTATTGAGTATAAGTGTTGTTTTTTTCATTTTTCTGAAAAAGGCCTAACCAAAAAAACTTTTTTCATTCTCATTCTTTTTTTTTGTTTTTTGATTTGTGTAGGAAAAAATGTTAAAAATCAATTATCTTATTTGCAAATATGGGTAAAGTAATACATTCCATTTTTTTCAAGCCAATTTTCAAGAATCCAGGTTATATTTTCATCGTCATCATCATCGTCATGACATAAACTAAACTAAAGCAAAACTTAGGGGGATAATTAACAAAAATTATTTTGAAATTGAATAAAATCTCTTAGATTTGTTTCAAAACAAAAATAAAATTTGAGATCGTTCACTCTAGATCTTCATCATATAGATATATATTGATTTATCAAAAAATTTGCACTGCTTACTTTTTACCTAGTTCTTTTGTTTTGTTTTTTCTTCTTCTTCATTTAGGGTTAGTGTTAAAAATTTTCGTAAAATTATAGCAACTATAAATGAAAATTTTAAAATAGTTTTTTTTTCTTTTGGAAATTTTGCAAACTATAATGAGTTTTAGCCACCCAAACTACTTTTTTTATTTTTTGGAAAAAATACCAACTGAAAATGGTGCAGTTATAAAGGAAACTCAAAGTTGAAAATAAAATGTAAAATTTTTCTTCAATTATTCAAAGCAATTGTTTGAAAAGGCCGCCAAAAATTTATAATTTTCATAAATGATAAGAGTAGAACCAAAATATATTTTAACAGAAAATTCCCGTTTGTTAACACGGGAGACAAGTAAGTATTTAGTTGTGTAGCGAGTACCCCTAAATAAGCGCGTACCCCTAAATAACCCTTGACAATGTTAACGTCCAAACCATATGTTAGTAATTTTAACCGAATACTTTGATGTTAGTGTTAAAGTAAAACTACACGGGAAAAACGGCAACAATTTTACTGCAAAAGTGATGGTGGTTATTGAAATATACAAACATTTTAAAAATCAAGAGAAGTCAGTGACTATGTAACACAGAGATCGCTCATTCACTGTTTTAACGGAGCCTTTACACTGATCATCCACCTACAGAATCTGGACATGCGACAGAATTCTGTTAAAAGTAATATTAACAGTAAGAGCGTCGATTTACAGAGTTAACAGAGCTTTAACACTGATCACGCTCCTTAGTAACAAGACATTACACATAATACAGTCCAGCATTTCATACCATCCTGTAAAGCCAGAGATCCCTCACATACTGTTAAAAATAATATTAGCAGTGAGAACCACTTTTCGACTAACGGAGTTAGCAGAAATACTGATCACACTCCTAAAGATCCAAGATATTACACAGAATTTTGTTAAAAATAGTATTAACAGTAAGTGCGGTGAATAGCCTAAGGTTAACAGAGCTTTAACACTGACCTATAATAACAGGGCATTAGACAGTTCTTGGCATTTAATATCATCCTGTAAAGCCAGAGATCCCTCACATACTGTTAAAAATAATATTAGCAGTGAGAACCACTTTTCGACTAACAGAGTTAGCAGAAATACTGATCACACTCCTAAAGAATCAAGATATTACACAGAATTCTGTTAAAAATAGTATTAACAGCAAGTGCGGTGAATAGCCTTAGGTTAACAGAGCTTTAACACTGGCCATTAACAGGGCATTAGACAGTTCTTGGCATTTAATATCATCCTGTAAAGCCAGAGATCAGTAACATACTGTTAAAAATAATATTAACAGTGAGAACTACCTTTAGACTAACAGAGTTAGCAGAACCTTTACACTGATCACACTCCTAAAGAACCAAGATATTACACAGAATTCTGTTAAAAATAGTATTAACAGTAAGTGCGGTGAATAGCCTAAGGTTAACAGAGCTTTAACACTGACCTACAATAACAGGGCATTAGATAGTTCTTGGCATTTAATATCATCCTTTAAAGCCAGAGATCCCTCACATACTGTTAAAAATAATATTAACAGTGAGAACTACTTTTGGACTAACAGATTTAGCAGAAATACTGATCACACTCCTAAAGATCCAAGATATTACACTGAATTCAGTTAAAAATAGTATTAACAGTAAGAGCGGTGAATAGCCTACGCTTAACAGCGCTTTAACACTGACCTACAATAACAGGGCATTAGACAGTTCTTGGCATTTAATATCATCCTGTAAAGCCAGAGATCCCTCACATACTGTTAAAAATAATATTAACAGTGAGAACTACTTTTAGACTAACAGAGTTAGCAGAAATACTGATCACACTCCTAAAGAATCAAGATATTACACAGAACTCTGTTAAAAATAGTATTAACAGTAAGTGCGGTGAATAGCCTTAGGTTAACAGAGCTTTAACACTGACCTACAGTAACAGGGCATTAGACGCGCAACATGAATGTATTTTGGAATATTTCAACTTTTAAGGAAAAAGGGACGAAAGGGGATAAAAATAGTACCAATCAAATGGCAGCAACTAGAATCATGAAATTAAATTTTAAATTTCTCTGTTTGTATAGAAGTGCAAAATAAAGACAGTTTTCGAAATTTGTACTTTAATGGCGAAACGGTAAAAAGGGGGATAAAAATGGTACCAATCAAACAGCTTGAACTAGAATAATGAAATTCGGTGTGTACATCACACTGACTGAGTAGACACGAAAAATAAAGCGATCTCTCGATATACGTACTTTTAGGGTCAAAATGGGCAAAAAGGGATTAAATTGTTATCGACGAAATGGTTGCAGTTAGAATTGTAAAATTCGGTGTGTACATTCCTCTGACTGTATAAAAGTGCAAAATATGGAAAATTCAAGTTTGAATAATTTTACTTTTAGTGGGATATGGGACGAAAAGGGATCAAAATGGTACCAATAAAACGGCTGCAGTTAGAATGATGAAATTCGATTTATACATTTCTCTGACTTCGAAGACGCCCAAATAAAAGGCTTTTTTTCCAAATTCGTTCTTTTAGGGTCAAAATGGGCAAAAAGAGTTTAAATTGGTAACGACCAATGGCTGCAGCTAGAATTATACAAATCGATGTGTACATTCCTCTGAATGTGTAGACGCTCAAAATAAGGAAATTTTTGGAAATTTGTACTTTTACGGAAAACAGGACGAAAGGGGACAAAACTTCGAAGACGCTCAACTGGGGTAAAAGGGAGAACACACGGGCACCAAGAAAAATAAGAATGGTACCAATCATAAAATTCAATTCATACATAAAATAAAAGACTCTCCAAATTCCTACTTTAAGGGACAAAATAGGTCAAAGGATTAAATGTGGTACCAAGCAAGCCGGAGTCGTAAAGTCGAAGCGATATTCGAAAATCCTACTTTTAGGATACAAATGGAACCAATCAATGAGCTGTAGCTAGGACTAGAAATTTCATATACATGTTCCTCTGACGGTGTGGAAGCTTGGAATTGAAAATCGAAAAAAGTTCGTCCCTACAAAGGGTTGAAAATAGCGTCAGTATCCCTTATATTTAGGGTATTTAAGTATATTTTTAAAGACTACCGACTTGAATATGTTTAACCTATGGCACCATACAAAAAATTTACATTGGAGCTGGACTATAATTATATGAAATCAGATATCGAATGTAGAAAATCTGTGTAATCAGATTTCCATTTTGTGATATTTTCTCTATTTTACAAGATTTTTAATTTCCAAACGTTATTGAAGTTTTAATAATTTATTGTCGTACTTTGCCGCATTACACAAAGGCTGTGTGTATATCAAATGAAAGAGAAGAATATCTGCTAAAAATACTACAAATTTTATGTATCTGCCTGTATTAGTTTAACACTAACAGCTATTTCATATTTTCCCCTTAAAAAAATAAAGTTTATTAATTTCTATTTTTAAGCGGGAAATTTGAAACGGTTGGTAATGCTAAACTTACACCAACAGAATCGTGAAATTGGAAGTATTTTTAACAGATACTCTTCTGATTCATTTGATATCCATATCGTCGTTGTATGGCGAGGAAAAGTACGAAAAGAAATTACGAAAGCAGCTGTATCCATGAGAAATTACAAGTCCTCAGACGTGAAGTCGTCGACAGCCTATAATGCAGTACATGATGGAGAGTATATAAGATTCGGCCCGGCCTATTTAATTGTGTTTTTTGCTTTCGTTTTTTATTTTTTTTATATTTCTAATACTTGTTTCGTAATTTAAATTTTCGATTCGTAATAATTTGAATTTTGTTTGACAGAATATTTAACTAAAATATGTACGACAGCCTCTAATGCAGCACATGATGGAGAGTATATAAGATTCGGCCAGGCCCTATTTAATAGCTTTTTTTTACATTCGTTTTTTATTTTTTTTATATTTCGAATACTTGCTTCGTAATTTAAATTTTCGATTCGTAATAATTTGAATTTTGTTTGACAGAATATTTAACTGAAATATGTTTCACTTTTTTTTGATTAATTCCTAATAATTTATTTAAGCATCAATCTATCAGCATCCTAAAATATAATTTATTGTATTATTAAATTATTATTACTTAATGTGATTTAGGCCACTTTTAAATTACTTATGCTGCCGATATGCGAAATGTGCCACAATCTGGCGGAAAAAATGTATTTAATGAAAATGGTTAAAGCTCAATTTGTTTCTTGCTTGCGGTGCTTTCAACACAAACACTTCTCTAATTTTGGTTAAAGCTCAATTTATTTCTTGCTGTCATTGCTTTCAACATAATCACCTTCTAATTTCCTAAAACCTTTTTAAGATCACAAGAGATTTATGATTCTTCAAAAACATTATTTTAGACTAACATTCTATACAAATAAAAATGTTTGCATATCCCAAGGCCATACTGTTGCAGTAAAATTGTGGCATTTTTTCCTTCCATACAACTAATATTAGTATGAACAAAATAAAATTGTTGTTAGTTTTCACCATGTTTTCGTCTTAGGGAAAACAGAGAAAATGAAAAAAATGAAAAAAATAAATAAAAATTGATATTCGTAAATAATATTCTAAACTACAATTTAGTTAACGAAAAACTTACGTCAAGTGGTTTCTTCAAAACAATCCAACCGGACTCAGCTTGTATATCAAAATATTCCAAATCATTGGGATTGAAAGGGGCACTCAGGCTATAGACAATGGCACCATTGTTATCGGCATCTTCATCGGAAGCGGAAACACGCAAAATATTCGTGCCAATGCTGGCATCCTGTTTGACATTTTCAACATATTTCTGGATGACGAAGAGAGAGAGTGACTATATCTCATAGCATAGAGTATTTGTCGAACATACCTGACGATCGAACAGGGGCGGATTATCGTTGACATCGGTGATTTCCACGGTAAACGAGCAGACACCCTCCAAACTGGGCTCGCCCTGATCGGTGGCCTTAACGGTGACCGACACGAATTTGCCATCGTCACCTTCACGATCGAACACTTTGTTGGTCGACACCTCGCCGGTCTCCTCGTCCACGGTGAATTTGGTGCCCTTTTGATTCGGCTGCTGGACAATGGAGTATTTGACCTAAAATAATAAATAAATGAATTAAATATTCATTTTTAATTTATAATCTCTAAATTCATTTATGTGGCTTAGCGTTCGCTTTACATTTAATTTAATCAGTGACATTTTAATGGAAGTCAATTCCCTCCCCCGCCCCAAAATGAGGGTAAACAAACATATTGAAAAGTGTAATGCAATTACATTTTTTGTTAATTATCGCACATTTGAATTGAATTGACAACAGCCTTTCCAAACGCATGTTTATTTGACTGTGATAAATAGCCCAAAGCGACCCGAATCGTTGTTGCAAATATATTTAATTATGCAACATTAAAAAGAAATAAATTTTAAATCAACCCACATTAAAATTAAACTAAAGTCAACCCATTAAACTTTTAATTATTGTGCAAACAATCCCAAAGCTGAAACACTTCAAACAGGCTTTCCCAACCATTTTGTATGAACACTTGCTCTTTGCCTTTGTCTCGGTCTCGGCCTCCAACTTACCTGTCCATTAACACCCTTATCTTCATCGGTGGCCACAACCTTAATCACCGGACTGCCATTGGGTGCACCTTCTTCGACTTTGGGATAATAGGTGGCACAATCCTTAAACACTGGCTTATTGTCATTGACATCGGTGATGAAGACCACCACCACTGCGGTGGAGGTGTGTATCGTCTGGTCGCCGTTCACACAGCACGAACCATCATCCATGGCCGTTACATTCAATTCGTACTTATCGCGATCCAATGTTATGGCCTTGTTGTGCAAACGTATGACACCCGTGATATCTTCAATCACAAACTGACCGGACGAGGTGCCGCCACCCACAAATCCGAAACGCACATTATCACCATCTTTGTCGGAAGCGACCACAGTGGTGACCAACGTATTGGGTCCGGCATTCTCATCCACATTGGGCGTGTACACTTGCTGCGAGAATTTCGGCTCCTCGTCGTTTTTGTTCTTAGTGTAAACACGAACGGTGGCCACACCCGACTTTGAGGGTTCGCCTTTGTCTTTGGCCGTCACAATGAATTCGTAGTAGGCATTGTTGTTATCGGCATCCAATTGTTTGTTGTTGACAATGATGCCATTCGTGTCGACGGCAAAGTGATCATCCGACACCAGATATTCGATTTCGGCATTAGCTCCCGAATCCGAATCCATAGCCTTGACGCGCAATATGCTAGTGCCCAGCGGTATGTCCTCGTCCACATTGTGGGCCTGATAATCGGGCAGTTCGAATTTGGGGGCATTGTCGTTGACATCGGTAACGCGTATGGTGAGCTGAAACGAGACAGAGAGAACATTGATTAGGAGATGATTGAATAAAAACAAGTTTTGAAGGCAGGGCCACCACTCTAGCCATTTTCGGACAAGATTTTGAATTGAATGTTCAAATGTGACGTAAGTTGGCCAAGTTAACGTAAATCCTATAAAATCGATTGCTTGAAATCAAGAGGCATATCAGCATGGGAACTATATCACAACGTTGACTTCAATCAATGATGCCCAATAAAACTAATTAGAAAGTTCAGTTGACTAAGTCGAGAATACACAGCAAAGTTATAAAGAACTTAGCTTGAAAGAGGTTTGGGTCTTTAGTGTGAGAGGTACTAGAAGACAAGTGTCAAATTAGCTTGGTCTTGAGTTAAGCAAGCCCGCGCATCACCAAAAAACATGGAAGAAGGGAAATCACTACTTTTCTTTTTAGATTTTATGAAACTCCAAAATGTCTTAGGATTACAAATAATCTTATTTTCAAAGCTTATAATATACTGCTTATAAAGAAATTTGTTCAAAAATAAAAATTCTCTAGAATAATGTGCATGCATTCTTTTACTGTACACTGAATTTGTGGATTTAGCGATTTTATAGAATTTATCTCTCAAATTCTTCAGTTTATTTAGGCCAGGAGTGTACCAAGGGAGTTTATACTTTTTTGGCTTTAAAAGAGGTATATTAGCGAACATAATATCTATTATTATGTTAATAAAAGTAGAATAACAATCATGAATTGATTTTTCTTTAAAAATATTCATCTAATCAACATTACATATAAGTTGATTAATTAAAACAAAGTCGCAAGCATTATAATCAAATCGCTCAATATCAGCGCTGACCAAACCAGGAAATGAATATAATTCAATATTTATAATAATCGGCACATGATGCATATTAGACGTACAAAATGGATCATCACAATTAAAAATGGCGAATTTAATATTCTTTGAGACAAATACCAGATCAAGTAATCTGCCAATCGAGTTAAAGAAATTGTTAATTTGCACAAGAGATAAACTAAGCATTAAAATTAATCTCCAGAACCGAATTTACATTAGCCGGATACATACCAAATGAATTAGGAAGAACTGACCAGGTGACGTTACTTAAATTAAAATCTCCTAGAATCAAACATCCATCAGCTTCATTATCTGGGACGAGTTTGGAGATATTTTGGGCAAATAATATTGACTTCCAGGCGGAATATACGAGACAATAACGAAAGAAGAAGACAATTGTGAAAGAAAGTCACATATTTTATTTTGTAGATATTCATATCTAACTTCATCCCCAGTCTAATTATCTTATACTAGGAGTAGCGACCATGTTAGTTGGTTTATGGTTTATAATATTTATTAGGCGGATCATAAATACGTATCAAATGATATATGTTTTGCTCTTGCACAAAATGAACGATATATAAAATTATTTTTTAAAACATTCGGGCATCGAAATATAAATTGCAAAAGCTTTAATTAAAGCTAGGAAGATGATATTTGTATTTGGGTAGTAATGGAAGGAAAGTGCCCATGCATAAATATCTTTTCAGGATTAATGCGATTAAAGAAATTTTTTCAGATATTACATTTCAAATGAGTTCGACTGTCGCTAGGGAAAATATGCTGATTTAACCAAAGATTTCGTTCAATGATCAATATGACTAAATATTGCAAAATCGCACAACATTTCTTTAACACTATGCAACAAAAATATAAAACTTTTGTGTCCGAGGCTTAAAAATATTTTATTTGCACTTCTTCATAAAATTAGCATAAAAAATATTTTTTTTTCTAAAATATAAACTTTCATCGGACGTACGTTTAATACCATATTAGAATTATATAGGCCGAATTACCCTACATTTAAAAGTAATTACGAGGTCTCCAAATACTGTGAATTTCACTTTCACATAGAAGCAGTGGTTTAGGAACCGTCTCCACAAAAAAGATTTTTTTTTTGGAAAAAAAATATAAAAAAAAAATTTTTTTTATGTGGGCGAAATCGGGCCAGAGGGAAAAATGTTCCTTAACCAGGACTGAAAATATCCCCTAACTTAGGTTATTTGAGCTAATTTTTTGAAAATTTATATGCTTTATATGCACTTGAAACTGTTGTTCAAAATTCTTAGTTTTAAGAGGGATAATGTGGAAAAATGGATAAAATTGGTACAGACAAACCAATTTCCCCTGGCTGGATAGACTTGCAAAATAAAGACAATTTTCGTAATTTGTGCTTTTAGGTGGAAACGTGGAGAAAAGGGATAAAAATAGTATCAATCAAATGGTGGCAGCTAGGTTAATGAAAATCGGTGTATACTTCGCTCGTACTTAAAGGGATAAAATTGGTACCAACCAAATGGACGCAGGTAGAATAATAAAATTAGGTTGTACGTGTGTAGAATCTGATTGTGTAGGCGCGCAAGATAAAGTGATTTTTGAAAATTTTTACTTTTAGGAAAATCCGGACGAAAGGGGATAAAAATGGTACAAATCATAGAATTCGAGTTTTACATTCCTCTGACTTCGTAGACGCGCAAAAGAAAAGGCTATCTCCAAATTCATAATTTCATTTCATTTATTTCTTCATTACTTGTAATTCTAAGCCCATTGGACGATATAAAATAAATTACAAAATGTGTAAATAAAAATCTTCTCTAACCAAGTTAAAAAACTACACACTTTTGCGGACAAAATAAGGTAAGAGGATTAAAACTGGTACCAAGCAAGCTGGAATAGTTAAATCAGGAGCGTACGTTCCACTGTGAATTCGAAATTCCTACTTTTAGGATAAAAATGCAACCAACCAATCGACTATTGCTAGAACGAAATTCTATATGCATGCTCCTCTGATTCCACCATACGACAAAATTAAAAAAGTAAATTAGTTTTGAATTTAATACATACAAAAAAGTCGTTACACTTGAACCGGATGATATACGTATGAAACTATAGGCAAAACGGAGTTACGTGGCGCATTTAGTTTTTCATTTCCAAAGTTCCAAAAGATACAATTTTTCAAAAAAATATTTTATTTTATTATTTACGATACCTAACCCGTCGTGGGGTGCCACGTCGTACGTTTCTGTACGACAGTGATTGCTTTTACTTATAGCCCAAAAAATGTTTGGCCTCCTGGGTAGGTTTGCGTCAAAACCGCTTGGCACTCAATGTGTTAAGAGACACAATTTTAAATAGTTGTTAATGCAGATATCCTGAAATTTAAAGTACTATTAGCACATATTCTCTTCTTTGATTTGGCATTTATACCGGTATCACAGGATGCGAATAAGTACTAAAAATATTTTTTGAAAAATTTTATCCTTTGGAACTTTGTAGTCCTTTTAAGGGGTAACAGGATGAAAAAATTAAAAACTAAAAACGTCAATTAACGCTATTTCACCTATAGTTTCAGATGTATATCATTTGGTTCTAGTATAACATGGACAGTGTTATGTAGACACGCAGCCTAAAGTATTTTACTTTTAGAAAATCAGGGCGCACAAAATAAAAGTATTTCTACAAATTCTTTAGAAAATGAATATGTTTTTTTTTTTTCAGTTGAAAGTAAAAGAAAAATTAATTAAAATCGATTTTAGCTTTAGTTAAGAAAGAAATTAAATATACATTTTTAATAATTTTTATTATCAAAAAAATATTTCTTTGAAATAAATTCAACTATGTAAGTCCATAAGAAGATTTCTTTCAAACTTATTTGCGCATCCAAATATCTTAACTATGTCGGAATTTAGAAAACTGTAGCCTCTATCGCTCAATCCAAAATGTACCATCGAAACATCATAATTAGTCCATATACTTCACTCTGTATAAGCTTGATGATCAACAAAATAATATTAAAAAAGACTCTTCTCTTTGGCAGGAAATCCTAAATAAATATATATTATGCTGGGTCACGATACATTCAAATAAAAATAATTATTTCAATCACCCCACGGAAATAAAGTTTGGAATATTTAATGATGATTTGCAATTTTTTTTGTCCCTAGATCAATTTGTCTACGAACAAAAAGCTCCTGAATACACTCCTAATTTTGTTAGTTTTTCTGAATTGATAGACTCTTTAAATATCAATTGTTATTCTTGTCTTAGAACAATAACATTCGAAGTTCTTAGTTCTATTGCGTCTAATTTTTGCCGAAGTAAACCAACCAAAGTCGTATTGGAAATTAAGTAATCAGCTCTCAAATATGATGAAATGATCGTCTTTCTCAAATTATAAATTTGATTTAGTTCACTGTGAATAGGTCATATAAAAATTGCCTACATTGAGGACCTCAATGAAATGGAGCATATGTCCAGGCGCATTTCAAACGTTTCAATGGGTATTCCACATCCCATTAAATATTGCTTGACAGCTGGAAGATCTTTTGATTTTTAGGGGCAATTTTAAGTAATAGAAATTATACGTGACGACATTAATTTTTATTTTTTTCCATTTGTACAATAAAAATAATTTAGGCTTTCTTATTCCAGCAAATTCGTAAAATCAGTTTCTTCCTTAAGTCACAAATTTAATAAAATGCCCATCCGTAGCTATTAGTTTCCGACCACCAGCAATTTCTATTCATATTTTCCATAACCTGATTAGATTTGCACAAGTAATCGAAATTGATGTTTACACCCCAAAAAGTATGAAGGAAAAAATATCCAATAAAACTGTCAATTTGTGACTACATTTCCTTCCTGGCCATGGTGGTGGCACAGCGCACACTAGTGGTGGTGGCTTTAGAATTGAGAATTATGCATTTAAGTGCAATCGTTGTGCAAAGTTACAAAACAAATCTCCAATGACATTAAATTACCCTTGGAAAATTTACTACCATCATTACCATGGCGGCCATGCTGCTCGCTCCCATACCCCACAACTTCGGCCAGCACAAACTATCAAACTAATGATAAACTCAGAACGCAGGAGGCAGAAGGAAGTGAAATAAAAGTAATACAAAACAAAGGCGACTCGCACACTCGTCGGCAGGCGGACACTAAAGCTCTATGGATGGCAAGGACAGACGAACGAACGGGCGGACGGACGGACGGAAACCAATTCGCCAACATTGCCATTGGAGCATATTGAAAATTTCACTTGGCTAAAGTGGTGGCAACACAACCAATAATAACGACAGCAACAACAACAGCTACAACAACGTTGTATTTAAGTACTTACCTCGACAGATGTTGAGAAACCACCCGAATCTTCGGTGGCTGTTACAATCAGTGAATAGACATGCGGCTGCCGTAAATCTTCGAAATCCAATTCTTTCGCCAGCTTCACAATACCCGATGAGGGACCGATGTTGAAGGTGCCCGCACCCTGGCCTTGAGCCTTTAAAGTGTAACGGATTTCACGGTCTGCAAACGACTTGGCTTTGACGGAAATAATGCTGTGGGGCGAAACAGAAAAGCGAACAAAAATGTAAATAAAATTAAAGCATACTTGAAGGAGCTGAAATTAAATAAAAAATATTGCCTTCTCTCTACCATTCGGGCACTTCGTTTTCAATTTTATTTCCTGGCATTTTTCCGCCTTCCACCTCCCCTCGAAAATTTATATTGACATAAAGGAGGCAAACGAACGAACGAATGAAAGAAAGAACGACGCAAATAAACAACAAATGTCTAGAGACGACTGTATTAACACAATAAGGTTAAAAAGACCATCACCAGCACAAGGGATCAAACGAAAAGAAAATTTAATATTGTTCGAGGGAAAAGTCGAAACGAAAACCAAAAAAAAAAAAGAAAACACAATTCAACATATGTATCAAATGGTTATTTGATTAAATAACCGAAGGCTATTCGGGGATAGCAAGAAACACACCCTCCTCCAACTTACTCTGAGTCCTTTTTCTGGTTCTCGGGTATCTCAGCCTCATAGCTGGGCATATAGAATTGTGGCGCCCTCTTGCCGCCCACTATACTCAAACGTTCCTCGGGTGTGCTTTGGAAACGCCGATCATCGACTTTGCCATTTTGATCCTCAGCCTTGACATACAACACATATTCCATATCCAACTGGAAGAGATCAGTGCCTCGGGTCCTTACCACACCGGATCGTTCGTCAACTTCAAAGCGGCCACCTGTACGATCGCGTACAATGAAGTAGTGGATATTGTGATCGGTATCGGGATCGCGGGCTTGAAGTGTGAACACGGGCGTATTGGGTGGAGCATTCAACTGAACCACAGCCTGCATGGGCAGGGGGCGATTGATGAAGTAGGGCGGTTCATCGTTGACATCCTTGACGTGAATGATGACGCGTTGATTATCGGTGTACTTGAGACCAGCTGGAAAGGAGGAAAGAAAGAAGGAGAAGAAGTTAGCAGGGAATTCGAAAATGTGGAACAAATAAATAATATTAAAAAAGTAAATTTGAAGTATACATTTTGGCGCTTATTGGAATTAATGTAGAGCTAAGAGTTTTGATGAGATGATCAATTTTAATTTGTAACGGATTTTATAAAAATAGAAAATCATAAAGAAGCTGAAAATAAACATTTGATTGCTCCTGAAGCATAATTTCCAACTCACAGAGTTGTGGCTTACTTTTAGGATGAATGGCGCTTATTGAAATTAATGTAGAGCTAAGAGTTTTGATGAGATGATTTATGTTAATTTGTAACGGATTTTATAAAAATAGAAAATCATAAAGAAACTGAAAATAAACATTTGATTGCTCCTAAAGCATTATTTACCACTCACAAAGTTGAGGCATACTTTTAGGATGAATCTCAATGCAAGAAAAGGAGTATATTTTAAGGTTCAATATCCTTATATTAAGTGATATAGAACAAATTCAACCAAGTAGCTTTATCATTTTATATATAGAAACTGATCTTTTAAACGGATCAACTTCATCATTGGTTCCATAATATCATAGAGATATTATAGATTAATATTATTTAAACAGAATTAAAAAAAAATCATAAAATAGCAGAAAATAAACATTCGGAAACATTTGATTGCTCCTGAAGCATAATTTCCAACTCACAGAGTAGAGGCATACTTTTAGGATGAATCTCAGAGAAAGAAACTATTAATTATATTTTTAGGTTATTTTATGAAATAAAAAATCATAAAGAAGCAAAAAATAAACATTTCGGAAAGCAGAAAACAAACATTTTGGGAACATTGGATTGCTCCCGAAGTCTAATTTTCTACTCACATAGTTGAGGCATACTTTTAGGATGAATCTCAATGAAAGAAATGGAGTATACTTTATGGCTGAATATCCCTATATATTTAGAGATATAGAACCAAGTCAACCAAATAGCTTCATCATATAGAAGTTGATTTTTGAAAGGATAAATTTATATAAAAACATAAAATCACAAAGAATCAGAAAACAAACATTTTTGAAAGCTTTGAAGCATAATTTCCAATTCACAAAGTTGAGGTATACTTTTAGGATGAATCTCAATGACAGAAGTGCAGTATACTTTAAGGCTGAATATCCCTATATATTTAGTGATATAGAACCAAGTCAACCAAATAGCTTCATCATATAGAAGTTGATTTTTTGAAAGGATAAATTTATATAAAAACACAAAATCACAGAGAATCAGAAAACAAACATTTCGGAAACCTTTGAAGCATAATTTTCAATTCACAATTGAAGTATACCTTTAGGATGAATCTCAATGAAAGAAATGTAGCATACTTTAAGGCTGAACATCCTTATAGTTATGAAATATTATAAAACCAATTCATCCAAATAGCTTCATCATTTCACATATAGAAGCTGATTTTTTTGAAAGGATCAACTTCATCCCTCCCCTCGACTTTGAACTCAGACAGTCAGACATAAAGATGAAATATCTTTATATCTCCTCTAAATCCTCATTGGCAAACATCACAGTGAGCAAGCCGTACGACAAACATCAGAAAAAAGCACACACACATAGTCCCCAAATCTACTCTAAGAGTACTAGTGCATCTAAGGGGATATGTAAGGAGAGCAAAAGTACGCAGCCAACATCCATGGCTTGTTTGTAATGCACTTAAAAAAGACATATCCAACAACAACAACAGCATCGATATGCGTCGCTGAAAAATCATCCTCGCCATTGCATGAATACTTAAGACGTCGACAAGAACAACGGCAAACAATACTTAAAGGCGTTAGAGTAGAGCGAAAAAAGGAGAAAGATACCGGAAAGTAAACACTCACACAAACACACACACGCACACACTTATGTTGCTACAAATCAAACATGTTGGCAAACACACACGTACGTGTGCTCTCTTAGGCAACCGGAACAGGAAACATGACAGCAAAGTATTCTTAATAACAGCAAATGTGGAAATTTGGCAAAGATTATAAATTCGAACCAAAAAAAAAGAGAAAAAAACTGATGTTGACAACAAATTTTAAGTTACAACAATAACATAAGTGATACATATAGGAACAGTAAAATGGGTCGTGCTAATTGCTAATAATTTAAACAAATACAAATAATTTTAAGTAAATTATTGTATCAATTGTATTCTACGGGAGCAGTTTTCATTGGGACTATTATCAATATCAATATAAAAAAAGAAAAACAAATTGCATGACAATCCACAACAATTTATGAGCGGGTTGCACCACCCTGGACATTTATTTTTATTTTTTGTTTTCTCTAAAAATCCTCTATAATTTAAAGAATATTCATGTCGATTATGCACGCCGACGGATGGCTGCGGATCGGATTTTTTCCGCAGTTGAGTATTTTGGTATTATATAAGCCGATGGTAATGCCGTTGCGGAAAAATTCGTATTATGTATTCCTCATGCGACTCACTTCACATACAAAAATATCCGACAGAAAATCATCGCTGATTTGATGCGGATAAAGTACTTTTTGGTTGTTTTTTTATTTGTTTTAATTTCTAATGGAAGCTAAGAGGTAAGATGAGAAAAAATTAAATGTAAATGTTAAATGATTTGTTTTTTTTTGTATTGCCACTTTTTTCTTCCACTAACATTATAAAATGTTAGAATTTCAATTATTTTATTTAATTTCAAATCTAAGAATATGTCAGCGCACTTTATTGGTTACTTTTGTTTGTCATTTGCTTATAAATGTCAATTTGACAGCTGTAATGTAATATCGACTTTATATTGGTAATGCAGTCATCCGACGGATTACATAATACAATTTTCCTCACAAAGTGAGTCGAGTGTGGATCGAGTCAATCCGATCCGCAGCAAATCCGTCGGCGTGCATAATCGACATGATTATAAGCGCATAAAGTAAATCACGTTATTTCGGAAATTGTTTTTTTTAGAAATTGGCGCGGCAGAGTACACGCAAAGCAGTACATTTTTTACGCTTTCGCTTATTTAAGGTCCTGTTCAAATCTTTTTTTTTTTGATAATTCATGTTTAAACAGCTGCCATTTGCAAACATTTTTGCAGAAAAAATAACATTCCTGAATATGAAAAAATGTTTGAAATTTTCAGATGATTTCTAGCGGAGGAAACATGCACACCACTAACAAGGGTTTCCACAACATGGTCACATTTGACGGACCATATCACCACCATTTTGCAACTTTTCAATTTTTTTATAATTTTTAATCGCAGCCCACTGTACTTTGACTGGACACAAGTCAATCTTCGACGACGTTGATATATTAGAGCAAGAGAGAAACTACGCGAGACGATATACTTTAAATATAAATATTTATATTTTTGTATTTCGTTTGAATTTATGTGTATTTGTATAGATCCCTGAGGATGACCAACGACGTTGGTCGAAATATCGGAAAATATAAATAAAGATAACAAATTAAAAAATTTTTAATTTTTACTAAGTTTCATAATTGCCGAAAGATAAAAATTAATTTTTATGTCCATTTTTTGTTTGTGTTATGATACATAGATCTCAAAATTTTGTGTGCGAGGCCTAAAAATTAATTTTTTGTGGGCATTGAGACATACTGATTCATACGAACAATTTTTCTGGATAACTTTATTTTACGCAAATGCCAATTTTCGTCGAAGTTACCTTTAGGATAAGTACTCTCATATTATTATATATTTATATATTATTATAAATATTAGGCTGTTTTTCTTTAAGACTGTATAAGGAAGCTGCGATAGCAAAAATTTAAGTCAAAATAAAAAAATATGTTGTGTGTGTGAAAACAAATTTGGAAAAATTAATTTTGTGTTAAAAATGTTAGACTTAGTCTGTATAAAATACAGTGTAAGTCAAATTTATGGTTATCGTGGCTAAGTCAAAAAAAGTGAACACAAAAGATTTCTGTTTGAAAATTTGTGTCGATGCAAATATTTATATTTTAGTTGGCGTCAATATGAATTTTTTTTTGTATTTTGAGTGCAAAATTAACTTTTATAAACGTTCTTGTTATCGCAGCTTCTTATCCCGACTTAAGGAAAAAAGTCCTATTACTAACTAAGAAATTTTTAATTATTCAGTTGATGGCTACAAATGTTGTGAACTCCACTCTTACATAGAAACAGTGGCTTGTGAACAGTATCCAGAATTGAATTGAATTGAAGAATTGTAAAAAAAATATTTTTTTTTTTGAAAAAATATATTTTGCTGGCACGGAAAAATATCGAAAAATAAAAACAATATTATAAAAATATTTTTTAAAAGAAAATATTCCAACGAAGAAAACAATATCTATAATAGGATATCTATGGATATATGTAGAAAATATATTTTGCAGGCACAAAAAAAATATCAAAAATATTATAAAAAATTTTTAATAGATAATATTCCTACGAAGAAAACAACATCAATATGTAGTATATCTCTGGATATATGTAGAAGTTATGATACTTTTTGTAGACTCAAAAGATTTTTTAATAAAATCATATTTTTTTAATTTTTGGGGAAATAGCGTGAAAAACTGTTTTACAAAATGGATAAAAGCATATTCTGCTTTATTTCATAATGGCTGGAATGAAAACAGGTTGACTTAAGTAATGAAATTTCAATTTTTTAGAAAGTTGTTGCTTAAATTGATGTAGTCATACGTAAATACGACATATACCTTTACAAGAAGGTCCATTTATTTATATCTAAATGCCATGTTTTCTTCGTTAAAATGCGAGCTATTACATAATAAAAGAAAATATTATTTAATCTAATTTGTGAAGTTAAATCGCACTTTTTATAAAAAAAATAAAAAATTATAATTTTATTAAAAAATTCATTTGTGCCTACAAAGTGTGTCATAACTTGTAAATTTATTCATAGATCTTTTGCGTTTCGATAACTTTTTCTGAGTTAGCATATTAGCTTTAAAAATATGAAAGAAAACTTTTTCCGATATGATATGATACTTTTGTAGACTCAAAAGATTTTTTAATAAAATCATATCATTTTTTAATTTTTGGTGAAATAGCGCGAAAACTGTTTTACAAAATAAATAAAAGCATATTCTACTTTATTCCATAATGGCTGGAGTGAAAACAGGCCGAGTTAAGTAATAAAATTAAAATTTTTTAGAAAAATGTTGCTTAAAATGATTTAGTAATACGTAAAGATGACATATACTTCTACAAGAAGGTCCATTTATTTATATCCAAATGCCATATTTTCTTCGTTAAAATGCCAGCTATTACATAACAAAAAAAAATATTATTTAATCTAATTTGTGAAGTTAAATCGCGCTTTTTATATAAAAAAATAAAAAATCATAATTATATTAACAAATTCATTTGTGTCTACAAAGTGTGTCATAACTTCTAAATTTATCCATAGATCGTTACGACATTATTTTCTGGGTTAGCATATTAGCTTTAAAAATATGAAAGAAAACATTTTCCGATTATTTCTTCTAATTATGATTTTATTTTTCGTGTCAGCAAAAAAAAATATTTTTTTTTAATTATTTGGAGATTGGTCCTGTTTCTATGTGAAAGTGAAGTTCGCCACATTTGTAGCCATCATAAATACCTTCAATTAGACATATAAACGGGTGTGATTGGTCATGTATTCCCAAAACGAGAGTACAAATCTTAAAGGTTCCTTCGGCGAATATTTGTAAATAAATTTGCATTCTATAAAATATATCTTGAGCCAGGACAATATCCCAGTTCAAATAAAATATTGATTTACTGACCAAAATAAAACAAACGAACAAAATAATGAAATTTGTAATTTCAGTAAAAATATTATCCATAAATTTTAAATATCGTTTTTAAAAAGTCAAAAGAAATATGCCTTTTAGAAAGTCCTTCGGAAAAGTTTTTGTTGTTACTTTTTCTGCTAGACTTTCCATAGCAATCTCTTAACGACTGTAATTATGTAAATAAATTTCAAAAATTTAAATTTTTCTTTGATCTCTAAGAATATTTTGAAGTCTTTAAAAATGAATGATTCAAAAAGATTCGAACATTTGTATAGATTTAGATCTGTTGATTAGTAATGAAAATACCAAATTATTCCCAAATTCTGCAACAGTTCAAAAATCTTTTTAAATTTTTTTTCCGACCCACTCTAATGAATCTCCATAATACATTCATAATAGCAAATCTAAACAAAAACATACGAAATTTCCAAGAGAATCATAAATTGAAAATCTTACATCGAACATAAGTAAAATATTTTCAAAGATTTTGTTATCTTCCATCCTGCTGCCTGCCTGTTCGTGTATTATTTCACAGGACTACAGTCATTGTTGAGATGAAAGAGCTGTGAACTGTGAAGTAAGCATCACCTTGCAGATGACGTGCAGAATATTATAAAATATTAAAAAAAGGAGTTCAATCGTATTGTAAAACGGGGAGCTTCACGATAAAAAGGGGATGATAAATTTAAATTACTAAAACAATTCAATACTTTAAAATATACGATATGTTGGGAATTGTTGTAATTTTGAAGAAATTTGTTTTATGTGTCTTAATATCTTAATAAACATTATTTATCTATATTTATCCATAGATCTTGAACATGTAAACATTATTTTTTGGGTTATAATGATAGCTAATTAAAAATTGAAAATGATAATATTTTCCAGTTTATTTTCCATTTTTTATCGTGCCAGAAAAAAATCAGAAAGTGAAATTCGCAACATTTGTAGCCATCATAATTGCCTTTAATTGAACATGAAGTCCATTTACTTCAGTGATAGTACAATAACTAAAGGAAACAGAAATATTAGTAAGAAATTAAACAACATATCCATAAATTATAATTATTAATTTGTTGATTTTATGACTCGGAATTCCTCAATACCAACAATAAATTCATATATTAAAATCTGTGTTAATTTCTTCAAAAATAGTTTCGAAAGCATCAAACCCTTCATTTAATTTAAAATTTCTATTTTGTCTTAAAGTTCTCATTTCGACGAACAAAAAGTTAATTTTGTTGGTGAGTTGAGGAAATCTGGCCATTAAAGTTTTCGATTTTACTATCACGTAGCTAAATTGTCCATACCCTACCACACTTCCATCAAAAAACACAGCAATTGTTCTTGTAACACAAACAAAGGGGAGAGGTTGGTCTTTTTTGTTTCAACACAAAAAGGGGTTAAACAACGCCATTGCCAACACTATTTATGATGTGAGCTGCGTGGAAACTGCCAAATGACACCTTTGCATGTTGGTACGCCTGCAACTGGCGGCAATCAAAGCAAACTCAAACAATAGCCAAAGCACGACAATGTCACTTGTCTATCTTCAAAAAAAAAGAAAGCGACATCTACCAACCAACCCCCAAAGTACTCAACAAAAATTTAACATCTGTGTTAGATTGTATTGCGAAAGAGGAAAAACTTTTCTTTAGCTCCGAAAGTAGTTAATTTCTTATTTTACTTGAAAATTCCCCTAAACCCCACCGCCCCTCTTTCAAATTCCAAGAAGGCGAAACAACAGGGAAAAGAAGAAGACGAAAAGGCCAGACTAAAAGGGTGCCATACAGAGTTGTTAAAGTGTAAATTATAAGGAGCGTGTTATGTAAGTGCTGGCTGACTTTGGCGAGGACGACGACGACGACAATATTGTGGTAACAGTTATAAAGGGAGGGACGGACTTGTTTCCAAGAAATGCTGTTTTACTTTACACAATTTTGGAGGAGCTATTGTGGCGCTGTTGGGGGTGGGGGTGAGAGTGCTGTCGTTCATTGCTCCTGGTGTTTTAATATTTGTTTTTGACAGTTTGCGTGTGTCAAAACTTCAAATACTATGGCTTGAGAGACTGCGACTGAGTTGGAGCGTGTGCTTTTTTCTTGTCTATATATTTCGTTTATATTGCTTTAGCGCAAATCCCCCACAAAAATGGAGAGGACGTGACTGGAATTCATCAAAGCGAAAGGATATTTGACACATAAATATTGTAATTGAACTTTTATGGTTTGTTTTGTTGTTGTGTTTTTTTCTTCTGCTTTTTTATCATTTTCTGGAAATCGTAGGGCAAGTCAGCGGCACAACATAAATAAGGCCTTTGTGTGGGTTGGGTTGGAAACGCACCTTAATTTATGCTTTAGATTTTATGAGTCTTTACTGGCCGCAAAGTATGCAGTGAAATATCCAATAGACTGTTCTGAGGTAAACGCCTAAAATCGGGCAAAGTAAATAAACACAATGTTGGACTAAATAAGGAAAGTCCATTTGTAAGATATTTGCTTAACTTAAATCCACACAAAAGTATAAAACAAAATTGAAAAAAAAACAAAAGATTAACACATTGTTAGATTGAATGTAGACAAGGGATTTTCAAATGAAATCCCCCAAAAATATGCAATTAAATTTGAAATTTTGCTACAAATATTTTTTGTAATTTTATAGATGGAAACAATAAAAATAAACACAAAAATGGACTAAATAAGGAAAGTCCGTTGTTAAAGTTAATTATTTAAATTAAATCAACCCAAAAAATAGGCGAGGAAATTTAGAAAAAGATTTAGAAAAGAGATTTTGAAATGAAATCTCCAAAAATATGCAATTAAATTGGAAATTTTGCTACAAATATTTTTTTAATTTTAATTGTTGGAAAAATGGTCTAAATAAGGAAAGTCCACTGGTAAGATATTTATTTAACACGAAACCCCCAAATGTATACAATAAAATTGAGAAAAAACACGATTTTTAATAAAATTAAAAAGGAATAAAAATCCATAAAAATTCTGTATGCTGATTTTATGAATCAAATATGTTTTGGGACCAAATTTTTAATTTTTTGTTTTATATTAATTATTTGTTAAATTAAATTCTTACTACAACGGATGCAGCTAGAAACAAGTAAAAACGGAGTTAAGTTCGGCCTGGCCGAACTTTATATACCCTCCACCATGGATTGCATTCCACAGAGGTTGTCAGTTTTCGTAGAAGTGCAGAAATATTACAGGAAAATATATATTTTCTTAATATAGCCAAACCAAAACTAATACAAATATTGAAAATATAATTGTATAAATAAATATAATATTTTAATTATTTCAAACCATTATTTATTTCAAATCAAAAAAAAATATTCTTATATTTATATTTTCAAATTTCCATAAATATTGGAAGATAGTTGGTGCTACAGTTGGTTATATTTCCATTCTATTTTAATTTAAAAAGTATAAATTTTGAAAATCCATTATCAGACGTACATGTGCAAAGTGCAAAATAACCTAACTTCATGATTCACCCAATTTTTGCCGTAAAAGGAAAAGTACGAATTTGAAAAAAAAAAAACTTTTTATTTTGCGTGTCTATGTAGTCAGAGGAATGTATACACCGAATTCCTTGATTCCAGCTGCGCCCATTTAGCAGGTACCATTTTTACCCGCTTGACATTTCTACGAAATTAGAATTTCATCATTCTAGCTGTAGTCGTTTAGTTGGTACTATTTTTATCCCTCTGTACCATTGTATCCCTTGAAAGTACGAATTTCGAAAAATCCGTTTATTTTCCTTGTCTACGCAGTCAGAGGAATGTATACTCCGAATTTCATGACTCTAGCCGCGGTCATTTGATTGGTACTTTTTTATCCCCTTTTTTCTTTTTTACCCCAAAAGTATGAATTTCGAAAAATCTGTGTATTTGATGTGTCTACGCAATCAGAGGAATGTATACACCGAATTTCATGACTCTAGCTGTGGTCATTTGATTTTTTATCCCCTTTTTTCTTTTTAACCCCAAAAAGTATGAATTTCGTAAAATCTGTGTATTTAAAATGTTTTTATCCCTCTGTACCATTGCATCCCTTCAAAGTACGAATTTCGAAAAATCCGTTTATTTTCAGTGCCTACGCAGTCAGAGGAATGTATACACCGAATTCCATGATTCCAGCTGCGCCCATTTAGTAGGTACCATTTTTACCCCCTTGACATTTCTACGAAATTAGAATTTCGTCATTCTAGCTGAAGGCGTTTAGTTGGTACTATTTTTATCCCTCTGTACCATTGCATCCTTTGAAAGTACGAATTTCGAAAAATCCGTTTATTTTCCGTGTCTACGCAGTCAGAGGAATGTATACTCCGAATTTCATGACTCTAGCCGCGGTCATTTGATTGGTACTTTTTTATCCCCT
The DNA here is from genome assembly GCA_947397865.1 of Polietes domitor. Lineage (NCBI taxonomy): Eukaryota > Metazoa > Arthropoda > Insecta > Diptera > Muscidae > Polietes > Polietes domitor. The sequence continues at coordinate 33,888,508 of OX377619.1, read as the reverse complement.
TTTTTCTTTTTTACCCCAAAAGTATGAATTTCGAAAAATCTGTGTATTTGATGTGTCTACGCAATCAGAGGAATGTATACACCGAATTTCATTATTCCAGGTGTAGCCGTTTGGTTGGTACCATTTTTATCCCTCCGTACCCATTGTATCCCTTGAAAGTACGAATTTGGAAAAAACCCTTTTAGTTGTTATGTCTACGTATTCAAAGGAATGTATACTCCGAATTTCATGACTCTAGCTGCGGTCATTTGGTTGGTACTATTTTTATCCCCTTTTTCTATTTTGACGCCAAAAAGTACGAATTTCGAAATATCAGTTTATTTTACTTGTCTATGCAATCAGAGGAATGTATACTCCGAATTTCATGACTCTGGCAGCGGTCATTTGATTGGTACTATTTTTATCCCCTGTTTTCATTTTAACCCCAAAAAGTACGAATTTAAAAAAATCCGTGTATTTTACTTGTCTATGCAATCAGAGGAATGTATACACCGCATTGCATTATTCTAGGTACAGCCGTTTGGTTGGCACAATTTTTTATCCTTTTATATTATGTATCTACTCAATTAGAGGTAGGTGCACACCGAATATCGTGTTTCTAGCTGTTGTCGTTTAATATGTACCATTTTTATCCCTTTTTTGCCCCATTTCACCCCCTACAAATAGGAATCACTTTACGTTTTGCTATAAGGGGAATGCGCATACCAAATATCAAGCAAATATAAACAGACATATTCAAAAACCATGCTTAAATACGCTAAAATATTAGGGATTATTATGGGTATTTTTAGTCCTTGTGAGGGAAAAATTTTTCCCTTTGCGCCGATTTCGCCCCATTTCAATCCCAACCGATCTGCGACTATAAGACGCATTTATGGAAAATTTGAACGTTCTAGCTTCTTTCGTTTAGATGCTAGCGTACTTATAACAGACGGACATGGCTAGATCGTCTTAGAATTTGATGACGATTAAGAATATATATACTTTATAGGGTCTCAGGTCGATATTTCAAGGTGTTACAAACGGAATGACAAAGTTAGTATATCCCCATCCTGGAGGTGGAGGGTACAAAGATAGACCTCTAACCTATTTTTCGATGGTAGAGGTATTGAAACGTCAGTATATTGAGCATTAAATAATTTATAATGTGCAAATTTTTCCTACCCCCTCAACGTTTCTGTGGTAATTTCAATTACTGAAATGAAACCATTAAATCTGCTTAAACGTTTCCTCTTTTGCATTTGTTTTTTGCCCAGACACTCACTTTCTCGTTTTTGTTCCAAACAAACAAAAAATATCCCTACATCCAATTATACAATACAAATCGATTTTCCGCTGATGAATAAGCATTAAATAGCTGACAAAAGTCTTTTTCAATTGTACAGTTTAAAATATCAATTGATATACACTCAAATACACGCACACAATTGCATTTGTGGTTTTTGGTCACTTTTATGTAACGCTATTAATTGAAGTGATTCAACTTCATTAATATCGAGCAAACTTCGTTAGAGTCGACGGTGGGAATCGATGGGGTGGGAGCGTGGACGGAAAATAATTTAAAATCACTTTAAGTTGAGCCACCCATAGTTTGTTGAACTAATGAACAGAAAGCCCTTAAGGTAGGCGGTGTTTTAATGGATTTTTGACAGGAGCCAGGAAATTGAAAGGATGGTGCAGGACAGCCAGCCATAATAAGAGCAAACAGTGGAAGCAGCTCAAGTTGATAATGTAAGCTCATGTAAACTGAGCATTTACTTGTTTGATATTAATTAAGTGGAAGATGTCAATATTTAATGCTGTAATTAAAACTTGTGCAAAACTTAGGGAGGAATATATATATAAAAGAGAACTTTGCAAAAATATATGGATCACAAAGAGAAGATATAAAATTGATAATTATTGTAGAAGCGATTAAGCGGAAAGTAAACAATATTTTTATATTTTCGCCATAATTCATCATGTATTCTAATTTAAAATCGTAAATGACCCACCCTTTATATTAAAAACTGCTCTTAGTGCTTTGAAATTATCATCAAATTATTTCATAATTTGGTTTGTTGACTTTTACTTACAAACATATTCCACGACGGCTCCTAAAAGTATGCAATACAATAATTTTCAAGTTGCGCCGGTAGTTCCCTTAATAAACCTAGAATAATGCCATGTTTTCCCTTCTCATTGTTTTATGCACTAATTTCTAGGGAAATTATTTAGAAGAAAAAAATAAACTTCCACTTTAAATTTTCTCAGAAAATTGTCATCATATTTCTTTGTTGACAAGCTTTTATTTTAGGTCTTGCTAAAATTACATCCTCAATTTATTCCATCTACTTCTTTGTTTTCTTTTGTCTGGCATTTTCCATCTTAATGATGTTTTGACAACAATCTGGAAGGGAGACTGCTTACTCCTTTAACTACAAGTTGCTTACATTCACTTCACACGCTCGTGCATAGAGCGTCAGTCCCATTTTCTATTCTCTCCCTCGCCTAGATTTTTTTTGTAATTATCCTATTCCGCTGTAGACATGTTCACAGGCCCCACTTACTGGCACTTACTTACATGGAGGAAGCCGAGGACATAACCAGGCACAGGACATAACCAGGCCTTGTGCTTTCTGTGCGCTAAGCTTATTGATTTTTGTTGCTTTTGTTTTAAGGGGGGAGGCCGAAGCATATCCTTATTTTTCAATTTACCCCAACTTTGTTTTTCCCTGCAACAAGCGAAGGGTTGCCTTGTCTCATCATTTGCTGCCGTTGCAGTTGCTTGTTCGCTGGTTCTTAATCCTTACAGTTTAACTGCAGGACAACGACACACAACTCTTCTATGGATCCTTATTTACTGTTAAGTATTATTATACTTTAACAACGAATTTATTACAGCAAAATGACAATCCTGAACAACAACAGAGGGTGAGAAATGCTGCATTCTACTGTATATAATCCTGGCAACTGACGTCTTTGTCTTTTACGATTTTCGCTTCCAGTTTTAGTGCCACGAATGGGGTGGTCGTTCACAGAGTATAGCTTTCATTAGTTGATTTACTGTTTTTTCTAATTCATTGCATTTTAATGGCTTAAGTGAAATTTTAGGAGCTTAAGAGTAAATTAAAAGTGCACAAATGGCGAACACAGGGGTGTGATAAATGGTCAGAGAAATGGAAAAATGGGTAAATGACAAAGAAGCAGTGGGATAGTAGCAGGGAAAACCAGGGATGTTATTATAGAGGAAACGTAGGCAATACTTTTTGCGATTGATATGAGCCTGAAGGTAGGCAAAAAAGTATTTTCGCTTAAAGTCTATCGAGTTGACACAAGGAAAAGAAGGAGGGGATAGGAAAAGAATACGACTAAGTGAACAAATTTTAAACATTTTTGTCATTGACATGAGCCTAAAGGTTGGCTATGGAAAAAAGCTTTTTCTCTAAAACTCTATCGATTTGATACGAGGAAAAGGAGTAAGTGATTTTTTAAATATAAAAAAACTATTTCCACAAAATCTTCAATTTTATATACTTTATAAATTTGTGATTACGAGGTACACTAACTTAAAAGGCCACAACTTCTATATTTATCCATGGATTGTTTTATATATTTATATATATATTTTTTATATATTATATATATTTATATATATATTTTATATATTTTTGTTAATTTTTTCCTGAATTTTTGTCAGTTTCAGTTAAAAAAATATTTTTTTTCTCATTTTCTTCCTGATTTTTTTCCCAGTTTCTGACCTTTCTGTAAAAATTATTTTTCTCTATTTTTTCCTAAATTTTTGTCAGTTTCTGACTATTTTTTAAATTATTTTTCTCAATTTTTCCTGAATTTTTGTCAGTTTCCGACTTAAAAATTTTTTTTTCTTTATTCTTTTTCTACTGATTTTTTTTTCAGTTTCTGACTTTTTAATAAAAATTATTTTTCTTTACTTTTTTTTAATTCTTTGACAGTTTCTGATTATTTTGTAAAAAACATTTTTCTCTATTTTTTCCTGATTTTTTTTCCCAGTTTCTGGCCTTTCTGTAAAAATTAATTTTCTCTATTTTTTCTTAAATTTTTGTCAGTTTCTGACTATTTTTTAAAAATTATTTTTCTCAACTTTTCTTGAATTTTTGTTAGTTTCCGACCTTTTTTAAAAAAATATTTTTCTTTTTTCCCTGCATTTTTTGTCAGTTTCTGACTTTTTTGTAAAAATTATTTTTCTCTATTTTTTTTCCGAAATTTTTTTCAGTTTCTGATTATTTTGTAAAAAATATTTTTCTCTATTTTTTCCTGAATTTTTTGTCAGTGTCTGATTATTTTGTAAAAATTATTTTTCTCTATTTTTCCCTAAATTTTTGTCAGTTTTTGACTATTTTTTAATTATTTTTCTCAACGTTTCCTGAATTTGTGTCAGTTTCCGAATTTTTTAAAAAAATATATAATTTCTTTATTCTTTTTTCCGCTGATTTTTTGGTCAGTTTCTGACTTTTTTGTAAAAATTATTTTTCTCTGAATTTTTTGTCAGTTTCTGACTTTTTTGTAGAAATTATTTTTCTCTATTTTTCCTAAATTTGTGTCTGTTTCTGACTTTTTGCAAAAATTATGTTTCTCTATTCGTTGTAGTCCACATAAATGTATTGACTATTGGTGCTTATTTAGCATGGAAGAAATAATTTTTTTCTCCAACTTAGTAATTTATTTTGTTGTGTGCCGTGGCAAAATTATAATTAAATTTTTATTTTTTTTATTTAAAATAAGATTTTTTTCGAAAAAAAATCAAAAAAAGGAAAAAATGGAAAAATAATAATAATAATAAAAAATAAATAAAATACATTAAAAATAATTTTATTTTATTTTATAAATTTTTATTATTAAATATATTTTATAGAATGCAAATTTAGTTAAAAATGTAATAGTGATATTTATTACTTTAAAAGAATATTATTTTTTTTTTCAATACTTTGGAGACTTCCTAAACACTGCTGCTACGTGAAAGTGAAAATCCCTACATTTGTAGCCTTTAATATTATAATAAATATTTTATATATATATATATAATTGTCGTTACATAGTGGAACATAAGACCTTAATAACCGTTAATCAAGCATATAAATGGGTGTGATCGGACTTCAAAATAATAGTAGATATGTTAAAGGTCCTTCGGCCGTTTTTTAGTAAAAAAAAAATAATAAAAAATATTAAAAAAATTTTAAATTTAACTCGAACAATGACCTTTATGCTAACCTTTTGCGTTTTCATTTAGTAGAATATGGAGAATATTTCAAAAGCAATTACATCTCTAGCAGCTGCTCGGACCAACCAAATGTGTTTTATTTCCTTCTTTTGTTTTGAGTCAAGATAATAGTTTTTTATCCACATTCCAGAGACCAATTCCTATTCAAAACCTAGTCGACCACCCCCTGTCGCATACAATTATCTTGCCGAGCAACATATTTGTTTTATTAACCTTTTACTGTCATTTATTAAAAATCTTTATCGTCGTGTTTCTATGGAAACATATCAAATTTCAATCATATTAAATTGTGTCATAATATGAAATCCAGTGATTTCTTTACAATAGAATTACCAAGGAATCACATTTTTTCGTTTTTGTTGCAGAGTGTCGACAAGTTATAAAAATCACTCAACATGCGATTAATGCGTCTCCCCTCCACTCACCCATCTCTGCACAACTACTCTTGCCATTGGAGTCAGTCGGAGGCAACTTCATCGGGGCACATGTGATGCTTGTCGCATCACTTTTCATGTCATCGCTGCGGAGTCATAAAATTGCGCATATGATGCCAGGAGACACGCTCAGCCACCATTCAATGACTTGGACGACACATACTCACGATGTGTGATGGGTGTGCAGCAACAATTGTTCGTTGCAGTCAGTCACCTCCACTTTCCACAGTGTCCGAGGTGTTGTTGCAATGAAGACATTTTGCCTGGTTCATGGCAGACGGACAGCTGTGAGGTGTCAAATTGCAATAAAACGGAGACTAACTATTTGTAGCCAAAGAAGCCAAAGCAAGATGAAACACCAGCAGTGAACTAAAGTGTGAAATGGAATGACTGACATTTAAGTAATGAAATGACCAACTTGACTGACTGCTGGTGGCTTTACGGGACGACGACGATGGCGATAACGCGCCAAACAATACCCCAGCAACATAACACATGCTAACCGATTGGTTGTGGCGACCATAAAAATTGTTGACAACATTTTTAAACGTGTACAAATGAATTGCGTACCTTTTTCTGACACCCTGTGTATGATGATGATAGGTGAGAAAATGGGTTACTTAAATAACTCTTTATTCCCAAGTCATTTGGGGAAAGATGACTTAGTTTGAACTCAAGGTGACCCAGATTTTATAATAGTCGCAGGAGATTTCAGAGATTTATTGATATTTTCTGCTGCAGCGATATGATAAAAGGTCAACTATACTTAAAAAGGAATCTGAAATTTTTTCTTGTAACCAAAATATCTCTTAAACTAATTGAACACATATGTAAGTAATTTAAATTCTGTAGGTCTTCATGAGTACTATAATTGTGTCAACAATGCATGTCAAATTACGTGTAGATAGCTCTTCCGTTCAAAATTTGCGGAATTAATACCAAAAAAAAATAATCGCCCAAAAAAACAAAAAAATTGTCAAAAATATGAAAAAAATACCCAAATGACGCGAAATGAAATTACGCCCAAAAATAAAAAAATAAAAATTGGGTAATTTTTCATGTAAAATATCGCCCAAAAATTTGATTAATGTTTAATGGCGACATGGAAAATCGCCCAAAAATAATGAAAAATGTCCAAATTAGCAAAAACAAAAACGAAAATGAGAAAATTAAATTATACCCAAAAATAAATGTAAAATACTCCAAAAAAATTAAAAATCGCCCAAATATGACCCAAAGGCGGATACGCGGGAAAAAGGTTTTCAGTTATCAATATAAAATGTTGCTCAAAATTAAATACAAAATTACACAAATTAAAATGAAAATGAAAATCGTCAAAAATTGTATCACTCTTACTTTATATGAAAAAATTAAGCAAATAAATGAAAAATGTGGAAATGCAAAATCACCCAAATAAAAATTTAAATTCGCCCAAAATATTTGATCATTTTTCATATGGAAAATCATCCAAAAATGTACTAATTTTTAATATAAAAAATCGCCCAAAAATATATTTCATCTATTAAGTATCCAAATGTATTTTTAAATTTTATGTAAAAATCGCCCAAATATTTAATATTAAAAATTGCCCAATGATAGATCGAAAAATTGATCAAAATCAAATTATGTCCAAAATTAAATGTGATTATTCATTCCCAAATAAAAAATAGCAAATAATTGGGTTATTTTTCATATGCCCAAAAAATAAACGCAAAATCGCTCAAATGAAATTATATGAAAAATCATCAAAATTTTTACTAATTTTAAAGATGAAAATCAAAAAAATGGGCCAAAACATGAAAACTTAAACATTATTATGCCCAGAAGTAAATGCAAAATCACCCAAAATTAAAAAAAAGGAATATCGTCCAAAAAATTGGGTCATTTTTCATTCGAAAAATCGACCAATAATGGGTCAAAATAAATAAATAAAAATACATAATCACAATTAAAAATTGCCCAAAAAATGGATGACAAATTAAAAGAGTGATGAATCGCCCAAAATGTTGACTAATGTTTCATTTGAAAAATCACCCAAAAATGTATATTATCTATTGTTATCAAAAATTGTGTTCAAAAATAAATACAAAATCACCCAAATGAAAATTCGCTCAAAAATTGGAACTATTTTTCAAATGAAAAAGCGTCCAAAAATTTGACTAAATGAAAATCAAACAATGGGCCGAAAACATGAAAAATGACTAGAAATGAAATTATGCCAAAAAATAAATGTAAATTCAACCAAATAAAAAAATATAATCGCCCAAAAATTTGACTAATTTTTAAAAAGAAAAAAAAGTCCAAAATTGTATCTCATATATGCTCCAAAGCAGAGTAAAGGTATTCTTCGTTGCCGGCCTTTGACCAGGCTTAAGGATTTCTACTCTGGGTATGTCTGAGTAAAGCGTTTCAGGGTTGCATTTATGAAAAATCGACGAAGAGGGTCATTTTTCATAATTGAATTTATGAAATAACAACCAATGGACGTTATTTCATATGGAAAATCGCCCAAAAATGGATAAAAAAGTGAAAAATGAATCGAAACGAAATTATGTCTAAAATAAATGTAAATTCACCCAGGTAAAAATTTAAAACGCCCCAAAAAAATTGTCCAAAAATATATATCATATATGCTCCAAAGCAGAGTAAAGGTGTTCTTCGTTGCCGTCCTTTGTATCGACCCTGCAAATATGAAATATTGCTCAAAAAATTGAATAAATACTTCATTTTTTGGTTGATTTTTTTCATATGAAAAATCGCTCATTTTGTATGATATTTGGCAATTTTTTTTCATATTTTTGGGCGATTTTTAATTAGACGACCACCATTATGAAATATCTCCCAATGGGTTTTTGGATGAGACATTACCTAATAGTTATGAAAAAGGTCCCAATTTTTTGGCCGATTATTCATATGAAATATTTGTGTATAGGTTTCAGTGGGGCAATTGTTCATATGTTTTTGAGGCGATTTTTCGTAGCCCCTTTATTTAATAATGTTGATTCGAATTTACTTGATTGGATAGAAAATAAATTAAAATTTATAGTTTAAATGAAGCAGTGAAAGCTTTATTGATTAAATTTTACTTGATCAAGCAAAATTTTAAATTTAATAAAGACATTGGAACTTTATTCGATTTTTCATGGAATTCAATATACTTATTTTTGAGTGCAGGGTAGCTCGAATTACAATATCGTACACTTATTAAAATTCAAGACAACTGAGAGTCAGACCATATCCATGCTTCAGCTCCATTTAGACCGCAAATTCAATTAGTTTGGATGACATGTGTCTGAAAGCAATAACAATCTAAAGATAAATATTTAATTTCATTGCTGTTAAACTTTAGAACCGAGCTACCGAGCGCGTAGGTGCAAATACTCTAAAAACGGCCAACATTTCACATTCTTCGGAGATAACATTACAACATCTCCGTTGCTGCGGACAGTTGCCTGTCACAATGACTGAGGCAGGAACTAATCTCCTTAGATTTCATAAGAAGGCCATTGTCTACGTTAAATACAGAACTCCTCCCCCCAACCTTAACTTCCTTGTCATTGTATCTTTGACTATAAAATTTAATCCAAATAATAACATGTTGCAGGTTGGCTGATTTCACGTGTATGCCAACGTATCACGTTGACATTCAGGAGACATCTATTGTTTCGTATTACTTGTTATGTGCTCGACGACAACGACAGCACAACAATTGATATAAAGAGCTAGCTGCCCTGCCACGAATTCGCAAGTACTTGCAACAGCGGATGCACGGATGCCCAAGAATGGTTTAATAATAAACCGACGACAGAGGCGGGATTTCAATGCGGAAAAGAGTCGCCGAAAATTGCAGTCAAGCGTAAGAATGCTAAAGAACCGCAGAAAATTATCCGTGAATGGCATAGCAAACAGTTGAGTGAATGGAACGGAGAAAACGTACAACAAATTGGGAATGGCAAAGGCAAGGAAACAGAAAAACAAAGGACAATGTTGAGAAACTCCTTAACCACTCACGCTGTTTCGCTAATAGTCGTCTGCAGGAATTACTTTTCATTTGTATGAGTGGCGGGCTATGGTTGACACAAAAAGGAGTTGCTGGTACACCTTCCACCCCCAAACAGGCCGCTTCAAACATTTGCACCTGTATAAGGTCTATATATACATATATATTCGAATGAAGTTGGGGCTGACTTGGGGACACTTGTGAAAGTTATAAATACCTCAAAAGTTCATTTGTCAATCCTTATGCTGGAGAGGGTAGTATTCCCCCCCCCCCCTTCGGAGTATGCTAGTGGAGGGCTTATTTAATGAATGGCAAACGAACAGAAAACAGTTGTAATTTCTGTGCTGCTCAAGGTAGGGCGTCAATTTCACAAAGGCCACACATGATATGCGGGAAAAAGTAATAACCATAATGACAAATACAAATATGCATATGAATATGAATATGACTGAGAATGAATAGTTATTACCCCTTCATTTTTTTTTCAATTTAATTTGTAAATTGAATTTCGCAAGGAAAGGCAGGACCCTTTGCTGTAAGGATACCCTTAAAGTTCTGGGGAGTTCACAAAATTATTTCACAAACAGTTTGCTTGCTCAATACTCACAGTTCAAATACCTTTTGGCTTTCAATTTGCTTCGCCACATCATACTCTTGCGTATTTCTTAATATTGCTAAGAAGTGTTCTTCTAATATTCTTCCAAGTATTCAAGTGGTTTTGCTGCACAAATGCACAAATATTTCTCTGCAATAATTTCTTTCTTTGCAAAAGTGCACAGAAGGTTTAAAGTTTTCCTGTGTGTCATGCATTTTGCTTTGTATAAATAAACAGCTAAATAAGCAAATTTGTTTGATTTACTCGAGAAAAGTTTTGGCTAAAAATAAAGCCGCAAAAAAGGGATGTAATTGCATGGCATGGTCGAATCGAATATGCACTTCGGCATATTATTACAGACAACTGAATCTGAAGTACCATAGACAGCTGAGGAGTAGAAGGAGGAGCTTGAATATATCAGTTTGGCTTCCCAAAGGCGAAATAAGCAATTGATGAAATCAATAACGAAAGAAAGAAGAAATTTTCCAAATGACCATGTATAAAAATTTCTGATGTATTTTGGCTTTCTAAGCTCGAAAACGATATTAAAAAAATTTATGTATATTTTTTAAATTTTTTTTTACTAAAATTCCATTTTTGTCGCAGATACCTTTAGTATTTGTAGTGTCATTTTGCAAATATAGCTCCGATCAGACCCTCTTGTATATTCGATTAAAGCTCTTTATGATGGCTACAATTTTCTTCGTTAGAATATTAGCTATTGAAAAACCAAAACAAAATATATTTTCCAATTTTTTTCTATTCTAATAAGATTTTTCGTGTCTGATTCTGATCTAATATTTTTATGAATATCCAGTAGAATAGAATATTCAGCGAAGTCACAAACGCATTGGAACATTTTAAGTACTCTTCAAACCAAAGTTGGTGCATAAGTAAACTGCATTAAAAATATGTTGCAGTAAATCTTAGTTGGGGTACAATTTCCTTTAACAAAAGCAAACAACAAAAAACACTTCAAAAGGAACTCTCTCTCCCAACGTTTGCGCAGAACTCGGTATTTGCTATATAAGTTTAATTTAGCTTTTTAGCTTTAAAACAGCTTCACTATAAATCACAACTTTTATAATTTGAAAAATAAGCAGAAAGAAAGCAGTTTTACTATGTCCTCGCCACCGTTTGATGGAGTGGGGTGTATGAAATTGTATATCGTTGAATGGCGACATGCTTTGCGGGATTTAAGAAGCAAGATGCATAAAAGTTCTTTCACCTCATCATCATCGTTACGAAAAAGGGGAATTTTAAGAAATGTAACTAGTGAGGAATAACTATTGGAATTTTTTGAAAAAAAAGAGTCCCGGAGTAGATAAATCTGAGTTAAAGAATGTCTCAAAAAAACTACCTCTATAAATTAACATTAACAGAGCTATTTTTATGAATGAACTCTGAAAAAATATTCTCTCACTATTTTAACTTTATCTTGAGCTGAAAATAATCTATCAAGCCTAATGACATTAGTTGAAAAATATTTTTAATTAATATTTACTTAAACTAAACAAAATATAATATTATTACATTTATAATGGGGTTTCCTTCCCGTTATTTAAACCCAAATGTAGAAATCATGATTAAAAAAAATATGTTGCGTCCACAAAGAGGTAAATATATTCTTCACTTATCCATAGATCTTTTGCATATAGACACTATTGTCTTCTTTATAATGTTAGTTATTAAAAATTAAAACAAAATATTTTTTTCTGAATTTTTTTTCTATGTTTTATAGTTTTTTTTTTCGTACCAGCAAAAAAAAGGTTTTTTTTAAACATATTTTTGTTGCTTCCTAAACCAACACATCTATGTGAAAAATAATTTCCCAGCAAAAATAAAAATACAAGCGAAAAAAATAAAGCAAATGAGCGCACAAGTATTGCTGGGTAACTATACCTGCATATACACATACTAACTCAATGAGTTTCTTGTAAGATGGCATGTGTACTTTATTACTTGGTGCGATTTTTTAAACGCAAATTCGGCAAGTTAGTTGTGCTTCTCGTTCATTTGTGACAATGATCTCCTTATAGAGGCCTGGTTTGATGTTGAAAAGTCGCTGCGAGACCACTTGAAAAGACTTTTGACATGGTCGAAATCATGATCGTGGTAGCCTGCAGCCAAGTAATAAATGTGACCATGCCATTTGTAAATAAATTTGCATTCTATTACCCAGCAAAAAAAATTGGAAGTACTTCGGTAGGAAGCACATTTTAACCACATCTCTAAATTCCAAATTTTCATTTTTCCTGCCTTTGAGGAAGTACGTTTAAACAAAGTCCAAATTTCCGTAACATTTTGTGAATTGCATTTTCACAACTGAATGGGAACGACTTTTTAGTATGGGGTCACTAAGGTAAGGTGTCCGCTTTGCACCCAGAAGGTCTCGGGTTCGAATCTTGGCTCGGGAAAAAAACTTCTTTTATATTTTTTATAATTTTTATAAATAAACAATGTTTATTTCTTTATAATTTTGACAATTTAAAATTTTTTGATTAAAAAATACAAATTTTGCTTTTTTAATGTACTTAAAACATTTCTTATTTTTATTAATTATTGGTACTGCATAATATCAGTAAAATTAAATAGTGTCAATTTATTTAATACTAAATTTAATTAGTATTTATTTGCGTTATATATTAGTTCATATTAAATAAATATTTTGTTAAGTTCCCAATTGTCAGTTTTACGAACTAGATGATTTGTTTTAGTTATACACCACTCACAAAAGAGGATAGCTAAGATGGTTAGAGTATCGTAGTAGCAATCAGAAGGCTGTTCTACACCGGGTAGCGTCGGATTTTTAAAACAGAAATGGAAACAAGTGAAAAAGTAGTTCCTTTGCATCACTTTGAAATAACTTTTGAGTCTCTCAAAATAAACTACATCCGTCCCATGACAACTACATGTTAAATTCATTGGTGGAAGATTTTTTTTCTCCGAATCACAAGATGAACATCTTTTTCACTTCTTTGGGTGCTCTCTTTTTGCTGGGAAAATATAGATGCAAAATGGTCTCGAGCCAGGACAATGTCCCAGTTCAAATCAAAAATAAAAATATTTAAAAAATATATATATTTTGTTTTTATTTTTTGGGGACAGTGGGGGGACCAATGTTTCTATGTCATTTTTGAAAGATTTGCAGTGACCATAATTGTTTTTAATTGGGCATTATCAGACTTATATTTTCAAACTTGGAATATATTAAAGGTTCCTGCGACAAAAATTGAAATTTTAGTACACAATTAAAAATATATATATGAGTCATTCCACGTCAAGCGGTACGCTTTTTGACCTCGATCGCTGAAGGTGTATGCATTTAGTCTTCTCATCAAAAAATTGGATTTTTTTCACGAGTTATGGCCTATTTAACAGTGAAAAAAGTAAAAAAATACATTTTTCAAAAACGTGTGCTTATTCAGTCGACTCCTGAAAAACTTGACCGATTTCAATGTACTATACCTTGTTTTAAGGCAATTTCAATTAATTTTAAAATGTGGAATGCTATAGCCGCGTTGTATATTTTAAAGTTATTACAATTTTCTTTTGTTTTGATTTTTGAAATGATTATATTAATATTTTTATACCCTCCACCTCCAGGATGGGGGTATACTAACTTTGTCATTCCGTTTGTAACACCTTAAAATATCGACCTGAGACCCTATAAAGTATATAAATTCTTGATCGTCATAAAATTCTAAGACGATCTAGAAATGTCCGTCCGTCTGTCCGTCTGTTGAAAGCACGCTAGCATCTAAACGAAAGGAGCTAGGACGTCCAAATTTTCCATAAATGCGTCTTATAGTCGTAGATCGGTTGGGATTGAAATGGGGCGAAATCGGCCCAAAGGGAAAAATTTTTCCCTCACAAGGACTACAAATACCCATAATATTTTAACGTATTTAATCATGTTTTTTGAATATTCCCCTTATAGCAAAAACGTGCACCATAAAGTAATTCTTATTTGGTGAAATGGGGCAAAAAAGGGATAAAAATGGTACATATTAAACGACAACAGCTAGAGACACGATGTTCGGTGTGTACATTCCTCTAATTGAGTAGATGCATAATATAAAAGTATTTTTTCGAAATTCGTACTTTTAAGGGGTAAAATGGGAATAGAGGTATAAAAATGGTACCACCCAAACGGCTGTACCTAGAATAATGAAATTCGGTGTATACATTCCTTTGATTGCATAGACATGTGAAATACACGGATTTTTCAAAATTCGTACTTTTTGGGTTTAAAATGAAAAAGGGGATAAAAATAGTACCAATCAAATGAGCGCAGCTAGAGTCATGAAATTCTGAGTATACATTCCTCTGACTGTGTAGACACGTAGAATAAACTAATTTTTCGAAATTCGTACTTTTTGGGGTAAAAATAGCTAAAGGGGATAAAAATAGTACCGACCAAATGACCGCACCTAGAGTTATGAAATTCGGAGTATACATTCCTTTGACTACGTAGACATGAAAAATAAAAGGTTTTTTTCCAAATTCGTACTTTCAAGGGAGTAATAAAAACGGAGGGTTAAAAGTGGTACCAACTAAACTATATTTATATTATAATATTATATTTATTTATAAAATTATTTTTCCAATATTTGTATTTGTTTCGGTTTGGCTATATTAAAAAATTTTATATTTTCCTGTAATATTACTGCACTTATACGAAAACCAACAACCTCTGTGGAATGCAATTCATGGTGGAGGGTATGTAAAGTTCGGCCCGGCCGAACTTAACGCCGTTTTTACTTGTTTTAATTTAAAGTAGTGTCCTTAGATGGATTTTTTGAGGACTGTGTAAGTTTGGAAGTGGTGAAATGTTGGCTTCTATTTTTTACGATTTTTTTTTTCAAAATTAACCAAAATTTCAGTGAAAAATCTTCAGAATAATATTTTTTTAGTATTTTATTAATACATTATTTATTAAAAAAATAAAGTTATTCATACTTTTTTGTGTTGATTTAGGGATAAATGCACACAAAAAAGTAAATTATTTGGTCTGGGTCACAAAAATTCTTTTTTTTTTTCGTCAATGCAACTGCGTAGAATATAAATGTTTCGATTCAATAGTTCAGTCTTCTGCTAAATTAATAAAGTAAAAATACTTTTTTTACTTGATATAAAATATAATTTTTTTTGATCGTTCATTTGCATTTCAAATTAATCTAAAAAGTTTGCCATTGGCGCACACTTGCTCTGCTGGCTTTGTGAGAATATAGTCAATTGCCGCAATCATTTGAATTTGAAAATAATTATGAAATTACCATTCCACTGGTAATACCAAAAATTTGCTCATTATTGCTCATAGATGTAAAACAGACATTGTGGGATGCTTCAGGCGACAAGCAACAAAAAAAAAAACATAAATAGTTTACTATTGTTAAGTTTAACTACAGCCACAGCAGCATAAATTTCAAATTCAATAAATAGTTTTCACGCTGCCTGGTAGGCGAACACAACATTCATATTCACATCATATACGCAAATGCAAATTTGTTTAAAACTGTAGTAAAAATTCACGACGGTGTAAAAGTTTCGCAAAAATCCGACAATGCTTGCATATGTACATGGGAAAACGCATAACGCATGCACAATTATTGGGAAAATATACGCAGAGAAGTGGTTACTAACGACTTTGGAGCACAGTAAATTGCGGCAAAGTAAACACTCGACTAAGCCCCGGCAAGTAAGAGTAAAGCCTCTCTCCCGACAAATGTCAAACTGCCAAAGTTATCCTCTTGCAAGTGTAGGGCACTCGTACCCAGCATAAGAGAAATACTTGCTTGCCATAATCGTTTGCAAAACCAGCAAACTATAAATTTTTATTTATGTTTAACAAATATTTAAAATTATGTGTTTGTGTGGTTGTGTACATAGCATATCGGTTTGGCACAACATTATTTTGCAGTGCATGTGTGTAAATCATGCTGAAATTGCTGGGCGGAAAGCAATGACGCTTAAAGCATTAGATACCAGGAACGCCAGAGCACATGCATGCAAACGCATATCGAAATACATATTAATGTCTAATACCCGTTTATTGATGTGTATTAAATAAATGGGTATATCGAATACTTACGAGAAGGGTTATTGCAATGGCAGAATATATTTTTGTAATAATAATTAAAAATTTTATTTAATTTTAGAGGCAAGAAAAAAGCCTATATTCGGAGATTTTGGGGATTATATAGTTTTTAAAGGGTAAACTTATTCCATTTATTATTTTCTAAACTGATCAATTTAAAATTAGGAAAAAATCGGAATATTTTAATTCTTTCAAAGGGTGTTCGAAAAATCAAGTAAGAGTTCTTGAGATAAAAAGACTATGTGAAAACTTAGAGATCAGGCTTAGTAAAAATGGAGCTTGTTTTTATTGTTGAACACAGTACACTGTGACACAAAATGAAACTTTTCTGATAGAGAGGGCCAAAAAAGAATTCAGATGTATTGGTGTTTTGAAAAATTACGTTTGGTTTCAATTTTGAAGGGGGTCAATAATTCCCACTTTTGACATTATTATATTGAATTGGCCTAGGAAACCTTGTGTTTCTTACATTTTAGGTATAGGCTCCGTTGAGAAATATTAATTAAAAAATAAAGAGGAATATTATTGAAGAATACTTTAACCCTCTAGCGAGCAACATAAGGATCTTATTGGTCCCTGTTGTGCAAAAGGGTAAAAAGCACCCCAAAAAACACATTCACATGATAAATCAGAATAGCAAACCTTGTAATACTTTCACAATAAATATATGATATGATTAGTAATGTTACTTAAAATAATACGAGAACCAATTTTGTTGAAAATTTTAACCCTCTAGCTCCTCAATATATGGGCGTTTTGGTACCTTTTGTGTAAAATGTTAAAAACACCCCTAAAACACATTCTTATGATGAATCGACATAGGAAACCTTGTAATCCATACAAATTAAATAGAGGGTATGATCAACAAAATTACATTAAAAATTGCGAGAAATATTTTTGTGGAACATTTTACACCTCCAGCTCCTCAATAAAGAGGCCGTTTTGGTCCCTTTTGTGTAAAAGGGCAGAAAACACCGCTAAGCTAAGGGTTTAAGGAGTCAACGTGTTCTACAAAAATATTTGCCATAAAATTCTGCTATAAGCCTCTGAATACAGAAAATACTCAGAACTCAACTTAAATGTCAGAAATAAATCAAAACATAGAAGTCATTTTTGATTTAATATTTCCCACTTTTGTACAATCTTATGATGCAGCCTTGTGATCCTTACATTTTAAGCATATTATAAATTCAGCAATATTACTTAAAACACTACGGGGAAAATTTTTGTGGAACAGTTTAACCCTCTAGCTCGTCACTATAAGGGTCCTTTGGTCCATCTTGCGAAAGGGTAAAAAAACACCCCTAAAACACATTCTTATGATGCAAAGGCAAAGGAAACCTTGTGATCCTTATATTTTATGCACGGAATGTATTCAGCAATATTACATAAAAGGCTTCGAGAAACATTTTTGTAGAACATTTTAACCCTCTTGCTACACAATAGAGGGGTCTTTTTGGTCCCTTTTTGGAAAAGGGGTAAAAAAACGCCCCTAAAACATGGGTTTAACGAGTCAACATGTTCTACGAAAATGTTTGCCATTAAATTCTCCTATAAATCTTTGAATAAACCTAAACTCAAAACTCAGCTTAAATGCCAGAAACAAATCAAAACTTAAAACTCATTTTAGCGCTAATTTCCTACTTTTTACGAATTAGTGTTAAACACTCCCACAAAACCGAATTTTAGGGGGTTTATATGAATGAAAAAAATATTCTAGATGAAATTTCACTGAAAGTCACTGAACAAAAGAAAGCTCCAAATATAATATATATTTATAAAATATCAGTATCAATTTGGGTATTTAAATAAGAAATTATTTATTTAATTTTTTCATTTTGCACAAAAATGAGCAAAAACTCCTCTATGTTAAGTAGCTAGAGTGTTAAATTGTTCCACAAATATATTCCTTGTAGTTTTCTAAGTAATATAGCTGAACACATCCTACATGAAAAATGTAAGGATCATAAGGTTTCATACTCCGATCCATCATGACAATGTGCAAAACGGATAAATATTGACGCCACACTAAAATGGCCTTCATAGGTAAACTTTCAAAACGCCTATAAACGTATATTCTTTATTTACACCCTCTATAAGAATCTGTTGTCAGAACCTTGCTATTTGCTTGTGGTCCACAGTGTAATCAATCAATTATGTATCGCTTTTAAAAGAAGAGGACAATATGCCAAATAAAGTTCAGGGTTAATAAAAAATGGAGCATGTTTTATTTCTGGACATATTTTCAAAAATATTGGGACCATTCAATTTAAAAAATAAATAAAAATTTAAAAAATAAATAAAGGTCTCACTTTGCCTTTTTGCTAATTTTGGGTTCTGCTGAAGACTTCAGCACAACCTTTGGTCTTAAACCAAAATAAATGACAACACAATAAATAAATTGTGAATTTTATTATTTAATTTGTACTAATAAAATTTTTGGGATTTGATATAAATATCCTGTAAAATTATTATCCACATGTTCATATAAATTTCCATTTGTAAATAGATTTGCATTCCATTAAATATAGATACAAGATGTTCTTGAGCCGGGACAATATCCTAGTTCAAATCAAAATTTCCAAAAATATACTGCTCCTGCGTGGTAACCCGTTGCGTAGACACCATTCAATGTGGCATGTTGTGGCAGCATGTGTTGTGGGGATTACACCAGCTTTGCTGTCACTCTCATTAAGAAATTCCGCAGCATGTTTCAACACCCGAAACCCCCTTGTCGGGCATTGGAGGAGGTGTCCGAAAATAGCTTACATTTAATATACAATTTAAATATATTAATTGTTCAATCTTGTAATAATGCCTTCAGTCACATTAACTTTTATATTTCGAACTAATTATAATTTCCTTTTCTTGAAATCCTTCTATTGTGTCCATCAACAGCAAACTATTTTGGAATTATATTTGATACGCTATTATTTATGGTAAATAATCGTTTCTTAATACCTTTCGGGCGATATTGTGCATTACTAATATTGTAATGGATCATATAACGTACACATATGTTATACAAGCGGATTTTCTAACATTTCCTAAGAGTGAACACATAATATTCTGAAATGCTTGTGAGCGTCTTAAACTTACTTCAAGTGTTAAAGTTTATGGCCTTATAAATGGATTTATTGTTTAGTAAAGTTTCTGCCATTCAATGCTATTCACGCACTTCTCTATTCCTTATTCCTTGAACAATGGAGAACAATGAAATCAAATCCTTGGCATTGTTATTGACTGCCCATATAAATATGTTTACGGCCACAGAATACAAATATCAAATATATCAGTGTGTGAGTGCAGTTGTAATGGTAAAGAGAAACACAGGAGGAGCAGGAGATTTCCTTTGCTTGTCACCAAGTCAAGCCATAAATGGTTAGCAGGAGTATGTGTTTCAATCAACATATCATTGGATAGTTTTTGGAAAAAGTCAAAATTTAATGAAATGAAAATTAGAAGGAAAACTGATTAAACAAAGCTTCTACCAGAATTTTGGCAACAAAAAATAATTTACAAAATGTATGTATTTCAATAGTCTTAAAAGTACAATAAATACATAAATTGCAATAAATTAAATTAAGGTGAAAATATAATTTCATTAATTAAACTGAAACATTTTCGAAAATGACAAGGTTCTGGACAATGGAGGAGGTAAAATGAGAATATACGAAATAAATCAAAACATAAAATTAATTTTTGATTTAATATTTCCCACTTTTGCACATCCTTATGATGAAACTTTGTGATCCTTACATTTTAAGTACATTATGTATTCAGCAATATTACTTAAAACACTACGAGGTAAATTTTTGTGGAACCGTTTAACCCTCCAGCTCGTCACTATAAGGATCCGTTTGGTCCATCTTGTGCAAAAGGGTGAAAACACCCCTAAAACACATTCTTATGATGAACCTGCAAAGAAAACCTTGTAATCCTTACAAATTAATAATAGAATGTGACCGGCAATATTACTAAGAACACTACGAGGAATATTTTTGTAGAACATTTTAACCCTCTGGCTACTCAATGTAGGGGTCTTTTTGGTCCCTTTTTTACAAAAGGTTAAAAAACACCCCTAAAACAGAGTTTTATCGAGTCAACTTATTCAACGAATATATTTGTCATTAAATTCTACTATAAGTTCCTGAATTCATTCTTATGATGAATCGACATAGAAAATCTTGTTACCCTTACATTTTAAATGTATGATGTGCAGCAATATTACTTAGACCACTACAAGGAACATTTTTGTGTAACATGTTAACCCTCTAGCTGCTCAATGTAGTGATCATTTTTGGTCTCTTTTGAGAAAAGGATTAAAAACCAACCTAAAACAGGGGTTTACCGGATCAAAATGTTCTAAAAAAATATTTGCCGTATATATCTTTGCGTCTACAAAGAAGGCCATAACTTTCACATTTATTCACAGATATTATAAATATATACATTGTTTTCTTCGTTGGAATATTAGCTATTAAAAAATAAATCAAAATACTTTTTGCTATTTTTTAAAGATTTTTTTCGTGCAAAAAAAAATATTTTTTTTTTGAGAAACAAAATTTGTTCTAATTTTTTAGAAGATTGAGATTGATTGAATTTGAACTTGAGTATTTTTTGAAATAAAATGTGGTTTAATGTTGTTTTCAATTTTATAAGCCAAAAGACATCACGCAAAATTGAGGATTTTTTTATTTATTTTTTTTCTAGAAAATCATATTTAAAAATATTTAAAAATCTCTACATTCATCCACAGATATTATAAATATAGACATACATTGTTTTCTTTGTTCGAATATTAGCTATTAAAAAAATAAATCAAAATATTTTTTGCTATTTTTTAAAGATTTTTTTCGTGCCACAAAAAAATATTTTTTTTTCGAAAAAAAATTGTTCTAATTTTTTAGAAGATTGTTAATAAATTACTGCTTCTATTTAAAAGTGAAATTCCTAACAGTTGTAGCCATCAGAATTACATTTAATATTTCCAAAATGAAACTACACATCTTAAAGGCATCTTCGACGAAAATTTGAACTTGAGTATTTTTTTGAAATAAAATGTTGTTTTCGAATTTATTTATAAAGCCAAAAGACATGACGCAAAATTGAGGATTTTTTCATTTTTTTTCTAGAAAATCATATTTAAAAATCTTCAAAAACCTCTACATTCATGCACAGATATTATAAAGATATACATATGTTTTCTTTGTTCGAATATTAGCTATTACAAAAATAAATCAAAATATTTTTTGCTATTTTTTAAAGATTTTTTTTTCGTGCCAAAAAAAATGTTCTAATTTTTTAGAAGATTGTTAATAAATTACTGTTTCTATTTGAAAGTGAAATTCCTAGCAGTACCCATCATAATTACATTTAATATTTCCAAAATGAAAGTACACATCTTAAAGGCATCTTGGACGAAAATTTGAATTTGAGTATTTTTTTGAAATAAAATGTTGTTTTCGAATTTATTTATAAAGCCAAAAGACATCACTCAAAATTGAGGATTTTTTTCTAGAAAATCATATTTAAAAATCTTCAAAAACCTCTACATTCATCCACATCTTTGTTCGAATATTAGCTATTAAAAAAATAAATCAAAATATTTTTTGCTATTTTTTAAAGATTTTTTTGTGCCACAAAAAAATATTTTTTTCGTGCCACAAAAAAATGTAAATGTTGTTTTCGATTTTATAAAGCCAAAAGACATCACGATCAAATCGAGGATTTTTTTTCTAGATTTTTTAAATAAATAAATCAAAATATTTTTTGCTATTCTTTAAAGATTTTTTCGTGACAGAAAAAAATATTTTTTCTTAAAAAAATTTTATAATTTTTTTCTGGAGATTGTTCTTAAATTAATGTTTCTATGTAAAATTGATGAAATTTGTAGCCATTATTAATTTTTAATATTTTCAAAATTAAAGTACAAATCGTAAAGTTATCATAGGCGAGAATTTGAATTTTAGTAAAAAAATAAAATAAAATGTATCCATATTTTGTTTTTAAATTTGGTTTTCATGTTTGTAAAACCAAAATAAAAATAAAGCCAAATGCCATGTGGCAATATTTTTTCTCTTATTACTTATTTAATGTTAATTTCCAACTTTTCTCGAAATCCAAATATAACAACGACTTTAACTTTGGCCTTTTCACATGTTATTTTTACCTAGAAAAATATTTTAAAGTATTTAATATATGTGAGTGTGTGTGTATTTAAATTTCCCAGTATTATCAACATCATCATTGCCATCATCGTTGCAATAACAATTTCTGTCATATTTATATTAACTTAACCTCTGTGAACTTTATGGCTGCTGGAAAACATTAATAAAAAAGCCAAGCGAAACCGGGCTGAATAAAAGTGAATAAAAGTGCTGAAAGTTGCAGGAGCGACAGCGAGAAATGAAAACAGCCAGGGGACTACCGAAGACCGAACAAGAGCAAGAGCAAGAACAACAAAAACAACGGAACAACACTAATGTAATTTCATATTTAATTTATGATTTTAATTTTTTTCCATGAAGCTTTCGTCATTGTTGTTGATGTTGCACGGATGTTGTTGCTGTTATTTACCAGCGACTCTACAACAGCGGCACACATGTACATATATATTTATATACACAGAGGAGTAAATACGGATAAATTTACTACAATATATATAGAGAAATCAGTTAATAAACTGCAGCTACATGGTGGTAGATACATTAGGGCAGATCAATTTGTATGAGTGGAAAAAATGAACAGAACTTCGGGCAGAAACGAAATATACGGAAAACTCTAAGAACAGTTCTCCAAGAAACCATGGCCGCGGAAATTAATTTCAAATTCTAATATGATCTATACTTTTCCGTCTTTCTATCTCAAATATGAAAGCATTTTTTCTGGGAGAAAGTTTATTTGAATGTTCTGTAGATTACATTTTCAATCGACCCGCACTAATATACGTATATATATATAGATAGATAGATATATATTTGTTCCCGTGTGGAATCCGCTCCCTTAAATTAAAACGTATTTGATTTAATACTCTGACAGTAGTCTGCCTTAAAGCGAAATAAAAAGTAAATGTTGTACGCTTGAGTTAGCACAGCGCACAGTTCAGGCTCAAGTTATTACATGTGGATGGCATTGTAGTAAAGTAAAATTATGGCATAAGTAGTATATTGCAAAATACAACGTTATGAGCTTTTTTAACATAAAAGAAAAGTAATTTAAAAAAGGATGGCTGGTTGAAATACATGGCGTATGATTGATATTAATATAGATGCGTTGTGCTGCGTGACGTATGGTTACTAAAGGGTGATTTTTTAAGAGCTTGATAACTTTTTTAAAAAAAAAAACGCATAAAATTTGCAAAATCTCATCGGTTCTTTATTTGAAACGTTAGATTGGTCCATGACATTTACTTTTTGAAGATAATTTCATTTAAATGTTGACCGCGGCTGCGTCTTAGGTGGTCCATCCGCTTAGTCCAATTTTGGCATTTCCACGTTTTTGAGTAACAGAGACCCAATTGGTGCGAACGGCGACGAATCGAAAATTGGTGGTCATCATTAACACTGGCCGATACAGCTGCGATATTTTCTTCAGTTCGCACTCTACGTAAGCGTGTTGGTGGTTTAATGTCCAACAATGTAAATTTGGTGCGAAATTTAGTCACAATAGCCCGAATAGCCGCTTCAGTGGGTCGATTAAACTGACCATAAAATGGAAGCGCGCAATGAACTTTCTTAACAGAGCACGCATTTTGATAATAAAATTCAATAATTTGCAAGCGTTGTTCGTTTGTAAGACGATTCATGATGAAATGTCAAAGCATACTGAGCATCTTTCTCTTTGACACCATGTCTGAAATCCCACGTGATCTGTCAAATACTAATGCATGAAAATCCTAACCTCAAAAAAATCACTCTTTATAAATCACTCATACGTGCAAGTGAATTGTTATCACATTAAGCAGCTAATGTAGTAATATTGTAGACAGTGCTGATATTATTTTAAGATCAAAAATATTGAGTTTTTTATAACCTCTACATTCATCCACAGATTTTCTTGGAATAAAATAAAAAAACATATTTTTTACTGCCATAAAAAATGGGAAAAATATTTTATTTTTTAATAGCTAACATTATACAGAAGAAAACGATGTCTATATATAAAAAATCTATTGATAGATGTAGAAGTTATGGCCCTCTTTTAAATAAAAATATACAAAAAATGAAAAACAAATATTATGTTATTATTTTTAATAACTAACATTATAAAGAAGAGAAATGTCTATATAGAAGACATATTTATAGAAAACAAAAAAGTGGTTTGTAAAAACGGTATGTAGACATTGCTTTCTTCCTTCCAATATTAGCTATTAAAATATAAAACAAAATATTTTTCTTTATTTTTTTTTGATTGCAGCAAAAATATGGTTTTCGAAAAAAAATCAATTTTTGGAGGCTGCTAAAAACACTGTTTTTATGTGAAAGTGAAATTTACAATATTTGTAGCCTTCATGATTGGCTTTAATTAGACATATATTTGAGTTTGATCAGGCTTATATTTCCAAAATGACAGTCCACTTATTAAAGGTACCTTCGATAAAAATTGGAATTTTAGTAAATTCCAATTTCCAATTAAGAAATTATCCATAACAAAATGTTGGTCTTGATTTTATAAATCAGTTCGATTAAATGCAAAAAATATTTTTTAGATTCAAACCATCGTTTTAAATACTATACAGTATAAACCTCTATGAAATTTGATTACGAATGCTTGCAGTCCGTTGAAGGCAGTAGATGAAGCATTCAATTATAATCAAAAAGGATAGTCAAGATATGCAAAAAAATATATAAAATATACAAAACAAAACTCTACCTTCAAAATTTTGATTACCAAGGCTTCCAAAAAATTACTAAAAATATATGATATGAAAGAATACTACTATAGGTTGTCAAAGGCACTTGGATAATATCTACGGAATGACCATTAAATTCCATCCAGTACAGCATTTAATATCAATATCACCCAATAAGCGTATGGTTGATATTAAAACGAGACAGTGTATTAATATCAATCATACGCCTAGTGGATTGCTACGTGTGGTATGATTAATATTAATTCGAAACGTTATTTTGAAGGAAACTTGCAGGCCGTTCAAGGCAGTAGATGAAGCATTCAATTATAGTCAAATAGGATAGTCATGCTATTTAAAAAAATACATATAAAATATACAAAACAAAACTCTGCCTACAAAATTTTAATTACCAAGGCTTCCAAAAAAACTACAAAAAATATATGATATGAATGAATACTACTATCGATTGTCAAAGTCACTTGGATAATAAAGAGTGATTTTTTTGAGGTTAGGATCTTCATGCATTAGTATTTGACAGATCACGTGGGATTTCAGACATGGTGTCAAAGAGAAAGATGCTCAGTATGCTTTGACATTTCATCATGAATAGACTTACTAACGAGCACCGCTTGCAAATCATTGAATTTTATTACCAAAATCAGTGTTCGGTTCGAAATTTTTTATCGACAAATTTTGTTCAGCGATGAGGCTCATTTCTGGTTGAATGGCTACGTAAATAAACAAAATTGCCGCATTTGGAGTGAAGAGCAACCAGAAGCCGTTCAAGAACTGCCCATGCATCCCGAAAAATGCACTGTTTGGTGTGGTTTGTACGCTGGTGGAATCATTGGTGGAATCATTGTATTTTTTCAAAGATGCTGTTGGACGCAACGTTACGGTGAATGGCGATCGCTATCGTTCGATGCTAACAAACTTTTTGTTGCCAAAAATGGAAGAACTGAACTTGGTTGACATGTGGTTTCAACAAGATGGCGCTACATGCCACACAGCTCGCGATTCTATGGCCATTTTGAGGGAAAACTTCGGAGAACAATTCATCTCAAGAAATTGACCGGTAAGTTGGCCACCAAGATCATGCGATTTGACGCCTTTAGACTATTTTTTGTGGGGCTACGTCAAGTCTAAAGTCTACAGAAATAAGCCAGCAACTATTCCAGCTTTGGAAGACAACATTTCCGAAGTAATTCGGGCTATTCCGGCCGAAATGCTCGAAAAAGTTGCCCAAAGTTGGACTTTCCGAATGGACCACCTAAGACGCAGCCGCGGTCAACATTTAAATGAAATTATCTTCAAAAAGTAAATGTCATGGACCAATCTAACGTTTCAAATAAAGAACCGATGAGATTTTGCAAATTTTATGCGTTTTTCTTAAAAAAAAAAGTTATCAAGCTCTTAAAAAATCACCCTTTATATACGGGATGACCATTAAATTCCATGCAGTACAACATTTAATATCAATATCCCCCACTAGGCGTATGATTGATATTAATATGAGATAGTGTAGTAATATCAATCATACGCCTAGTGGGTTGTTATGTGTGGTATGATTGATATTAATTCAAATCGTTATTTTTTAAGGAAACTTGTAGGACGTTCAAGACAATTGATGGAGCATTCACATGGGAAAGTCAAAATTTCAAATCAAAACATAACTTTTTCTACTGACTTTAACTTTATTTAAAGTCAAAATTTTTATATTTATTTATAAATTGTTTATTTGACATGCTGAGATTTATTATACGTTCGTATAGAGAACATCCCAATTTCAATCTTAGTCCATAAATAAAACTCTCTCTCTCAATCTGATATGGCTTCATGCTGTAACTCAATTCCCACCTAATATGTTTTTGCTTGTAATCAAAAGCATTGTAAATTAAATTTAGACAGCCCCGAACACACAAAAGAGTATAGATAGCATTTTGCTAAGCTTTTTTTGTTGTTCTTGTTCTTGTCTGTTTCTGTCTATCTTTCACTTGGTTATTATATTAACATTAAATCAAGTCAGGCTGTTGTATGTTGACCGCAGTAATAATTCATAAAATAAATTGCGTTTATTTGTATTTTTTTGCTGTTACTGGCACACACACACAAAATCAACATTTAACCAACACCACTTGCAATCAATGCATGTACTCAGTATTTATGGATATGGTAGCCAAAAAGGACTAGGGGATTCTATGAAAAAAAATTAAAGAAAGACTACCCCAATGGAGTATTTGACCTTTACAGATGTTGCAGTGGTTTCTAAGCGGAAATACGATAAAGGCTACAAGGGGATTCAACTGAAGGCCTTGGCAAAAAAAAAATATAACAAAAATTAGGCAGAATTTTGTTCAACCCAAAAAGTTGAAAACTAATTCAAATGAAATGTTTCCAAATAAGTTTTGCAATGATTTTTTCCTAGAAATACAAAGACCTTTATCAAATGTTTGCTGGTCAAAGTTTCTAATGAAATATTTTAATATGAAAATAAGTTATTAAATAATCATTGTCTGTCTATGTGTGAGTGGAAATATATTTTAATGGATTAGTTTTGTTGGGACATTTATTTAGAGATGGTTTTATAAATGTTTTTTATTTGCATATTATCCACCATAAATGTAATGAAAATTATATTAATCATCACAGGATCAAAGAAAACAGGATGATAGAGAGACATCGTTTCATATACACAATTTTTGGCAATGAATGAGCGGGTCTCATCGTTTCAGGTTTCAATATACCGCCAAACAAATGTCCTTATCTGTTTTAACATTTTTTGTCACACACACATTTACAGGATAAAAAATCCTTACCGATTTATTTTCTTTACCGAATTAAATTGTATTCGGATAGAAAGTGGAGCGCATCATATAGTCTGCTCCGTCCGACTTAAGCCTCTCCTTACTTGTTTCGCTTTAGTTTGTCAGGTAACCGTACCATTTGTGTATTTATTTCAAAAGGAGAGTTAGTAATGAGTAAAAATCCGTCAGTAATTGACTGATTTATTGAAATTGTTGCAAAAATACTAGTTTTGGTCATTCCAGCTCTCAAAATTTTAGGAATTTGAGTTCCCAAAAAATCCTAACATTCAACAATTCATACAAACACATTAAAAAAGACATGGAACAAATTTTTCCCACTTTGGAAATTCGGGAAAATATACTAAATAAGCAAATCTAGTAATATTTTCATCATTTTTATCCATTTTGATGATTTTTTATTACGGTAAAAGAGGGATAAAAATTGTACCAGTTATTTACGTTACCAAATAAAGGGTCCGCCAAATAACTTTTTTTTGAAAATGCTATAAAAAAACTACTGAATATTTTCTCAAATTTCTTTTTTTATTTGAAAGTACAATCCTTCCGGTTAATAATGGAAAATAATTTGATTCAAATGGCTGCTGAGGGCACCCCACAAATAATAGTCCAACGGTTGAATAGTTAAAAAAAAAAAAAACGTTAGATGGCGGACCCTATAGAAGTATGAAAATCGCTCTTTACGAACCTCTGACTGTGTAGACGAGCAGTGAATACAGGCATGGGGACCATTTTAGTAAAAATACCAAATTTTGGAACACATTTTCCTCACTTTGGAAATTCGGATATATTTCTGAAAAATATGCTAAATCTGCAAATCTAGCAATATTTTCATCATTTTTATTCATTTTGATGATTTTTAGGTATTTTTATATTTTTTGGGGTAAAACTGTAAAAGAGGCATAAAAATCGTACCAGCTAGAATCATAAAAATCTATCTTTACATAGCCCTGAATGTTTAGACGTGCGGTAAATACCATTTTAGTAAAAATCTCAAATTTTGGAACACATTTTCCCCACTTTGGGGGGAATTCGGATATTTTTGGAAAATATGCAAAATCTGAAAATCTAGTATTTTGTCATAATTTTTATCCATTTTGATGAATTTTTTCGCATTTTAATATTTTTGTGGTGAAACGGGAAAGGAGGGAAAAAATCGTACCAGCTAGAATCATACAAATCGATCTTTTCATACGCCTAAATGTGTGGACGAGCGGTAAACACAGGGATGGAGAGCATTTTAGTAAAAATCCAAAATTTTGGAACACATTTTCCCCATTTTGGGATTTCGGATCGTTTTTGGGAGAAAATATGCTAAATCTGAAAATCTAATATTGTTTCATCGCGCGGTAAATACAGGCATCGCGACCATTTTGGTAAAAATCCCAAATTTTGGAACACATTTTCCCCACTTCGGGAATTCGGATATATTTTGGGAAAATATGCTAAATCTGCAAATCTAGTATTTTTCATCATTTTTATCAATTGTGATGAATTTTAGGTATTTTTACATTTTTGAGGGTAAAACGGGAAAAAGAGATAAAAATCGTACCAACCAGAATGATAAAAATCGATCTTTCAATACACCTGAATGTGTAGACGGGCGATAAATACAGGCATGGTAAAATGGTCGCCATGCCTGTATTTATCCTAAATTTTGGAACTCATTTTCCCCACTTTGGGAATTGTTTTTCTTTTGGGGGAAAATATGTTCAATATAAAATTGTTTCATCGGGCGGTAAATACAACCATGGGAACCATTTTAGCAAAAATCCCAAATTTTGGAACACATTTTCCCCACTTTGAGAATTTGGATCTATTTTTTGGTAAAATATGCAAAACATTTTGCTTTAGAATTTGAGCTTTTCCCAAATGTTTCTCACTTTTAACAGATCATTGCGTTCCCTAAATCGAATTTTCTTGCCACGGGGTAATTAATGTCACTCCACTAATGCCATTTGATGGCCATTTGGCTTAGAAGACCGCCAGCAAAAGGGCCCTTTGTCATTGTGCCAGAATTCTAGCTCCCCCCGCCATTGGAATGTAACCGCATTTATTTTTATGTTCCTGGTGTGTTCTTGCTCTGTATGTTTGGCTGCTTGCGGAGTGCCAAACGGCAGAGTGGTTACCATTTACACTTTTACAAATAAGCGCAATTCCCAAATGCCAGTAAAATGGCCATGTTTGTAAGTGTATTTGTGCGTGAGGCGGTGGCGGTGGTGGTGTGATTATGTGTGTGCTGGTGTTGGTGTGCTAGCCGCTGATGGTTTTTCTGCGGAATTTCACTATCACGGCCACAAAACAGTCGTAGTCGTATTGTAGTAGTTTGTTATGTTTAAATAACAACAAACAGGCAGCAGAAGGAACCACAACAGGACACCACCCCCATTCAACCACACCAACAACACATTACAGAACGCACACACATACGTTATCATGTACACACACACGTATCACGTACATCCCTTCACAGGGTCATAATATCAACCACAGTGAAATAATTTCTGGTAGGAGATTTCTGGTTGGGTTTTGTTACGCAGAAATACAAGCAAAGTCAAAAGAAAACACCAAGCACCCGCCTTTCCACTCAGCCAAGCTTCTAACGAGGCCGCAAATAAAGCCAGCCTACAAAGGGTTATCGCAGTGGAGCTAAACAGTTTTGTGATTCGATTTTTTAATATGAACCTAGAATTTGTTGTTGTTATAATATAATATAATATTATATTTTTTATATTTGAAATATTTTGGATAGTTTAATACACCGTCAGGCAATTTTAGATTTTTTTATTGGACCTGGAACCATATACATACGGAACTAGAGATCGTATATAGAACAATTTTCCATTTAGTTTGTACAGAGCTGTTATTTAAAAAAAATATAGATATTTTAACAATTAACTTTCGCATTTTTGTGAGACATATAAAGGCGATATGGGTATCAAATGAAAGAGGAGACTATCTTTTAAAAATATTCTAAATTGCGTGTATCTATCTCTATTAGTTTAGCATTAACACCCATTTGAAATGTCCCCCTGTTTTTTGTATAGTTTATTCAGATATTATTTAGATATAGATGTTTTAATAATTATCTTTCGCATTTTTGCGAGACATATAAGGGCGATATGGGTATCAAATTCAAGAAGAAAATATCTTTTAAAAATATTTTAAATTGCATGTATCTATCTCTATTAGTTTAGCATTAACACCCATTTGATATTTTTTGTATAGTTTACTCATGTTATACTGAGAAAATGACTTTTCGTGCCAACTAATAAATAATATTTTTTATATTTTAAATATTTTGGATAGTTTAATACACCGTCAGGCAATTTTAGATTTTTTATTGTACCTGAAACCATCTACATATGAAGCTAGAGATCTTATATAGAAAAACGCTATACTCAATTTTCCATTTAGTTTGTACAGTACTTCTAATTTTCAAAAAATATAGATTTTTAATAATTTGCTTTCGCACTTCTGCGAAACATGCAAAGGTGATATGGGTATCAAATTAAAGAAGAGCATATCTGCTGAAAATAGTTTAAATTTCAAACTTCTATCTGTATTAGTTTAGCATTTACATCAATTTCCAATTTCCCCCTATTTTATGTAGTTTATTCATGTTTTACTTAGAAAACTTGAAATGGCAATTGGTGTCAGCTAATTAATAATATTTTTTAAATTTTAAATATTTTAGATAATTTAATATACCGTCAGGCAATTTTACATTTTTTATTGGTCCTGAGAATCTAGAGATCATATGTAAAAATATGGTGTACTCAATTTTCCATTTAGCTTGTACAGAACTTTTATTTTTTCAAAATCATATAGATAATTTAATAATTTACTTCCGCATTTTTACGGCACATACAGCGCTGACATAGGTAGCAAATGAAAGATGAGATTGTCTGCAAAAAACATTTGAAAATTCGAGCTTCTACCGGCATTAATTTAGCATTACCAACCATTTCAACTTTCCCCCTATTTTATTTAGTCTATTCATGTTTTTCCGAGAAAACTAGAAATGTTTCTTTATGCTAAACTAATAATGAAATAGAAGCCTGAAATTTGTTATATTTTTAATAGATATTCTCCTCTTTCATTTGGTACTAATATCGCCTTTATGTGCCTGGCTAAAGTACAAATGTAAATTATTAAAACAAATATATCTTTTGGAAATTAAAAGTCCTGTAAAAAGACAAGCAAATGAAAAACTGAGTTTTTCCACTTACGATCTCTATAAGTATTAGGAAGGGTCACGAAATTTCATTGTTGCGATCAGCCCCCAGAAATGAAGATTGGATTGCTGATCTATAAAATATTTCGATATATTTGTATGAACCGCGACCCAGCCTAATGTCTATATGGTCTTGTTCAGATCCAAAATGTATTGTCGCTCGGTGATATAGTTTAAAAATCTGTAAAAAAAACCCTGCACAAAATATATTTTGTCTCTGATTCATATTATATATATACCATACATATTCGATAACCCTTTACACGTCCAGGCAAGAGCAAACAGACCATGATGTGGCTGTTTGTTGTTTCCATTTGGTAGGGAGAGTATTTTAATCACAATTGGCTTATGAGTAGTAAGGAAACAGCCAAATATATTTTGCCAGCAAGATATATCCCTATGCCTACTTTCGGGGATGAGGACGATATACATAGAGGAGTGGTGGAGTTTGTTTAAGCCCAAACAAAAATATTTGTTTAAGAAAATCACGTTCCCAAAAAGAACACACCAACACACACACACACAAATATATAAACAAGCCAACAAAAAATATTGTTAAATCACATCATGGTTATGATTACATTTGGGCTATTTTTATTATGTCTGTAGTTTAGACGTTTTTCCTTTCGGGTTTCGGATTCGATTCTTTCTTTTATTCATTTATTCTCCTTTGATGTTCTTTTTCGCATATTTATTTGCATAATCTACATTTGAGGAGTTGCCTTAAAGCTAATGATTCTATGGCAAATATGGGCCTTTAACAGGCCACCCATAGACAGTCAAGACGACAAAGAAAATGAGAAATGGGAAAAGAAAACCAGCCCTCGGGTTTGGTCGGTTCCAGCCCATTCAACTCCCCTCGGAGAATATGATACAAGTCATTTATTTCATATTATTATTATTTGTTGGATGGATGGATTGGATTATCATAACTAGATTCATAACATTTTAGTTACAGCAAACGAGAGAAACCAGGAGAGGGCGAAAGAGAGAGAAACACATGCACGCATACTGTTTTCTTTCTGTTTTGCCCAAAGTATTGTACGTATACGTGATATTAATAAATTAATATTAATAATACGCCCCCCGTTGGGTAATGCCACCTTAGGTTATTTGCAAATGTTAATCTTAAAGTTAAACACTGAAGTGGGCGAAAAGTCAGCATCAAGCTTTTTGTTTCTGTGTCCTAATGAAATTATGAAAAATGTTGTTACCTTTTTTACTGCTTCTTTGTTGTTGTTTTTGTTTTCGCGAGTAACGCCCTTCAGCAACTCGTTAACGAAATTTTCGGTTGCACGGTTAGTTTTTGGCTTGTTTTATTTCAATGAGTACCTTTTTTGTCCAACAAATTGTAGCTGGTTAACATTTTGGATTGCAGTGAAGCAAAACGAAAAAAGACAAAAGATGGCAGAACAGTGGGCACTCATGGGGCAAATGTGGGATATAAACCATATGGTATGGCTCTATAAAATACTCGAAGAATATAATGATGAGAGAACAAATAAAGCCCTCAAAACTTTGGTCATTCCAATGCTCTCAAATTTTTACTAGTTGGGAACCATTTTAGTAAAAATTCGCAATTTTGGAACTCATTTTCCCCACTTTGTCAATTCGTATATATTTTGAGAAAATATGCTAAATCTGCAAATCTGAAATCTGAAATCTATTTGAACCATTTTTATCCATTTTGATGAATTTTAGGTATTTTTATATTCTTTTGGAGTAAAACGGGAAAAGAGGGATAAAAATCGTATTTTTTGCACTGAATGTGTAGACGACGGGAAATGCATGGCATGGCGACAATGTTTGTAAAAATCCCAAATTTTGGAGCACATTTTCCCCACTTTGGGAATTCGGATCATTTTTTTGGGATAATGAGCTTAATCTGAAAATCTAATATTGCGGAGTAAATACAGGAATTTTTGTAAAAATCTCCAATTTGGAACACATTTTCCCCACTTTGGGAATTAAAATTTTTTTGGAAAATATGCTAAATCTGCAAAACTAGTAATATTTTCATAATTTTTATCCATTTTGATAAATTGTTGGTATTTTTATCCTTTTTTCGGGGGAAAAGGGGAAAAGAGAGATAAAAATCGTACCAGCTAAAATCATAAAAATCGGCATTTGCATACATCTGAATGTGTGGATGAGCGGTAAATACACGGCATGGCGACCATTTTAGTAAAAATCCTAAATTTTCGAACACATTTTCCCCACTTTGGGAATTCGGATATATTTTGGGAAAATCTCCAAATCTAATATTTTTCATCATTTTTATCAATTGTGATGAATTTTAGGTATTTTTAAATTTTTGGGGGGTAAAACGGGAAAAAGGGATAAAAATCGTACCAACTAGAAGTATGAAAATCGCTCTTTACGTACATCTGACTTTGTAAATGAGCGGTAAATACAGACATGGGCAACATTTTAGTAAAAATCCCAAATTTTGGAACACATTTTCCCCACTTTGGGAATTTGGATATTTTTTGGAAAATATGCTAAATCTGAAAATTCAATATTGTTTCATCGCGCGGTATATAAAGAGTGATTTTTTTGAGGTTAGGATTTTCATGCATTAGTATTTGACAGATCACGTGGGATTTCAGACATGGTGTCAAAGAGAAAGATGCTCAGTATGCTTTGACATTTCATCATGAATCGTCTTACAAAGGAACAACGCTTGCAAATTATTGAATTTTATTATCAAAATGCGTGCTCTGTTAAGAAAGTTCATTGCGCGCTTCCATTTTATGGTCAGTTTAATCGACCCACTGAAGCGGCTATTCGGGCTATTGTGACTAAATTTCGCACCAAATTTACATTGTTGGACATTAAACCACCAACACGCTTACGTAGAGTGCGAACTGAAGAAAATATCGCAGCTGTATCGGCCAGTGTTAATGATGACCACCAATTTTCGATTCGTCGCCGTTCGCACCAATTGGGTCTCTGTTACTCAAAAACGTGGAAATGCCAAAATTGGACTAAGCGGATGGACCACCTAAGACGCAGCCGCGGTCAACATTTAAATGAAATTATCTTCAAAAAGTAAATGTCATGGACCAATCTAACGTTTCAAATAAAGAACCGATGAGATTTTGCAAATTTTATGCATTTTTTTTTAAAAAAAAGTTATCAAGCTCTTAAAAAATCACCCTTTACAAGCATGGCGACCATTTTAGTAAAAATACCAAATTTTGGAACACATTTTCCCCACTTTGGGAATTTGGATATTTTTTGGAAAATATGCTAAATCTGAAAATCTAGTATTTTTCATAATTTTTAAAAATTGTGATGAATTTTAGGTATTTTTATATTTTTTGGGGGTAAAACGGGAAAAAGGGATAAAAATCGTATCAACTAGAAGTATGGAAATTGCTCTGACGGTGTAAACGAGCGGTAAATACAGACATGGGGAACATTTTAGTAAAAATCCCAAATTTTGGAACACATTTTCCCCACTTTGGGAATTCGGATTTTTTTTTGGAAAATATGCTAAATCTGAATATCGAATATTGTTTTATCGCGCGTTATATACAGGCGTGGCGACCATTTTAGTAAAAATACCAAATTTTGGAACACATTTTCCCCACTTTGGGAATTTGCATATTTTTTGGAAAATATGCTTAATCTGAAAAAATGAAATATTGTTTCATATTTCATATTTCAGGCATGGGTACCATTTTAGTAAAATTCCTATATTTTTGGACATGTTGCCCCACTTTGGGAATTCGGATTTTTTTTTGGGGAAAATATTTTTAATCTGAAAATCTAATAGTGTTTCATCGCGCAGTGAATACAGTCATGGGAACCATTTTAGTAAAAATCTCAAATTTTGGAACACATTTTCCCCACATTGGGAATTTGGATCTTTTTTTGGGAAAATATGCCAAATATGTTATATTCTAAAACTAGTTAGACTAGTTTACCAGACAAATATAGTTTACCTTATCCGTAGCAACTTAGCTCTTCAGGTTGCGTCAAAATGTTACCTCAAGATTATAAAATAAGTGATTCCATGAACTCTATAACTCACCTGAAAGTAAAGAGAGAAAAATGTATTATTAGAAGATTAAAAATTCATTGGTTAACATGAAATATTTTTCTAAATACTATAATTTACTATCATAAAAAATAAACTATGTATATTATAAAGAAACTAAATATCCAAACTTGCCCCATTTTGTTTCAATTTAAAATTTAAAAAAAAAAATAAATTTAAATTAAAATTTAATAGCTATGGCTATTTTTATATGTATACTCTATTTTTTTTTAATTTCATTTATTCTATATTTTTATATTTTTCTTCAGATGATTTCACTATATCGAATACATCTTGAGATGAATATTCAAATCAAGCCTAGGTAGAACCTACAGTGAATGTGAACGATAGTGTAACATGAAGTCCCATTTTTTATTGTTCATCAAATTCCATTTTCCAACATCAGCTTCACCGTACATCCTTCCCGAAACGTAACATTTCTAACTACCACACATGCATACATATGTACTTTTTGTACTTCCCTTATAAATTTTACACTTTTTCTATAAATTCACATTCCCTTCCCCCCACCTTTCGCCCTGTTTAACCTCTAGCAGTTTTGTATGTGTTTTTTGCGGAAAATTTCTCTACTTTCGTAATGAATTCATGTATATTTTGTATTGTCTCACGCAATTTACATTTACACCTGCATACCGCCACCCGGCACACGGACACTGACGACACGATAGAAAACAACGCAAAAAAAAACGTTTTATACACTTCCCCAAAGGGTAAAGGGAAGTCGAGGAAGAAGAAGCGTATAAACGAACGAACTTTTCATTAATTGTTGTGGTTATATACTGGGCAAACAGGTAGCCATGTAGTAAGGTGCAAAAAGTAGAGTTTCACAAGCACACTCTTTTAATGGGGAGCACAGTGGTTGAGAATCGTACCAAAAAATCTAATTTAAAAATACAGATTTTTGATATTTTGAAATAGTGAAGAATTTTGTATGAACAAAATATTAACCTCAAATTCCAATTTGAGACAAGCCCAATATTTATTTTTTGTAATTTGACTTGACTTTGAAAACAGGCAAAATGTGATTATTTTTTTGAACCATTAGCAATAATAACACCTTAAGACAGTAATTTTTGGAGCTGAACAAGACCATGTACCATGTGAAACTAGACGTCGTATATATGATTTTCCATTTGGTGATCTTTTCTCCTTTTCACAGGACTTTTCAAAAGAATATAGATGGTTTAATAATTTATTTTCGTACTTTTTCGATTCTTACAGCGGAGATATTTGTATCAAATGAAAGAGAAGAATATCTGTTAAAAATAATTTAGATTAAAAATACCTAAAATTTTCCAAAATGGATAAAAATGATGGAAAAATAACAGATTTCCAGATATAGCATATTTACCCAAAAATAGCCGAATTCCCAAAGCGGGGAAAATTTGTTTCAAAATTTGGGATATTTACTAAATGGTCGTCATGCTTTTATTTAACATTTTTTGTATGTTTTGATGAATTTTAAATATTAGTGTTAGTCCACATTTCGTCAAATATTGAGATATGTGAACTGGACTGTATTTGACCAAACAGTTTATTTTAGTGAAAACCTCAATTACCAACGGTGTCTTACTTTACTATTACTTCATACTTTTAGGCATGTCGTACTGATTGAGTAAACCCCCAAAGGTTCCTTCTGGATTGATTGTGGGGATATTTGTATTTTAATTTGCCATCGCTTTAAAAGTTATCGACTTCACTCTGTTTGGCTGATATATTATTTCAATTCATTCCTATTATATATTTTATATTTTACCACCACAGATTTTGAATTGAAATGGCCAGCGGACAATACTGTGCGCCGCCAGGCACCACCATACACCACACGTGGACATGCAAATATTTAAAATACCACAAGAACTACTCACGCAGACACATAACAACATCTATACTAAAGCAAGCATTCATATGAGTCACTCCACACCAAATGTTAAAAATTGTTCACAATATATTGACAGTGACATTTTTAAAGCGTCGGTAAGTGGTGGAAATTAATCAATTTATTGATAAACCATTTCACTTCTGTAGTGTGATTATTTGATTATTTTCGATATACTAAAAATCATTATTCTTTATTCCTTTTACTCCTGCAAGGCATTATGTATCTGTTTCTTTTCCTAAAGAAGAAAGTTTATTATACTGATCAACTAGTTCCCCTCCGAATCGCAATTTGCAAAATTTGTGTCCAAGACCTAAACATTTTAAAGCTACACAAACAATTGTCTATATAGATAGATTTTTTTACAAATTGTGTGCTCAAATTTAAATTTTAGTCCACATGGTTGAAGGTACCTGTAATATTTGTACGTTCATTTTGGGAATATTCGTCCGATAACACCCGCAATTAAACATTATTATGATGGCTAAAAATTTGCGAATTTCATTTTCACAGTGGTTAGGAAAAGCCTTTCAAAAATTAAGAAAAACATACTTTTTTCGAACAAAAATAATTTTTTGCTGGCACGAAAAAAAAATATTAAAAAAAACGAAAAAAGAAAATATTTTTTTTCCAAAAAAACATAATTTTTTGCTGGCAACAAAATTGTTAAATCTTACAAAAATATATATTATTTATTTTTTTCTTATTTATTTTTTTTGTTATTTTATAAACAATAAAATATACATTCGATTTTCGTTGAAAATTGGTACATATGTATATATTACTGGCCACGAGAAATATCAATTCGATACCGAAATTTGGATTTTCGTTTTGTGGGCGAAGTGGGCGTGGCAATAGTGTTCTTTGAGCTAGAAGGCTGAAAATTGGAACGTATATAAAGAGTGATTTTTTTGAGGTTAGGATTTTCATGCATTAGTATTTGACAGATCACGTGGGATTTCAGACATGGTGTCAAAGAGAAAGATGCTCAGTATGCTTTGACATTTCATCATGAATCGTCTTACAAACGAACAACGCTTGCAAATTATTGAATTTTATTATCAAAATGCGTGCTCTGTTAAGAAAGTTCATTGCGCGCTTCCATTTTATGGTCAGTTTAATCGACCCACTGAAGCGGCTATTCGGGCTATTGTGACTAAATTTCGCACCAAATTTACATTGTTGGACATTAAACCACCAACACGCTTACGTAGAGTGCGAACTGAAGAAAATATCGCAGCTGTATCGGCCAGTGTTAATGATGACCACCAATTTTCGATTCGTCGCCGTTCGCACCAATTGGGTCTCTGTTACTCAAAAACGTGGAAATGCCAAAATTGGACTAAGCGGATGGACCACCTAAGACGCAGCCGCGGTCAACATTTAAATGAAATTATCTTCAAAAAGTAAATGTCATGGACCAATCTAACGTTTCAAATAAAGAACCGATGAGATTTTGCAAATTTTATGCGTTTTTTAAAAAAAAAAGTTATCAAGCTCTTAAAAAATCACCCTTTACTTTTTTCGAAAAAAAAAATATTTTTTTGCTGGCAAGAAAAAAAAAAGAAAATATTTTTTTTTTCAAAAAAAATATTTTTTTGCTGGCAACAAAATTGTCAAATCTTACAAAAATATATATTATTTAATATTTTCTTACTTATTTTATAAAAAAAAATATATACATTCGATTTTCGTAAAATAAATCTTAATAATAGTAAATAGTGTCAGTAAGACGCTTCATAAGTTTCATGATCGTGTTTCTGGTACTGGTCCTCATTCTAAAACAATTATAATCGTGATTTCTGTTGAAATTAAAAATAGTTTATAACGGGTTGGATCGTCTTAAAGAAACTATTAATTATTAATAAAATTTATTTTACAAAAATCGAAAGTATATTTTTTGTGTATAAAATAACAAAAAAAAAATAAAATTTATTTTACAAAAATCTGAAGTACATTTTTTGTTTATAAAAAGACATTAAAACCTATTTCCCTAAGATTTGACAATCTTTTTGTAAAAAAGTAATTTATGCTATTTTCCAATATTTATTAGAACGATGAAAACAATGTCGACATGTAAAAGATCTATGTATAAATGAAGAAGTTTTTGGACTCTTTGTAAACGCACAAGATATACAACTCATGATTTTTAAATATTTCTGTCAAATTATATTACAGAATATATATTTCTATTTTATAATACTTGGTATCCTAACAAAGAAAAGAATGCCCTTTCGAAGAAAATCTTTTAAGAGATGTAAAATTCATGACCTTTATTGAAAGATTTTTTTCACCAAGTCTTTGCTTAAATTAATTTAGTCATCCATGAAGACTATACGCACTTACTCTATACGAAACTTAAATGTCAACCATTACATAAAAAAAATATATGTGAAATTTCCTTTGTAATAAATCAAAACAAATTCTTCTCTCTAAAGCTCCTTAGGGTTGATGTGGGAACAAAAACTTTTGTTTTGAGATGCTACCACTGGTGGGTAGTATAGAACAACAATATTAGGATAAACAAAAACAAAAGCAATCACAGAAAAATATGACCTTTTAAATGAATTATTATTCTTGGATTCGTTCCCTGTTAATTTATTCAAAATACCTACAAGACAATGATTAACAAAGACACAGACATTAAAGTGATTTTTTCGTTATTAGTATGATGATAACTAACAATAAATTTTATTATTATTTATTATTCGTAAAAATATATTTCTTATTATTTTACATAATAAATTTAATGTATAGACAGCCATGATAGGACATTTACTGCCAAAATGATAGCACAAATATTAAAATTGCCTAAGAAGAAAATAGGAAATGTATTAAAAAAATAATTAATATATATCAATAAGAAAAGTGTCCTGATTTTAGTATGCCTCAATGTAATGAAGATTTGAGATAATATTTTAAAATATTTTGCAACTCAAAACTTCAAAGTCATGTAGCTTTTGATAACAATGCCTTTCCGGGAAAGTTTTCTCTGGCAGATATGATTTTTTACGACTACATCTCCCTCATGTACTCATCCGATCAACCAAATTTTTCAGTACAGCCCAAACAGTGAATCGCTGTGGATGCATTGGCTTCTCTATAGTCACATGTGCGTTCTCTGAACCCATATGCGGCAATTTTGCTTATTGACATAGCCACCGAGATGAAAATGAGCTTCATGAAGGCTTAACTGAATCTCGATTTTTTTCCACGTAAATTTCTTACAGTTACCGTTAAAGACTCACTACTTTGGAAGTAAGTTTTTAATGGCACACCCTATATATTTTATTTTATTATAAAGCCTTCATTTCATACGAATCACGTATATCTTTTTGAACGGAACGACCCATGGCCAACCGTTTTAAAATGTATGCTCTGGACCCGTTGGGCGACCGTAATTGTTAAAACATTCATTTAATAATACACGTATTGTGGGTAGTGTGTGTGTGGATTCATTTTGCTCTTGTTTCCCTCGTCTCCCGCCCCCCGCCATCACCGAGCCACTCCATATTAATTTTTATTATTGCTGCATTTGACTTGCCATAATTTGTTGAGGCGAACAGAACAAACCTGCTGCTGCGGACCAAATTTTTTGTTTAAAGTATGTTTTGACAGGAGTTTTGTTAACGATTAAACTGAACTGACAGCCATTTAAAAGCTCCATGGAATTCCGGCAATATTGTTATGATCACGATGAATTTCAATGGGTATTTAATCAACTTCAAACTTTGCAGACAGTTTCGCGAAAAATGTGAAATGTTGACAAGAAATCACAATAAGGCGGCAAAGGTTAACGAAGGAAGACAACAACAACAATGAAAAAAGTATAATTAATCATGGGGGCGCCGCGGCGTAATACATGTTGAAAGGCACAAACAAGCTTTATGCAAATGTCAAAAGGAGAGCAACTGCCAAGTTATAAAGCCCTTGAGTACTTTAATTAAAGGGAATTCCTTAGTCAGCTAACAATTCATTTTGTAGGAATTTGAATTTAAAATCTAAATACATTTAAGAATACCAAACCTCCCTCAGACATAGCCATATTTATAATTCCAGCAAATCAAAATGCAACAATAGATGTCAAATTGTGCTTTGCAATGCTATGAGAGACATGCATTAATCTCATGTTAGTATATTAAGGAGGAGCGGGAGATTCGTTAGAATGTTAGAATTCAAAGTTTAGTTGCATATGTTTCATTTTGATTTCAGCTTTCCTATCAGAATTCTAAAAATACAATTATAAAAACTTTTTAGATTTAAAATTTGTTTTAGAACCTTGTTAATATTTTTTTAAATAATTCAAAATTTCCACAAAAATATCAATTTCGGAAAAATAAAATTGTTTGCATCGAAATGCTTCAAACAATTTAGAACTATCGAATAGCTCTCATTCCTTTCTATAATTAAAAAATAAATTAAATTTCTGCCCTAAAGTCCTCGGAAACATGAAATATGAAAATATAGGCTCAAATACCAAATCTAAATGGTATGATGATGGCTATACTTATATGAAAAGTGTTGAAATGTTCAACAATTGAGGACTTTGGACAATTTTCCCTAAAAAAAATCCCAAGGCAATCTCAAAATTATTCTCAATTTTTCATCTCACCCTAATATACACAGTACATGCTTGTATGCATAGTCAAATTCATTGTGATATGTTCGCTCAGCGACACAAAAACTTCATTACACAGCACACAACACATGGAATACATCAAAGTGAAGTGAAGGAAAATCTGGCAAAAAAATCCATTCCGCGAAATGAAAACATTGATGTTCATTTCGGGGACAAACTGTGAACTGTAACTGTAAATGTCACGTTCAGCAATTTAGTTGAATCAACATTGCAAAATTAATGCAGAGCGTAATTGAAACTGGTGGTACAGCAGACATAGAAAATCACTAGTACATTTCCATTCCCATGTTTCGCTCTCACTCTCTCCACCATCAATCCTCAAACCACCACCCGGATTGTCTTGGGGTTAGAGGGTTGCAAATCACATCATCATTTTCATCGTATGGAATTTAACACTGAAATCTGTTTGGAAATATGTTAACGTAGATTTGTGTCGTGCCAGTGTTAATAGAATATTTTAGTAAAATGTCAATTAAACTACAAATGCCATACCTATGTATGTGTGGGTATTCGTTTGTGAAATATTCATAGGGGGAGGTTTTTAGAATATATATATGTATGTATTTGAAATGGTTGGCTGGTATTGCTCTTATGTATATTATACCTCCATCAGTTTTTGCTTACATTTCATCTCAAATATTTGAAATGAAAAATTGAAATAATTGTATTTTTCATTTTAACCCCTCAACATGACTAGGACGAGTTTGTTAGCACTAAAAAAGAATAGCGATAAAAACACTGCGAGGCAATTCAAGCGAATCAAAATCTATAAGCTATACAGTGGATTCAAACGAAAAATGTAACAATAACACTATGCAACACACAAATGAAAGAGAAGTTTTGTGTTT
Organism: Polietes domitor; assembly: GCA_947397865.1. Classification (NCBI taxonomy): domain Eukaryota; kingdom Metazoa; phylum Arthropoda; class Insecta; order Diptera; family Muscidae; genus Polietes; species Polietes domitor. Next base: position 33,844,795 of record OX377619.1, on the reverse strand, counting down.
GCAAAAAATTTCAACACAGAAAGATATGGATATGTCATTTAAATGATTACTAAAATTTCGATTTTCCATTAAGGTACCTTTAATAGTTGTACTTTCATTTTGGAAATATACGACCGATCACCGATTAAAAAATTATTATTTTTAAAATTTTTTTTTTGATGGCACGAAAAAAATCATAGAAATTAGAAAAAAAATCTTAAATAATTATTTTGTTTTATTTTCCAATAGCTAACATCATAATGAAACTTTTTATTTGATATTTTTTAATTTAAATGCAATAAAAATGATGCAAATATATAATTGTTTCAATAGTTTTTTAATTGATGTAATTATTTTTATTAATTGAAATAACTATATAATTGATGCGATTAATTATTTAATCAAAACAATTATCTACTTATTTAATATGGAATTTGGTTAATCGAAGTAATTAATTGAAATAATTTTTTAGTTGATTTAAATAATAATTTAATTGATGCGATTTAATTGTTAATCAAAACAAATATTTTTTTAATTTTGATGGCACAAAAAAAATCATAGAAATTCGAAAAAAATCTTAAAGAATTATTTTGTTATATTTTCCAATAGCTAACATCATAATTAAACTTTTTATTTGATATTTTTTAATTTAAATGCAATAAAAATTATGCAAATTTTTAATTGTTTCAATAATTTTTTAATTGATGTAATTATTCGTATTAATTGAAATAACTATTTAATGCGACGCGATTAATTATTTAATCAAAACAATTATCAATTTATTGTTTAATCGAAGTAATTAATTGAAATAATTTTTTGGTTGATTCAAAAAATAATTTAATTGATGCGATTTAATTGTTAATCAAAACAATTATTTATTTAATTTAGAACTTAAAATTATTATCCCAATTATTTTGACTGAATTAAAAAACTTTTTATGTGCAATGGTTGTTTAACTGATGTAACCAATATATTAATTAATGTAATTACAATTTTAATTGACGCAAATATATTTATATATATAAATTATAAATTAATTATATATAATTAATTATAATATAATTTTAATTGATTAAAAAATTAATGATATTTTATTAACGGCAAATACTTTTGCAATTGTTTCAATTAATTTCTTAATTGATGTAATTAATTTTATTAATCGATTTAAATAATTATTTAATTGATGCGATTAATTTCTTAATGTAATTATTTAGATGTAACAATTATTTATTTATTCAAATTGGAAGTTTTGCTTAATCGAAGTAATTAATGGAAATAATTTTTGTGGTTGATTCAAGTAATAATTTAATTTTTAATAACTTAATGATTTTTTATTAAGGCAAACACTTTTGCAATTGTTTCAATTAAATTCTCAATTGATGTAATTAATTTTATTAATCGATTTAAATAATTATTTAATTGATGAGATTAATTTCTTAATGCAATTATTTAGATGTAACAATTATTTATTTATTTAAATTGGAAATGTTGTTCAATCGAAGTAATTAATGGACATAATTTTTTTAGTTGATTCAAGTAATCAATCATTGATGCGATTAATTTTTTAATCAAAACAATTATTTTTTATTTCAAACTTAAAATCATTAACGCCTTTATTTGGGCCATGAAATTATTAATTAATTTTGAATAGATTAAAAAACTTTTTAATCTACATTTTTTTGAACAATAATTGTTTAATTGATGCAATCAAAATATTAATTAATATAAAATATAATTTTAATTGATTAAAAACTCAATGATTTTATTGTTTAAGGCAATTAGTTTTGTAATTATTTCAATTAAATTTTTAATTGGATTAATTAATTTTATTACACAATTGAAATAATTATTTAATTTGTACGTTTAATTTTTGAAGCAAAACAATATTTATTTATTTAAGTTGTAAATTTTGTTTAATCGAAGTAATTATCTTTTTATTTTATTTTATTTTATTTTTATTGAAATATTTTTTAATTTATTGAAATTAGTTTTTTTAAACTAAAAATTATTAACGCCTATATTCATAGCCATGAAATAATTATTTTTTCAATAGATTAAAAAACTTTGTATTTGTTGATTTTTATGTTTTATGTGTAATTACAATTTTTATTGACGAAGTACAAATTTAGTTGGTTTAAAACTCAATGATGTGATTAAGGCAACACACTTTGTAGTTGTTTCAATTCATTTCTTAATTAATGTGATTAATATTATTGATGGATTGATATAAATATTTAATTTGTGCTATAATTAAAATAATTATTTATTTAAATTGGAAATTTTGTTTAATCGAAATATTTTATTAATTGAATCAAATAATTATTTAATTAATCGAATAAGTTTTTAATCAAAATAATTTGTTATTCAAAAATTAAAATCATTAGGCCTTTTATTTTGGCAATGAATAAATTATAATTGAATATATTAGAAAACATTTCTCTTTTATGCGCATTGCTGTAATCCAAATGTTTACTAATGTAATTACAATTTTAATTTACGCAAATATAAATAAAATTAATATAAATTAAATAACTAAAAACTCAATTATTTATTAATTAAGGCAATTAATTAATTGAAGTGATTAATGTTTTTAATTTAATTATTTAATTGAATGTTTTAATTAAAATTTTTAATCAGAATAATTATTTATTTATTTAAAATGCAAATTTTCAATCCAAATAATTATTTTTTTTATTTAAATAATTTTTGAAATGATTCAAATAATTATTTAATGAATGTGATTAATTTTTTAATCAAAACAATTATTTATTTATTTAAAATACAAATTTTGTTTAATCGAAATAATAATTTGTTTTCAATTAATTGAAATAATTTATGAATTGATTCAAATAATCATTTAATTGACACGATTATTTTTTTAAGTCAATCAAAATTAATTTTTTCTTAATTATTTCAAATAATTTTTTAATTGATTCAAATAATCATTTAAGTGATTATTTTCCAATTGAGGTAATAAAATACATTTTGAATTGAATCAAATAATTATTTAATTGATGCGATTAATTTTTTAATCAAAACAATTTTTTAAAATGCAAATTTTGAATCCAAATAATTATTTATTTAAAAAATTCAAATAATTTTTGAAATGATTCAAATAATTATTTAATGAATGTGATTAATTTTTTAATCAAAACAATTATTTATTTAATTAAAATGCAAATTTTGTTTAATCGAATTAATAACTTTTTCAATTAATTGAAATAATTTTTTAACTGATTCAAATAATCATTTAATTGACACGATTATTTTTTTAGTCAATCAAAATTAATTTTATCAATTGTTTCAAATAATTTTTTTAATTGATTCAAATAATCATTTAATTGATTATTTTCCAATTGAAGTAATTAAATACATTTTGAATTGAATCAAATAATTATTTAATTGATGCGATCAATTTTTCAATCAAAACAATTATTTAAAATGCAAATTAAAAAATTCAAATAATTTTTGATTTTGATTAATTTTTTAATCAAAACAATTATTTATTTATTCAAAATGCAAATTTTGTTTAATCGAAATAAATATATTTTAATTAGTTCAAATAATTTTTTAATTGATTCAAATAATCATTTAATTATTTAATTTTTAAATGACTCTACTAAAACAAAATTCGGTACAATCAAGCCCATATATCGAATGTTGTCCTATTTTAGACATTGAAGACATCATATTTTTCCGCATAAAAAACATTTTAATTTTTAGGAAAATACAAACACCCTTAACAAATTTATTGTGGTCCTTTTTGTTGTATCCTTAATATGTTTTCATGACCATTTCGAAATTCCCGTATTTCCAAATTTAACTTTTCCCTTTTTTCATCCGCAGTTAATGAATATTTCATACAAAACAAATGTACATCGGCAGATAGTTGTGGAGGCCAGAGGCAGTGGTAGTTAATGGCTGCTCCCCAATACAGGGACATTGAAAACAAAAATAAAGTAACTTAAGTTCTGAAGCCACAAAGAACCCTTGGGGAATTTCTAGGAAGCTACAGACCGCTACAGAAGGTTCAACAAACCAGACGCTAAAAATAAAATAAAAACAGTAACACGAAGGCAATAAAATAAACTATGGCTGGCGAGCATTGAAGGAAGAAAACCCCAGCAGCAGCAGAGAAAAAGGGAACAGCAGAAAAACAAATGTTGCTGGAGCAGACATTTTTGTGTGCGAATTTTCGACGTGGTCACAATACAAAAGTGTCATCTGCAACACGAGTCTGCGACTCGCCAGAGAAGGGATAAAGGTTTAAATAGAAAAAATACATTAAGTAGAGTTTTGGCTTAAGATCGCCATGGAATCTGTAGAGCCCAAATAGAAAAAAAACAAACCCACACACACACCTTGCTTTGTATGCCGACGTAGTTGTTGTGCTTGTGGTTGTCATGGCGGCCGCCATTTGAGGGGTTGTGCCAAAAACTTTGCCAGACTTTTTTCCTCTCAATGCGATTACGAATTTGGTTTGCTTGCGCCTTGCTGGAGATTTTCCCAACGAATTAATATATGAGTCTGCTTTTCATATAAGTAACCGAACTAGACATTTTTCACTGCATTCCGGCAAAATTGTAGCATTTGCACAACCACAAACAAACAACAAAACGGGAAGTAAAAAATAAAATTCCTCGCAAATTTCCGCAGTCAAATATATAGAGACACACGAACAGAGAGAGGGAGACGGCCCAACAGTCTCAGCCAAAGTCAACCGGAAATGTTGATGGGAACATCATTGGTCCTTAGTTACTGTATTTGCTGAGAGTGTCCGTCTGCCTTTTTTTGCCTCTGTAAGCCAATCAGTTGTAGCCACCACAGTTCATGTGTCTTCTTCTGTTTGTGTGTGTGTAGTTGTAGCTGCTTTGATAGCACAAATGAAAGAAGTTTTGTGTTATTTGCTTTGTAAACTTGCTGCAGGATTTAGACAGTTGGTAGACATCAATGGAATTAGAAATTAAGGTGATGGCGTCGAGTTCTTTGTACGGATAATGTACTATTCAATTGCAAGGATAAGCAAAGGATATTGACTTTTTGCCATGGCAAACTTTATTTAGTGGAATTGATGGATTTTGGCGCCGGCCTCTGTCATAGGGACAGAAGATAGATTATAAGGTGGGGGGTAGTATGATAAAACTCAAAATTTTTAGTAATTTCCAAATAAATCGTCCAGCTGATTCAACTCTGCGATTATTCTAGATATTCTATTATAAGGACTCATAATTTAGGAAAGTTGTGGAAAATAAGTATTACTTTTATCTGCTGGAAAGGTTACACAAATTGACCTTCCTCAGCATTAGCTCCGTAATATGGGCAACTGCTACGTAAGCCGATATTACAGCAGGCAATCGCAGAAAAGATATTCGAAGATCATATTATGATTTGGTTAGAATAATCATACTATGGTTGTACCTAATCGTAATAATGATATGATAACCCACAATCATAATATGATGCGTTATAAGTAATGACATTATGATTGCAAAAATTATAAGTCTTCTCTGCCTGCAGACCAGTTGATTTGTTACCGCCGAATGTGAGCTATACTCACTGAAAATGTAATAAGCCCGTATATATTTGTAATTTAATTCAATTAATTAAATAAACATCAATTGACCGACATCAAACAAACGGAAACAATTGATATGAATGAACTAATATATTAAACACAAAATTATTTACTTTTAATTGAGGAAGTGAATATTGAGCTGGGTCTTAGTAAGCCTAAATTCAAGAAATTCCCACGGATGTCGCTCCTATCTTCGTGGAAAGGTCAAGGAAATTAACAAAAAAATCTTTGAGTATATATATTTTTTAAAAATTTTTGCTAAAATTCCAATTTTCGTCGAAGGTACCTTTACAATATAAACTCTCATTTTGGAAATCTACGCCATAAACAACCGCTTATATATATTCAATTAAAGATAATTATGATTCACATAGAAACCGTGGTTTTAGAAATACTCAGCTAAAAATTGAGAAAAAAAATTTATTCGAAAAAAATTTTGCTTTTATAAAAGATTCATAAAATATAAAAAATTAAAAAAATATATATATATTTTGTTTTTTTTTTTTTTTAATATATAACATTTTAGGAATGAAGTCAATGTCTATGTGTGTAAAAGATATCTGCATAATTGTAGAAATTATGATATGAAGCAAAAGTATTAAAAAATTATGATATTTGAAAATTTTTGTTAAATAGCGGTAGAATGGCTTGAATTATGTGATTAAAGCTGACACTCTAACAAGAAAAATAATACCTATCTGAAGAAAATCTATGGATACATGTAAAAGTTATTGTTTTTTTTCTAGAAGTGGAGAATTTCAAAAAGTCGTGTGTCTTTTTTACGATGAAGGCGACATGTAAATCTACAAGAAGAGTTAGGACTATTCAACATTTATCTATAGTTTTTCTTTATCCAACTATTGTACAATAAAACAACATATTATGTTATCTAATTTGTATTTCTGTGTATCGCGCTATTTAGCCAAAAATTGTAAAATTATGATTTTTTAATCTTTTTACAATTCTACATTTATTTATAGATCTGTTACACGTAAAACCTGTTTTCTTTGTTAGAACATTAGCTTTTAGAAAATAAAGCTAATTGATCTGTTTTTTTTTTGTAAAGTGAAGTTTCAAGCTATTTAACCAAAAATATAAAATATGCATCATCTGCGTTTACACATACATTATGTATGTAGAAACAGTTTTCTTCGTTAGAATATTAGCTATTAAAAAGTTTAATCAAATTTTCTATTTCTATGTGAAATTGATATTTGCAACATTTATAGCCATCATAATAATCTTTAATTTTACCGGTACTGTTGTGACCGGAGCTATATGTTTCCAATATGACAGTGTAAATATTAGTGGACCATCAACGGAAAATTTTAATTTTATTAAAAATTAAAAAAATATATATCAAAAAATATGTTGATTTTATGAATCAGTAAGCCTCAAGATACACAAAAAATGTTTTTAAGAGTCTGACACGAATTTTTGTTGCCTTTAAATTTTAAATATATAAAAATTAATTAAAAATAATATTTTAAAGAATTAGAAAAAATGCATGCCACTTCTTAGCCATTAGGAAAATATAAGAATATTCAATTCTGTCTCAAAATGTAGTTTAGAACAATATATTCCTTACTTTATTTCTTGGAAAAAAATCGGAAGAAATCGGACAAGATTTTTCTTTTTTCATAGATTATAGTCCAAACCAAACTAAATTATTAGGAAAAAAATTACCAAATTTTATGATATTATTTCTTGACCGTCAAAGTGTGGAATTTTTCAAATATTCATCTTGAAATTTTAAATTTGTAATTTCGCACCACTCTTCAGCTATTCAGAAAATATAAGAATATGCAGTTATGCCTAAAAATTTATTTTTGAAAAATCAAAATAATACAAAATCAATATATTTTGCATACAAATCCATCCACAGTCTGGAGTCCAAAAATCTAATTCTATGAAAAAATCTTTGCGAATTTTTATACACTCCACGAGAGTATTATGTCTTTGTGCATTTTTTTTGTAACACCCAAAAGGAAGGGAGATAGACCCATTGTTAATTATACCGATCGGCTTAGAATCACTTTCTGAATCGATTTAGCAATGTCCGTCTGTCCAACTATTGTTGTAATCACGATACAGGTCGCAATTGTAGCCAGATTTTCTTCAAAATTGGCAAAGCATCTTATAGTTCAACTAGAAACACCTGTGGTAAAAATGTGTTAGATCGGTTCAGATTTATATATAGCTTCCATACAAATTTCGCTCCCAATTTGAATTTTTCCGCTCTAGAATCCACATATTTGAACAGATTTTCTTTAAAATTGGCAAATATATATATATATATATTAAATATATAAGATATTTAAACTAGGAACACCTATGGTGAAAATGGGTCACATCGGTTCAGATTTACATATAGCTGTCATACAAATTTCGTTCCCCCAGAATCTGCGTATTTTCATTCATATTATTCGAAGCAAGTCAGTTTTCTGATTTTTGTCCATGAACTAGAGCAGTGTGCGTCGGCAGGAAAAAATGTTTCGTGAGTCTCATTTTTGGTCCTGGTGCAGAAATTTCCTTTTTATTTTTTTATTGCAAGAAATAAATGCTATTATACACATGGTTTTCCTTATTGCCTTTTGCAATTTCATAAATTATCCTCTGTATTACTACAATAGCACTTTGTTATAATAATTTATGAATTTTTGTCAAAAAAAAATATATTATCTGCCCAGTAAAAATATGCAGCCGATCCAGACAAAGGAAAGAAAGTGCATATGTGAAAGGCATACATTACGTTCTTCTTTATGACAACCTAAGAAAAAAACACGAAAATTATTTTAAGATTTATTATCATTTTTTTAAGAATATGAAATATGTGACTTGCGTGCATTCAAATTCCCAAAAAACAAAGACTAAAAATATCAGCACATACAGCTGTGCTTACCTACAACTCTGGGGTTATGTTCTCTCTGTCTTTAAGGGGCTTCATGGTATTCCCAAGGATCTTGTTTTCTTTTTTTTGTTCAAGTGACAACAGCATTGCGATGCTGTTCTTATTTTAAGAATAAATTGGTGTATACTTTACATCTGCATGACGACGGCAACAACGAAGACGATGATAAGTATGAAAAGGACATGTTATTATCAATAAGTAAGTACATCGAACTCGCTCTAGTTTCTTTTTTCTTCTCCTGATGTTTAGCCATGGCATAGGAGAAAGTGTGTGTGTGTGTAACATCTGGGCTGTGCCAACCACATCTCCCAATACTAAGAGGTTTTGTAATGTTTGTGGCAACATTTTGTGTGTGTGTTTAGACTCTCCTTATATCATGTCAGGCATCTGTATAAGATTGTGTATAAGTGTGTGTGTGTGTGTTTGTGGTAACTTTTGTTCAGTTAATGGACTCAAATACAGTTTATATCATTACATTGGTTATCCTTAAAGCACCCGAGTGGATTTTGTGGTTTGAGCTTTCTCAGAGCTTGTGAGTTTGTGCGTGCGTGTGTGTTTGCATAAATATTAAATTATTATTATAATTATTATTTGCTTCCATATCAGAGACTTCTTGTGCCCAAAAATATCCACAGAGAGAATTTCATTCGATTAAAATGTTTGTTTGTGTTATTAATATCCTATGACATGTAGTAAATGCAAAAGCTACAAATTGAACTGACACATGCTGCCAACATGGACATTTTACAACGTAAAGTCATAATGTTGCCGGTGGGGAATAAACAACCAATCAGGACGACAGACGACACATGAAAACAGGCTATAAATTAAATTTTAATCTTAATGAGGAAATGTTGGGGATTTAGTTTTGGAAAAGCAAACAACAAACATAGATCCTTTGCACACAATTAACTTAAACTTTACATGATTTTATGATGTCGTTAAATACAACAACAACAACAACGAAAAAACGTTAAAACCCTTTTCACAACTCTAACTCTAAAACTCCGCTGTGGCCCATTTATCAAAATTAATTGAGTGTAACATATTCACACTCATAGCTCTCTACCCCCACATATCCCGCCATCCAGACCTGCAGTCTTGCGCCCCTGATTTATGGCCTGTTCATCAGAAAGTTTCTTTTGTTGGTGAAACATTAAACATTTCCCTTGGGTGGGGAGGAGAGCTGAAAGAAACCTCTTAAAAATTGTTGTTCAAGTAGTTTGCCCCATATTTAGCCCGTAAATATTTTCCACGAAAACCGTATGCACTTGTTGTGAAAGTAATTTTGGCTGAGGCCCTATAATTTCCAGCACATAATTTATGTTCCTATTTCTTTTATTAATTCAATCTAAATACAGTCCGTCGGAAAATTCAAATAAGCTTATATGTGTTAAAATAAATTGTCAAAATAGAACAGTTGTGGAAAGGGGATAAAGGTGGAAAGGAAAATCATAGCCATATGTTGTGGATATTGAGTTTGGACAAAACAACAACAAGAAATAAATGCTATAAAAAGCTTCCTACATTTGTAGAGCAGGAACATTAAATGTACTGTACACCTGTGTAAGATTAAACTTTATATACCCTCCACCATGGATTGCATTCCACAGAGGCTGTCGATTTTCGTAGAAGTGCAGTAATATAACAGGAAAATATATTTTTTTAATATAGCAAAACCAAAACAAATACAAATATTGAAAAAATAATTTTATAAATAAATATAATATTTTTATTATTTCACGGCAAGGCTACCAATACGTTTACGCTATACACATATATCGAAATAATACTTCAAGCCAATTCAAAACATAAATATTCTTATATTTATATTTTCAAAAAAACGTAATTAACATAAATATTGGAAAAAAATCCATTATCTCACGTACATGGTGCAAATAACCTAACCTCATGATTCAACCAATTTATACAGTAAAAGTAAAAAGTACGAAAAATCTTTTTATTTTGCAGTGAAAGGAATGTATGCACCGAACTCCATGATTCTAGATGCGACCATTTGGTTGGTACCATTTTTATCCCTTTTTTCTATTTTACCCCCTTAAGGGTACGACTTTCTAAAATCTCTTTATTTTATGTGTCTACGCAATTAGTGGGACGTACACACCGAATTTCATCAGTCTAGCTGTAGCCGTTTAGTTGGTACCAATTGCATCCCTTTGTTCCAATTGTAAACCTTGGAAGTGTGAATTTGTAAAAAATCTTTTATTATTCGTGTCTACGCAGTCAGAGGAATGTATATTCCGAATTTCATGACTCTAGCTGCGGTCATTTAGATGGTACAATTTTTATCCCTTTTTTCCAATTTAGCCAAAAAAGTATTAATTTCGAAAAATCCATTTATTTTACGTGTCTACGCAATCAGAGGAATGTATACACCGAATTTCATTATTCTGGGTGCAGCATTTAGGTTGGTACCATTTTTATCCCTCTATTCCCATTTTATCCCTTAAAAGAACAAATTTGGAAAAAAATACTTTTATATTATGTATCTACTAAATTACTAAATGTATCTACCGAATTACGTGTTTCTAGCTGTTGTCGTTTGATAGGTACCATTTTTGCCCCCACTTCACCCCCTATGAATAAGAATAACTTTATGGTGTACGTTTTTGTTATAGGCGGAATGCGTATACCCAATATCAAGTAAGTACAAGCAGACATATTGAAAAAATATGCTTAAATACTCTAAAATATTAGGGAATATTGTGGGTATTTTTAGTCCTTGTGAGGGAAAAAATTTTTCCCTTTGGGCCGATTTCACCCAGTTTCAAGTTGATGGTACACAGAGGAATGCTATAACAAACTTCATACATTCATAGAGTAGGAACATTAAAAGTACTGTACACATGTGTAACATTAAACAGGTATGGCGTACTTAAAGGGTAGCGCCAACCGGCACTTGATATGCGAGGGTAGTTAAGCAAGTAGGCGATGACACTCAAGGGGTGTCTTTAGTTAGTAAGTTTTATTCGTAGTATTTCCATTGGCATTTTCATGTTGAAATACTCTTTAACCTCTAACGACATACAATCAAGAGTGAGGGAGGGATCAAGACTGTAAATACCCCACTTTCCCTGATTTGATGTCTGCGCTTGACAAAAATCGCCATTAAATTGGAAGAACTAGGTTAGTTGTGATAGGATTTGCGAGTGAAGCCATAAACACGACAAAACTTAAGCTGATTTCGATCAGAGAAAACACGTTCTCCTACTTTTCGGTAGTAATAGTATGCGAAAAGTCCACCACCCACTGAAGTCCTTAGGCAGGAGTTATTCCTTATACCGAGCCCAACAATATCGAAAAATTGTTGACATATAAATGAAGTCGTATTTTATCTCATTGTTCAAATATTGTTCTTGTTAAGAAGGGAATAATGTTTGAAAGAATATTTATTTCTTCATATTTATTTCTAATAAATTACCAAATTTTCCTAGTCAAAGCATGATTCAGCATAAATCAAAATAATGAAAAAATATTCCCACACATACAGTAAAACGGGTCGGAAAATATGTTGTTAAAATGTAAGCCTGGTTTATTTTATGAATACCACCACCAAATTTGGTCGGCTATATCTTTTGCCTTCGTGTTTTAAATATGATTTGTAGAGATTTTACATAATCTCTACAAATCATATTTTTTCACAAAAAACGACCGACACTCGTAAAAAATAAATTTTGATATTTCATAAAAATTGTAAGAAAATTTTTTCGGCAATGGTGATAAGATATAGTAGAAATATATTGGGAGAATTTGAAAAATCATTATTTTTTAATTTTTTGGTTAAATTCAAATTAAAAAAATTGACCTTTTTCGAAAAAGCTCGTAAAAATAGAAAAAATAAATAAAAAATCTATGTAAAAATGTAGAAGTTATGGCCGCTTAGACGCAAGGGAAGTTAAAAATCGTGATTTTTTAATTTTTTTGTTAAATTCAAGTTAGAAAACAAAATTATTTAATTCCTAAATTCCTTTTTTAAAATTCCTTTTCAAAAATTCCTAATGAAGTAAACAAGACCTCTTCTAGGAAAATCTATGGATAAATGTTGAAGTAAGGACACTTATTGTAAATGTAATTATGATGACTACAAATGTTTCAAACATAAAAAGTGGCTTAGAAAAATAGAAATAGAAAAAAATAGTATTAAAAAATCTTTTGCATCAACAAAAAGAGTCATAACTTCTACATTTATTCGTAGATGTGTTTTCTGAGTGAAAATGTTATCTATTAGAAGTATAATAAAACATTTTTTTTATTTTCTATAATTTTTCGTGTCAGCAAAAGTAATTTAAAAAAACTAATTTATCTCAATTTTTTGAGACTGTTTCTATGCGAGAACCAAACTTTTTAGCAATCATAATTATCTACAATTGAAGATATAAATAATTTAAAAATATCTATATAAAAATTGTGTAAAATTGCCATTCGTAAATTCTCTTATTGTGTATTAGTGTGAGAGATATAGTTAGACATACATAGATTAGATTGTGGTCAGAAAGTAAGCTTCTGAATCACTTGGACCTGAAAAGGTCCTTGGTGATAAATACTCTAAATATGTTGGCGATATTCAAAAAAACAAGCCAAACCTTAATTTTGCTAAGAAAAAATCCTATATCATTTGCGTCCACATATTCAAGGGAGCGTACACACCGATTTTAGTTTTCACAGTAAATTTGTATACCATTTCCATTCGTTTAATATCTTACGCATCCACAGTGGTGTGTACACACCGAATTCAATGATTGTTGTGGACGATTTGTTGGTACAAATTTTATCCCTTCCTGATCCAAAAGTACAAATGGGAAAGATCTCTTTATTTTGTGCCCCTCAGAAGTCAGTATTTCATAATTCCGGATCGTTAGCCATTCCATCAATTTTTCGTCATTTTCCCCTTAAAAGTAGAGATTTCGAAAAATCCCCTAAATCAGCATCTAAAAAAAAATCCCAAAAATCTACAATCAAACTTAGCCTATCCACCTTTCTATAATCATGAAAAATCTTATCCTCGAGTCTACGCTTATCAATTTCAATGTTTTTTCTTATTCTTTTACGGGTGGCGTGCTGCTTTGCTAGCTGCCATTCTGCTGCTTCTGTGCGCCTTTTCGATTCAAATTAAATATGCAAATATGATGCTCAGCATTTTGACAGTCAATTTATTTGTTTGTTTGACACAAGGACAGACAAACCCAAACACATGACAAGGAAAAAAGTAGCTCTCGTTGGATGCATAAACCATGAGTTTTTTGGTTTGACAACAAAAGGGAAGACAAGGAAAAAACTAATTGTTATTATAACAAGTTGGAGCATTAGTGTGGCCCAACAATTTTTAGGAAAAACACAAAGATTGCCTCCTGTGTGGAAACCTAAAAAAAGATGAAAACAAATCGCAAATTTCGTGCAAGAACGTCACATTTTTTTATTTGACAATTTTTAGGAGAAAGAGATTGCAAACCATCATAGCTAACATGATCCCTACTGTAATTATAAAATCTATACGTTTTCTTGTACGAAGAGTAGCGAACATGTTAAATATGATGGTTTATAATCTTTAAATCGCTCTCCTGAAAAGGTATCAAATATATCTACGGTTATGTACAATATATATGTATTAACAATATATTATTCAGAAAAATTGTATTGCTGTTAGTAATAGGGCACTGGTAACATGACCTTATCAATTAATTGTTTTGCCAGATTTGTTTAGATTGTTGTTTCGGGCCACCTTAATATTGGTATGTAAGCCTAGTTATGTATGCATAAAATGTAAATTATTACAATTGTCGTACATATGTTTGTGAGAACGCATGTTGTTGGTGTATGCGTATATGCGAGGTTCGTGCGTTAAATCTTTTGAAAATAATGGGAACTTAATTCCATTTTCAAATTAGTATCCACTTAAACTTGGATTCTTATTTAGTTCTGAGAACCTGTAAAAAATACCTTGAATTTGGGAACAAGATACTCTCACTTAAAAGGCACATTAACATTACTGATGAATGATAAATGGAAATCGTCCCGATTTTTTTCATTTCAAGATTTTTATACACTCCACCTCCTGGATGGGGGTGTACTAAATTTGTCACACCTTGAAATATCGACCTGAAACCCTATAAAGTAAATAAATTCTTGATCGTCATAAAATTCTAAGACGATCTAGCCGTGTCCGTCCGTCTGTCCATCTGTTGAAAGCACGTTCGCATCTAAACGAAAGGAGCTAGGACGTCCAAATTATAGTCGTAGGTCGGTTGGGATTGAAATGGGGCGCAATCGACCCAATGAGAACATTTTTTCCCCCACAAGGACTAAAAATACCCAAATAATCCATAATATTTAAGCATGTTTTTTGAATATATCTGTTTATATTTGCTTGATATTTGGTATGCGCATTCCCCTTATAGCAAAAACGTGCACCATAAAGTGATTCTTAGTTGTAGGGGGTGAAATGGGGCAAATAGGGATAAAAATGGTACATATTAAACGACAACAGCTAGAAACACGAAATTCGGTGTGTACATTCCTCTAATTGAGTAGTTACAACATATAAAAGTATTTTTTCCAAGTTCGTACTTTTAAGGGATACAATGGGAATAGAGGGATAAAAATGGTATCAACCAAACGGCTGCACCCAGAATAATGAAATTCGGTGTTCACATTCCTCTGATTATATAGACGGGTAAAATACCCGGATTTTTCAAAATTCGTACTTTTTGGGGTTAAAATTAAAAAAGGGATAAAAATAGTACCAAACAAATGACCATAGCTAGAGTCATGAAATTCGGAGTATACATTCCTCTGAGTGTGTAGACACGGAATATAAACTGATTTTTCGAAATTCGTACTTTTTGGGGTTCAAATGAAAAAAGGGGATAAAAATAGTACCAATCAAATGACCGCAGCTAGAGTCATGAAATTCGGAGTATACATTCCTCTGACTGTGTAGACACGGAAAATAGACGAATTTTTCGAAATTAGTACTTTCAAGGGATGCAATGGTACAGAGGGATAAAAATAGTACCAACTAAACGACTACAGCTAGAATGATAAAATTCTAATTGCGTAGAAACGTCAAGGGGGTAAAAATGGCACCAACCAAATGGGCGCAGCTGGAATCATGGAATTCGGTGTATACATTCCCCTGACTGCATAGACACGCAAAATAAAAAGTTTTTTTCCAAATTCGTACTTTTACTTTTACGGCAAAAATTGGTTGAATCATGAAGTTAGGTTATTTTGCACTATGTACGTCTGATAATGGATTTTCAAAATTTGTACTTTTGGAATTAAAATAGAATGGAAATACAACCAACTGTAGCACCCACTATCTACCAATATTTATGGCTTTGAAAATATAAATATAAGAATATTTATTTTTTGAATTGACGTATTGGTAGCCTTGCCTTATAAGCGTGGTTTGAAATAATTAAAATATTATATTTAATTATAAAATTATTTTTTCAATATTTGTATTTGTTTTGGTTTGGCTATATTAAAAAAATTATATTTTCCTGTAATATTACTGCACTTTTACGAAAACCGACAACCTCTGTGGAATGCAATCCATGGTGGAGGTTATATAAAGTTCGGCCCGGCCGAACTTAATGCCGTTTTTACTTGTGTTTATTTTCATTTTTATGTTTGACATTTGCAAAATTAGACGCTATACACTCGAACAAAATTGGGAAATATTAAAACTTACTTCCCAAGTAGTGAGTCTTTAACGCAAACTGTAACAAATTTACGTGGAAAATTTTCGTATTTTTAGGTGAAGCTCATTTTCAGCTCGTGGCTATGTCAATAAGCAAAATTGCCACATATGGGCTTCAGAGAACTCACACCTGACTATTGAAAAGCCTATGCATCCACAACGTGTCACTGTTTGGTGTGGATTTTGGGCTGGCGGCATCATTGGCCCACGCACTGAAAAATTGCGTTGATCGGTTGAGGTACTAACGAGCCAGTCGTGGTAGTCATATAAATGATATTGTGTTATTAATGCATTAAATGACAAAGTTCAACCTTTCACATAAAACCAGAAATTTGAAAAAATAATCAGTCCTTTTTATAGCCGATTCTAATTTTAAATTTCCAATGTGTGAGTATAATTTTTAAGGATGAATTTTTTAAAAGAAATAAACAAAAAATTAACAATAATTTTTTAAGGTCGTTTTCGAGTTTAGAAAACCGAAATATATCAGAAAAGTGTTTTGTTTGCATAGTGTAATTCGGGTACAAGTATATGTTTTATTATTATCGAGGATAGAGATTTCCAATGCAGGTGAAAGGTCGTTTGAAGATATATTCGTTTTAAATATTTGTTATCTTACTTATCTTATGGCCCTCGTATATATTAACATACATACATACAATAAATACTTGATATTCATACGTACATTCTCCGTATGTGTATGTGTGTGTGAGTGTGCGTGTGAACATTTATGCATACATTTGTTCAACTATTTAATTTGTAGAATAAATAAGTTATTTATAACTAGAGTATGGTGTACAGATCAACATATGCAGGCATGGATTTCCTACAAGCACGACGACATGTACACACATATGTATGTCTGTCTGTATGTAGTTATTTCGGTACGTGAATACATAAAAATCCAATTTGGTTGATGGCATTGTTGGTTGGTATTCTCCTCTAATATCGTTTTGAATGTCGTACATATGGAACATGCATTCATTCATAGTGTTGGTATGCGTGGTGGTGGTGGTGCGAACTATACTTAACTATTATCAACATAACCAACGAGCGATGAATGGTTAAGGATTTGTCGCCAGGATGATGAGACAAAAAAGACATCATCATCTTCATCCCCCTTAAGTATTGTTATTATACCTGAGATGTTTAGTCATTTGCCATTTACTTTTTATTTTTAAAATCATCCCATCCATGCCCAATTCTGATACGTTTTTCTTTATGATTTCAGAAATTAAGGTCATGGTCAAAAAAATTTGCATATTTTTCAAAAATCCTGAAAAGCGAAAGTAATCGAAGTGACAGTTATGAATACAATTTTGGTATCTGGGGAAACATGATTATGAAAATGTTATAACTTTGATTGAAATTCCATTTTTCCTCGTGTTTTTGATAAAAACTTAGTAGTAGTGATATGTTGAGAGATACAAATTTTTCTTACAAATTTGTAAACTTTAAAGAACTTTTTCCTTTGTTTGGCTCATTGCCGGACCGGCATTAATAACAATGATTTATGTGTAATCATTATGGTCCTTTTAGGCTTCGTTGTTAAAAACAGTGTGAGAAGACAAATAGCTAAAAAACATATTCATTAATGGATGCCAAAGAAGAAAAACGGCGACGACAACCACCAACCCAGAAGGTTATGACACAAGAACTAAACGATACAAAAATAAATTTGTTAACGTAGTTCCTAAATTTAATTTACTTGTTTTTTTGTTGATCCAAAAATTTTACTGGCTCTTTAAATTTTACTGTCTACCAATATTTCCATTTATTTTTGTTATTTTTGGTTATTTTCATTTATAATTAAAATTGCCTAAACACACCCTTATATGATAACCCTTTTTGGCATACACACACTCGCACACCCAAAAGTAACAAACTTCCAAAAAGCCTTAGAGGCTATAAATGTCCTTTATACAAAAACGAGCATAATTTCCGAGAATATCCTGCATGCACTAACACAGAATGTTGCATACGAATGGAATGCATATTTCTGCTTAGAAAAAACAAGAAAGAAATGGAAAACAATGCCACAAAAGAAAACCAAAAACAACACCAGCGTAGTAATGAAACTCAAACAACGACAACAACAGCAACATGAACTACTACAAAAATAAAAAACTAACTAAACATGAGAGTTGTTTTAGTTGATGTACGCATTTATGTACGTACGTATGCATGAGCGAGTTGTTTATTTTTGGGGGTAACTATAAAAAGGACGACAACGAATAGTACTAGGACTGGTATTACAATCACAGAAGCAGAAAAAAAAACAAAAACGAATGCATGGGAATGCATATGTTTTGCTTTGTACAATGAGTCAAACAAAAAACTAGTATATCTTATGTGGAAGGGTATGTGAAAGGAAATGCACGAAATGTGAGCACGAGGGCAGGTATGCAAGGAAGAGAAATATTAATTAATTAATTAAAATAAATTTTAGAAGAAGCAAATGAAAAATTCTTAATGTTTCAGTTTTTACATAAAATTTAATCCCAAGACCAACAATTAAAAAAGGACAAACAATTTAAAAAAATGGGTTAAGATCAAGAATGTGAAATTTAGTTTATTAAAAATGCTTTAAAATAGCACTAAATTGATAAAAAAAAATTGATAAATATACCCTCCACCGTGGATTGCATTCCACAGAGTCTGTCGATTTTCGTAGACGTGCAGTAATATGACAGGAAAATATAAAAATATAAACCAAAACAAATATAGAAAACATAACTTTATAAATATGCCTAAATATTAGGGGTTATTATGGGTATTTTTAGTCCTTGTGAGGGAAAAATTTTTCCCTTTGGGCCGATTTCGCCCAGTTATAAGATTTATTTATGGAAAATTTGGTCATCATAGATCCTTTCGTTTAGATGCTAGCGAGCTTTCAACAGACGGACGGACATGACTAGATCGTCTTAGAATTTTATGACAATCAAGAATCAGGTCCATATTTCAAGGTGTTACAAACTGAATGACAAAATTAGTATAGCCCTATCCGGGTGGTGGAGGGTATAAAAACATCTGATTAGTACACGAATGAACTGAGATAAGCCCGAAATATTTTGGGACAACATTAAACAAACCACAGAATAATTTTAGTTCACAACTTTTTTGAAGAAAGGTATTTTAAGGTATTAAATATTGATTACAGACCAAAAAATACAAACGAAAAAACTAAAAAAAACTACAATCACGTTTATAATTTGTAATAGAGTAAGTATATTTTTATTTCAAGTTTATGTTTGTGACATTTGAAAAATGGGACGCAATACGCTCGAACTAAATTGGGAAATATTAAAAACTTACTTCCAAAGTAGTGACTCTTTAACGCAAACTGTAAGAAATTTACGTGGAAATTTTTCGTGTATTCAGAACCCACACATGACTATTGTGAATCCAATGCATCCATAAAGAGACATTAGATCATGTAGTGAAAAATTGGGTTGATCGGATTAGGTACTACCGAGACTGTCGTGCTGAACGATATGAACGTTCGTGTATGAACGATATTATGTTCCATTATCAAATGGCAAAGTTCAACCTTTCACATAAAACAAGAAATTTGAAAAATAATCAGTACTTTTTATAGCTGATTCTAATTTAAAGTTTTAAATGGCCCAGTCTATACCAGGAGCTTCATACATTGAAACATATTTAGCGCTTTTTTGACACTACTATTATAAATTATTATAATAGTATATATATAAATTATAAATTATTATAAAAAATCAAACTGGTATTTTTTGATTATTAAAAAATTACAAAGAAATAAGAAAAAATAAAAATATATAAAGTTTTTATGATATTATATATTATATATATATATATATATATTATTATATTATTATTTATATATTATATATTATATATATATATTATATTTCTCTAGTAATTTGCAATTTGCTGTAAATTCGTCAGGGAAATATATTTGCATATCCTACGATTTTTTAAAATTGTCTAATAACAATATTCTCAATTTTAAGTTCCAAAAACAGTCTTAGCCAAAAGTACAAATTGGCAAACTTTAATTTAAATCCACAGTGAAATTTTCTGTTTCGTTTCACATGGAATTATTCGAATTCTAAAGTGAATATTTTCTCGAAGCTCTTTCTTTCAAATTTATTATATTTTAAATTAATAAAAATAAAAATCGGAAAAATATTTTGTTCTATTTTCTAACATTTTAACGAAGAATTAAATATCTGATGGAAAAGTGTCTGTGGATTAATAATGTAGAATCTATGACCCTTATTGTACACGTAAGAAAATTAAAGATATTTTCTTAATTTTTATGTAAATAGACTTTTTGTGCTCTGATTTTTTCTCATATAAACCCTTCGTCAGTTTACTAGATATTAGAAAGTAAAACAAAATATTTTCTAAATTCGAAAATGTTAAGATTGATTACGCACGCCCCTTGGTACAAGATAAATGGAAAAGTTAATAAGGATGACATCATCGCAATGGTTAAATAATAAGTTAAGTGATGCTGCCGAAGCTAAGTTTATAAGCTCTAATTGCTAGAGAGCTGCTAAATTATGAAGGACATATCGGAATACTATTGTAATTTAATTAAAATTAAAAAAATGATTTTTTTAAATTCTGTTGTGTCTACAAAGAGGGTCACACCATCTACATTTATCTGTGAATAAATGGATTATCTATGGCATTGTTTACTTCTCTACGAAACCAGCTATTAAAAAGTAAAATAAAAAATATTTTTTTTCTTTTTGGTTATCAATTTTCATGGATTTTAACTGCCAGCAAAGAACGATTTTTTTAAAAATCTGAATTATGTGGCATTTTTTACATTTGCAGATGCATTATAGCTTTCTAAACTCGAAAGCGGAAAAAATATGGACTTTTTTTGTATTAAAATTTCCACTTTTCGCCGAATGTTGCTTTAAGATTTCTATTCTTATTTTGAAAATATATGTGCGCTCACACCCGCTTATATATTCAGTTAAAAACAATTATGATGGCTACAAATGTGGCGAATTTCACTTTCACATAGAAACAGTGGTTTAGCAACAGTCTGAAAGTAATTGCAATAAAATTATAAAAAATAGAAAAAATGGTAAACTATTCTATTTTTTAATAGCTTTTGTAATAGCATTGTAACACACTAATGAAGTCAGCTGTTATAAAATAAAACTAAATATTCAATTGAAGAGAAAATGAACAAAACACGATTTTTTGAAAATTTCTTTTGTGTCTGCAAAGGGGGCCACAACTTCTACATTTATTCATAGATCGTTTATAGGTAGACATTTTTGCTGCGGCACGAAAAAAAATAAAAAAATAGAAAAAATCGGTAAAAATATTTTGTTCTAATTTTTAGCTGTTAAAAACAAGAAATAGAAAAAATTGGTAAAAAATGTGTTGTTCTAATTTTTTACCGAAATTTTTCTATTTTTTCTTTAATTTTTTTGGTGCCAGCAAAAAAAAAATCGAAAAAAATCATTTTTTGGTGACTTTCACAGATTTTCACATTTTTTGGTGAAAATCACAGGAAATCAGATTTGTTGCTATCATAATTACCCTTAATTGAACATATAATCTGTTGTGGTCGAATGTATATTTCAAAAACAAGAGTAAAAATCTTAAAGGTACCTTCGGCATATTGGATTGGATTTTTAGTGAAAAAAAATATGTTGACTTTATGACTCAGTATGACTCAATGTTTAGTTCTCAGAGAGAAAATTATTATTTTTGTTGCACAGTGCTATAATCAACATTCACTGGCTATCTGTCCTGCCCACTTAATAGGTATGATTCGAAACAAATTTCAAAGATACAACCAGTTTATTCTATGATTTTTATTTATTTTTTATTAATTATTTATTAATTTCTTCGTGAAATGGCTGCATTTAATGTGTTTAAGAAAAGTATTCATTAATGCACAAATAAATCTCTCTCTATAATCATTACATGGCCCTCGTTTACGTCAACCATACATAATGTCGTACATGTTGCAACATTGACACACACAAGTAGAGAGCAGTTTTGACTTGCAACAAGGGTATAGTAATTTAAAACTACATGTGCTGTTGTTTTTATCTCCGCCTCTCGTGTGCAGCGAACGCCAGCAACGAAAGAACAAAAAGTCCATGTAGAAAGGACAAAAAATGTTGTTCGCATCGTTTACTGTCATCCTTAGCATTTTGCCTTGGCTGCGGCGGCTGCTTCATATTCCTTGGCATTACTGCCGGGATAATGTTGCAATGTTGTTGTTGTAACATGTCCTACATATTTTACGCATACTAATAGTGAGTCCGGGGAATTGTTTACTTGATGTCAAGAACGAAGAAGCAGCCACACTGATTGTGGAAGTAGAAAAACAAAGTTGTTCTTGTGAAATGAAAACTTTGCTTAATTTTTTTCCCTGCGAAAGTTTTTCCTCTGAACCCGTGCTAAGGTTTACTTAGACCAACAACAGATAAATGCAGGGAAAAAACTTGATTTTCACCATTTTCCTTTTCCTCATACTCCGCAGGCTGGCAGGCAGGGTAGGGGGTTGATTATATACTCCCTGGCCTCCCCAAGGATGTGGTGTATAGTAGATTTTCCTGCTTTACATTTCCCTAGCACTTCCGTTTCACCATGAAACTCGTCTAACTATCCCACAGGACTTTTCCATCATTTGCACTTTTCTTTCTCTACTTTCATCATCATCACTTTCTCGCATCAAATGCTGCTGAGGGAAAATTGCACACTGTGGACTTTTTGTTGGTGTTTTTTTTTTTGCAGCCCCTGTTTTACGTTTTGTTTCCAACATTTGTTATTTTTACGATGTTTTCGTTTCGTTTTCTGTCATTGCCTCAGTTCCCTCGCTTAAGTTCTCTGGGAGAGTTAAGGATGTAGCAGATGAGCTACAAATCGCGTATTAGCCCAAAGGACTTCAGTCTGGTCCTATGATGATGTTGTTTTCATAGCTGTGATTTTGTGCCTACTGCCATTACAATTTTCCCTCTCTTCTGATGAACTTAAGGTAATTTAATGACTCTCTCACACGATTTCACTAGCCATTAGATTTTCTTTCTCTTTTTCGAATGTATTCTTTCATAGGATAAATCATGTGTTTTTCCCTGCTCCCTTATTCATCATCACTTTTTGCAGAATTTCCTTAACTGCGAGAATTACTCTTTGAAACGTTATGAGTACTGAAACATAAGTTCTCCCTCTTCTCCCAACCAACACACAAATGTTCTCTTTTGTTGATGTTTGCAGGATTTTCTCTTTCGAACAGTGGTGTGTTTTTTGCGGCCTCATTGAGAGACCCCCAAAGCGGTGGTGAGTTTATCTTTGAAGCACTTTTTTCATGTTTGCAGCATTTACTCCAACGTCAGGCATATCAAATGAATGAATTTATAATTAGTTCCATAAATGTTCAGAGTATTCTTTTTTGGTTTTTATCTATAGTGAAGGAAGCGGAACTGACAATTCCATTTTTCCACAGAAAAATGTGCGTACCTTGAATTATTTTTCTGTTTTTTTTTTTTTAAGGATGAATTGCAGTTTCCGCTTTTCCCAAGAAATACTCTATGAAATCCTCCGTAAGGGATTTTAATGCGAAAAACAGAAACCCTGAAATGGAGAATTGATCACAATGGTTTGCATTTAAACTCCAAAAAATTGAGCTAAGTTGACTTAAGAATATTACAATTACTTGCCTGTATTGTGGAACATAAATTAGAACCATATTTCATTTGAAGCATATATTGTTTTGTCATAACAAATAAAAGTGCTATAAACCTATTTAATCCGTTTTACTGTAATCAGTTTAAACATCTACAATAATATACATTTTATTATTTTATTTGTGGCCTAATTCTCGTGTTAGTTTATTTTCCTTATAAAATCAAAGACAACAATGTTAATACAATTTTCAAATTTGGAATTTAAAGTAAAGAAAAATCAGCAAAACAATTAATTCATATTTGACTAACGAGTAAAAAAAATAATTTTAGATACTTAAAAAATAAATCACATAAAAACTATTCTGTAAAATCGAAGGGGATTTGGTTTTTATACCCTACACCACTTCGTGGTCTAGGGTATTATAAGTTAGTTTCGCGCCAAATGTTTGTAACACCAAGAAATAATCGAGCTAGACCCACCTTTAAGTATACCGATCGGCTTAGAATCACCAGCTGAGTCGATTTAACGATGTCTGTCTGTCCGTCTGTCCGTCCGTCTGCTGTCCATCTAAGCTTGTTCGCACTCTACAGGTCGCAATTGTTGTCCGATTGTTATGAAACTTGGCACAATTTATTTTTTCTGGCCAAGGACCATCGGTATTGAATTTGGAGGAAATCGGTTCAGATTTAGATATAGCCCCCATACAAATGTCGCTCCCGATTTGACTTTTTCCGCCCTATAAAGCACATATAGTACCCGATTTTCTTTAAATTTGGCACAACATCTTATAATCCAACTAGAAACACCTATGCAAAAATTGGGTAAGATCGGTTCAGATTTAGATATAGCCCCCATACAAATGTCGCTCCCGATTTGACATTTTCCACCTTAGAAACCACATATTGTACCCGATTTTCTTTACATTTGGTACAACATCTCATAATCCAACTAGAAACACCTATGCTGAAATTGGGTAAGATCGGTTCAGATTTAGATATAGCCCCCATACATATGTCGCTCCCGATTTGACATTTTCCGCTCTAGAAACGACATATTGTACCCGATTTTCTTTAAATTTTGCAGAACATCTTATAATCCAACTAGAAACACGTATGCAAAAATTGGGTAAGATCGGTTCAGATTTAGATATATCCCCCATACAAATGTCGCTCCCGATTTGACATTTTCCGCTCTAAAATCCACATATTGTGCCCGATTTTCTTTAAAATTGGCACAACATCTTATAATCGAACTAGAAACACGTATGCAAAAATTGGGTAAGATCGGTTCAGATTAAGATATAGCCCCCATACATATGTCGCTCCCGATTTAACATTTTCCGCTCTAGAAACGACATATTGTACCCGATTTTCTTTAAATTTTGCAGAACATCTTATAATCCAACTAGAAACACGTATGCAAAAATTGGGTAAGATCGGTTCAGATATAGATATAGCCGCCATACATATGTCGCTCCGGAATGTTTAACCGATTTTGGCCAAATTTTACATATTATATTTCACAAATAAACAGACATGGTGAAAGCGGGTCACATCGTTCCAGGTTTCAATATACCCCCATACAAATGTAATTTCCGATTTAACATTTTTTGTCAAACACATACATTTACAGGATGCAAAAATCCTTCCCGATTTCAATTTTTTACCGAATTGAATTGTAATGTGATAGAAAGTCCGTCCGTCTTTAGCCTTTCCTTACTTGTTTGGGAGATGCCCATATGTCCATACTTTGGTATAACCCATATGGGGCCCAATCTGATCTATTACAGCTCTAGTTTCTAATAGATTAAAGTTTAAACCAAATTATTGTGAAAAAATTCAGCAAATTTTATGATTTTCACTCCTCATCTGTTCAGAAAGTATTTTTGAACAATTTTCTCCATCAACTACTCCAGAACGAAATGAACTTTTTGGCATACAAATCGACCACTCTCTGGAGACCAAAATACAATTTCTAAAAAAAATCTTTGCGATTTTTTCTTAGTCGATATAAAAGAGCAGTGTGCAACGCATTGAACAAATAAAATTTTAATTTTACTCAGGAAAATTCAACACTTTTTCGAAGCCAACATAGAGTAAATTATTTTTATTATTTGTATCAAATATTTTTAATTTCGTTTGCAATCACATATATTTATAATTGTTGTTGAATAAATACCAAAACCACCATCTGGAAACTTATGGAGCGCCTTACTGACACTATTAGCTACTTATAAAATGTATCTTATAAAAATCTAATATATTTTTTTGTTAATAAAAAAATAAATATGATAAAATAGGTATTTCTAAAATAGATATTTCTATTTGGCAAGTTTCTTAAAAATACAAGTAATTTATATATTTGTATTTGCATCACAAAAAAAATTATTTTTTTAAATACCTTATGTCAAAAATACTTTATTTTCGACTTTAGTGCCTACATTCACATATTTCTTGAGAATGTGAAATGTAGCTATAATCGCCATATAGAAAAAAACACATTTGGAATTTGTTTTCAGAATCGTATAGAGGAGCAAAAGAACTTAAGAAATTTTTATTTTGGATGTCTATGCAGTCAATGCAATATGTACATCGAATCCACTATTATAACTGCGGCCATTTGGCAGGTACCATTTCTATACCCTTTTCCCATTTTATTCCTTAAAATTACGTTTTTTGAAAATCTATTTATTTTACGTGTCTACGCAATGTACACACCGAATTTCATCATTATAGTGGTAGCCCTTTTGTGGGTACCATTTATATCCCTTTGTTTCCATTGTATCCCTATTTACACATATAAAGTACGGATAAAGGATATTTTTGTTTTATTTTATTTTCAGTTTTTGTCACATAGGTACATGGTAAGCCTCGTACACCCAATTTCCATTTGATGATCTTTTCTCCTTTATACAGGACTTTTAATTTCCAAAGGATGTTTTAATAATTTCTTTTGGTATTTTTCCAAGTCATACAAAGATGACAAGGATATCAAATGAATGTGGTAGTCTGCAGCCAAGTACTAAATGCCACCGTGCCATTTGTAAATAAATTTGCATTCTATTAAATATAGATGCAAAATGGTCTGGAGCCAGGACAATATCCCAGTTTAAAATAAATATAATAATTTTAACTTTTTAAGGAGGAAATTTTGAAATAGTTGTCAATGCTAAACTAAAATAGAAAGATGCATGAAATTTGAAGTATATTTAAAAGATATTCCTCTCTTTAATTTGCTATACATATTGTCTTTGTGTGACTTACAAAAATACGAAAATAAATTGTTACAACTTTTATATCCTATGGAAATTAAAAGTTCTGTAAAAAGTAGAAAATATCAAATTTAAAACTGAAAAAATAAAACCTGTGTATTCTAAAGGGTGATTTTTTAAAAGCTGTAGGAAAGTTTTTAAAAAAAAAACATAAAATTCAGAAAATGCTTGAAATCTTTATTTGAATCGATAGTACGGTCCATATAAGATTATTTCATGCAAATGTTGACCTTGACTGCGCCTCAAATGGTCCATCCGCTTAGTCCAATTAAGGCATTTCCACGTTTTTGAGTAACAGACCCAATTGCTGCGAACGGCGACGAATCGATAATTAATGGTCATCATTAACACTGGCCGATACAGCTGCGATATTTTCTTCAGTTCGCACTCTACATAAGCGTGTTGGTGGTTTAATGTCCAATGTAAATTTGGTGCGAAATTTAGTCACAATAGCCCGAATAGCCGCTTCAGTGGGTCGATTAAACTGACCATAAAATGGAAGAAGCGCGCGATGAACTTTCTTAGCAGAGCACGCATTTTGATAATAAAATTCAATAATTTGCAAGCGTTGTTCGTTTGTAAGACGATTCATGGTTAAATTATAGACCAAACTGAAGATGTTTGACAATTAAATTTACTTCATTTATTTATTTGTAAATTGTATATATTTTATTTTTTTAAACTTGTAATTTTGTAATATTAGGGATAAAAAACTGACGCCACTCATTAAATTGGTACATAAATATTCGTATAAAATACTAACAAAAAATATTTTTTATATCACTCATACCTAAAAGTTTTACAAAATAAAACTGCATGTTTTGGATGTTAGATTAGTTTGAGAAAAAATAATATAAACTATGTTCATTGTTTGTCTTTCATCCGACCATTTTTGGGATGAACACCCATCTTACTCAGAGCTTACGCTTCAAAGCACAAATTTTACAAAAGTGAAATTTCTTCAGATTTGGCATTTAATCAAATTAAATCATTTTATTAACAAAATCCCAAATTCCATACAATGTTTAGCCATTGCAGCATTTCGAATCCCAATAACAAGTATATTATGAACTATATGCACTTTCCACATAATCTTCTTAGCCATCACAAATAGTCAGCCTCATCCGGAGGCCACAGTCGTGATTGTAATTAAATAATCATTGTGTTCCTTAAATTGCAATAATGCAATAATTCCACTCCTCTGTACACATACATACAGGAGTGGCCACATAATATATTGTGGCCGAGGGTCTAATTGATTCTTTCATAATTAAAACTTGTACATAGCTCACGTACTCTAGAATAAAGTGTACATGCCTGTACATGTTGTTATTTAAATGGACATAAATATTTACAAATATAAAATAGAGCCTCTCTCCCTTATGCATTTGCACAAATATCAAGGATATGCAAAATGCACACATATGTATTAAAGTTTGATGTGTTGTGGTGTGTAGATATACTATTAAAAATTCATGAATAGTATTGTTAAATAATAATAACGATAATAATAATCGTCCAAATGCATATAATGTGAAAAATGTAAATAAATAATAATGGAGGCATATATAAAAATTTAATGGAATTTTCTGCACTTAATAAGCATAAAACAGCAGTGACAAATGAAAGAGGTCGACAGCGAAATGAGCTACCGGAAATGCAGTGACCAGCCGTGAACAAATCATAGCAACTAATCAATATATGGCATATTCTATATGTGCGAAGTATATTGCAACGATTTGCATTAATGCAAAAATACAACATTAATACATATGTATGCATAACTAAAAAAGCAATCAAAAATTATTCACCCGTTGAAGCCTGTCGGGAATTGAGTGGCAATTGAAATATACATAGAAAATGTGTCAAGGCAAAATGTGATCCAATGAAAAAAAAAACAAACTGAATAAAATAATTGATATTTCTATTGCCACAGGGATTTACAACATAAAAAATTAGCCATATTTAAATTTAAAGACCAGCATACATGCATGCATACATATGTAAATATTCATGTAATAAATCCCGACTATCCTGAGTGTCACTGTCAGGACACTGGCCTGAAAACGAAACATAAATATATGCAAATCCTGAATGTGTCTGACTACCGGCCCACCACATTCTCCTGCCCCAACAACGTGGCACAGCTAATAATGCCTCAGATAAATACGACACGATAATCGCCCCTATCAGCCGCCAGGATTCTCCTGTCCATGAGTGAGTGATGAATCGCTCCGGTTGCACCAGCTAAAGTACTACTACGGCATTGCGTTATGTCCTTTTTGGAATTGTGATTTTTAAACCAACAATGCACTTCTTTCGTATGCACATTGTTTAGTTATATTTTTATTGTTGTTGTTATTGTTGTTGTTGTTTTTGCTTTATTTTCATAAAATTTCAAGTGTGACATATGAGGCAACATAATCATCATCATGCTCGTGATGATGATGATCATCATCATCAGCAACATCTATGATGCAGTGATAGGCCAGCTACTCGACAACATGGGTACATGGTTACTTGTGCAGCAATTTACAAACATTTACACATTTCACTGTTACAACATGACTCTCCCCAAGTCTAGGAAGCCATTACAAACAAATGTTACAACATAATCATGTTTGCACAGTGGTACATAGAGAAGCGAAAATGAAAAAAATAATGTGGGGTCAATAAACTTTTCAAAGGAACACAATGAAACAAAGAATGGTAACACCAAGCAGTCTATAAAGAAAAGCCACTGATGGTTTGTCCCCTAACAGAATAGTAAAATACGTATATGGCCAAAGTGTGCATAGTTGAGTGTGGTTATCCTCGTTTCAGTTACCAAACAAAAACGGAATCTAACAGAGGAGGCATTTTGAAAGTTTATGATGAATCGACATAGGAAACCTTGTGATCCTTACATTTGAAGTATAGGATGTGTTCAGCAATATTACTAAGAACACTACAGGGAAATTTTTGTGGAACATGTTCACTCTCTATATCCTCAATACATGTGTCTTTTTGGTCCATTTTGTGTAAAAGGGTAAAAAACCCAAAAAATACATTATTGTGATGAATAGGCATAGGAAACCGTATGATCCTTACATTTTAAGTAGATGATGTGTTCAGAAATATTACTAAGAACACTACAATGAACATTTTTGTGGAGCATTTCAACCCTCTAGTTCCTAAATATAGGGGTAGGTTTGACCCATTTTTCAAAAATGCAAAAAAATCACAATATTTCCACTTTTTGCACATTGTTATGATGAATCGTCATAGACAATCTTGTGATCCTTGCATTTCATGCATGGGATGTGTTCAGCAATATTGCTAAGAATACTACAAGGAACTTTTTTGTGGAGCACTTCAACCCTCTAGCTCCTCAATATAGGGGTAGTTTTGAACCATTTTTCAAAAATGCAAAAAAATCACAATATTTCCACTTTTTGCACATTGTTATGATGAATCGTCATAGGAAACCTTGTGATCCTTGCATTTCATGCATGAGATGTGTTCAGCAATATTACTAAGAACACTACAGGGAACATTTTTGTGGAGGATTTCAACCCTCTAGCTCCTCAATATAGGGGTCTTTTTGGTCCCTTCTCTGAAAAGGGGTATAAAACACTGATAAAACAGGTTTCTAAAGGGTCAAAATGTTCTACAAAAATATTTTCAACAAAATTCTACTAAAAGTCTCTGACTACACCAGAACTCAAAACTTAACTGAAATGCCAGAAATAAGTCAAAACTTAAAATTAATTTTAGGGTTAATTTCCTCCTTTTCCGAATTGCTGCTCTAAACTGTCCTACCTAACTGAATTTTGGGGGGGGGTGTGATGTGAATGGAAAAAATACCTTTTGTCCTTGACAATGTTTACATCAATTGATACCTCAAATATATATGTACTTTTTGGTATTCTTTAGAGTAACAAGGAAATTTTTATTAATTTTAAAAAAATCCAATATAAAAATACTAAATTTGTTTTTTTTTTGTGTGAGACCTAAACATTTTTTTGGGTGCATTGAGGCTTACTGAATTGTTATGGAAAATATCCGCCAACAGATCAGCCTTCATGAAGCTCATTTTCATATCGTTGGCTATATTAATAAGCAAAATTGCCGTATATGGGGTTCACACATACTATTGAGAAGCCAATGCATCCACAAGGAGTCACTGTTTGGTGTAGATTTTGTGCTGTACTGAAAAATTGGGTTTATCGGATGAGGTACTGAGGTTATTAAATGACAAATTTCAACATTTCCAATAAAACCAGAAATTAAAAAAAATGAATACTTATACATTGAAGTTCCTACGAAGTTAAATTTTCCTAAAATTTAGTGTTTTCTTAATATAGTTTTTAATATTTTTTGCCCCTTAAAAAATACTTTTGTTTTCCCTCGCCCCACTGTATACCACCAACTACCGCATTGCACTACATTGAGAGCTACAAAAATGAAAAACCGTCCAGACTACTGTTAATTCCAGCCGACGTACATATGAAGTCATTGGATTGCTGGTGGTAGCAACAACGACGGCTTCAACAACAATGGCCAGACACAGTTAGTGCAGTGCAGGGCAGCGAGTTGAGTTCGTTTTCTGTCCAGTTATTTTTTGACAGACAAGTTCATGACATTAAAAACATTTGCTGTAATTTGTTCAGTGCTGTCGTTGTTGTTGGCGGTGAAGTTGCCGCAATGGAAGAAATGTTGTTGATTGTGTTGCTACTGATGGCACTGGCTGCTGCAAGTGCTCATGTTGTTTGTATATATTTTGTTTATACAAAGAACAAGAAGGAGGAATGTAAGTGCATGTATGTGTGGTTGTGTGTTTCGGTACGGGTGCGGGAGTCGTTGCTGCTACTGCTGTTGATATTCTGTGTATCAGTGAAGTGCTTATGGGTAATTTCCCTTTCTTTACTTTTCCCAGTCATGGCGATGGTGCACCGAGCACCCTTCACACATGTAGTATGTGTATGTACATTAAGATGGGTCGCAGTTCATACAAATGAAAATTAATTATTTCCAGTCCCACCACGAAAATAAAGTTTAGATTGTTTAATAATGATTTGCAAAAATATTTGGTTCCGATGTCAATCCATCGCTCCTGAAAACACCCCTACAAATCATGGTCTTTCCTTGTAATTTTTTTGATGTTGCTTTTTGTCCAAAATTGTTTCCTTAGGCAAATTTTTGGTCAAATTACACTCTGCAACAAAAATTTTAGTGAAAGACATTTTCTGATGTATTTTGGCTTTCAAAAAAAAATATGAATATATTACCACAATTTGTTTTCTCTTAAAAAGACAACAAAGTTCAAAAGGATACAATTTAAATATATATATGTAAATACTTAATCGCACCGGCATAAAGGCCAAGTAAAAGAGGAGATTATGTGATAAAAGTACTCCAAATTATATCTGTATTAGTTTAACATTAACAACTTTTTTTTAAATGTTTGTCTTAGAAAGTAAAATATGAATAAACTAAATAAATGGTTAATGCTGAACTAATACAGATAGAAGCATGATATTTGAACTATTTTTAACATATATTCTCCTCCTTAATTTTACACTAATACTGGGGTGCGAATAAGTGTTAAAAAATGTTTGAAAAATTGTATCATTTGGAAATTTGGAGTCCTGCAAGGAGCAACAGTATGAGGAAATAAAAACTAAAATTGCCAATGAAGTCTATTTTGGTTATAGTTTCATACATATGTCATCCAGTTCATATGTAACTACTTTTTTTAACCCTTTGACTGTCCCCATACAAATTTTTTTTATACCATACGTCCACAGTAATAATTTGGTAATAAAAGTTGCAGTTTTTTCATATACATATGTTCATGACTTATTTAAAAAAAAGCATTCTCTACACGCTCATGGCATTGAATCACTTCATTTTTCATAAGTTCATACAAAATTTTGTTAAAAGAAATCAGACCAATTCTGTATCACATATGATGCACAAGCGTATCAATCATAACGTCTGTGCATCATATGTGATGCATGGGACAGTCAAAGGGTTAAACATTGTCGCACGGAGTTATTTTTAATTTTTTTACTAAAATTTCAAATTTCGCCTAAGGCACCTTTATGATATGTACTCTCATTTTGGAAATATAGGGCCAATCACACCCGCTTATATGTCTAGACTTTCACACAGAAACAGTGGTTAAGGAACAGTCTCCAAAAAATTGCGAAAAATTGACTTTTTCTCTCGAAAAATATATATTTTTTTCAGGAAAGAAAAAATCGAAGATAATATTTTATTCCATTTTTTAACAGCTATCATTATGAGCAGAAAACGTCGTATATAAGAGATCTGTGAATAAATGTAGAAGTTAAGTCACACTTTGTAGACGCAGGAGAATTAAAAAAAATATGATTCTTAATTTGTTTATAAAATGAGCGAAAAATCGCTTTACAAATTAGAAAAATATAATTTATATTACTTTGTAATAACAGACATCTTTGCGTGGAAAACTAGGCTGAATTGGACAAAATTTAGAAGTTACGAAGAATTATTTAATTTTAGCAAAAGCTTCGATTTTGAAAAAGATTTCTTAAAATTAAATTACTTCTACAATAAGGGTCATAACAGCTACATTTATCCATAGATCTTTTTCAACTAGGCCTTATTTTCTTCGCTAGAATCCAAGCCGTTACAAAATAAAAAAAAATGTATTTTATAAAATTTTAAAAGGGTTTTTCACGCTATTTTTACAAAGATTAAAAAACTCCATTTTTAAATATTTTTGGTCTAACATAAGGATCATTTATTCATAGATTTGTTCCCAACTAACGCTTGTAATAATATATCATGTTATCAAATTCATAAAGGGATTTTGAATTATTTATAAAAAGATCAAAAATCGTTATTTTTTATATAACTTCCAAAGTAGTCAGTCTTTAACGCAAAATGTAAGAAATTTACTTGTAAAATTTTCGAGAAGAGATCGACCTTCAGTTCCTTTATGAAACATATTCAATAAATGAAATTGCTGCATATGCGGTTCAGAGAACCCAACGTGACTATTGAAAATCCAATGCCGATCCAGCCGTGGTAGTCATATGAATGATATTGTGTACCATTATTAAATGACAAAGTTCAACCTTTTCAATAAAACCAGAGTTTGGAAATTATAATCAATATTTTTTTCTCCAAAAAATTATTTTTTTTTTTTCAAAAAGAAAAATTGTGAAGTTGTGACACTTTTGTAGACTCAAAAGATTTTTTACAAAATTATGATTTTTATTTTATATTTTTTATGATTTTTTTATTAGGAAAACAAGACGATTTGGAGAAAATTGTTATATTAATGTAGAAGCTATGGACCTTATTTAGTCTTTAATCAATTAAAGCAAAGACTCCTTAAACGATTTTTTAAAATTCCAAGTTACAAGACGATTTGGAGAAAATTGTTCTATTAATGTAGAAGCTATGGACCTTATTTAGTCTTTAATCAATTAAAGCAAAGACTCCTTAAACGATTTTTTTAAATTCCAAGTTACAAAATAAAATAAAATATTGTTTTATACAATCTGTAAAGTTTTTTTCGCTATATTTATACAAAAATTGAGATTTTTAATATTATACGTCTATTGCAAGGGTCATAACTCCTACATTTATTTACAGAGTTTCTTCAATAACACCTTGTTTTAATTGGTAAAATCCCAACTTCTACAAAATATTATGAAATATTATTATCTAATTTGTAAAGCAATTTATAAAAAGATTAAAAACATCATATTAAAAAAATATTTAGCATCTGCAAAGAGTGTCATAACTTCTACACTTATACGTAGATCTTTTACACGTACATACGGTTTTGCTTTGAAATATTGTCAATAAAAAATATTAGAAAATATTTTTTCTATTTTTTATAATTTTTTCGTTCCAAAAAATTTTTTTTTCCAAAAAAATCAGTTCTTTCTAAATTTTATTTTAATTTTTTTGGTGACCCATTCTACAAAATATTATGAAATATTATTTTATCTAATTTGTAAATCTATTTATAAAAAGATTAAAAAATCTTCATATTTAAAAAAAAATATTTTGCATCTACAAAGAGTGTTACTTCTTCTACATTTATACATACATTTTACATGTACACATTTAATATTCTCTATTAGAAAATAGAAAAATTGTTTTGATGTTTTTTATTTTTTGAGATTTTTTTTGTGCCAGAATTATTTTTTTTGAAAAAAAAAATCTCTATTAAAAATAGAACAAAATATTTTTTTATGATTTTTTTTTCTCTATTTTTATGAAAAACCTTTTTTAAAAAATCAATTATTTCTAAATTTTATTTTAATTTTTTTTGTGACCCATTCTTATGTACGTCGACATGTAAGTACTTGTACGGCTGCCCCGTTCCATTTGCTTCATTGTTGTTTATTTAGATTTCCAAAACATGTGAATAAATAATTGTTGTTTTCCCCTGTACCCTTGCTCCAACCATCCACTGATGTTGTTAGCCCGCCCCTCGAACAATGTTCATGCGACATTCCCATCACTCTCCACATGCCAGGTTTTGTATTCCTTGTCGACATTTGTACACATTAAGGGCACATGCGCCACAAATGTCTGTAACCCGTCTTCCCACACTTTTTCCTCCATTCATTCCTAGTTCCTGGGACATTTGGTGTTATTTTTCGTTGACTCCTTCTTCGTTGTCGTCGTCGTCTTGGTCTTGTATTTCTTTTCTTCCCGTTGTTGGGATCACTAATTGCTTTTTGAAGTTTTAATTTAAACATTTGCCAACGTTTGTCTGGGACAAGACGGCAGGGCTGTCTTGTGTGGGGGCATTCGTCCATTCCATTCGTGTTGGGTTTCCCTAAGAGAAACTGTTTTCTTTTAGGGAAATTAATGGTGGACATTAGTTTAACAATTAACAAATAATATCGTTTGCGTTTTTTTCAACTTTCAAGAAGAAGGAAGAAACCCCAGCTATGTTTGTCTAGAGGGGATGGCCGGATGGTTTCGGTTTGCTACGAGGTTGATTAAGCAATGAACGAAGAGAATGACGAACAAATTGATTGCAGATTGCAATAAAATTAAATTAATTTATTAAATTCCTACATTTCATTAATTGCAATTTCTTTCAAGCTGAGCACTTATTATTTGATAGCTAAAACCAGAAAGTTTGAATAAATATAAATATTAAAATAAATTAATTTTCTTGAGATGAATCGGCATAGAAAATCTTGTGATCCTTATATTTTAAGTAAACGACGTGTTCAGCACTATTACTAAGAACACTACAAGGAACATTTTTATGGAATATTTCAACTCTCTAGCTCCTCAAAATAGGGGTAGTTTTGACCCATTTTTCAAAAATACAAAAAATCGCAATATTTCCACTTTTTGAACATTGTTATGATGAATCATCATAGGAAACCTGGTTATACTTGCATTTCATGCATTGAATGTGTTCAGCAATATTGCTAAAACACTACAAGGAACAGTTTTGTGGAGCATTTCAACCCTCTAGCTCCTCAATATAGGGGCAGTTTTGACCATTTTTCAAAAATGCAAAAAATCACAATATTTTCACTTTTATGCATTCTTATGATGAATCGTCAAAGGAAATCTTGAGATCCTTATATATTAATTATACTATGTGTTCAGCAATATTACTAACAACACTACAAGGAACATTTTTGTAGAACATTTTAACCCTCTGGCTCCTCAATATAGGGGTAGTTTTGACCCATTTTTCAAAAATGCAAAAAATCACAATATTTCCACTTTTTATGCATTCTTATGATGAATCGTCAAAGGAAATCTTGAGATCCCTATATTTTTTTGAGTATACTATGTGTTCAGCACTATTACTAAGACTACGACAAGAACATTTTTGTAGAACATTTTAACCCTCTAGCTCCTCAATATAGGGTTAGTTTTGACCCATTTTTTTCAAAAATGCAAAAAAATCACAATATTTTCACTTTTTGCTCATTTTTATGATGAATCGTCAAAGGAAACCTTTTGATCCTTGCATTTCAAGTATAGGATATGTTCAGCAATATTACTAAGAACACTACAAGGAATATTTTTGTTGAACATTTCAACCCTCTAGCTCCTCAATATAGGGGTAGTTTTGACCCATTTTTAAAAAATGCAAAAAATCACAATATTTCCACTTCTTGCTCATTCTTATGATGGATCGCTTTCTTGCAAATTTTGTTTTAATAAAAAATATTTTTTTTCTTAAATTTATTCTCCGGTGATAGTTTCGCAAGCAGCTAATTTTTGAAGCAGATCCAGGACTTCAGTTAGAATATTTATTGTTTATCCTTAAACACTTATAGAACAAAATTTACATATTTTCCCTAACCTGGTTGAACCTCCTGCCCTACTCATTCTCTCCATCAAAAATGCTTATACGATAAGACGTGCAGCATGGAAACTTCTCGCGAATGTTGCTGCTGCATGTAGTATGTTTTTTGTGTGTGCAACTTTTAATTGTTGTCAATTTAAATTGTTTATTTATAACAATTCCTCTTAATGAAGACGTGACTTTGGGGAGGGATGGAACATCATTAAATGGAAACTAAAAAAATGGAAATATCCACAAAGAGTAGAGCAATTGTAAAGCGAATGCCTAAGATGGAAGGAGGGACGGATGGATTGTTGACCCAGGCAAAAATTAAAAAAAAATCGTTAAGGACCTCGCTTGAGAAAAATGCACCCTGAGCTAATAATATTTATCTTAATTATAATAATACATAAATGTCCTTCCCACTTACCATTATGTCCGGTATTTGTGATGATAACCCAAAAGTCGATGGTCTTCTCGGGACCCAACTCCTCGTAGTCCCACTTCTTCTTGACGCGCACCGCTCCGTTTGTCTCCACCGTTACCCAGGGATTTTCATCGCGTATCTTAAATGTCTCCTTGTCCGTTTCCTTTTCCAGCTGGAACACCGATTTACCCTCGGTATCACCATCGGCTTCGGTAAACTCAATACGTTTGGTGGGACGGACGGCACGTGTAACGCGACGCTTCTCGCGATGATGTGAATGCTCGTTGATGGCATCGTGTTCGAGATGTTGCATAATGAACGATACTGGCTCCGGCTGTAGGAATTCGATTAGCACCTTGGCCGGCTGCGAACTTACCAGGCTGGGGTAGCGCAAATCGTGGGCCTCCACTTCCAACAACAGTTCGTTGGAGGGCGGCTGGCCCACCAGCATTATTTCGCCGGTTTGAGGAACTATGATGACCGTGTTGCTGGGCTGCTTCAGGCGATAAGCGATCTTATCGCCATCAGCATCGGCGGCCTCGACCTTGCCCACAATGCTGAAACGCTTCCAGGTGGTGGAGCTGTTCGTATCCAGCTCCGGCGACTTCAGACCGGCAATGGCGAATTTATAGTCATGGGCCTTGAAGATGGGACGATTGTCGTTTTCGTCCAGCACCCGGATTTGTATCTTAGACACCGTTTTGTCGACATCTTCCAAATCCGACGCCTGCACTGACAGATCATAGTGAGCGGTCTGCTCACGATCCAGCGGACGATTGGTGACCAACCACACACCACTCTCCTCATCGCCGGTTATGACCAGCGACGTGGATCTCTCATCGCTCTTTTTGGCATGACGACTTTGCAAAGCAAAAGCACCATCTTCGTTGCCGCCAATAATGGAATAGCGCACTTTCTTAGGATCCGAACTCAGTTCACCGTTGCTGAAGGCCTGCATGAGCGGCACGCCTCTGACCCGAGTGCCGGCCGGCTTGTTTTCCTTCACCTCACCGGAGGCATCCAACATGGAACCGGGAAATCTTAACATATCATTTCGATGCATAACATACAACTGAATGTTGTGGGTCTGGGTGGAGTTGGGCGTCTCCTCGACCACCACCAAGTTAACAGGCCGATTGACTAGAGGCGATATATCCGAGGTAGTCATGACAACACCATCGTCCAGCACCGTAAAGTACTTGGCATACTCGTTGTCCAGCATATGATACGAGCCATGCTGGTAGCTGAAATGCCCCGAGGGGCTGTCAGTGAAGTTGCTGCTCTCGATGGGTTTCGTCTTGAAACGTTTTATACTAAAGCCGGGATAGGTGTCATGTGGCAGCACCAGGGACATGTCATTGCTGCTGCTGCCGCCACTGCCGGCCAACATGCGTGCCGCATTGGCAGCGGACAGGCCATGGGGCTGCTGGGACTGTGACTGCGTGTGTTGCTGTGGGCTATGCTGCTGGGTTGGTGGTTGGTGTGCTTGAGAGATCTCTTGAGTGAAAACGCTTTCGAATTGACTATTTATTGTTAATAATATAAATGCAAATGCCATAGTATAACGACTTAACGACGAAGACAACAAGGGCGACGACGACGACGCGGCCAATGACCGACACGACAACGTCAGCGATGACGATAGCGACGACGAGGACGCGGGCGCGTTTCCATTTCCGTTGTTTCTATTACACGATGTTAGTCTGTTATCTGTTGTAGACATACTCGTAGCTGCTGTACTACTAAAGCTTTTAAGCTTTGAGCGCTTTTTGTGCGCTCGATTTTGTGCCATGGCTGTGGCACGCGTTGCTTGTGAAGACGTTAAAGTTTTCTGGGTTAATCGTATGATTCTGTCAGCTCAATTGTAACTACAAATTTGTTTATAATAAATTAAGCGGCTGCTTTTAATTGCCTGTATTGTTTATTAGCACATTATTGCTACTGTTGTTGTTGTTGTTGGATGTTGTTGTACGTATAAGCGGTTCAGCTGGAAAGAGAGCAAGAGAGCGAGAAAGAAATACAATTAATATAAATTAGCTAGAAAAATGTTTAATTATTTTAACATAGACTGGTATTTGTAGCGTTACGAATTAGCAACATCCAAGTATGTAATTAAAAACAATATGTCTTCAACAGACTCATATGTGGTTGACAAGCGAGAAAGGGTATGGGTAATTAACATACGAGCAGTTTCCAGATGATTGGCTTCGTAACACTGTGGAACACAAAAAATAACAAGATTCTAGCAACGGAATCTGAAGGAAAGATGGAGGTTATTTAAGAGGGTGATCAATTTCTCCACTTTCTGCACATTCTTTTAAAGAATCGCCATAGGAAAACTTGTTATCCTTACATTTAAAGTATAAGAAGAGTTCAGCAATGTTACTTATAACACTACGAGGTAAATTTTTGTTGAACATTTTAACCCTCTATCTCCTCAATGTAGGTGCCTTTTTGCTCCCTTTTGAGCAATAGGGTAAAAAATTCCTAAAACGCATAATTATGATGAATCGGCATAGGAAACCTTGTGATCCTTGCATTTTAAGTGCTGGAAGTGTTCAGAAATATTACTGAGAACACTACGAGTGACATTTTTGTGGAACATTTTAACTCTCTAGCTTCTCACTAAAGGGGTATTTTAAGTCCCTCTTTGCAACAAGGTAAACAACATTCCTAAAATACATTCTTATCGTGAATCTGCATAGGAAACCTTGTGATCCTTGCATTTTAAGTGCTGGATGTGTTCAGCAATATTACTTACAATACTACGAGGGACATTTTTATGGAATATTTTAACCCTCTAGCTTCTCATTAAAGGGGTCCTTTTGGCCTTTTGAGAAAAAGGGTAAAAAAACACCCCTAAAATAAGATTTTAAAGGGTCAACATGTTCTATAAAAATATTTGCCATAAAGTTGTAATAAAAGGCTCTGAAGACACCAGAACTCAAAACTCAATGGCATTTAACAGAAATAAGCCAAAACTAAAAATTGATTTTAGGGTTAATTTCGTGCCTTTTGTCCCATTTAGGAAATCTTATCGACATAGGAAACCATGTTTTACTTATATTTTAGGTATACAATGTCTTCAGCAATGTTACTAAGAACACTACACGAAACATTTTTGTGGAGCATTTTAACCCTCTAGCTCCTCAATATAGGGGTATTTTTGACCCATTTTTCAAAAATGCTAAAAATCACAATATTTCCACTTTTTGCACATTGTTATGATGAATCGTCATAGGAAACCTTGTGATACTTGCATTTCAAGCATGGGATATGTTCAGCAATATTGCAAAGAACACTACAAGGAACATTTTTTTGTAGCATTTCAACTCTCTAGCTCCTCAATATAGGGGAAGTTTTGACACATTTTTCAAAAATGCAAAAAATCACAATATTTCAACTTTTTACGCATTCTTATGATGAATCGTCATAGGAAACCTTGAGTTCCTTATATTTTAAGTATACTATGTGTTCAGCAATATTACTAACAACAGTACAAGGAAAATTTTTGTGGAACTTTTTAACCCTCTAGCTCCTCAATATAGAAGTCTGTTTGGTCCCTTTTGTGTAAAAGAGTAAAAACTCTTCTAAAACTAGCCACAAGCTTATGATGAATCGGCATAGGAAACCTTGTGATCCTTTCATTTTAAGCGCTGGATGTGTTGAGAAATATTACTTCGAACACTACGAGTGACATTTTTCTGGAATATTTTAACGCTATAGCTCCTCAATATAGGGGTCTTTTACGACCCATTTGTGGAAAATAGCAAAAAACGACCCTAAAAAATTCCCGGGTCGTAATGTTCTACAAAAATATTTGCCATAAAATTTTACTATATGTCTGTGAATACACTAAAGATCAAAACTCAACTTAAATGCCAGAAATAAGCCAAAATTTAAAATGAATTTTAGGTTTAGTTAATTTCGTACTTTTTCCCCCATTTACATAATGTTATGATGAATCGACATAGGAAACCTTGAGATCCTTAAATTTTATGTACAGGATGTGTTCAGCAATATTACTCGGAACATTACGAGGTACATTTTTGTGGAACATTTTAACCCTCTAGCTCATCAATATAGGGGACTTTTTCGTCCCTTTTGAGCAACAGGGTAAAAAACACCCTCAAAAAAAGGGGTTTCACGGGTCAAAATGGTCTACAAAAATAATTGCCATAAAATTCTACTATAAGGCTCTGTATACACCGAAAACCAAAACTGAATTTAAATGACAGCAATAAGTGGACACTTAAAATTAATTTTAGGGGTAATTTCGTAGTTTTTCCGAATTAGTGTTACACTGTCCCACAAAACTCAGTTGTAGGGGGGTAGTGTGAATGGAAATAATATTCTACATCAAATTTCACTATAAGTCACAGAACAAGAGAAAGCTGTATCTATAATATATATAAACAAAATATCAGTATCAATTTCGATAATTAAACAAGAAATTATTTAGTATTATTTTTTCAGATAATGAGGGCAAGAAAAATATTTAAATTTATTCTACCCGATACCAGGTGTACAACCTGGCCGGCCACCTATGGAATTATTTTGCTTGCTAGCCAAACCTTTGAAATTGTGTGTGCTTTGAACTTGTTTCGATTTTATTGTCGCCTAATCAAATGTGACACAACAACGAGCGACGAGTAGCATTTTGTGGTAGCAGTTGCTGGAGCTACCAATTTGTAGACAATAAAAATGTTTGTCGAGAAAACCCTAATTAGTTTCGAAAATATTAAGGCGTTTTCTTTACAACTGAGTAGGTGTTTATGACCGTTAATTGAAATTCCGAACTTAAAATGTCAACAGCCAATAGGTGTTGTTCCTCCATCTGTGTTAAATCCCTGGGAAATATCTGCTGCACATTAAGATTGGAATTTGCCTAAAATTAGTAAACTAAAGTGTCAACATTTGAAATGCTCTCGAGGAATTGATGTAAACAAATTGATACACAATGGCCACAATTAAAGTTAAATTTATGGATTTTTAAGATATTTCATAAAATTTCTTAAGACAAATTGAGATTAGCCTAAATGTGAATTGATATAAAATGATGTGATGGGAGATACAATGGAGGAAAACTATTCAGTGTGAATTAGCAATAAAGTTTTAATGTTTATGTATTCATGTCAAGACTAAGACAAGGTCTTGGAAGT
The DNA here is from genome assembly GCA_947397865.1 of Polietes domitor. Classification (NCBI taxonomy): domain Eukaryota; kingdom Metazoa; phylum Arthropoda; class Insecta; order Diptera; family Muscidae; genus Polietes; species Polietes domitor. Next base: position 33,801,782 of record OX377619.1, on the reverse strand, counting down.
GGAGAATCAGATATTAGGATTATATAAGGGAATAAAAAAAATAACGAGGGATTCTGATACAGAGGGTAAAAGAATATGCTGGACATTAAAATTACCAAGAGCTAAAAGAAATATAAATAATTTATTCTTTTAAATATTCAAATTGGTACTGATATTTATATATATTATTATAGCTACAGCTATCTTTTGTTCGGTGACTCATAGTGAAATTTGACTTAAAGTATTTTTTCCATTCACATCACACCTCTAAAATTCAGTTTTGTAGGACAGTTAATACCAATTTGGAAAAAATACGAAATTAAGCATAAAATTAATCTTAAGTTTTGACTTATTTCTGACATTTAAATTGAGTTCTGAGTTTTGGTGTATTCAGAGACTTATAATAGAATTTTATGGCAAATATTTTTGTAGAACATTTTGACCCGTTAAACCCCTGTTTTCTGGGTGTTTTTTACCCTGTTGTACAAAAGAGACCGAAAATAAATAATTTCTTCTTTTAACTATTAAAATTGGTACTGATATCTATATATATAAAGAGTGATTTTTTTGAGGTTAGGATTTTCATGCATTAGTATTTGACAGATCACGTGGGATTTCAGACATGGTGTCAAAGAGAAAGATGCTCAGTATGCTTTGACATTTCATCATGAATCGTCTTACAAACGAACAACGCTTGCAAATTATTGAATTTTATTATCAAAATGCGTGCTCTGTTAAGAAAGTTCATTGCGCGCTTCCATTTTATGGTCAGTTTAATCGACCCACTGAAGCGGCTATTCGGGCTATTGTGACTAAATTTCGCACCAAATTTACATTGTTGGACATTAAACCACCAACACGCTTACGTAGAGTGCGAACTGAAGAAAATATCGCAGCTGTATCGGCCAGTGTTAATGATGACCACCAATTTTCGATTCGTCGCCGTTCGCACCAATTGGGTCTCTGTTACTCAAAAACGTGGAAATGCCAAAATTGGACTAAGCGGATGGACCACCTAAGACGCAGCCGCGGTCAACATTTAAATGAAATTATCTTCAAAAAGTAAATGTCATGGACCAATCTAACGTTTCAAATAAAGAACCGATGAGATTTTGCAAATTTTATGCGTTTTTTTTTTAAAAAAGTTATCAAGCTCTTAAAAAACACCCTTTATTAAATATACAGCCTTCTTCTGTTCCGTGACTTATAGTTATATTTGAGGTAGAATATTTTTTTCATTCACATCACCCCTCTAAAATTCAGTTTTTGGGACAGTTTGGTACGAATTCGGAAAAACTGCGAAATTAACCTTAAAATGAATTTTAAGTATTGACTTATTTCTGGCATTTAAGTTGAGATTTAAGTTTAAGTGTATTCAGAGTCTTATAGTAGAATTTTATGGGGGATATTTATGTAGAATATTTTTAACCGCTAAACCCCTGTTTTAGGGGTGTTTTTTACCCTTTCGCACAAAAGGCACCAAAAAGACCCCAATATTGAGGAGCTAGAGGCTTAAAATGTTCCACAAAAAAGTTCGTCGTAGATTGTTCTTTAGAGACTGGTTGTAGAATTTCAGGGCGAATATTTTTGTAGAACATTTTGATCCGTTAAACTTCTGTTTTAGGGGCGTTTTATAACCTTTTGCACAAATTATCACTATATTGAGGAGCAAGAGGGTTAAAATATTCCACGAAATGTTCCCCGTAGATAGTTCCTCAGTGATTTATAGTAGAATTTTATGGAAAATATTTTTGTAGAACATTCTGATCCGTTAAACGCCTGTTTTAGGTTCGTTCATTAGCCTTTTGCGCAAAAGGTACCGAAAAGACAGCTATATTGTGCATCTAGAGGGTCAAAATGTTCCACAAAAATGTTCCTCGTAGATTACTCCTCAGAGATTTATAGTAGAATTTTATTGTAAAAATATGACTATAACATTTTGACCCGTTAAATCTGTATTTTAGGGGTGTTTTTTAACCTTTTGCGCAAAAGGCATCAAAAAATGTTTTAAAATGTTTACAAAAATGAAAAATTGTTATTCGGAGCTTCTAGAAGATTACTCCTCAGAGATTTATAGTAGAACTTTATGGAACATATTTTTGTAGAAAATTTTGACCCGTTAAATACCTGTTTTATGCTCGCTTTTTATGCATTTGCGCAAAATGCTCCAAAAAGTCTCCAATAAGTGAAGCTAGAGGGTTAAAATGTTCACAAAAATGAAAAAAATTTCCTCGCAGACTTCTAGAATTTTGTGATAAATATTCTGTTAGAACATTTTGATCCGTTAAACACCTGTTGTAATGGTGTTTTTATCGTTTTGCGCAAAATATGCCAAAAAGGCCCTATATTGACGGGCTAGAGGGTTAAAATGTTCCGCAAAAATTGTCCTCGTAGTGTTTTAAGTAATATTTGTGAACACATCGTATACTAAACATTTAAGGATCAGAGAATTTCCTATGTCGATTCAACATAAGAATGTCTTTTAGGGGTGTTTTTTACCATTTTACATAAAAGGGACCAAAAAGATCCCAATACTGAAGAGTTAGAGGGTTAAAATGTTCCACAAAATTTCTCCTTGTAGTGTTTTAAGTAATATTTGTGAACATATCGTATACTAAAAATGTAAGGATCAGAAGATTTCCTATGTCGATTCATCATAAGAATTTGTTTTTAGGGATGTTTTTCATCCTGTTGGAAAAAGAGACCAAAAAGGCCGTTATATTGAGGAGCTATAGGGTTAAAATGTTTCACAAAAATTATCATCGTAATGTTTTAAGTAATATTGCTGAACACAATCTATAATAAAAATGTAAGGATCACAAGGTTTCTTAGACAAATTTATTATAAGAATGTGCAAAAGAAGGAAATATTGTCCGCCCTCTAAAATGATTACAATACGTAAACTTTAAAAATTTTCTCTGTCAGGATACCTGTAATTTTCAAATAAAATCATTGTTTTTTGAATTTCTTGAAATCTTCTCGTTTTTCGTAAATATTTTACATCATCAGAAGTATGTATTTTCTTAATTTTATAATGAATTATAATCAAAAAATATAATTAATAGTTTTTTGGAGACAACTGTCATGAAAGCGAACTTTCCATTTATTGCTGGATTCATAATAAAATCCAAACGACTTTTTCTAACCGAGTAACCTGTTGTTTTTGATTATTGAAAAAATTCGGAGACTTCCGCTATAAAATAAAAAAACATCATAAAAAGCCTCCGCTCAGTGGGAGGTTTTTGCGGACGTCTCTTTGTAAAGCGAAGATCAGAAGTTAAATTTGGTTAATGTTCTTGGCTGCATAATAAAATTATGGATTTGTGAAATTTGATATTTTATTAATAATAATCACGTTATCGAGAGAATCTCAGATAACGTGAATAGTTTTTGAAAATTTTCCATAGCTAATGACAACAAAAGTCCTAGGGTGATTTTATAGAGTTTTTATTACACTATTCTACAAAAAAGAATTCAGCCCAGGACTTAACAAATTATTTGTTCTAGACATTGAGCCAATATGGCACATTCGTTATGAAATCTTAAAAACGTTATATCTCCTTAAATACAAATCGAGAAATAGGCGAAAATCTATGATCACACCCCTCCAGCCAGATTTTAGCCCAGAGGCGCGAAATTCGGCCGTATCTCCTCAAATGAGAAATAGACGAACATGTGTGTGAACATTTTGGCCCAGAGACGCCAAAATCTCGTTTCCACAAAAATCCCTCAAATGCCAGTGTTTTAATTGTAACACGTAAAGTTTTTTTTTTTTGCCCAATTTACATAAATTATTGAAAAAATAAAATTAACAAACAATTTTTATATTTCATAAAATGTTTTGTAGGCATTTTCTGCTGCGTGTGGACACCTCAGCTGTAATCAATGAGTATCGGAGTGGTGATTGTTATGGTGAAAAAAATAATACAAATGAACAGAAATCATATGCAAAACGCAGCAGGGGTCACGGTATCGTGCCGTAACGCAACACCACTCAAAGAACGGCTAAATATGGATTTTGTCCACTAGCTTACATTTGATTGCGTCTGTCTGATTCCATACAACTGATATGGACTATCGTCCATCGCCTCTGACTAATATACTCGTGCACAGAGCACAGCGAATATCATTCATACCGAAGAAAGACAATTAATTGTTCATTAAAATATCATTAGTATTCATTGGCTTTTTATGGCGTTTTTGTCTGGCACCAAAAACACGCTCGTAATTTTCTTCTTTTCGTCTTACTTTCCGCCACAAACAATAACTAAATTAAATATTTCGTATATTTTTATATTTTATGAATATTTCAAAAAATCTATATATATATTATTAATATTTTTTTCGATGGTTGCTCCTCCTTATCATGGTCATTATGAATGGAACTTAAATTATTTGCTTGTTAATTTTGTTGGAGCGCGCGTAAAAAGTTATTGAATTTTTTTATGTGGTTTCATCGAAGTTGTTTGGACATTTTTCATTTGAATATCCATAGCGGTGAATATCAAAACTAATATTTGTTGGATATTTATGACATAAATATATGTTTTCACTTCATAACAAATGTTGGCAGTTATTTGTTGTTTTTGTTTTTTCGAAATTGTCCAAAGCACGAGTGGGAGCTGGTATTCGGACCACCTAACGAGCGAAGGCTTTGTGCGCACCATATTATTTATGATGGTTGTATAGGAATTAAAACAATGCGTCAATTAATTATATACAACAATATTGAGAGACACTATTTGAAAATCATAAAAGCGATTAGACAAGAGGAAGTCGTTTGGGTTTGGTTGGTAGCAAAGATTATCCATATAATCCATACCCCAAGAGGAGATTTGTGGAACATTTAACGCTTCAGATGAGTAAATAAGGACTCATGATTGGAAGTAAACCTTTTTATTTTTTAACGAATAAAAAGTGTAACTACTGTACTAGGGTAACATGATTCGCTCCTAATTCGTTTAATTATTTTTTAAAAAGTTTTTGATTTAGTAATTTGTTTTTACAGAATGCGAATTATCCGGAAATCTGGAAACACCGGTTCCGGAAAATATGATTTAAGAAACGCTTTTTCATTGTTTTAAAAATTTTTTAAACACATTTTTGGGAACCCCGGATTTAAAATCTGGGAAAAAGAAATTTGAGAAACTATTTTTATGACTTTTTAAATGTTAAACAAATTTGCATTGCTGTTCCGAATATGCGTAAAACCCGGTTGTAAGAACCGATTTTTTTATATTAAAAACCTGGTTTCTCGCAAAAGTTGTATTATAACCAGGAATGAAAAATTATTAAACCTAAATTAAAAAAAAATAATACTAAATTTTTTATTTGAAAATTAACAAAAACCCATAAAAATAGAAAATATATTTCTTCCAATTTAATTTTACATTTTAAATTCAGAATTAAAAAATAAATTGAAAATATTATGTTTTCTATAGCGGGTATTAGACGGGCATACATGTCTGTAGACATGTGTGATGGCATACCAAAAAACACTGTATAATAGCATGTTTTTTGGTATTAGACAGTGTTTTTTGGTATGCCATCACACATGTCTACAGACATGTATGCCCGTCTAATACCCGCTTATTGAAGAAGGGGTTTTCAAACCCCGTATCCGAATATCGGAGAAAACCGGTTTTAAGAACCGGGTTTTTCAATATTAAAAACCATTTTCTAGAATATGTTGCATTAAAAACCAATGATGAAAAATTATTAATCCTGAATTAAAACAATTTATTTATTTAATTTATTTGAAAAATATTTTTTTGTGGTACGAAAACCCATTAAAAAATAGATTTTTTAATTTAAATTTAAAATTAAGAGTTAAAAATTAAACCAACTAAAAATATTATCTTGCAAAGTGTGATTTGAAAAACACACGACATTTTAAATCACTTTAAATGTCTAACAGCTGGAACCGAATATCCAAAAACCCGGTTTTAAGAACCGGTTTTTTAAATATTAAAACCCGGTTTTCTAGAAAAAATATTTTTTATTTGAAAAATAATTTTTTGCTGGCACGAAACCTTATAAAAATGGAAAAAATTAAATTTAAAATTGGGAATTAAAAATTAAATTAAGGATTTTTTTTTTCTATTTTAACTCTTTCGGCGGCATTGGTTTAATTTTTGTACCATATATTTTCCATATTTTTCGCGACGGTGGTACATTTTTCGTACCACATATGTTTTACGTTATCACTTAAGTCTCAAAGGTTTAAAAATTGAACCGCTCTTCATAACGGGACAATAAAGCAATAATGTTCTCAGAGAAATTTTCGTTTTGTGCAAATTGCGTATTTTATGTACATTTTATGGTCAGTGAAGCAACTTTTGTGCAACGCAGTGGATGGTTATTGAAAAAAATTAAGAAAAAAAAATTTTTTTCTGAATTTTTTTTTAAGTTTTGATCATTTTTTATTAAAATAAAAACATTTAATTAAAAAAAAAAAAATTCTCTGCTACATAAGGGGGTAAAATTGTTCTTGAATCTTTGCCGCTGAAAGAGTTAAAGAGTGCTCTGAAAATGTGATTAGAGAAACATTTGTTCATGACCTCTTGAATATTTATGCGTTATAAATTTATCATTGCTGGACCCGAATAACCGGGGTTCTCCGGTTCAAAGAACCGGTTCTTTAAAATTAAAAACCGGTTTTCTAGAAAAAATTGTATTAAAAAACATCGAAGAAAAATGTTCAAAACTAATTTAAATATTGACACATTTAGAAAAAAATTTTATATGAAAAATCTTTTTTTGCTGGCACGAAAACTCATAAAAAAGAGAGAAAAATTAAATTTAAAATTTAGAATTAATAATTAAATTAAGAAAATATAGATTTTCTATTTTAAAGAGGGTTCTGGAAGATTTGATTTGAGAAAAAATTTTCATGACTTTTTAAATCATTTATGCGCTACCAATTTCTCATTTCTGGACGCGAATATCCTGACACGAATACCCTCTAAAATATAGGACAAAATATTTTTTTTGTTAAATTTAACTTTAAAATTTAGAATTAAAAATTAAACTAATAATAGTATGTTTTCAGTTTTAAGAGGAGATTTTTCGCACCCTGTTCTGGAAAATGTGATTTAAGCAACACCTTTCATGATTTTTTAAATCGTTAATACGTTTTACATTTCTCATTGCTGCACCCGAATATTCGAAAAACTCGGATTTTAAAATATAGAATCCGGTTTTATAGAAAAAGTTGTATTAAAAAAGCGATGAAAAATTATTATATAAATTTAAAAATAAAAAATTTAAAAAATGTTTATTTATTCATCCTATTTTATTTATTTAAATAAAAAAATATTTATACTACGAAAAATTACATCAAACCGCGTTAAGCACCAAAATATTAAAAAACGAAATCAATGTTTTTATCTTAAATATTCAAAATTTAATATATAAATAATAACGCAAAAATGTTTATATTTTTGTACAGATACCCCTGATGAGGATTGAATATTTCAATCGAAATATTGGGATATGAGTAATTAAAACAATAACACAACTCTTAGCCAAACTAAAACAACATAAAATTTAGAATTAAAAATGCCAACGATACAAACGTACAACATTTTGAATTTGTCTTAAATCGAAAAAATCAACTCTAAACTGAATATTGAAATATATCCAATTGTCCGGTTTCGAAAATATGTTTTGTCCCCACACTGTTGTATTTTTTGTCAGCAATCAAATGCTGACCTTTTGTCCATGGTAAACGATTCTGCATCATTTTTGTTAATATTTGTTTGGGTGAATTCCATTTTAAATATTTCTAGGTCAGTACATCAATGTCAGATTCGTGGATTTCTCATACAATAGTTTTCCACAAAAAAATCCATTTGATCGGGCGACACTAGCTGCGTACAATTAATGTATCCATTTTCGTAAATTAATGCCTCACTTTAAATAGTTATCGGCACGATACGATCTAAAACTCATAACTCTCTGCTCCGCCCGCTTGATAAATTAATGGAATTAAAATTTCTTTTGTCCCACAACCAACTACCTGTAGCTACCTTAAATTGTGTTTTTGTTTTGTCTATCATGAAATCTTTTTTTTCGAACTTCAAAAGCAAAATCATTTCTAAACAACTATATACAGACATACATATGTAGGTATGTATGTACGTCTACACAGACATCTCTATCTTCTTAGAGTTGACAATCAGACAATGGAACACATTTGCATTACCATCGGCGCCAATAATCTGCGCAAAAATTCCTTTTGTCTACTCCCTCTCGGTGAGAAGAGCTCCAACTCGAATTATTGAATTTGGCGGGCTATGGTTGACCAATTAACAAATTACATATCTTAATTAAATATGCGTTAACGAGTGAATATAAAACACTCCATTATCTAATAGGTGGTTTAACGAGATTTTTCTAAAGCACACAAAATTTAAATTATTCCAACCGTAGCCATCCATTGGCAGACAGCAGAAACCAAACCGAACACAGAACTTCTCTTCATTTTTCTGTAGGCCTTTGTGCTTTGTTTTTAATAATAAATTAGTTAAAGATGTTTATCATGTCGACCATAAATCTTCATTGGTCGGCCGGTATATGAAGATGCGCGGCGATGATAATGACAAATAAAAAATTTGTTTTATTAATAAACAGTAAAAATATGGTATATTTTATTGGCGGCCAGTCGGTCGCATACATATTTCTTTTGGGTGCTGAATTTTATTCGTATTGTATTGTATTTGGATGAATATATGTAAAGCTGGTCGTCGATGTGTAAAATAAAAAATGATCGAAAATGTTATAAAATTAATCATTTTATGGTCAAACACGAGTTTTGTGATCACGCTTTTACAAAATGAAGAACGTTAAGCTAACATCTTTGTTAAGTTATTTTAAACGAACTTAAAAAGTTGTAAAAGCTGGCAGAGACAGAAACAAAACTGACCTGAGATGACTGAATGGGCTTCAGTCTCAATGTAATATTTAAGCTACTTTTAAGATTGGCCTAATTTTTGGTTAAAATTTGTAGACGATTTTTAGTTTTATGAGAACAGTTACCAAATACAATAAATTGTTTTTGGCAATAGAACAAATTTGATATGTTAGAATATTTTGAAATATTGAAAACTCCGGATTTTAGAAAATTGGTTGTCGGGAAAAGGCTATTCGTCATGTTTTTGTTAATACGTCAAATAATATTTGGCATATTCGATAAAAACTCTTTGAAATGTCGAAAAGATCTGGATGTGAAACCCGGGTTTATGGGAAAAGTCTCACTTATTTAGAATAAAGATAATTTTATAATTCAGGCATTTTCCAAAAACCGTTTTGAAATTGTGAAAAATCCGGTTTTTAAACCGGGTTGCTCGTAAAAGTCACTTAACACTTTTTAAGTTTTATTTTTAAAATAACCAATAAACCAATAAAAAATGGTAAAAAATTCGGTTTCTGGAAAAAAAAAAACTTTTTAAGTTTGATTTTTTATAAAAGAATAACGCAAATTTTGCGATGTTATTAAGTATTATTTTTACATTAAATTTTCGCTAATAGAAAAAGTGTACTGACTTTTTTTCCGAAAACCGGTTTGAAATTGTAAAAAATCCGGTTTCTAAAACCGGGTTGCACGGAAAATTTTTCCAACAAACACTTTTTAAGTTTGATTTTTAAGACAACAAGAAATAAGTGGAGTTTCTTGGTGAAACCGGTTTAAAATGCTAAAAATCTGAGTTCTAAAACCGGTTTTCTCAAAAAAGATTCCCGAAAAAAACTTTTTAAGTTTGTTTTTAGATAATACAATAACGAAAATTTTGGGATATGGAAATTTTCTGGAAACCCGGTTGCGAATTGTCATTAAAAATATCCGGGTTTCTCGGAAAAGTCAAGTAAGTTTTATTTTTTAACAATAAATTGTTGATAATCGAAAAAAGTATACTTTAAAGTACGGAAAATTTTCCGAAAACCGGTTTGAAATTGTAAAAAATCCGGTTTTTAAAACCGGGTTGCTCGTAAAAGTCAACTAACAAACGCTTTTTAAGTATGATTTTAAAGAAAACAAAAAAACCTTAAGTTTTTTGGGGGAAACCATCTATAACCGAGTTCCTCAGAAAAATTTACAATCAAAAACTTTTTAAGCTTGTTTTTAGATAGAGTAGCGAAAAAATTGGAATATTGAAATTTTCGAGAAACCCCATTGCAAATTGTCACTAAAAAATCCGGGTTTCTTGCAAAAGTCAACTCGGTATTGTATTTTAACAATTAATTGTTGAAATTGTGAAAAATTCTATTTTAAAAGCGTTTCTCGCAAAATTCACGCAACAAAGTTTTCAGTTTGACTTTTAAGAGAACAACAGTAAACTTCAGTTTTGGAAATGGATGTGGAAATGGTCAAAAACCGGGTTACTTGGAAAAAAACTCCCAACAAACAATTTTTAAGCTTGATTATTGATAGTAGAATAACGAAATTATTGAGATATTTAAATTTCGAGGAAACCGTATGGAAATGTTGTTAAAAATTAGGGTTTTAAACCGGGTTCTCGCAAAAGTTAACTACGTATTATTTTTTAACAATAAATTTTTAATAATAGCGAAAAGGTAGAGAAAATTTCCCGAAACCCGGTTTGATATGGTGAAAAATCCGGGTTTTAAACCGGGTTGCTCGTAAAAGTCACCTAAGAAACACTTTTCAAGTTTGATTTTTAAGAGAACAACAAGAACCTTTCATTTTTTGGGAGTAAACCAGTTAGAAATGGTAAGAAATCCGAGTTCTAAAACCGGGTTTCTCAGAAAAATTTCTCAATAAAAACTTTTTAAATTTAAATTTTGATAACAAGCTGATAAGAATAACGACTATATTGGAATATTGAAATTTTCGAGAAACCCAGATGGAAATTTTGTTAAAAAATCTGGGTTTTAAACCGGGTTTCTCGGAAAAGTCGCATAAGCATTATTTTTTGCATTCAATTTGTGGTAATTGAAAAAAATGCCACTGAAATTTGAATCCGGTTTCTCAAAAATAAAGAACATATAACAAAAACTTAAGTTATGTTTTTAAGGGAATAACAAGTATTTTGACATTTGAAATTTTCGTTAAACTCGGTTGTTTAAAAAAATGTTTTTCTAAAATCATATCTCGAAGAAAATTCAAATAAACTCTTGAATTCGATTTTTTTTCTTAATACAAAAAACCTATTTTAAGATACAGACATTTTCATGAAAACTCCCTTTGAATTGATGAAAACAACAAAAAAACAACAGCCTGATTGGGGTTTTAAACCGGGTTTCTCTGAAAAGTCTCCTAACATAGTTTTGTTGTAACAATTATTTTTTTATACGCTTTTTCGTCGTACTGAGATTTTCACGAAACCCAAAAAATGAAATAGTTTAAAACCCAATTTTTAAACCGGTTTTAAAACCGAGTTTTTCTAAAAAGTCTTCTAACAATTTTTATGATACGATATGAGTATGGTAATAGAATAAACGTCTTTTTGATGTACTGAAATTTTCAAACCCGATTTGAAAAAAAAATAAAAACCGGTTTTAAACCGGTTCACTTAACAATCATATTTTTATTCAGGGTTTTTGTGAGTATTTGTTATATTATCTGGTAGATTGAAAGGACCTACCAATTACTTGCGCATTTTCTGAATAATCAAAATGACCATTTTGACCACTAACGAAGCTATTTCAATGGAAATGAACCTCATCCTTAATTTTGTTCAAAAAAAAAAAAAAACTTTTATGCGACATTATTTCTAAAGAAATTGTTCAACAATGAAAACTGTATTTTTAATAACCCTGAACTGTCAGCTGTCACACTGTCCTATTTTAAGGACATCTTTACATTTCCTTAAATCCCTTTCCTGGTCATTCTACAAAATCGGTAACTTTTCGCAGATGGCTACTTGTGAAGCCATTGTTTTATATCCTTGAATAATATAATAATTTTCATTTTCTCATTACATTCGCTTCCTTGCAGCACCACTCCATGCACATAATGAATGTCCCACTTGAAGTAGCCACTCAACGCTTTAGTTCGCCACCACCCTCCAACCTCTTGAATATTCCCAACACGTGTCAGAACATGTACGAGTAGGATGACAACAGGAATATGATAAATGCATTAAAAAACGAAACGAAACGAAACTTTTATAATCGCCATAAAAATTAAGAAGCATTGCCAACGAACAAGGAGAACTGCAATTTTTACAAGTTCCCATTATTGTTATGCCTCCCTCCCCTTCATCTTGACAGTTCTTCCCCCCAAAAAAAACTCTTACAGATAATTTCCTAACTTCCTGCGCTTTCCCCGGATGCATAATGGTGTGTCCCATTCACACACAGCCATTTTCGGGGAGTGTGTCATTCATCTCAGCTGGGTGTTTATGCAAGAGCAAAAAATCTTTGCAAAACTGATGATAACATCCGTTTTTTTTCGTCCATCTCTTCAATTTCGTTGGTTTTTTGTTTTTTTTTTTCTTTTGCCACAATAAGTTTTAATGTTTCAAGTTTTATAGTTCAATGATAGTGTGATGGCTGCATAACTACCGAGATTGTAACGTTTCTTCTGAAGTTTGTCAGTTTACGTTTCGTTTGTTTGCTCTCACATTTTCCAGCCAAGATAAATGGTGGAACCACCACACAGGCGAGAAGGAAGGAAAAAAACTAATATAAAACTGCAGCATTGAGGGGAGCATATATTTCATAAAACAAAATGTTAAATGTCACAAGGTTTTCTTTTTTCGGCTCCTCCATCTTTTTCAGATTTTTAATACAGATAGAATATTATGACAGGAGAACATGTCAAAAGAAAAATGATAATGGGGAAATTGTAAGTTTGATAAATCTGTAGTTTTATTCGGAAAGAATATAATTCAGAAAAAAATGAAATATTCACAAATGTATAATTATTAAATTACTTTATTTTACAAATCAATTTAAATTTAATGAATGCAAATCGAAAATATTGAAAATTCGAAATGGAATAAACCAAACTGTGTGAGAGGTATTGGGTGAGGTTCAAATTTGACTAAATGGCTGGGTTATTTTGATTTTGAGGACATTGGTCGAGAGGCTTAGACCTGCGACTTCAGAAAACCTCATCAGCAACAAATCTAATCAAAATCAACAATGACCTAATTTAGATTTTTTATTGATTTATATTTGTTCTGAAAAATACAATAATGTTCACCAAATAGATAGTAACAGATTTGACCTATCAACAACATAAAAATATTTGGAGTGATTTATTTACAAACAAGCGGATTTCTCGGATACTATATATAAAATATCAAGATTTTAGCATTTAAAAAAATATACTTTATTTTTTGAAAATAGCTATGAATTTTTTGAAAAATACATGAATATTTTTTATATTAATATATACTTTAATACAAATCATTTCACCGTGCGATAGTATTTTTGGACCCAGACCATACACACGTGAAGCTAGACGTCGTATATAGTATAACAGTGTACTCATTTTTCCATTGGTTGATCTTTTGCCATTTTTACAGGACTTTTTATATCTAAAGGATGTAGATTAGGGCGGGTTGATTTGTATGGATGAAAAAATAATTAAAAATCGTATAGCAAAAACGTAATCTACATTAAATTCTCAGAAAATTCTCCGAAGAAACCATGGGTCTAAAATCAAACCCTAATTTCAATTACTTCTAAAATATTAATATAGTTTTGTATAGTCGCGTTGGGTTTTATAAAGTTTTTACATTTTTTTCTTTTATTTTGATTTACGAAATGATTTCATTAATCATTTTTTTTTTTAAATTTTAAAGTAGTGTTTTAGGTCTGTGTAAGTTTGGAAGTGGTCAAATGATGGGTTCTATTTTTTAAGACTTTTTTTTTCGAATTTCAGTGAAAAATCATCAGAGTCTATGCTGTCGAAGTAATGGACATGCCGAATTTCATGATTATAACATCAGACGTAAGATCATATCATTTTTATCCACATTTTTACATTTTATCACATATAAATTTACCCAAGAGAGATGAGCAATCCGAATTTCATATTTGTAACGTTGTTGTTCGATATGAATAAAAATATGATTTTGGCCAACATATTTGTTTAAATATAAGGCTGAAATTTTCAAAAAGAATTCTTAATTACTCTTAATATTCTTAGTATTTGCACTCTGGATCGATTTTCAATCACCACTTTCAATCTGTAACTACACATATTAGACACATATCGATCCCGGACAATATCCCAGTTCAAATCAAATGTTGTTTGAAAATTTAAATTTCATTTGAAACAATCAGCGAATCTCCAATCAATTAATTATGTGATCTAAACATTTCAAGATGGAAATCCATCCAATTTGTTATATTTTAATTATAACCGTTTCTTCCAAATAATCATTAAAAATATACACTTTATGAGTAAAGATACCGATAAATTTTATTCTAGCGTAATTCCACGTGATTTCGACCCAGTGTGGGTTTTTACCTTCTTAGCGTTTTTACATAGAGGTAGTTTCGTTAATGCTGTAATACGTGTTCAAATTTTAATGTAGATCAAGGACTTCAAAAATTAAAGAAAAATCTTAATCCTTGAATATACTGAAAAACATATTCTAATATTCATAAGTTTATAATGAATTTTAGCTTATTTCATTTTCTACAAAATATCAAAATTTCAGAGGGGTGGGACAATTGGTTGAGAAATTATAATTGTATAATTATAAAATTATTTTATCTGTCAGCAAGGCAAAGTTGTAGCTTTTACGGTGATTTTGGGAAAAAATCAATGTAGGAAAGTAATACAGGTATTAAACTTAGTGCCATATTCATAAAAATTTATCGAAGGTTTAAACTATGCTTTTGCTTTAAAAATTCATATTATAAACCTGTTATAAAAGATTATGTTATTATGGCCGTTAAATTTTAAAAAAATATTTAAAAAAATCGCCAATTAGTTTTTTGTAGTGGACCAAAATATCCCACAGGGCAAGTCAATTGCTGGACACAAAAGTCAATTTCGAAAGGATATACACTCCACGAGAGTATTATGTCTTTCTGCATTTGTTGTAACACCCAAAATGAAGCGAGATAGACCCATTGTTAAGTATACCGATCGACTTAGAATCACTTTCTGAGTCGATTTAGCAATGTCCATCTGTCCGTCTGTCCATCTATTGTTGTAATCAAATTTCATGTCGCAATTATAGTCCGATCTTAACAAAAATTGGCACAACTATGTTTTGTGGATCAAGGACGAACGCTAGTTAATTTGAGGGAAATCGGTTCAGATTTAGATATAGCCCTCATACAAATGTAGCTCCCGATTTGACTTTTTCAGCTCTAGAAACCACATATTTCACTCGATATTTCACAAATTTGACACAGTACCCTATAATTTAAGTGGAAACGGCTATAGTGAAAATCGGTCAGATCGGTTCAGATTTAGATATAACCCCCACACAAATGTCGCCCGCGATTTGACATATATAAACCACATATTTCACTCGATTTGTTTCAAATTTGGCTTAATACCTTATAATCTAACTAGAAACACCTGTGGCGAAAGCGGATTAGATCGGTGCGGATTTAGATATATTGTACCCGATTTTATTTAAAATTGGCACAACATCCTATAATCCAACTGAAAACACCTATGGTGAAAGTGGGTAAGATCGGTTCAGATTTAGATATAAATTTATTTATATATATTTTTGTCAAACACATACAAATCTCTCTCCCTATTTCACATTTTTACAAAATTGATGTGTATCATTAGTCGCCTCCGTCCGACTTTAGCCTTTCCTTACTTGTTTTATATACCTAATTGTAATTTAAAATGTTACTTGGCCCACCCTATATATATTTCAGCGTTATCAATTAGAATATGTAATAAACTCGACATAAAAAATTGCCAGACGAATATTCCAAATGCAATGACTAAATGAGTATATAGTATATCCTAAGGTGCAGGGTATAAAAATGCTGAATATATTAAGTATTGCAGCCATCAATAAAATAAATACATTTTATTGCACCATCAAAGTTTGTGTTTATGATGTCCATTCAAATGGATGGTTTTATTTCGAATGTTTCAAAAGTTTTAGACCTTTTTTCGGTGGATTGCAATTTGTTCGTTCCTTCGAATTTCTTTTATGAGCAATCAGCGATAAAATTTCTCTAATTTGTTATTTAGGGGGTTTCAACAGAATTTGCTAGCCAACAACTATGCTAACATTTCCATTTTTTACGAAATTACATATCTATGTAGCCGATCCATATTCGATAAAATTCTTTTAATTTGTTTTCTCAGCCGAAAAAAACGAAACAACTTTTCTCCTGGTGGTCGAAGACTTAATAAAATGAACAAAAGCGAACACACATATTACTTTCCCCCGACTGCAGGCACGATGATAAATTCCCAATGATAACAGCAACTAGAAAACAACTCCATTTTTTCGAAGGGAGTATTGCCGAGGACACCCATTATTTTAATCGAAATAGCGTCAATAGCGAACGAGCAGATGTGTTAAATATTACATTTTGATTCGGGCTTTTGTTCGAGTTCAACGCGTTGCGTTGCGGATACATTCAGAAGAAGAGTGTAACACACACATTGAAACATTAAAATTGATGTGATCTTTTGTTTGAGATTAACACCCTTGTCGCAGACGATGTTGGTGCTGTGCCGCATGCTTCACACACCGTGGTGTTCAACGCGAGGCTACGCGCTGTGCGGCACGGCGGCAGGATATAAAACAAAAACCGAATATATTTTATCTGTGAAAGGTACCGTGTGGCGTGGAGGGGGGACTTACACACAGCTTAGGGAGGGTGAGTTTATACACATACACGGTTCGGTTCGGTTTGAGGCCAAAGCGCATGTGCCACAAGAGTCGCTAGTGCCAGCAAGTTTTGTTCGGTCTTTCGGCTCCTTTTTTATGTACGGACCAAAAAAAAAAAGGCAACGAGCTGTTAAGCCGCTGCTTATGGATAAAGTTCTACAAGAGAAACACAACACAACACGAAGGAATAACAATTTTCTTTATTAAGCGTAAAAAATTAATAATGAACAAAGTCTACACGGAAAAAAGGCGAAAGAACATTATGAAGAGTCCTATAGACAGGCACGCACACACGCACTCACTCATTCATTCACTCACTTGGTGGATGGGTCGGTCGCCTGAGTTCCACTAAAAAAAGAAACACAAAAACAAAACCCAGCAGAAAACTTCCTTAGGGTGTTTTTAAAGGAGATGTTAATGGGTGGTCTCATTGAGACGACGACGAGAACGACAGCGACGACGACGAAAAAATGCTCTGCGTTCCATTCGAAATTGTTTCTACTCTATTAATATGTTAATGTTGGGTAATTTCGTTTTGTTATGAAATTAATAAAAAATCTAATTCTGACATGTTGGTTGGTTGGTTGGCTGTGTATTCTTTACGATTGCTTAGGGGGTTGTTTACACATGAACGTAGAACTCAGCACGAGCAGGACTATGTATTTGTTTATTTTAATGGTATATTAAGTGTGATTTTTGCCATTGAAGATTTGAGATAGGGAAATAAGTTGGAATTCAAGAGAAGCATTAATTGGAAGCTAGAGGGTGATGCCACATAAAGTGACCCATTTACTGACAGGATTTCAAAATCATTGTATAATTTAAAATAACACCGATAAACAAGACCATATCCATATGAAACTAGAGATCGTATTTCGAAAAACTGGGTATTTGGTTTATTCATGTTTTCACTTTTTAGGGGGGGAAACTTTAAATGGCTGTTAATGCTTAACTAATGCAGGTGGAGAAATGAAATTTATTCTTATCTTTAATTTGATACTAATATTTGACTCGCAAAAATACGAAAATAAATTAAAAAATAAATATAAGAAAATAAAAAAGTATACAGCTTTTCTACAAATGATCTCTCATATGTATATTAGGCTGGGTCGAGGAGCATACAAATAAAAAAATCCAGTCACCCAACGAAAATAAAGTTTGGATTGTTTAATTACGATTTGCAAAATATTTCGTTCCTAGATTAAGCCGTTGGTGTGCTAAACGCTCCTTAAAAGTACCCCTAGAAATCATGTTTTTATACCTTCCACCTCTAGGATGGGGGTATACTAACTTTGTCATTCCGTTTGTAACACCTTGAAATATCGACCTGAGACCCTATAAAGAATATATATTCTTGATCGTCATAAAATTCTAAGACGATCTAGCCATGTCCGTCCGTCTGTCTGTCCGTCTGTTGAAAACACGCTAGCATCTAAACGAAAGGAGCTAGAACGTTTCCATAAATGCGTCTTATAGTCAGTCGTAGATCGGTTGGGATTGAAATGGAAAAAAATGAAAAATTGTTCCCTCACAAGGACTAAAAATACTAATAATAATCCCTGATATTTTAGCGTATTTTGGCATGTTTTTTGAATATGTCTGTTTATATTTGCTTAATATTTGGTATGCGCATTCACCTTATAGCAAAAACGTGCACCATAAAGTGATTCTTATTTGTAGGGGGTGAAATGGGGCAAAAAAGGGATAAAAATGGTACATATTAAACGACAACAGCTACAAACACGAAATTCGGTGTGTACATTCCACTAATTGAGTAGATACATAATATAAAAGTATTTTTTCCAAATTCGTACTTTTAAGGGGTAAAATAGGAATAGAGGGATAAAAAAGGTACCAACCAAACGGCTGCACCCAGAATAATGAAATTCGGTGTATACATTCCTCTGATTGTATAGACAGGATTTTTCAAAATTCGTACTTTTTGGGGTTAAAATGAAAAAAGGGGATAAAAATAGTACCAATCTAATGACCGCAGCTAGAGTCATGAAATTCGGAGTATACATTCCTCTGAGTGTGTAGACACGGAAAATAAACTGATTTTTTGAAATTCGTACTTTTTGGGGTTAAAATGAAAAAATGGGATAAAAATAGTACCAATCAAATGACCGCATGAAATTCGGAGTATACATTCCTCTGACTGCGTAGGCATGCAAAATAGACGAATTTTTCGAAATTAGTACTTTCAAGGGATAAAATGGTAAAATGGATAAAATGGTACAGAGGGATAAAAATAGTACCAACTAAACGACTACAGCTAGAATGATGAAATTCTAATTGCGTAGAAACGTCAAGGGGGTAAAAATGGTACCAACCAAATGGGCGCAGCTGGAATCATGGAATTCGGTGTATACATTCCTCTGATTGCATAGACACTCAAAATAAAAAGTATTTTTTCCAAATTCCTACTTTTTCTTTTACGCCAAAAATTGGTTGAATCATGAAGTTAGGTTATTTTGCACTATGTACGTCTGATAATGGATTTTCAAAATTTGTACTTTTGGAATTAAATTTAGAATGGAAATACAACCAACTGTAGCACCCACTATCTACCAATATTTATGGCTTTGAAAATATTTTTCAAAATATAAATATAAGAATATTTATTTTTTGAATGCAATCCATGGTGGAGGGGATATAAAATTCGGTCCGGCCGAACTTAACACCTTTTTTACTTGTTTATTTTCGCGCTGTGTAATTATTAAATAAAACCATTGTTTATGTACAAACCATCGTTAACTGATTTTGTGTATTCTTTGGAGTTATTTTTAACCATTGTTTATGTACAACAAAACATCCTTAAGTTCAGACTTCCCCTTCCCCAGCAAAAGGACTAATTTCCCCGAATATCATAATTTCGCCAATATAATAGTTGAAAGATCGCACTGATTGCGATATCTTATTTATATTTACTCACCAAATAGCTCAATTCCAATGGCAATTCGCAAATAATTGTCAACCCGCACAAAAATGGAAGTGATAACGTTTAAATTAAACCCTTGTATTTAAAACACTTCAATTTCATTGTCCCTCGGTCCGGGTCAAACGCAAAAAAAACAATATCTCGGATTGCCGTTCGATAACAATGAACTGCTGCTTGTGGTCTCCGGAAACATATAAAATTTCATAATTGCCAATGCCACCATTCCGGCAGGCAGGCATTGTGTCTGCAACACACGTGCCATACTTAAACGAAATATGTATCACCAGCACCCCAACCACCAATATTGAAAAACTCAAACAATTTTAAAATTCTCGCACTCTATGCCTAACCATTTGAATCCCCAGGTAGGAAGAGAAGAGCTAGCTGCCTGCAGTCTCATTGAATCTGTTTTTCGTTTTTCTATTTGTTTGGCAGCCAGTCAACGCCGAGTTCTAATCTAACTCTATTACTACTTGTACTCCATTCATCTTGCGACCTTTTTTGCTATCCATAATAGAGCGACCATACCACACCTGGCCTTATTTTTGGTCGCCAGTGTGTGTTCTGTGATGGTGATGAGAGGACGGACGGGTTTGTGCGTTTGTATGGACCCCATAATTAAGCAGTGATATATTGTATGGTTGTATCGCACACACACACATCCGGGTTGCGGATGTGAGTTTTTTTCGTTTTCCTTTTAATTTTTGTGGAAAATGGTTGTTTCAGCCCTCGGTGATGTTGTCAAAATATGACATTTGGTTTCTGGTTCAAAGTGTGCAAGAGATGTATATTGTGTTTCCATTTATGGCAAAAGGACGAACATTTTATTTTCATTTTCCTTTTTTGCTTTTGTTTTATTTTGAGAAGGGATTTTCTACGGACTTTTTGTGGATCATCATATGGATAATAGCTTACTGATTAATGATTTTATATCAATAAAATCAAAAAAGAGGGAAGTAGGGGATGTTTGTGATTGTGATTGAAATTTTCAGAAAAAGATAAAAATTATAAAAAATATCATGTCAGTTGAAGTTCTTTAATGTTTGGCCAAATGAATAAATATATAGGGTGGACCATTTAAAATTTATATTAGAACTACCGATTACTCTGACTTTGAAAGGTAGAATAACATTCATTTATATTTTTATTTTCAAGTTAATGTTTGGCATTTGCTAAACGGGACGCTATATGCTCGAAATAAATTGGGAAATATTAAAAACTTACTTCCAAAGCAGTGAGTCTTTAACGCAAACTGTATGAAATTTACGTGGAAAATTTTTTAGAAAAGATCGGCCTTCAGTTCAGCCTTCATGAAGCTCATTTTCATCTCGGTGGCTATTGGCGCCTATGGATTTCAGAGAACCCACACGTGACTAGTGAGAAGCCATTGCATCCACAACGAGTCACTGTTTGGTGTGAATTTTGGGCTGTACTGAAAAATTGGATTGATCAGATGAGGTACTGCCGAACCAGTCGCGGTAGTCATATGAATGCTATTGTGTTCCATTATTAAATAACAAAGTTCAATCTTTCCAATAAAACCAGAAATTGCTTTTGCAACCAAAATACTAACCAAACAACTTTACAACTTTTATGAGCATAAAAAAATGCAAATACATAGTACGGAAATGGATAAATACAATAATTTCTGAAAAATTCTCAGAAAAACAAATAATTTATTTAGTCAAATAATTCCCGAAACCCAAAGCATCGATTTCGAAATTAAAAATTATCCACAGATACATACATTAAATGGTTTTCTTCTGATCCTCGATCGAAATTAAGGATTTCGGGATTTATTTTTATTTAAAAATTCCAATTTATCCACTGATACATCTGCTAAAAATTAAATGGTTTTCTTCTGATCCTCGATCGAAATTAAGGATTTTGGGATTTATTTTCCCCGTTTTAGGAATTGAGGGATTTTTATATGAGGTGTCATAAAAATGATTTTCATAACAGTAACATGTTTACAAATTCATTTTCATTTAAAAATAAAATGAAAATCCCACAATTCCTAAAATGGGGAAAATAATTCCCAAAAAAAATATTTGTTTTTGAAACATTACCTCCATTTTTCCATAAATTCAATCGTGGATCAAAATATGACGACTTGGATTTTATATTAAGGATTTTTGGGATTTATTTTTCCCGTTTTAGGAATTGTTGGATTTTTATATGACATGTAACAAAAGTGTTTTTCATATGCATTACGACTACAAATTTATTTTAATTGAAATAACAAAATAAAAATACCACAAACGGGAAAAAATAAATCCCAAAAAAGTGTTATTTTTGGCGTTCATTAATTTCTATCGTGGATCAGAATAAAATAAAATATTGTTAGATGACTCGGATTGCTACGAATGCTTTGTATATGTATTCTCGTCTTAAAAATATTTTATATTAAGATTTTTGGGATTTATTTCCCCCGTTTTACGAATTGTGGGATTTTTATGTGGGGATTCACAGAAAAAAAATGCATAAGTAACTCGATTACAAACTCATTTTCATTTCAAACAAACAAAAAATTGCCACAATTCCTAAAACGGGGAAAAATAAATCACAAAAAAAATGTCGATCGTGAATCAGAATAAAAAATATTTGCATATGACTTCGATTGCTTCGAATGCTTTGTACGCACATACTCATCTTAAAAATATTTTATTTTAAAAATATATTTATTTTAAAATATTTATTTTTGCAATAGAGAGATTTGTATATAAGGATTCACAAAAGTGTTTTTCATAAGTAACACGATTACAATTTCATTTTCAATTCAAAAATAATATAAAAATTCCAAAACTATTTAAAGAGGGAAAATAAATTGCAAAAAGTGGGGGTTTTTGAAATAAAAAATAAAAAAAATAAAAATATTTTTAGATGACTTGAATTGCTTCGTATGCTATATTTTATTATGATTTTTTCGGATTTATTTCCCCCGTTTAACGAATTGTGGGATTTTTATATGGGGATTCACAGAAAAAAATTCATAAGTACCTCAATTACAAACTTATTTTCATTTCAAAAAAACAAACGAACAAAAAATTGCCACAATTCCTAAAACGGGGGAAAAAATCCAAAAAAAAATGTCGATCGTGAATCAGAATAAAAAAATATTTGTATATGACTTCTATTGCTTCGAATGCTTTGTACGCACATACCCATCTTAAAAATATTTTATTTTAAAAATATATTTATTTTAAAATATTTATTTTTGCAATAGAGAGATTTGTATATAAGGATTCACAAAAGTGTTTTTCATAAGTAACACGATTACAATTTAATTTTCAATTAAAAAAAATATAAAAATCCCAAAACTATTTAAAAAGGGAAAATAAATTGCAAAAAGTGGCGGTTTTTTAAAATAAAAAATAAAATAAATAAAAATATTTTTAGATGACTTGAATTGCTTCGTATGCTATAATTTAATATGGTTTTTTCGGATTTATTTCCCCCGTTTTACGAATTGTGGGATTTTTATATGGAGATTCACAGAAAAAATTACATAAGTCATTCGATTACAAAAAAAATCGATCGTGAATCAGAATAAAAAATATTTGTATATGACTTCGATTGCTGCGAATGCTTTGTATGTGCATTCTTATCTTAAAAAAATATTTTATTTTTAAATTATATTTATTTTATAATATTTATTTTTGGAATAGAGAGATTTGTATACAAGAATTCACTAAAGTGATTTTCATAAGTAACACGATTACAATTTATTTTTCAATTGAAAAATAATATAAAATCCCAAAATTCCTTAAAGGGGGGGAATAAATAGCAAAAAAGAGTTTTTTTAAATATGACAGCCTTCCAATAATTTCGATCGTGTATCAGAATTATATAATATTTTTAGATGACTTGAATAGCTTTGTATGCTTTGTATATGTATTCTCATCTTACAAATATATTTTATTATGGATTTGTTGGGATTTATTTTCCCCGTTTTAGGAACTTGGGGATTTTTATTTTGCGTTTGAAATTAAAATGAATTTGTAATCATGTTAGATTTTTATATAAGGCTTCACAAAAGATTTTTTTCATTTTCATATTTAATCCGATTGCTAATTCAATTTCATTTCAAAAAAGAAAATAAAATTTTCCACAATTCCTAAAACGGGGAAAATAAATCCCAAAAAATTTCGATCATGAATCTGGTTAAAAAATATTTTTAGATAACATGGATTGCTTCGAATGCTTTGTATATGTATTCTCATTTTAAAAATATTTTATGTTATGGATTTTTGGGATTTATTTTCCCCATTTTAGGAATTGTGGGATTTCTATATGAAGTGTCACAAAAGTGTTTTTCACAAGTTACACAATTACAAATTCATCTTCATTTCCCAAAACAAAATAAAAAATCCCACAATTCCTAAAACGGGGCAAATAAATCCCAAAAACGTGAATTTTTAAAATAATAATATTTTTAATTTTTATATTTTTTTCTTGAGTTATGGTCAGTTTAAATTGGTGAACATTTTTTGTTTTTTTTTTTTTATATTCAAGCTTCAGTTACTTTTAAAAGTTTTTTTTCTTCAAATAAATTAAATTTTAATTTAACTATAATGTATATTATCTTTAAACAGAATTAATATTAGACAGGGGAAGTTTGCTGCTACCATGAACAGAAACATGTTTCTTCCCCTGTTAATATCATTAACTTCCCCTGTCTAATATTAATTCTGTTTAAAGATAAACCCTAGATTTCCCAGAACGATGTATTTTTCTGTATTTATTGATTTATTTATTTTTTTGTAAATTTTTATAGAGCTACAAAAATATCTGTTGCCTTTTCTGGAAATTGTAAAACGCTGCATATTTTCACCAATGTTTATTTAAATTAAAAATGGAAAAGTTTTCCATTTTATTTCCTTGTGTGTTTATTATTTCGGTATTTTCTTGGAATCAACAGAATTTTAGGGCACTGACCTCCCAGCGTGATATATACAAACCCATTCATCCGTATCTAATATATCCTATGAAAGCACATCCTTTTAATAATTTTGTTAGCAACAATTTCACGACATCCTTTTTGCTAAGTCCATTCAACCCGCCTCCCCCCAAAAAAAGATAAACCTTGTTGTGAAAGGATAATCAAGAACAGGCCTCACCATAGCTGTTCAATTGTTTAACAAGAATTTCATTTCATTTTATTCGATTTCGTTTCTTGTTTTCAATAAAATATTTAACTTCCGTTTAGCCTACAACATCCGCACTTCCCATTCCTTAGGCTTGCTGGGTTTTCCTGTCCAACCAGAGTAGCAACGATAAAGTTTATGCATTTTTTCTTCTCCTCTTCTCTCTCGCGCCGTGTTATTTTATTTAAACACAAAACCCCGAAAAGAGCACATGACAGTGTGCAAGGAAGGAAGGAAGGAAAAAAGTTGGCAATGTGCCAGATAAACAAGGCAAACGCATACATAGATACTCCGAAACATAAACACACACACACACTCGCAAGCGTATGTACCTCGTAGGCCTACATAACACTGACGACGAGGACATTGAACCTAGGCATACAGCTCAAAATAAAAACAACTACAACAATAACGACGACGAAATGCTCATTAAAGACACAAAAGCAAGGAAGACATGCTGAGGCGGATGATTGTGAACGGAATATGGAAACACTGAACTAGAACTTAATTTTTTGGCAGGCGAAAGAAAGAAACGATATTTGGGAAAGATGTCCGGAATCATAAACACCGTACCTTGAAGATAACATGAAATGAGAGGGCTGGGGAAGGGAGATTTTGTGGGGTGGATATAGAATGGCCACAAATGCAATGACTTTCCAAAGTGAACAACTGCAGAGCAGGACCGAAGAAAATTGCTCCCAAAAAATAATTGCAAACAATAATGAGCAGCCCATAAATCAATATGTAATTTATTTCCATCAGACAGAGAGACAGATAGATGGCCACAAACACAATGGCAGGCAGGCAGACAGACAGCCACAGATAGCTCGATATCCAAGCAGAGAAATAGCTAGACGGACATGCATGTGGCTGTGTGCCGATTCAGGTCGTCTGCCCGAGAACAATGCACGGAGCAGCGCCAGATAACAATTGACAGACGACCACTGAGTCAAAGATGTTTGTTTGCCAGCACGTCAATGGAACGTGTTGAAGAATTTAATGAATTTTTGTGCAATCCGCAATCGAAAATTCGTACACAAACGTGTCAGAGAAATTAATGAATACACAGACACACACATACGGACAGTGGTGTGAATTGAAATTTCTGGGTAATTACATTTGTCGTTCATGTTTCAATTAATTAACATTGATTTCGGAGTAAAATTTACAGTGTTCTCATGTCATTTAGGTACTGCTTGTGCAGCCCAAGAAGAATTAGAAATAAATTCAGAAAATACCGACTCCTTTTCGATATTAGAAATTAATTCAGAAAATATGGACTTGTTTTTCAATATTCTCTCTTGTGAACGGCTTATCAAAACCAAGATTTAAAAATATCGGTTTCAAAATTGAAAAATTTAGTTTAACCACAGATACAGCTGCTAAAAATTAAATGGTTTTCTACAGATCCTCGATCGAAATTCAGGGTTCTGGGATTTATTTCCCCGTTTTAGGAATTGTGGGATTTTTACAAAAGTGTTTTTCATGATTACATCGATTAAACATCAATTTTAATAACAAATTAAAAATCCCACAATTCCTAAAATGGGAAAAATAAATCCCATTTTTTTATTTTCGACTGCGGACAAGAATGAAAAAATATTATTAGATAACCAGGATTGCTTCCAATGATCTGTATATGTATTTAAAAAATATTTTACATTAAGTATTTTTTGGATTTATTCTTCCCGTTTTAGGAATTGTGAGATTTGTATTGAGGTGTCACAAAAGAGTTTTTCATAAGTAACACGATTACAAATTAATTTACAATTCAACAATATTTTACGTCGAAGGAACTCAAATCATCGATTTAATAATTAAAAAGTTTAGTTTATCCACGGTCACAGCTGCTAAAACCAAAATAGTTGTCTTCCGATTGTTTTCTTCTAATTACGGATTTTTGGGATTTATTTTCCCCAGTTTAGGAATTGTGGGATTTTTATATGAGGTACCAGAAAAGTGTTTTTCATAAGTAACACGATTACAAACTAATTTACAATTCAACAATATTTTACGTCGAAGGAACTCAAATCATCGATTTAAAAATTAAAAAATTTAGTTTATCCACGGTCACAAAAATAGTTTTCTTCCGCTTGTTTTCTTCTAATTAAGGATTTTTGGTATTTATTTTCCCCAGTTTAGGAATTGTGGGATTTTTATATGAGGTACCACAAAAGTGTTTTCCATACGTATATACGAATACAAATTTAAATTTTCATTTCATTAATCAAAATCACACACTTTTAATAACGGGGAAAATAAATTTAAAAAATTTGAATTTTTCATTAATTTCGATTGTTGATCAGAATTGAAATTATGAATTATTTTTCATATGTAAATACGATGACAAATTCATTTTCATTCCAAAAACAAAATGAAAATCCCACAATTCCTACAACGGGGAAAATAAATGACAAAAATATATATATTTTTCGTGAAATGACCGCCATACCATATTTTCAATACTCTCATGTGTGCCCAATTAAAGGTACTATGATGACACTTTTGCACAGAAACACAGGTTTAGAAACAGTCTCCAAAGAATTGGCAAAAAGGATTTGTTCTTTGGAAAAAAATGCTGGTACAAAAAACCATGAAAATAGAAAATATATTTTTTTATTTTTTAATAGATAACATTCTAACGACAAAAATAATTTCTATATTTAAAATATCTACAGACAAATGTGGGAATTAAAATAATCATGATTTTTGCGCCATTTATTCAAAAATTAAAAAAATCATGATTTTTTAAATGTTTGGCGTCTACAAAAATCATCATTACTTCTCCATAGGTCTTTTACATATAGACTTTGTTTTGTTTTTTCTCTAGAATAAAACAAAAAAGTTTATCAATTTGTAATTATGTAATAATAATAAAACAAAATATTTTTTGTTTCTAGTTCTTAATTGACTTGATATTTGATCGTGTTTATATAGAATTGTCTCACAAATATGGAAGTTATGCCATTTGTCACGAACCTTCTAGTACCTTCACACAAATAATCCGGCCCTATTGTTTTTCTACCTTTCATTTAATATTCAAAAAAATATTTATCAAGCTCGAGGTCTTAGTAATTTCAAAATTAAATTAATTATTGTGTCCATTATTTCGAATGATCAACATTTACATTCGACAGTGGTTCAGAATCGAAATCCAACGGCCAAAATGCAATAACTTTTGTTCTAGTAAACATTTTTGAGTAATGTAAAAAACTAAAATTAGACAAGGACCCAAGGGTTCTTTTGAGATATATTTCCAAAATTAGCCCAGAGTTGAGCAGTCAATACTTTTCGTATTTTTCGATTTTAAAGGGAAATAAAATTTTTATTTTTTCGAATTGGCAAAATGTGTCATTTGTCATATGCGACAGCTGATACTAATATGAACCGGCTTTAAGTCAAAGACACACATTCGTTGCGAAAGTTCTGACGAGATGGGGTAGCGCCCATCGCAACTGAACTTTTAGCTGCAACAATAAAGGTCTTACTTTCCTTTTTGTTAACTTTTCAGCACAACCATTGATCTTAAACCAAAATAAATGACACACAGACAACATAACCGACCAACTATACATACAGACAACATTTTTTATTTTGCAACCGTTTGTTTGGTACCATTTTTATCCCCTTTCGCACCATTGTCCGCCTAACAGTACAAATTTCAAAAAAATGTCTTTGTGTTTCGCGTCTACGCAGACAGTAGAATGCAAAACCCACATTTCATGATTTCAAATTCAGCGATTTGGTTGGTATCATTTTTAACCCTCTTTTCCAATTGTGTCCCTAAAAAGTACAAATTTCGAAAAATTATTAGAGAGATTTACATTCCAATTAGAGAGATTTACATTCCAAATTTCATGTTTCTTGCTACTGTCGTATCATTGGTACCATTTCTATCCCTTTTTGTCCCATTTCACCCGCCAAATCTTGTATTTACTTTGTGGTGCTCTGTCCCGATTTCGTCCACTTGCAATCCCAAGCGACCTGCAACACATAGATACAGACACATTTACGGAAACCTCTTAGCTCATTTCGTTCGGCAACTAGCGTTCTTAGAATTTTACCTCGACCCAGAGTATATATTAGGGCTGGTTGATTTGTATGGACGAAAAAGATTACAAATCGTATAGCATAACCGTAATCTACATTAAATTCTAAGAAAATTCTCCGAAGAAATCGAAGGAATTTTTTGAGTAGTTTTTTAACTCTGTTAAAAAAGATTATATAAAAATCTTTTTTAACAGCATTTTGTAATTTACTTTATATCGGCCAATGGCCTTTGAATTACAAGTCATGATGAAATATATGAAATGAACCGAAATGAAACCATGGGTCTAAAAGAAAATCCTAATCCGCGCCTCTCGACTTGAAAATTTATATGCCCGCCTTTGTCAAAAAAAAATTAAATGAATGAATGAATTTTATTCAGAAATCGAATTTTCTGAATATAATTGTTAAGTAAGGTAGTTCTTTTGCACTATATATTTTTTCTACACTCAAAATTTTTAAGTCGTACAGCGCGTAAGTCGAGCGGCGCGGATTAGGATTTTATTTTAGATACATGGTTTCTGCGGAGAATTTTCTTAGAATTTAATCTTTTATACGATTTTAAAAAAAGAAAATCAACCCGCCCTAATATATATGCTTAATGTGGTCTCCGATGAATATTTCAAGGTGTTACAAAAGGAATCACAAAGTGAAAAATAGTGTTATTTAAGCATAATGGTCATTTTGATGCAGCATAAAATATTTTTTGTTATATTAACGAATAAATATCATTAAAAAATCACACTAGTCAATGCAACTACTTCATAATAACAATGACACTATTTATGACTCAGCAATGACGAATATGCAATTAATAAACCTTTTCATTACAATAACGTAACCTAATTCATAAATATAATGACAATTATATCTGGATCTGATGACAAATGATAATTTTATAATTTTTGTATTTTTCAAAATTTCCACTAATCAAACATTCTTCATATGGTTGTTTATTTAATGAAACATTTTACATTTTATCCAGTCAAAACACTCAATCTATCGTTTTCTCTGCACAGTGCAACACCCACCTAACCGATCAAATGTCTCTCCCGCTCTCTCTGCATATAACAATTCAATTGTGACCGGGTGCACCTCGGGGTTTAAACCCAACTAGTTCGAGGTGTGTGCGATGAGGTCTGAGCTTTGGGGCCAACACTTGTGTGGCTTTCTGGCTAGAACTCTCTGTATTCAAAACAATGGCTGAAATAGTTAGGGAAGTGTCAAGGAAGCTGTGCGAGTGTTCGAAAGCCCGTCGAAAGGGTGTAGTTGTAGTTGCTAGTTTCTACTACAACAAACATCGACTACAACCGCACTGAACATGGTGCATGGTGCGACATGATGCAGAGTATAAATGGACAAAAACGAATGGTTTCCTAATGATTCATGACTTTATTTTGTATCTTTGCAAATAGACGCACACACACACCCAAATGCACATACACACGTGCGAGTGCATGCACTTAGGTGAATAGATGATGTAGGGACGTTGGGTTGGACAAACGGATGTGCCGGCAAATTTGCACACACACACACGCACGCGACACATTACAACACAACGGCAATAGCAATAGCAATAGCAATGGATGATGGCAATTTACAATACCGGCCAAGAATGAAAGGCAAAGAAGAAAGAAAAGAAAAAAAAAACAGCAACAACAATGTTAGGGTACAATCAACTCAAACCCATGACAATGACGTTTCAGTTACTTTAAACAAAATAACCACTGAGTGTGAGAGTGTGTGCTAGGAAAGCCAGTGTGTTTGTGTATAGAAATATATTTGTGATGTTTGTAGTGTATATAGTGTTGCTGCTGTTGTTGTAGTTGTAGTAAAAATAACGTCATCGTTGCGCATCATCACTTGTATTGTTTCATTGTAGTTGTTTTTGTACACTTTGCTTTGTTTTGTTTTTCTTTTTGTTGTTCCCTTTCATACATTTTTTCTGCTCATGTTCGTTCCCATTTCCTTTCAGAACATTGTCCCTCCTCCCTACCCTAGATGTGTGTGTACCAAGGGTTTTTCTTTTCATTTTTTTTCGCTGGGGTGGGGATGGGCTTTGTTATTTTGGCATTTCCGCTCGTATTGATTTTTCTTCTTCTCTCTCTCTCCGTCTGCCATACAGAGGTACGTCGCTTCATTGTTAGCTCTGCTGCGAGGTTTGCAAATAATGGCTGTCTATTTATTTGCGAATTTCCCAAGCACAGACAGATGGACAGACATTTTTCCTCTGTGGCCGTTTTTTTTTCTGCAGAAGACTGAGCTGAGCTGAGCAGAGAATTAAACAAAAGCATTGCACTGAGAACATAGAACATAGAGCATTTTTCATTGTCTTTTAGATAAGTCAAAAAGTTAATAAAACACAGTGTTGTTGTTTGCCATGTTGCAAGTGTAGAGGAAAAGGTTGTTAACTTTTGCAAAAATATACTGTTGATGTTGCTGTTGCTTAAACACTGAACTCTGTAAGCAAATTAAAGTATACCAGGCAATTCTTCTTTATAAAATATCGAAAGGCGTTTGAACCTCAATGTTAGCTTAGTTTCTTCTTCGTCGATGTCTAATTTAAAATATCCTTTAACCACAATTTTACTCAAAAAAATACACACTAAAAGAAAGTCTCATGTAAAATTTTATTGATTTTTTAGGAATTTCCTAATTAGACATGAAATTTTTAATACAAATAAAATATTATTATTATTAATTTTTTTCCAATCCCACGTTCCTTGGGATTTTCCAACTACTTCACGGGTGTGACTTATTAAATAAATAAAAATAAAATAATTTATTTATATGGTACTTAACTGCAGGACATTAAATTCATAAAATAATGGCCAACAATCAAAATTAGATATAGGGTGGGTCATTTAAAATTTTAAATTTGCGCTACCGATTACTTTGACTTTGAAACGTAGAATAGCATTTATTATACCCTCCACCTCCAGGATGGGGGTATATTCACTTTGTCATTCCGTTTGTAACACCTTGAAATATTCATCGGAGACCCCATAAAGTATATATATTCTGGGTCGTGGTAAAATTCTAAGACGATATAGCCATGTCCGTCTGTCCGTCTGTCCGTCTGTCCGTCTGTCCGTCTGTCCGTCTGTCCGTCTGTCCGTCTGTCTGTCTGTCTGTCTGTCTGTCTGTTGAAAGCACGATAGCGGCCGAACGAAATGAGCTACGAGGTTCAAATTTTTCCTAAATATGTCTTATGGTTGTAGATCGGTTGGGATTGAAAGTGGGCGAAATCGGCCCAGAGGGAAAAATTTTTCCCTCACAAGGACTGAAAATACCCCTAATATTTAGAGTATTTCAGCATGTTTTTTGAACATATTAGCTTGTATTTACTTGATATTTGCAATGCGCATTCCCTTTATAGCATAAAAGGGCACAATAGAGTGATTTTTATTTGTAGGGGACGAAATGGGACAAAAAGGGATAAAAATGGTACCTATCAAACGACAACAGAGAGAAACACGAAATTTGGCGTGTACATTCCTCTAATAGAGTAGATACATAATATAAAAGTATTTTTTTCTAAATTCGTACTTTTAGGGGGTTAAATGGGGATAGAGGGATAAAAATAGTACCAACCTAACGGCTGCACCTAGAATAATGAAATTCGATATATACATTCCTCTGATTGCGTAGACACGTAAAATAAAAGAACTTTCCAAAATTCGTACTTTTTGGGGTTCAAATGGAAAAAGGGGATAAAAATAGTACCTACCAAATGACAGCAGCTAGAATCATGAAATTCGGAGTATACATTCCTCTGACTGCGTAGACACGAAAAATAAAACGTTTTTTCCAAATTCGTACTTTCAATGGATACAATGGCTACAGGGGATAAAAATAGTACCAACTAAACGAATACAGCTAGAATGATGAAATATAGTGAGTACGTCCCTCTAATTGTGTAGATACGTAAAATAAAGAGATTTTAGATAGTCGTACTGCATAGCCACGTACAATATTTTTTCCAAGTTCGTACTTTATTTTGTTGCTTTTACGACAAAAAATGGTAGAATCATGAAGATGTCTTTTACTGCGTACGTGAGAGATAAGGTATTTTCAAAATTTATACTTTTGAAATTAAAATAGGATGGAAATACAACCAACCAAACGACTGTAGCTGAAATTACACTCTCTATCCCCCAATATTTAGGGTATTTATGATTGCTCCCTTATATTTACTTTATGAATTGAAGTATTATATCCATTATATATATATATAGTATACAAATATTGGTAGCCTTGGCTTATTAATTAAATGATACGACAATAACTAGAATCATGAAATTCGGTGTGTACATTCCTCTAATTGCATAGACACGTAAAATAGAGGGATTTTTCGAAATTCGTACTTTTAAGGGATATAATTAAAAAGAGGGATAAAAATGGAACCTACTAAACCGCTGAAGTTGAAATCATGAAATTCGGTGTATACATTCTGACTCGAAAAAGGGTTTTTTCGAAATTTGTACATTTGGGCGGAGAATGGGGCGAATGGGGATATCTTTAAGATTTATACTTTTCTTATCACTTTGTCTGTATCTGGAAATGCTTCTTTCTAATGGCGACTGACAATCGCCCAATATTTAGGCATGTTCACTTTCAAAATTACAGCATTGTATTTATATATAGTAGTAGATTTTAAACAGTGCGCATAAGTATACATTATAGTTTGAAATAGTAATCAAATATAGTAATGTGCATTAACATATCACAATTTTCGTAATATGGTTCTGCACTTCTATGTCTACAGCCTTTAATCTGCTGGTAATACTGTGGAATGCACTCCGTGGTGGAGGGTATATAAGATTCGGCCCGGCCGAACTTAACGCCTTCTTACTTGTTTTTATTTTTATTTTTATTTTTATTTTTATTTTTATTTTTATTTTTATTTTTATTTTTATTTTTATTTTTATTTTTATTTTTATTTTTATTTTTATTTTTATTTTTATTTTTATTTTTATTTTTATTTTTATTTTTATTTTTATTTTTATTTTTATTTTTATTTTTATTTTTATTTTTATTTTTATTTTTATTTTTATTTTTATTTTTATTTTTATTTTTATTTTTATTTTTATTTTTATTTTTATTTTTATTTTTATTTTTATTTTTATTTTTATTTTTATTTTTATTTTTATTTTTATTTTTATTTTTATTTTTATTTTTATTTTTATTTTTATTTTTATTTTTATTTTTATTTTTATTTTTATTTTTATTTTTATTTTTATTTTTATTTTTATTTTTATTTTTATTTTTATTTTTATTTTTATTTTTATTTTTATTTTTATTTTTATTTTTATTTTTATTTTTATTTTTATTTTTATTTTTATTTTTATTTTTATTTTTATTTTTATTTTTATTTTTATTTTTATTTTTATTTTTATTTTTATTTTTATTTTTATTTTTATTTTTATTTTTATTTTTATTTTTATTTTTATTTTTATTTTTATTTTTATTTTTATTTTTATTTTTATTTTTATTTTTATTTTTATTTTTATTTTTATTTTTATTTTTATTTTTATTTTTATTTTTATTTTTATTTTTATTTTTATTTTTATTTTTATTTTTATTTTTATTTTTATTTTTATTTTTATTTTTATTTTTATTTTTATTTTTATTTTTATTTTTATTTTTATTTTTATTTTTATTTTTATTTTTATTTTTATTTTTATTTTTATTTTTATTTTTATTTTTATTTTTATTTTTATTTTTATTTTTATTTTTATTTTTATTTTTATTTTTATTTTTATTTTTATTTTTATTTTTATTTTTATTTTTATTTTTATTTTTATTTTTATTTTTATTTTTATTTTTATTTTTATTTTTATTTTTATTTTTATTTTTATTTTTATTTTTATTTTTATTTTTATTTTTATTTTTATTTTTATTTTTATTTTTATTTTTATTTTTATTTTTATTTTTATTTTTATTTTTATTTTTATTTTTATTTTTATTTTTATTTTTATTTTTATTTTTATTTTTATTTTTATTTTTATTTTTATTTTTATTTTTATTTTTATTTTTATTATTTTTATTTTTATTTTTATTTTTATTTTTATTTTTATTTTTATTTTTATTTTTATTTTTATTTTTATTTTTATTTTTATTTTTATTTTTATTTTTATTTTTATTTTTATTTTTATTTTTATTTTTATTTTTATTTTTATTTTTATTTTTATTTTTATTTTTATTTTTATTTTTATTTTTATTTTTATTTTTATTTTTATTTTTATTTTTATTTTTATTTTTATTTTTATTTTTATTTTTATTTTTATTTTTATTTTTATTTTTATTTTTATTTTTATTTTTATTTTTATTTTTATTTTCATTTTTATTTTAATTTTTATTTTTATTTTTATTTTTATTTTTATTTTTATTTTTATTTTTATTTTTATTTTTATTTTTATTTTTATTTTTATTATTTTTATTTTTAATTTTATTTTTATTTTTATTTTTATTTTTATTTTTATTTTTATTTTTATTTTTATTTTTATTTTTATTTTTATTTTTATTTTTATTTTTATTTTTATTTTTATTTTTATTTTTATTTTTATTTTTATTTTTATTTTTATTTTTATTTTTATTTTTATTTTTATTTTTATTTTTATTTTTATTTTTATTTTTATTTTTATTTTTATTTTTATTTTTATTTTTATTTTTATTTTTATTTTTATTTTTATTTTTATTTTTATTTTTATTTTTATTTTTATTTTTATTTTTATTTTTATTTTTATTTTTATTTTTATTTTTATTTTTATTTTTATTTTTATTTTTATTTTTATTTTTATTTTTATTTTTATTTTTATTTTTATTTTTATTTTTATTTTTATTTTTATTTTTATTTTTATTTTTATTTTTATTTTTATTTTTATTTTTATTATTATTATTATTTTTATTTTTATTTTTATTTTTATTTTTATTTTTATTTTTATTTTTATTTTTATTTTTATTTTTATTTTTATTTTTATTTTTATTTTTATTTTTATTTTTATTTTTATTTTTATTTTTATTTTTATTTTTATTTTTATTTTTATTTTTATTTTTATTTTTATTTTTATTTTTATTTTTATTTTTATTTTTATTTTTATTTTTATTTTTATTTTTATTTTTATTTTTATTTTTATTTTTATTTTTATTTTTATTTTTATTTTTATTTTTATTTTTATTTTTATTTTTATTTTTATTTTTATTTTTATTTTTATTTTTATTTTTATTTTTATTTTTATTTTTATTTTTATTTTCAGATTTATATTTGCCATTTGCAAAATGGGACGCTATACGCTCGAACAGAATTGGGAAATATTAAAATCTTACTTCCAAAGCAGTGAGTCTTTAATGCAAACTGTAAAAAATGTACAATTTTCAGTTCAGCCTTCACGAAGCTCATTTTCATCTCAGTGACTATGTCAATAAGAAAAATTGCCTCATATGAGGTTCATAGTACCTACACGTGATTATTGAGAAGGCAATGAATGCATCCACAACGAGTCACTGTTTGTTGTGGATTTTGGGATGTACTGACAAATTGGGTTGATTGGATGAGATACTGCCGAGCCAGTCGTGATAGTCACGTGAATGATATTGTGTTCCATTATTAAATGACAAAGTTCAAACTTTCCAAAAAAAATAATAAATTTGAAAAAATATCAGTACTTTTTTATAGCCTATTCTAATTTAAAATGTTACATGGCCCACCCCATATTTTATAAAGTGAACTTTTATGCTGTAAGGGGGATGTGCATACCAAATACCAAGTAAATTCAAATCAGAAACCTTCAAAATGGGTGCAAAATTTCGACGTCCTGGATACTTTCGTTTAGATGCTAGCGTGCTTTTACCAGACGGACGGACATAGCTAATTTCAAGGTGTTGTAAACGTAATGACTGAGAAGAGTAATAAATTCATTTCGTTACCGTGTTATGCATGGGAAATAATTTTGTAGATAAAAAAATAAAAATATTTCCCACTGACAGTGCAATTTTTTTTTCTAAAATAAACAGATTGGAAATTAAAAAAAAATAACAAATTTGACAACCAGAGAACAGTAATTGAGAAATTTTTTGAAATATAAGATAACATCAGACCAAATCTCAATAAAAAACATT
Organism: Polietes domitor; assembly: GCA_947397865.1. Classification (NCBI taxonomy): domain Eukaryota; kingdom Metazoa; phylum Arthropoda; class Insecta; order Diptera; family Muscidae; genus Polietes; species Polietes domitor. Next base: position 33,764,748 of record OX377619.1, on the reverse strand, counting down.
TAATTAGGTGTAGATATTTTGAAAAAAAAAAAGATTTTGCAACATTTTGACTATTTTTTATAATTTTCTCATATATTTTATATTTTTAAAGAGCTTCCAAAATATCTTTTTTTCTGTATAAATTCATTTAATTAAATCGATCGAATAAAATTGCTACATTTTCAGCTGAAAAAATATGAATATTTTGAATTACCAGAAAATCCCTAACAATGATCAGATAATAAAATATGTACCTCACAAAGAGAATTTCTTTTAGAAACCTGCTTGGAATAATCTGAAAATGTTTTGCCTCGTTTAGACTTCTGCTAAAAAATCACTAATCCAAATTTACAACCTTATAAACATCTGATCTCCAAATACAAAAACCACTGCACAGAAGCCAATCTCATTGTACAGCCACTTCATTTCAAAAGCCAGCAATCTGAAGAACTTGGTACAATAGATGACATAGCGACCACGATGACGATGGTCTTAAATCTTTCGACTAATTAATTTAACTTCTTTGTCTTTAATAAATTCACACATTGTGTTCAGCCCCCCCCCCTTTGAGATTCACTTTTCTGTACGCATAATCCCCAAAACAAATATACACATTGGCCAACATTTCCAATTAATTATGAATAATTTCCCTCCCCATCTACTTCTACTTCGGCTATGGATTCTGTGAATATGATGACATTTTACTATGAAAATCATAAAATTAATGTACATAAGCCGCTTATCGACTCGGTCGTTAGCCAACGAAATTTATAAGCCTTTTTGGGGTTGACACTTACAAAAGGTCCCACCACATTGACTTTTTAAGAGCATGGCAAAGGTAAGCCCAATCACAAAAAAAACTGGGAGATGAAAAACAAGTAAAAGATGTTTTCATTTTTTTTTTGAGAAAATATAAAGAAATGAATCATTGTTGGAAATTTCAAGAAATTAAGAAATAACATTAAAACCGTGGAGAGTTTTACATAAATTTTGTTGGGGAAATTCTTAGGCAACGGCTATCACACTCAATGATAACCGTGGCCACAGATATATCATAAGATGTAATCTTCAGGCATTAGACAAGGCAAGTTTCTTTCTGAATGGAAAGTAAAAAGAAAAAAATTCAGGCCTCTTGGAAAGTTTCCAGGTTAGTTTCATTGTTCTGGGCTAATGACAAATTTACCACAGCCTAATTTCGGTAACACGACAGTATCACAAATTCCCCATCTGGAATATCCAGTTTCGTTTTATTTCTTAATTGAAAACCATTTACCACAAATACCTGCCTTATATTGTAGCCCATTTTCATTATTTATTTATTCCCCCCATTAATCTTTTTTGATAAGCCGTTATTCATTATCCACTCGATTTAAGCCTAGATTGTCTAGATTCATTTAAGGCTGCATATCTTTTTAATTTGATCCGAATTTAAATTATGACTGATGGCGGAGAGCACAAATGCACTGTCTAGTTTCTGGTTTTTTGTCTAGCGAGTAAAAATACATGTAATTGCTGTGATGGCTGATAGAGTTTAATTGACCGTAATTAGCGGAAAAATACCACCAGGCATATGAAAAAACACTACTACGACTAATTACACTCAAAGAAATTAAACAAACTGTTCAATTTTACATTTTTTTTAATAAAGCTGAAGACCATATACACGTGAAACTAGACGTCGAATGTAGAAGAACTATGTCCTCAGTTTTCCCTTTGGTGATGTTTTCTCCTTTTTAAAGGACACCTGATTTCTAAAGGATAAAGAAATTTTAGCAATTTTTTTTCGTACATTTTCGAGCCTCACAAAGGCGACAAGGATATCAAATACAAGAGGAGAATATCTGCTAAAAATACTTCAAATATCTGTATTAGTTTAATTTTTCCCTCTTAAAAAATTAAAGTTTATTTATTTTTAAGAAATTTAAAATGGTCGTTAATTTAAAACTTATACAAATGTAAAAATGAAATTTAAAGTATTTTTAATAGATATTCTACTGTTTCATTCTATACCCATATGGCAAAGTACGAAAATAAATTATTAAAACATAATTATTAAATTATCCTTTGGAAATTGAAACTTCCAAAAGGAGAAAGGGTCACCAAATGGAAAACTTGTACAACTATACCTTGTTTTCTTCGATAAGATCACAGCTATAATATAAAATTTTCCAAATCAAGATTTCTATAAAAATTCTATTGTGTCTACACAGATTAGTAGCACGTGGACATATAAAACAAAATATTTTTCTTTTTTATTTTCTAATTTTTATACTTTTTCGTGATAGAAAATCACAATCAACTGATATAGTTCTGTTTGAAGAAATCTATGAATATGACCCATCGTGTAGAAGGGCCATAATAACCCTACGTTTCCTTTTGATTCATGAAAAATAATTTTGTAGGAGAAAGTCTTCAAAATATTTCCCATTGGTAGTGCATCATTTTTTCAGCAACTGACTCGGAATAATTATGAAAATTGAAACAAAAAATACAAATTTGTCAACATAATTTGAAAAATATTAACGCTCGAAGTAACCCAGCAAACAGCAAGAGAGGGCATATGCCAAAAGTATTGATTTTGTTATTTTTGTCGTTTATTTTATTTCTGTCTGTTATCAATATTTCATTTGAACTGTGATATTGTCCTGGCTCAAGATCTTTTTGCAGCTATATTTCATATAGATCATCACTAAAGAGTCCGTGTATCTCGATAAAAAATCTTGAAGAAGGTAGCCACGGGGCAAAAGTCATGATAGTGGTATTGAGCAGCCAAGTAATAAATGTTACCACGTCATTTGTAAATAATTTTGCATTCTATAAAATAGAGAAAAAAATTTGTAACCAATTGAAAACAATTTACTTAGGTATGTTTGCTCTGGAAAACAATTTACTTCGATCTTAATTTTTTACATTGAATTGAAGATTTTTGTGTTTGTTGCTTGAGTTTTTTAATTAAATTAATAAGTAAATTTATTTATTTACTTTAAATATCAAATCGATCAAATCGAAAAATTGATGTTTATTTTCCTAATTTATTTTCATTTGCCGACATTGCGATCGTCATCGATGATCATCCTCAGAAACAATAAATTAGAGTAATTCCATGTGAAAAGTATCAGAAAATTTTCCATATATTCTCTGACTTAAATGAAAGATTTTCCGATTTTCAGCAAATATGAAATAGCAAACATAGGGTGTATTGAATATAAAGATTTTTGTCATATTGTGGTATGATAGAATTTTATTTTGTTTTTGTTTAATTTCCAGCAAATTGCTTCTAGTTTTATAAAAAAATTGTCAAATATTAAAAAATTGTCAAATTTTATTGTTTATTATTTCATATTTCCGTATTTTTTAAATTAACAAAAATTGCCTCTTCGATTTTTTAAAATATTTTGTTAACAGCTAACAATTTGCCAAATATATATATTTTATCGAATTTCAAGAAAACTGCTTTTATTTTAATAAAAAAAATCTTTAAATTATATTTTTATTTTTTTTCTAATTTTTTAATTTTTAAAAATTCTTAACATTTTGTGCTACGAAATACAATTTAATCTTTTGTTGAATTTCAAGCAAATTGCTTCTAGTTTTATAAAAAAAAATGTCAAATCTTATTTTTAATTATTTCTCATATTTCCATGTAATTTTGAATTAAACAAACAAGTGGCTATTTGATTTTTTAAAATATATTTTTATTAACAGCTAATAATTTGTCCAATATATACATTTGTCGAATTTCAAATTGTTTCTAGTTTTAGAAAAAAATGTATAATTTTAAAATATTTTTTTTTTTCATTTTTCCAATTCCCTTGTATTTTTTAAATGGATCAAAAAATACAAACAATCAAAGAGTTTATGTTCTAAATAAATTTCCATTAACAGGTAATAGTGTCGTAAAATTATAAACGTGATTGCAGTCCATATATATTTTTACGATTTTAGTGATATTTTAATGTATTTTTGTATCAATGGAGTTATTGCGGACTGATTTGTGTTTTAAAGGTCTCTCTAGACAGATGTAAATGTATCCAGTAGAATAAATAAATATATTTCTATTTGTTGTGTTTTTTGTGCTAGAAAAAACAATTTCTAAACTGCACTATCTATATAAAAGCCACAGCCAAATTTGTAGCCCTCATTAGTTGTTTTAAAATTATGGATCAAATATTAAAAAATCCGCCGGAAAGTGGATTTTTAATAAACTTTTAAACTGATATGGATCAGAAAATGTTAATGTTAAACAATCCTTCTGAAAAATTTACCTATTTTATTTAATTTGTAAAAGATTTCTAGCTACTTAAAAAATTAAAAATCTTAAATTTTTAAAAATTCGTTTGCGTCTACAAAGTGTGCCATAACTTCTACATTTATGTATAGATCTTTTACATGTAGAATTTTTTTGTTTTAAAATGTTAAATATTAAAAAATAGAACAACCTATTTTATCCAATTTTCCCCCCTATTTTTATGATTTTTTTCTATTTTTTATAATTTTTTTCTATTTTGTTATGTTTTTTTCAGTGCCAGCAAAAAAATCAATTTTTTACATTTTTTTTGGAGACTGTTCCGAAACCTCTCTGCCTATGTAAAAGTGGTATTCTCAACATTTGTAGCCATCATAATTATCTTTGAGCGAACATATAAGCGAGTGAGATCGGAACTATATTTCCAAAAAAAAGAAGGCAAACTTAAAGGTACCTTAGGCGCAATTTGGATTTAAAAAAAAACTTCTTTACAAAATTATCCATATTTTTACGAGTTTAAGCCAAAATACGTCACATAGGCATTCGGAAAAATTGGTATGTCATGTAATTTAACAGCAATTTAAAAATAAAAAATTTTAAAAATTCTTTTGCGTGTACAAAGTTGTCCATAACTTCTGCATGTAGTCATTGTTAGCTAATAAAAAATAAATCAAAATTTTCCATTTTTTTCTATATTATGACTTTTTTCGTACCAGCAAAAAAGCAATTTTTTCTCAAATCATTGGAGGCTGTTGCTAAACCACTCTTTCTATATGAAGGTAAAATACTGAAAAATTTTCGACATCATAATTACAATTAATTGAATGCTTCTGTGATCGGACCTACATTTCCAAAATTAAAGTAAAACTACTTTCGGCGAAAATTTGAATTTTAGTACATCAATTAAAAAAAACTATCCATTATTTTTTTAAATACGTTTTTGGGTTTAGGAAGACAAAATATTTTAAAAGAATGTTATAAATATCAATCGGCATTTTTTTGTTTTCATAGTGCAATTTTATTCGATTTTTTTTCTTCGAGTGTATCAAAAACAACAGCCAGTTCATTAGTCTTTAAAAATCGCATAATTGAAATTCATTCGATTGTAACACATAAGCGTTGAAATAACAATAAAAAATTCCCTTCATGTAAATGCAACAAATGATTTATCAAATACAAAAATATTACGAATAAAGAAACAACAACAACAAATAATCATAAATTTACATATAAAACCAAGCATACATAAATTCCACGCAATTAAGAGAAATGCAATTGAATTTATTGAAACAATTTTTTTTTTAATCAATGGAAATGGAAATTTCTCCCCCTCTCTCACTCCTTCCATCATCTCAAGTGAAGCGAAATCCATAATATTACCCGGTGGCCATGGGTGAAGCCAAATCAAGCGTGGTATGCAACATTTGTTGCAGCCAAAAAAAAAAATGCAGTGTTTCTGTTTCTTTCTTTTTTGAATATGTTTTTATAATAAAACTTTGTGAACTTTTGGGGGGGGGGTAACAAATTGCGGTTGAGCTGGGGCTTTACAACGGCAATACAATGGAAAAAAAGAATGCTTCTCAATCCACTTATAAAACGAGATACAAATAAACGTGCCACACTCAGACTCAGTAAAATGTAAGGGGCGGGGGAGCGAAAGAGTTCATGTTTTGCATACGCAGCCATGGAGACGAGGTCTCGCCACACACTTGCACCGGCAAATGGTGCTGCAACAAAAAAGAGTGCAATCGATTTTGGTTTGGCCCAAGTAACCGTCAACTGTTGGTGTTGCCGGTGCCGTTGCCGGTGGTGGTGCTGGTGCCACCGTTTTTTATTCAACGTTTTGTGGTTAATGTGAATGAACAAGTTCGCCTTTTTCCCCCGATACATGCAACATACCGGCTTTTGTTGGTTTTTTTTCTCTTTGTTTTTTTTCTTTAGATTGTTGCAATTGTTTTTTGGCGCTTTTTTCGCTTCATGTTGCCTTTAAAAATATTTGCATAAAAAGCGTTGGTTTGTGTGCCTCATGCCTCTGTTAATCACTCCAATCTATAAATTGTGCTGCTCCGTGCCAGCCTGTGTTGTTAAAGGAAACCCTTTTTCATTGATTTATGGCACAAATTCTGTCCTCTCCGGGTTCCTTCATGTAATTGATGTGTTTTTATAAATTTTTATATATTTTTTTGGTGTTGGCTCTTGTTGAAATTCCCTTAAGGTTACACTGCCACCGGGCAACCGGTTGATCTTTGCACTTTGCACATGAAGAAAATGTGAAAAAAAATAATATATTTTTCTCATGAAAAAAATAGTTTCATGGTAAAAATTAATGGGTCAAAAGCAAAAATACCAGACTTTTGAATGAAGACATTTCAGAATGATTGGAATTAGTCCGAACAATGAGATATGTGTCCTTGAAATATTCTGTAATTTTTCAGATTTTCTCTCGGAAATCATCTTCGAATTGCGTTTAAAAGGACCTGCAAGGCTTTAACCTACCCCCACAATGTTGCAATGTGTTGCCCCCTATTTACAGCATCATTAAAGTGACTTTCAAATTACAAACAAAATGTAAAAGAAATAGATATATAAATAAAATTAAACCACAAAATTGACATGAATGATGTAGAAAAACAAAAACAAACAATAAAATCCATTTGTAATGCAATCAAAGTCAACACTGTTGTCGAAAGCAATACAACAATCATCAGACTACAACATGGATTCAAAGGAATTAAAGTGTGATGATGTTGAAACCGAATCGAAATGATTACTTTTTTCTGTTTTTTTCTGTTCTTCTTTGAAAAGCGTTTTTCTGTTCGTTTTTGTAACGCACGTTTCGCCAAGGAAAATTTATAATTTCATTCGATTTGCGATGGAATGTGGCAGTGCTGATGATGATGATGTCAAAGATGATGGCAGGGAAATGGAAAATTTCCATAAACATTAAAAATTATAATGGCATGAGTATGATTTGTATGGTGGCGAGAGGGTTAAATGGGAGGCAAACAAGTTTAAATGAGTTACTATGATTGACTGAAATGGGCTAAGATATTGGAAGGGTTTGTGTAAAAGTAAATATGAAACTAATGGCATATTACAAGTGAAATGTAGATATTTCCAAGAGTTTTATAAAATAGACATTAGACTGAGTCGCGGCCCATAAAAAAATTAATTCAACTCAACCCACAGAAATAAAGTTTTGAATGTTTAATGATGATTTAGATCCTAAATCAAGCCGTCTGTGAGCTAAATGCTCCTGAAACAACACCCCTAAAATCATGGGTAATTTTCTTTATGTTGTTTATATTGTCCAACATTTTTTTCTGATTTTTCTATGCACTTGTAATATCTTTTTAAGTAGCAATTTTACCCTTGTCTTAGCATAACTTACTTGTCGAATTTTTTGGAAGTTTACAGTGATTTTTTTCTGATAATTCATAGTGACAACTGAAAACTTGATCGTAATGTGTTGGATTATTTTGTAAAAAACTCATATTTCTTGTAAACATTTGGTGGGTGGTGTAATGTAAAATATATAGAAGGATTCAATACCAGTATAAATGATGAACATTGGCAGCAAATTGACGCTGCAGTGTTCAATTTGGTAAAAAGAAAAAAAGTTAAGTGATTAAATACAAAAAAAGCGAACAAAAAGTTGCTACTTAATGTCTGCGAGAATTCTTATTGTCAGAACAATGTTGAGGAATTTTGTGAGGTTCATTTTTCTAGCTACACTATTTATGGGTCAATTTGATCCACAAAAATAACATTTAAGGATTAAAATGTTCTATGAAAAAAATTGGCGTCACCACAGACACCAAAGTTCTAAATAATGTCCTTGACGCTTAAATAGCAAAATTCCAATCAAAAAGTCCTAATTTGTTGGACAGTGTTATTATTGTGCCATAATATCAATCTATTCACTTCTTCGGATGCTCTATTTTTGCTGGGTAGTTCTTTGGCGGATTTAGAAAGAAGAAAGTTATGCCGTTGAAACGATATATACGTGAAAAATATTTAAAGCTTGATAAAACTGTGTGCAAACAAATTTTGTTTTATTTTTTTCGCCATTTTCTATATTTGGTACTGTTTTGTGCTTTAGTTTGTACGGTAAACGTATTACCTGTGAATTTATTTAAAAAGGACGTTTAGCAAGTAGTAAAAAGTCACTTTGTTTTTAAAAATCCGTCAGTTATTGAACTACAAGTTTTGCTCATTCCACTGCATTTCTCTCAACAATAAAATCTAAAATGCATCAAAAATGATGAAAAATATACAAGATTTTGAATTTTTAACAAAAATATCCGAATTCCCAAAGTGTGGAAAATGTGTTCCAAAATTTGGGATTTTGAAAAAATAACCCTTAAATTCATTAAAGTGATAAACATTTACTAAACATGCAGAATTTGGATATTTGCAAAAAAAAAAATAGACGAATTCCCAAAGGGGGGAAAATGTGTTCCAAAATTTGGAATTTTGGGATTTAGAAAAAATATTCCAAAATTTGGAAAATTAAAGAAGAATGTTTATTTCTCTTAAAGTATTAAGGAGTTTGAGCACCAAAAATACCTAAAATTCATAAAAAGTAATGGAAAAATGGATTGGCGGATTTGGAAATTTTACCAAAAAAATCTCACTTCCCAAAGTGGGGAAAATGAAAATTGTAGGTAAAATAAAGTAAAATATTGTTCAGAAATATATTTTTAGACGGATTTGAATATTCTTATACTTTTTGAATTGCTGCGGAGTGCACGAGTGCGGAGTGCAAAAATATTATTTTTGATTAATTTTTATATATTTGAAGATGAAAACTTTAAGGATTTCCTACCAAAAATATTTCTTACTATTACTTTATCGGAGACATTTTCTGAAAGTAGTCCTAGTTGATATGCCGCTCAGTAAAGTCGACAGTCTTTAATCAGTTTTCACATTTGAGACGAAATGATGTCCTGAAATTCCTGTCACTGCGCTATTAATTCGTTTTTAAAAGAAAATTTTATATTCTCATTCTTCTGCCGTTTTCTTAAATACATTTTTGAGTAAATTTCCTATTTCAATCAATGAATGCATATTAAAGAAAAGGAAAACATTTTTTTATATATATCCAAATACTTTATTTGATTAAAATCCAAGTATTAAATTCATTGCCCCTATATTATCGAAAAAAAACTAAATTTGAATTATTACTTCAGTTTGTTTGTTGGTATTGCATTTTTTATTTCTTCACAAACACAACTTCTTTTCAAATTGTCATCGATAACGATGAAATCAGCTAGCAAAGTATAAAAAACTTTACATTTGCATGTTCATTAGGCTTCGCAGCAACATCAACCCAATCAACGAACTTCTCAACAGTAACTCTAATGCGGGTTAAGGCACTTCACATCTCCTCTCGCTTAATCGACGACATTTGAAACATTTGAATTCAACGAACAGAAAAAAATTAAAACGAAACATTAAAGGAAATACTTTAACAACTTCTAATGATAAAAGCAATTTGAAAGAAATTAAAATAAATTATACTTGAGCCGAAGTCTTAATAACCCTCATTTATGGCTGATGGGCTGCAACAACAAATGCTCTCTCAATTAAGTGGCAGCAACCGAGCAATCAACCTAAGAATTCAAAAATTAAATTAAAAAAGGTTTTTCTTTTTCTTTTTTTGGCAAAAGATGAAACACGCAAATGATCTTTTTTGCCTTTCGGGGATGTTCAAGGTATTTAATTTAAATATGTTTTGTTTTGAGTTGAGTTGAACATAAGCAAAAGGCCACTTAGTTGAAATTTCCTTTATCAGAGCATTTCTTGTTTGAGAATATTCAGGGGAATGAAATATTAGCCAAATACTAATATCTTTAAGTGACCCTTTTTCATGAGATCTCCTCTCATGTTTTGTCTTTTCTAAAATTCCCTTAATCCTCGAAATCACTGAATTTGTTATAACCACCGACCAAGGACCGCCTGTGGTTCACTTGTCTGCACACTTGATATCCCACAGAGCTGCAATGTATTAGTCTGGGCCGCACTAAGTACTAACGACCCTCATACTTGTCCCAGCGCGAGATAGTGACCTTCAATCTCTATAGATGCTGGGTGATTTGTGTGAAAGTGTTTCAACTGCATGTTATGAGATTTAATAGGAATTATTGTTAGTGTTTAAGGTCTTGCAGAGACAAGGACCCTAATAATAATGTCATTGTACATGATGTAATGCAGGATTCTAGATAATTGTCATTTGTGTGGCAACCAGCTGGAAAAGGCATATAGGCAGTCCAATAACACTGTGCCACAAAAATTGTTGTAGAAGGGTTGTATATTTTGTATTCAAAATTCGAAAATTATATTAAAAAAAAAAACATTTTTTTTGGAAATATTTTTTTTATGAAAATTCAAAGTTTCGCCCAAAGTACCTCTGCTATTTGTACCGTCATTTTGGGAACATAAGTCCTATAACAGTCATTTATATTTTCACTTAAAGGTAATTATGATGGCTACAAATAATGTAAGTTATGGTTTCACATAGAAACAGCGGTTTAGAAACAGTGTCCGAAAAATTAAGAAAAAATAATTTTTTGTTTTTGAAAAAAAAAATCTTGCTGGCACAAAGAAATCATAAGAAAAGAAAAGCAAAATATTAAAAATATATATCATTTTATTTCCTAATAGCCAACGTTTTACTGAATGTAACAATGTCCTGTTGAAGAAAATATATGGATAAATGTAGAAGTTATGGTAATTTTTGTAAAATATTTTTTTGAAATAAATCAAGATAATTGTCAGCCAGCTGGAAGTGGCATATTTCCAATAACACTATGCAACAAAAATTTTGTCGAAAAACTGGACATAACATCAGCTGGTGTATTTTGGAAAAGCTTGAAAATTATAATAACAAATTTTTTATGGAAAAATTTGGTTATTTTTATTATTGAAATTCACAGTTTCGCCTAAGGCACCTTTACTATTTGCACTGCCATTTTGGGAACATAAGTCCGATAACACTCATTTATATTTTGAATTAAAGGTAATTAAGATGGCTACAAACAATGCTAGTGTGTGTTTCCCATAGAGACAGTGGTTTAGCAACAGTGTCCAAACAATTGAGAAAAAATAATATTTTTTTTTCATCGAAAAAAAAAATTTTGCTGTCACAAAAAAATCTTAAAGACTTGAAACATATATAAAAATATATTTGATATTATTTCCAAATAGCCAACGTTTTAGTGAAGGAAACAAGGCCTATTTGAAGAAAATATATGGATAACTGTAGAAGTTATGGTACCATTTGTAAAATATTTTTTGAAATAAATCATGTAGGATTCTATGTAATTGCCTTTTTGTGTGACAACCAGCTGGAAGTGACCTATTTCCAATAACACTGTGCCACATAAATTTTTGTCGAAGGGCTGTGCATAACATTAGCTGATTTATTTTGGTTTTCTAAACTCGAAAATAATATTAAAAAAATTATGGAAATATTTTTTACATTTTTTTTATTAAACTTCAAAATTCGTCCAATGTACCTTTACTATTTGTACTGCCATTTTGGAAATATATGGCCGATAATATCCATTTCTATTTGCAATTAAACCTAATTATGATGGCAAAAAATAATGTGTGAAATAGTTTCCCATAGAAATAGTGGTTTCGCAACAGTGTCCAAAAAATTAGGAAAAAATAATATTTTTTTTTCGTCCGAAAAAAATTTTTGCTGTCACAAAAAAATCTTAAAGACTTGAAACAAATATAGAGATATATTTGATTTTATTTCCGAATAGCCAACGTTGTAGTGAAGGAAACAAGGCCCGTTTGAAGAAAATATCTGGATAAATGTAAAAGTTATGGTATTATTTGTAAAATATTTTTTTTAAATAAATCATTCAGGATTCTACTTAATTGTATTGTTGCGTGACAACCAGCTGGAAGTGAAATATTTCCAATAACACTAGGCAACAAAAATTTTGGAAGAGTTGTGTACAACATTAGCTGATGTATTCTGGCGTTCTAGACTCAAAAATGATATTAACAACATTTTTTTATGGAAACATTTTTTTATTTTTATTTTATTAAAATTCACAGTTTCCCATAAGGCACCTTTACTATTTGTACTGCCATTTTGGAAATATAAAACCGATAACACCCATTTATATCTTCATTTAAAGGTAATTATGATGGCTATAAATAAAGTGCACTTCAATTTCCCACAGAAACAGTAGTTTAGCAACTGTGTCCAACAAATTCAGAAAAAAATATTTTTTTTTGAAAAAAAAAAAAATATTCGCAGGCACAAAAAAATCATAAAAAAGAAAAGTATTTTGTTTTTTGTTTCTAATAACCAACGTTTTAGTGAAGGAAATAATGCCTATATGCAGAAAATGTATGGATAATTGTAGAAGTTATAATAAAGTTTTTAAACTATTTTTTGAGATAAATCATGATTTTTTATTTTTATTATATTTTATAACAATGAAAACAAAGCCTATTTGCAGAAAATCTACGAGAGATGATTATTAAAGTTCGTTTCATTACATTATTCGACATTATCCATAATCTCAAAAAATTTGTCAGTAAAAAACAGTCTGCTGAAAGAAGCTCGTTTTGTCGTCAATCCACAAGTCTTTTAAATTATGAACGCCTACATTTAATCTATTTTTATATTTTAATTAACAGCAACCATTTTTAGCAGACTGCAAACTATTTAGCAGTGTGAACGCTGATCCAAGATTGCAGAAAATCTGCTATTATGGCAGAAAAACTGCTGTTATGGCAGAAAAACTGCTGTTATGGCAGAAAAACTGCTGAAATAGCAGAAAAGTGCCTCCTGGTAGGCAGCAGGCAATCGTTACTGTTAATAATGGAATTTTTTCTAAGTCTTAGAATGTTCGCTATTAAAAAATAAAACAGAATACTTTTAATAACTCTCCGCCTCATTTCACTTATTATTTTAATAATAAACATTATAGCGATCTGGAAAAAAGGCATCGAAAGATTTATGATCATTTGTTTTTAATTAAAAAACTGATATCGAAAACTTAAACAAAGAGCCCGCGAACAATGCCGATAGCACGCGTAGGTCTGTCTCAAGGGAAGCCACTGAAAATGAATGCAAAAAACGAAGGGACTGAGAAATGAATTATATCTTCGAGATAAAAAGCGCCAGGCGCGAAATCGAAAAATGCATTTAATTACAGGGCATGGCAGGGTAGACAGACGGGAGGGAGGCCAATGGTGTTGAAGTGTTGCATGTTCCAACGACTACGCCGCGGAGTATCGCATTTATGCAGATACTATGCCATGTTAACACATAATTTGTTGGCTTGCCCTCCACGTTTATTGTTTCAGTTCAGTTCATTTGAGTTTGTGGGTATTTTCGTTTCGCCGGTTCGAAAAAAAAAACAACAAAACAAAAATCACACACACCAAAGGTATTTTGTTTACAAAAGGTGTTTAGGTTAAAGCAGAAGCGAAAAAAAGTATCAGATTACTTTGAACAATCGTACAAACTCAAGCCTCACACACATTTTTACATTTATACTCCTTGTTTGCAGCAGGGCACTGCCAACTACTTGCCTTACGCAGATATTTCCCTTATCGGTAGTTGGCTGTGGCAGCCAAGCCGGCTGGACGTAACGTTGTGGCTCGATGTTAACAAGTTAATGATAGTGCCCGTTACTGCGGGAATTCTGTTAAAGTCTTTGGCTTTGTCTGGGCTATGCAAATATTTAACTTTTTAAAGGTGTTTAGTCTCTTTTGATTTAAATGGCTCTGGCTTGTCTTTATTGAGGTGTTGTTGTTGTTGTTGATGTTTTTTTTGTCCTGCTGCCTCAAACAGGTAACACCTCTTTTAATAACTTAATTTATTAGTGCTCCAGTTGGAAAGTGATTATGTTCGTCAGTCGTGTTCGAGGCGTTTTCTTGCCAAAGCCGGTTATTTAAAAATAATTTGCCCAGAATGTTTCTTTTTCAGGGCATTCCCTTTTTTCTTGTAGCGAGAGTAAATAACTAAATTAAAAGCTTGTCAGAAAGATATTTAACTACAAAGTAAAAGAAGTATTTTGCATTATTAGAGAAACCAAATTTAAAAAGGTGTGATATGGAAGCAATTTTCAGCGACCAAAACCCAGCTTTTTGAAATAACATACTCCAATTTTTTAGCTATTAATTCTTCCAAAGGAATGAGAATAACTACTATCGGTCCTTTGCCATACTAGCCTTCAACAAAATTAGAAGGAGTTATCACAATACAATAAATGAATACATTTCTAAATGGATTTTGATGTCCTGAATTAAAAAAATGTTCGTTTTTTATGTAGCATTTACGGGTTTCTTTTAAATCTGGATTGTTTTTAACTGGATTAATGGGCTGCCTTCAGAAAAATTTTCCGAAAAAGTGATAATAGGAAATACTTAAAGTAGCTTAAGATTATCTAAATAAAGAAAAAATCAGCAACAAAAGTAATTCATATTTGACTGCAATTGTAATTTTAGGCAGTTCTTAAAAAATTAAAATAAAAAGGATCGGAGAATATTTAATTTTATTTTTACTATACCCTCACTCTACAGAGTAGGTGGGTATATATCATTTGGGACAGATAAAAACGTGTAATGCATTGAAGGAGTGACTTAAGACCCCAAGTATGTTTGGACAAAATCCTATTCAAAACTTTTTAAGATGTTTGAGCCATGTCCGTCCGTCCGACTGTCTGGCTGGTGTATACGATAACTCTCGAAAGGAGTTAAGGTACCGATTTAAACTTTGCCACGACCCTTCCAGTACCTCCCACACAAGTCACGCAAAACTATGGAAAATTAAAGTTATTATAACTTCTATACTAATGATCGGAATACTGTGAAATTTGATATTTGGCAATGCTTTTATAGTGAGTTTCATCCGCATGGAATATGGGCGAAATTGCCACACCCCTTCTGGTACCTACCACACAAAGTGGCATAAACTTTAGTTACAATAAAACCAACATAACATCCATACGGGTTGTCAGAATCATTTGTAATTTAATATTTAAAAATGTTTTTATAATCACTTTAAACATAAAAAATATTTACGCTTCAGCCACGCCCCTTCTTGTACCTCCCACACAATTGTCTCTATACTAGGTGATATTAAATCCTTCATAACTTCTATACTGGTGCATGGAATCCACAATGACTTGATATTTCATCATGTTTTTGTAATTGTTTTATAAATGTGGATCCCATGTGACACGAACCTCCTAGAACCTTCGAAAAAATTATCCTGCCCTACATAAAACGTTATTCCTTATAAATTCCGTATATATGTTCTCTGAGAGTGAGGGTATATAAGTCGGTTTAGCCGAATGAAGTTTACTTAATTGTTTCTATTGGATTAAAGTTCAAACTAATTTATTGATATTTTTCATGGTCATCAAAAATTGGGACAAATAATCATCTTTAAACTTTAAATACTTAAAAATTAATTAAAAATACTATTTTTAAGATTTAGAAAAAATTCTGAGGTATTCAAAAAGTATAAGAATATTCACTTCCATCTACAAATAGAAACTACAAAATTTAAATTTTCACATGCAAATCGCCCACTTTCCGGAGTCGAAAAACTATTTCTATGAAGCAGTCTTTGCGAAATTTTCTTAGTTGAAATATTACCTTTATATTGTTACAAAAAGAAAGAAAGTCCGTTTTTTGGTTTTTGTCCATGAAACGGAGCATGCAATGCTTGTTATGAGACAATGCTTAATGAGATGCTTGTGAGATGGTAGTTTGTGCGATTGTTTTTCATTGATATCACAGTCCATATTACATTCGAACCACATAATAAACTATAGGCAAAATGGAATTAATTGACGTTTTCAGTTTTTCATTTTTTCATCCTGCTGTCTATTAAGAGAACTATACAGTTTCAAAGGTGTTAACCTCAAATAAATAATTTTAAATAAATAATCGCATCCTATGATACCGATATTGGTATCAAATTAAAGAGCAGAATATCTTGTAAAAATACTTTAAATTGTATGGCTCTATCTGTATTATTATAGGAGCAACGATCATTTCAGTTTACCCCCTGAAAAAGTTAAATATGAAAACATTGAAATGGTTCTTAATGCTAAACTGACACAGCTAGAGCCTTGAAATTTAAAGTATTTTCAACAGATATGCTCCTCTTTAATTTGACTCTTACAATGGTATCGTTTGGAGTGAATAAATATTTAAAACAACTTTTTTGAAACTTCGCAGTGTATTCGATCGGTGAATTGTGGTTCTCATTTTTTTGGGAGAATATTTGGTGATCTTTTCTCCTTTTTACAGGACTTTTAATTTTCGAAGGATATATAAGTTTTATTAATTTATTTTCGCACTTCTTCGAGAGCTACAAATGCGACATGGGCAGAAGATGAAACAGGAGAGTATATGTTAAAAATACTTCAAATTTCATACTTCTATCTATATAAGTTTGGAATTAACAATCATTTCAAATTTCGCCCATCAAAAATAAAAATAATTACATTTTAAGGGGGAACATTTTAAGTAATTGTTAATTCTAATCTAATAAATGACATGACATTTAAAGTATTTTTAGTAGATATTATTCTCTTTCATTTGATGTCTATATCACCTTTGTACGACTCGCAGAAGTACGAAAATAAATTATTTCAACTTCAATATCCTTTTTACTACTACTTTTGTGAGTTAACTAGGCAGCAGATAACCCTTTCCCTAACACTCCAAGGACCTTGTTCTCAAGGGAAAGTGTTCCATTGCAATCCCTTTTTTAATTGATACATATTTTTTTAAATTTATGCAACATTTTTCTGGTCCATTTTCCAATCGACACTTTGCAAACGTCCTTTCCTCTCGCTCTCTCTCACACACACTCTCTCCGTATCCTAACCACATTTTCCTGCCAATAACCACAATTATTTTTCCATCAATCAAATCCTAAACTATAAAACTGAATTACGCTTCTATTTGATTTGACATCAAACAGAAACTGAAGAGAAACGAAGAGGAAAGGGAAGGGAAGAAAAAGGTGGTGAGCAGCCCAGAGAGGGAGGAAAAGGAAGCAAGGAAATGGCAAACAAAAACAACAAAACGTATACACTCTTTCAATAATCTAATGTCGGGCACAGGCGAACGATGAGCTGCAGAATGCAAAGAACGACGAACGATAAGAATGTCCCACAGACACAGGACTAAACGTCGTAAGACAAACTCCTTGGCTTGGATTGGCATTACACATGTACTGTGGCAATATTTGCATAAAAACGGTATACACAGACATCCTGCCCCCTTCCCAATCACCCCCACCATTGGCATGCTGCAGCCGAAAAGCAACAAAAGAACCAGCCAGCCACCCTTGGATTTTCTGCCGTAAAGAAGTCACAACGGGCCTCTAAGCAGGAGATGAGTAGAGCTACCACCCTCAAGTTTTTCTTACACTTCGGATAAATGTTAGAAGCACTTGTTATGGTTAAAGGTGAAAGAAACACACGCACGCACGTACTCACACACACACACACATAAGAGCCCAGAAGGATAACAAAAGCACTGGTTTGGTGTGATGCAGGGTGAAGAGTGGAGTGGAGTGTGGGTTATCAGCCACCACCATCTCCATCATCAACACCAACACCACCACCACCACCCTGACATTCGGCCCGAAAAGAGAGTAAACAAAAAATTGCAAAACAATATTGAAAATAAAATGAAAACAGAAAACGGAAAAGCAGCAAAAAAAAAGACGAACGAACAAGACAATAAAAGGAAATCCCCCACACAAAAAGGAATTGGAGAAGCATGACAAAACGTGTGGTAGAAATTTCGCCGTTCCACATGTGTGAGCTCACTGGGTGCGAGTGTGTGTGTGTGCCCGTGGTGGAGCTTGCAGTACGCTTTCCGAAGGGGGGGGGGGAGTTCCTGCCCCGAGAGTAGCTATCGATTTATGATGACTCTACTCAGCCACCACTTCTGTGTTGAGTTTGCAGCCATATTCGAGTCTGCATTCGAAGACATGCCAGACTTTGCGGGGGTCTGCAAACGAGGGACGAGGGTGTTTTTGGTTAAAGCACTTTTCCGCTTTTCCGTTCATGTGGCGGTTGTATTTAATCGTTTGTAGTAGAACGTTTTACGGATTTTTGCAGACACATTTACAGATGTGGAGCATGCGCTGTCAGCGTCTGTAGTGAGTTTCTATTTTTTTCTGTTTTTGGTACACGTATAGTCTCTCCATGTGAGCATGTGTATATGTGTACAGATGTTTGAGTTTTTGTATTAGTATTACGATGTGTTGGTGTATGTGTGTGAGTTTGTTGGAGTATAGACCTGAATTGTATGATTTCTGTTATAGTAAATATATCAGCAGGCATGTCTATTATAATACACATTGAGGGTAAAAAAACGCTAAAATTTATTATTCCTCACCGAGGTGTATTAGACGTATTTTTTCTTAAATGTTGCATAAAATCAGCCATCACGGCTACATGGAAAACTAACATTAGGGCTGTTTTTCTTTAAGCCCGGATAACAAAAACTTTAATAAAAATTATTTTTTTTGCTCAAAATAAAAAAAATTATTTTTCCACATTGTCGCCAACTACAATATAAATATTTGTATCAAAACAAATTTTCAACGAATTATTTTGTGTTGACTTTTTTGGACTTAGCCTCGTTAACCATAACTATACTGGATAATTATCCAGGATAAGTCCAATAATTTTAATATTTATTTTTTTTTTTTCAAAAATTGTTTTCATACACAGATTTATATTGCTGTTGGCTATAATTTAAAAAAATAAGTTTTTATTTTGAGTGAAATTTTAACGTTTTATTTAGGTTCTTCTTATCGCAGCTTAGTTATGCAGTCTTATTAAAAGTAAATCTTTGAAAAGGAAGGAAGGACTGCCTATAAAATTTTCTGATGTATTTTGGCGTTCTAAACTCGAAAAAGATATTAATTTTATATGGAAAAATTTGTTAATACCATACCAATATTCGTGGGCCATTTAAAATTTTAATTTTGAACTACCGATTACATTGACTTTGAAAGTCATATTTTTATTTTCAGGTTTATGTTTGACATGAAATATTAAAAACGTACTTCCAAAGTAGTGAGTCTTTAATGCAAACTTTATGAAATTTACGTACCAGATGAAGCTCATTTTCATCTCGTTGGCTATGTTAATAAGCAAAATTGCCGCATATGAGGTTCAGAGAATACACACGTAACTATTGAGAAGCCAATGCATACATAACGAGTCACTATTTGGTGTGAATTTTGGAGTGGCGGTTGAAAAATTGGATTGGTCGGGTGAGGTACTGCCCAGACAGTCATGATAGTCATATGCATGATATTGTGTTCCATTATTAAATGACAAAGTTCAACCTTTCCAGAAATTTGAAGAAATAAGCGGTACTTTTTAATATCAGATTCTAATTTTAAAATTTTTATTGGTCTACCCTATATATGTACTATCATTGCGACAGTATATGTAAACACCGAATTTTATGATTTTATTTGCAGCCATTTGCTTGGTACTATTTTTAGCCCCTTTTGATCCATTTTTCCTTTAAATGAAAAATTTCTAAAACATTTCTGTAGGATGTAGACCTACTTTGATATGATATGATAAAATCAATATACTTCATCTTAAGGTGGTATAACAAATGCATATATATCACAATGATGGTTTAACCACCAAATATACAGCCCTCGAAACTATCTTCAAATTGATACAATATGCAGCTTGACCAGATGTTTCTAGCTCAAAGCACGAAGAAAAATCCCCACGAATAGTAAAATATACCAAAATGAGAGTTTTCCAATTTATCAAGTCAGGACCCTATACTAAGTCCAATGTTATGTTTGTATATAACTTGGAACACTATACTAATGATGTGTAAATCTATAATAATTTGAAATTTGTCATTTATTTTGGTTCCAGACCAAAGGTTGTGCTGAATGAAGTCTTCAGCAGAACCCAAAATTAGCAAAAAGGCAAAGTGAGACCTTTATTGTTGCAGCTAAAAGTTGACTGCGCAGTTTCGATGGGCGCCATCCCATCTCGTCAGAACTTTCGCCACGAATGTATGTCTTTGACTTAAATCTGGGTTCATGTTAGTATCAGCGGTCACATGTGACAAATGAGAAGCGCTGATAAACAAAATATTCCACCGAACTAAGTTGACACACTAAAAATCTCACTTGGCCAAATCAATGTTGTGCATGTGCTCGCATCGCTCGCAACAATGCAAAGGTTGTTTTTGTACGGTATGTCCCGCCTTCACTGTACCTCGTGTGTATTGTTGCTGTTTGTATGTATGATATGATTATGATAATGTTTTTATTTCATTTAATACTCCCATAGAAATAAAACTACCACGGAAATCTCTTTGTGGATTTGATAGCTAATCAAGCAGACAAAAACACGGCTGATAACAGCACTATATAAAGAAAGCGCCACTGATGAGTTATACTCACACAGATAATGTAACACGTACATGGTTCAGTGTGGTTTTCCTTCTTTCCATTATCAAAAGTTTTCTTCGTAAGAAAAAAGCAAAATCGAAATTGCTGGATTTTGAATATATTACACCGTGCGATTGTACTTTTTGGGCCCGAACAAGACCATATACCCATATAGAGATATAGAGATATGTAGAAAAGCTGTGAACTAAATTCATTTCATTTGGTGATCTTTTCTACTTTTTACAGGGCTATCAATTTCCAGAGGATATATTTGTCTTCACAATTTATTTTAGTAATTTAGAGAGTCATACATATGGGTGGCAAATGATAGAGAAGAATATCTGTTAAAAATAATTCAAATTTCCTAACCCTCTCTGCATTAGTTTAGCATTGACAACAATTTCAACTTTTCCCTCTTAAATAGTAAAAAATGAATAAACTAAATAAATGAGGAGGGAAATTGAAGTGGCTGTTAATACTAAACTAATACTAATACAATACAGATAGAAGCATGATATTTATAGTATTTTTAAAAGGTATTCTTCTCCTTCAATCATGTCAAAGATCATGACTTGGATCATATATCTACACAGATAGTGTAAGTGTACTAATCTTAGAACTAGTTACAACGAAGCCCCAAATATTCTTATTCTGGTATGAAATTATAAGTTTGTGGAGTTTGTATTTACACTTGGGGGTCAGTTCGATGATATATCCCCATCCATCTATCTCAGGATGGGTTCGAATATAGCAATCCAGCCTAAAAGATTGACATATTTTATTAGTTCTCATTTTCCGTACCGATATTGTTGTTGCATCTATGTCAGTTATCGATGAATTGGCTACAAATGTTGCGAAAAAGTGAAATAGTCTAAAAAAATTAAGAAAAAATTGAAAAAGGTCGATTGATAAATGTAGAAATTATGGTCCTCTTTGTAGACACAAAAGAATAAAAAATCATGATTGATGGAAGGTGTCCACTATTTCGGATGTGGTTCTAATTTTTGTGGGGAAGCTTGTATCTGGTCCTACTGTATACTGTAGGTCGTCATGGAGCAGAAATCATTATATAGGCGGTGAGTTTTTCGAGGGATTCCACTTTGCTTTTTGTCCAGAATGCTATTGAGTCATGGCAATATCCTAGTTCAAATCAAAGACTCTATTTTCCGATAACATTTAAATGGCTGAAAATTGGTCAATATTATTATCAATTGTTATAAGTTTGGTTTGTGCCACAGAAAATCACGGTTCCGTTCGGGGATGTGACCGGCCTCAATCGTTCTTCGTTCTACGATCGCCATAATCATCTTTTTCGTTGCACGTATGAATACTCCAAATGATAAATCTAGCCGAAATAGCGTACAGTTGGCATCGAAGAATCTATTGCTCCTGTAGAGCGTAGTATTGAGGAGTATCCAAATAAGTTATTTCGAAATTGCGCACAACAATTGTGGCTGTGTGCCCTTTAGTTTCTGGAAACTATACGTTAATATAGTACGAAGGCTTAAGAAACTAATTCTTTGCTACATTATTATTTGTAAGCTGAATTTAAGGGATAAAAATGGTACCAACTAAAGTATTACAGCTAGAAACGTGAAATTTCGTATGTAAATTGCTCTGACCATATAGAAACGAAGTAAAATTGGATTTTTCGAAATTTGTATTTTTAGGGGCGAGCGGGACAAAAAGGGATAAAAATGGTACCAACTAAAGTATTACAGCTAGAATCGTGAAATTTGGTATGTAAATTGCTCTGACCATAGAGAAACGAAGTCAAATTGGATTTTTCTAAATTTGTACTTTTAAGGAGCGAGCGGGACAAAAAAGGGATAAAAATGGTACCAACTAAAGTATTACAGCTAGAATCGTGAAATTTGGTTTCTCTGACTATATAGAAGCGCAATAAAATTGGATTTTTCGAAATTTGTACTTTTAGGGGTGCGCGGCAAAAAAGGGATAAAAGTTGTACCAATTTAAGTATTGCAGCTATAGTCGTGAAATTTGGTATGTAAATTCCTCTGATAACGTAGAAGTGCAAATCTAAATAAATTTTTCGAAATTTGTACTTATTATGGGTGTGGGGGACAGAAAGGGATACAAATTGTACCAACTAAATTATTGTAGTTCGAATCGTGAAATTCGGCGTCTACATTTCTCCGACCATGTACGCGCGCAACTTAAATGGATTTTTCGAAATTTTTATATTTAGGGATGAGAGGGACAAAAAGGGATAAAAATGGTACCAACTAAAATATTACAGCTAGACTCGTGAAATTTGGTATGTAAATTCCTCTGACCATGTAGAAGCGCAATATAATTGGATTGTTCGAAATGTGTACTTTTTAGGGGGTAGGCGGGACAAAAAGCGTTCCAATTTAAGAATTGCAGCTATAGTCGGAAAATTTGGAGTGTAAACTGTGTGTAAAGCGCAATCTAAATGGATTTTTTTTGAAATGTTCTTATAGGGGGTGAGCAACAAGGGATAAAAGTAGTACCAACTAAAGTATTGGAGCTATAGTCGTGAAATGTGGTGTGTAAGTTACTCTGACAACGAGAAGAGCAAATCTAAACGAATTTTGTACTTATAAACAATGAGCGGGATAAAAATAGTACCAACTAAAATATTTCAGATATAGTCGTGAAATTTTGTGTTTAAATTTCTCTGACAACGTAGACTTGCAACATAAATGGATTTCTCGAAATTTGTACTTTTAAGGGGCGAGCGGGACAAAAAGGGATAAAAATGGTACCAACTTTAATATTACAGCTAGAATCGTGAAATTTAGTGTGTAAATTCCTCTGACCATATAGAAACGCAGTAGTTTGATTTTTCGAAAATTGTACTTTTAAGGGGTGCGCGGGACGAAAAGGGATAAAATTGATGTACAATCCATTAAGCAGTTCAGCTAAAATAGTGAGAAGTAGTTCAGCTAAAATAGTGCATATCGACAAGCACATTCCTTCGACTGTGTGTGAATGCTAGCTAATAGAAGGTTTCCAAATTACTATTTTAGATTTATCTATATCCACCAAAAGAAAATTGAATAAATACTATCCACAAACAGAGACGGATAAAATTAACAAATAACTGGCTTTTTCGCGTGCGAAGCAGCGGATACTGCCAGTTCATTCATATACCAGGCTTAGTGATTCCTATTCGATAACTAACTAGCTGAATGTATGCGAATGTTGTGAAATAAAAATTGGGAGTTTGTGGAGATACTTATTCTGAATGTTCTGATGTAAATGTGTATATGTATATATTTATTTTTTCAAATATCCATAATTAAGCACATATTCTCAAAAACATCCCGAATCATATACATTCTGATTTGCTTAAAATAGTTTTGTACAACAAACTAATATCCCGAGAACTGCATCTTGACTTCTAACATCAGCATCATCCTTCACAACTAAATCTGAACACATGGCATCGAACGAGTGCACTTCACTTGTTTCGTTTGCAACCAAACAAGGACTCCAGCTGTCATGCGCTGTCGCAACTAACCAGAACAAACGCACAGTTCAACAACATCGTTACAAAAACACTGCTGCTGCTGAAAAAAACGCCGAATTGGCAACATTGCACGACTGCACGACTGCCTGATTTCTAGCGATTATGTGTATGTACATACATATAGTATACAAAAGTAAGGTGTGTTTAATATCCGCCAAATAACAGTGCCAATGTATGTGTTTTATATGTGGCCAAGAATAACGAAAAAAGTTATGGAGCCTTTGCAGGGGCAGGCTTTAGGGAGCGAAAAACCAATAAAACTTTGTAATATCAAAAACAATAAACGTGCCTTTCTTTTATTAAGACACTAGAAAGTTGGGGAAAATTTTCATGAACTTAAAAGGAAAATCACAGATTTTTGGGCTTACTTGTTTTCGGCTTCGGTTCCGTTTTTAAGCCCGTACAGATATCCTGGCTTTGGCAGGGGAGGTGCTGCCCGTTTATGCTGCTACTAATCCAACTTATTGATTTTGTTGTGTGTGTGTTTCTTGGTCGGGAATTACAGGGAGTAGATGGGTAGTTTTATCACTTGGTTAGTTTTAATCAAAAAAAATATTTTCACTAACACTTCTTCTTTCTTCGTATGATAACTTCAATTATCGAAACATGAACACTTTTTTGTTGTTGTTGGAGCTGGAGCTTGATAATTTTCCTGTGATTTTTTGTTTTACTCTTTGGTAGACTTGGTATTTATTTTTCCGAAAATTCTTCTTTCTTTCTTCTTCTTCCTCTTCTTCTTCTTGGTGATTTTCTTGTGATAACTTTTTCACCAAACTTTCCTCAATTTTTCAATTATATTTCTTTTCAATTCACATATAACTTTTCGGGTTTTCTTTCTTTTTTTTCAGGATTTTGTTCCCATTTTCATGCTTTTTTCGCAGTTGGTTTCCATGAATTCTTCTTTTCTGCTCTATATATATATATATATATATATATGTACACTTCAAAATTTTCTATATGTATTGTATGTATTAAAAAAGAAGCAATTGTTCACTTTTTGTATTTAACCGCACTGCATTTAAGCCCTTAAACGTTAACGGCAAAACGTCCTGACACCAGCAACGCAAACGATACAATGAGAGTAATGTACGCTCAGCAAGAAACGGGATCCTGCATGAAATTTCCACCACCAACACTGACTCAGAAATCCAACACACGACTCGGTGACAGGCAGGCAGGGCAATGGGGAAAACACCAGAGACAACGCAACGCGTTGAAAAATCTCTCCCACCCCCTTGGTGGTGGGTAAATAGGGGTGGTTTACAACTGAAAATCCCACACAACACACATCCCATGCACACACACTCACTATCGCTCTCTTACGGTCGCTCTACATCGAGTGGGCTCCCTCACAAACCATCACTGCAACATACTCTCTCTCTCTCTTTCTCCTGCTCTCATCAGCAGTCCCTTTAACTGTTACAGACACTCTGTGTGATTGTTTCAAAAAGTACCGTAAATTTTCATCATTGCGAAATATTGCTCTCAGTCTCTCCCTCTCTCAGTGTCTACATATTTGCTCGCCATAACTCTAATGTATTTTCCTCATTTTTCATTCTTCTTCCCTTCATTTCTCCCCCTACCCAATCCCTTTCCCACAGTTTGACTGTGTAAATCCTCTGCATAACGTCCGAAACCCCATCGATAGCATTAACACGACAACCGCAGACGGATATTTTGTTTTTACATTTAATTATTGTTATATGCCTAAGCATTTAGCGTGCTTAGTTGTTGTTGGATTTTTGGTTGAGTTTTCTCTCCTTTTGCTGAATCTATTTCCACTTCTTCTTCATGATTTCTATTGCCTGTGTTTGTGTGTGCGTGCGTGTGTGTGTTCTTAGTCGCATGGAGTATTTGCACCATGTGTTTCACATACTACGGACTCGTATTTGGGTGTT
Source organism: Polietes domitor (assembly GCA_947397865.1). Taxonomy (NCBI): domain Eukaryota; kingdom Metazoa; phylum Arthropoda; class Insecta; order Diptera; family Muscidae; genus Polietes; species Polietes domitor. The sequence continues at coordinate 33,738,655 of OX377619.1, read as the reverse complement.
TGGTGGCAGTGTCTTCATGCTGTTTGGCTGCTGGCTGGCTGGCTGGCTGGCTGTTGGCTTAGCTAATGTTTGTATGGTACGGTACTTTGTGTGGCGGTGGCGTTGGCTTTGTGTGTTTTTGTGCACTTCTTCCCGATTTTATGTGAGAAGTATTTTTAGTTGTGTTTTTCGTTTTATGTTTGTGTTTTTCTCTTCTTCTGTGCTTTAGTGTTTTTTGTTTATTTTTCAAATGTTTCTCGTTTTCTTGTTCTTTGTTGGATTTTCTTATTAGCAGTTTTATTTTGTAAGAGACTTCGTAATGAAAATACACGCATACGTACATACATTTGTATATTTGAAGTGGAATACAGGGTGCTTACACTGTTTGTGTAAATTTCAAAATAGTGTACTGTGGGAGTGAAAGGATTTTACCGAATTGTTATAAACCTGTCAATCATCATCCGACATAGTATTAATGGAAAAATGACTTACACAATTTCGTAATGGTACCCAGAGGACACATAGACCCTTACCTTGATATAAGAAGATTCCAAGTCACAATCTTTGATGAATATTGAATATTTCAGTCTGAATATGAGATCCCAGGTCCCATGTTAAGACTGTATTTTTATAGAGAGGACCTCTAAATTAGAAATGGTATGTTATCAATATCTCGCTGAGATATCGAGCTATAAGACGTTAAAGTACGATTTTTTGCAGTTCAATGGACCAAATTAGTAGAAACAAGTAAAAACGGCGTTAAGTTCGGTCGGGCCGAACTTTATATACCCTCCACCATGGATTGCATTCCACAGAGGCTGTTGATTTTCGTAGAACTGCTGTAATATTACAGGACAAAAACATACAATTATTGAAAAAATAATTTTATAAATAAATATAATATTTTTATTATTTCAAACCACGCTTATCAGGCAGTGCGTGGTAGATGTATTGGTAGCTGTTGTATTTCCATTCTATTTTGATTCCAAAAGTATAAATTTTGAAAATCCATTATCTCACGTACATAGTGCAAAATAACCTAACTTCAACTTTCAACCAATTTTTGCCATTTTGTCTTTTTATGTTCGTGCCTATACAGTCAGATGAATATATACATCGAATTTCATGATTCTAGCTGCGGCCATTTGGTTGGTACCATTTTTATCCCCTCTTTCCTATTTAACCCCCTTAAGAGTACGACTTTCTAAAATCTCTTTATTTTACGTGTCTACGCAATTAGAGGGATGTACACACCGAATTTCATCATTCTAGCTGTAGTCGTTTAGTTGGTACTTTTTTTTATCCATCTGTACCCATTATATCCCTTGAAAGTACGAATTTGGAAAAACCTATAATTTTTTGTGTTTACGCAGTCAGAGGAAAGTATACTCCGAATTTATCGATTCCATCCTGGTGGTGGAGGGTATAATGAAAGATTCGGCTTCAATCTCCTTCCGATTTTCATCATTCGAAAGGTATTAATTACTGCTATTTATTTTTTACAAGTCACTCCCGTAAAATTCAAAAAGGTTTTCAGTTGTCACTACGAAAAATCACAAAAAAATACTATAAACGCCTAGTAATTCGACCAATAAGTTTGTTCTAAAGACTAAAGAAATATACACTGAAACCTCTCAATAGCAAAAAGTCACCCAAAATGTGTCCACATAAGTGAGGTGAAATAACAAAATATATTTTATGACCGTGTCTCCATAATGGAAGTTCTTTAAAATGCAATTTTTAAAATTTTGATTGATTTTTTAAAAAGTGTAAGAGTGGTGCCACTTGAGGGAGTGCCCGCCCGTGAGAGGTTTCACTGTATTTGACTGTACGGCTTGAACCAGGATTTTGATTTGGCAAATCATCACTAAGCAATCCAAACTTTATTTCCGTGAAGTAACGGAAATTTTCAGCCGTTTGACTGGTATTACTTTTATCCCTTTTTACTCACTTTCACCATGTACACGTGGGTATTAAAGGATTTTGTATGTATACTTTTCTTGGAGACCTGTGACAAAAGGCGCTTCAAATGGTATACATTCAAGTATCGAATGTGGTATCCAAACGCATAATATAGATGGATTTCATCGAACTGTGTACTTTAGTCCTATCATGTCCGAATTTTCTTTTAAATACATATATAAAATTTACTATGCTTTTTGATAATATAATATTTTGAAATATTTCTTTATTTCAAAAATCTTTATTATGTATCACTTCGAATAACAAAGACAAGTTTTCTAGTACTCGAAGAAACCCTAGAGAAATAAGAAGAAAATTTAAACAATTTTAATTGCAAGAAACTCAAATACTTGAGATTTGAGACTTCACTCTTGATTTGCGCTTTCCTACGCGGACCCAGGTTACCGAATTTGTTGGTTCACTTTCGAATAATCTTTGTTACATATGTAAACAAAAATAAAATTTATGTGATTTTATTTAGATTTTTTAAGGAAGCAGGACAAGAGAGATAAAGGCATCATTTATGTTATAAAGGCGACATTTTATGTTAGAACAGAAAAAATAAAATCAGGGATGAAACTTGTATGGAGGCTATATCCAAATATGAACTGATTATAAATGATTCCTGAAGAAAATCGGAATGACTCCTATAGATAACATTAGGCACGAAGTGGTTAAATTGGGAAGCAGGACAAAAGAGATAAAGGTGTCCACATTTTATGTTAGAACAGAAAAAATAAAATCGGGGATGACAGATGTATGGGAGCTATATCCAAATATGAACTGATTATAAATGTTTCCCAAATCGGGCTATATTCAATAGCATTCGTTTTTAACCTGCACAAATTGCTTGTGCCGAGTTTTGTACTTCAACTTTTTATACACTCCACGAGAGTATTATGTCTTTGTGCATTTGTTTGTAACATCCAAAAGGAAACGAGTTAGACCCATCGTTTATTATACAGATCGGCTTAGATTCACTTTTTGAGTCGATTTAGCAATGTCAAATTACAGGTCGCTATTATAGTCCCATCCTTACAAAAATTGTCACAAGTAAGTTTTGTGGACCCAGGACGAACGCTATTTAATTTGAAGCAAATCGGTTCAGATTTAGATGTAGCCCCCATACAAATGTCGCTCCCGATTTGACTTTTTGATCTCTAGAAACCACATATTTCACTCGATTTGTTTCAAATTTGGAACAGTACCCTATAATTGAAGTGGAAACAGCAATGGTGAAAATCGGTTCAGATTTAGATATAGCCCCCATACAAATGTCGCTCCCGATTTGACCTTTTCCGCTCTAGAACCACATATTTCACTCGATTTGCTTCAATGTTGCCACAGAATCCTATAATTGAACAAGAAACAGTTATGGTGAAAATCGGTCAGATCGGTTTAGATTTAGATATAGACCCCATACAAATGTTGCTCCCGATTTGACTTTTCCGCTCAAGAAACAACATGTTTCACTCGATTTGCTTCAAATTTGGCACAGTACCCTATAATTGAAGTGGAAACAGCAACGGTGAAAATCGGTCACATCGGTTCAGATTTAGATATAGCTCCCTTACAGATGTCGCTCCCGATTTGACTTTTCCGCTCTAGAAACCGATATTCTTTAAAATTGGCGTAACAACTTATAATCTAACTAGAAACAGCTATGGTTAAAATGGGTAAGATCGGTTCTGATTTAGACATATATGTATATATATACATATATGTATATATATATATATATACAAATGTTGCTATGTATATATATATATATATATACATATTTCGCCTATAAACATACATGGTGAATGCGGGTGACACCGTTCCACGTTTCAATATACCCCCATAAAGATGTCCTTTCCGATCTAAATTTTTTTGTCTAACACATACATTTACAGGATAGAAAAATCATCCCCGATTTCACTTTTTTACAGAATTGAATTGAAATTGGATAGAAAGTGGAGTGTATCATATAGTCGGCTTCGTCCGACTTTAGCCTTTCCTTACTTGTTTGTATTTAGACTAGAAGATTCATAAAGTGATTCTAAGTTGATTGGTATAATGCTCGAAGACATAATACCCTAAAGATGGTTATAAATATCCATAAAAATTAAGATCGTCTTCGAATTCGGAACGTTCTTCGACGAAATGGTTGTAATCTGGTGTAATGAGCCAAAATTATTCATTTCACAAAAAATACCTTCATGAATTATATGAGTTCAATCGTCCAGGCTCATATAGAGTCACTTGCTACAATTATTCTCAAACTGGTCAGTGTTCACAAAAATGCGATTACGATTTTCCGTGAAATTCCGCTAAACAAATTCCTACATGCCATTTGTCACACATGAAAAAAAGGTCGTTCATATAAAACTATGAACAAAAAATGCTACTGAATTAATTGAAGCATGAACAACGCGACACAAATACATATGTACGTATGTATGTGCAAACATGTGTATTCATTCTTCATGGGCAAAGCATACAACCGCAAAACTATTAAAAACATATTTGTAGACAATGAATAAAACAAAACGACAGCGGCAAAAACAACAACAACAATAATAAAAAACCATACTGCCAACAAACACAAAAGGGCGAAAATGCGGTTTTCAAATAAAATACCGGACATTTCCGTACAATAAAATATGTATGCGCACGCACTTGAGCGCGGCAATAAGAAAACACCAGCCGAACGAAAAAAAAACAACACCAAAAAGGATAACATGCAGAAAACTACAATATGCACACATACCACACACGTATGCACACACAAGGAGAGTAGTACAGGATCAAGAAGAAAAAACAAACAAACAACAATAATGGTATAATAACACTAACAATACCGATCTGAAAGAAACAAAGTGAATTCAATAATCAGAAAAACGGGGAAAATGAGGACAATTCAAGTGCTGCTAGAACAACAACAACATACAAACGTACGCTTTATTTCATGTTGAACGCATGTAGCACAAAAAAGGAAGAAGCTGAAGGAAACCCAAGACAAAGAAAGCTGAAAGGAATAATAATTGGAATACAATGAAAGCGAACAATAGACTTTACACGCCAAACAGACTTTAATGGCTTAAAGGAATTGCGGAATTTCGCACACACGTTTGCCTTTCCCATTTGCTGCTCTTCTGTTTATTTAACATTTCGATGGCACAGACACCGACATCGAAATCACACAAACCCACACAAACAAATCGCCAGCCTCAGTCACAGCTACTCTCACTCCCAGCCACACTTTCACTCCCCCATAAAAAGACACACAATCGTACACTCACACGAATGCGAGTACTCTTCCCACACTTGCTCTCGTACTCACAGCACACACACTCGGCCACTCATACACATCCACTATACAATAGTCATCATAGACATAGAGTACAACAATTGCCGCATATTGTTACTGTGAATTAGTTTGTGTTGTGCTGAGGAGCAGCACTTATCCCCACTACTTTTCTAATACACTTTTGGTGGTTCGTTTCCTGCTGTTTTCAGTTTTTCTCCTTTTAGTTCGTTCTTTTATTGTTTATTTTGTTCCACCAATTTTCGCACACAAGCAAAAACTCACTAAGCCAGGCGGCTCACAGGTTCTCACAGCCGATAGCCGTCGTTTGTTAAGACTGTTCTTAGCGAAAGCAAACAGGATTCTGATTTGATTTAATTGGACTTGAAGAGGATTTTCATTTAGGCGACATGTTTGGAAATGAAACCAAATCATGGGTAGGAATTCAATGGCAACGAAACAATCCTGTGGCATTTCTCAACAATTTGCAGAAAATTTGCTTTAAAAGTGAATCAACGAGAGAGAGAGGAAGTTAGTTTCGAGTGCATTATATATAGTTGGAGGAGCATTTAATAGTTAAGAGCAAGCAAGGATTGGAGTTCAGTTTCAGGGGTGGGTGGGATAGGATTAGAAATGTGGCAACAACATTTCGAAGTCTAGAAATGGTGCAGATTGCAATAATTGGAAAACAAATAATACGTGATCGTATTTAATTAAAAAGGAGTGGGTGAGTAGAGCAGACGGACATTCTCAACTAGCATCACAGGGAGAGTGATGCCGGATTTTTAAATCATCGCCAAGTACCATCCAAAAACAAGTGATTTAGACCCATTGTTTATTATTACGTTATCATTTAAAATAAATAAAATAAACCCATTTCAAATTATGTTTTGAAAAGTAAAATTTCAATCAATAACATAAATATTTAACTGCTTACCGAAATTATTCATCGAAACACAAAAGTGGTCATACATACCTGAAATTAAAGAAAGGATAGTGTAAGATATATGTATTCAAATTAAGATTGTAAATTCTTAATATTTTTTATTATATACACAGAGAAAAAATCGCTGCAATTTGTGTTCGGATCCAAAAAATTTATATTTGTTACAAGCATTTTATATAAAAGGAATTATAGCCAAATATAAAAATCCTTGCGTGCGAACTAAACAGGTCTTAACGTTTGTACATGGATGTGTTCCCATCCAATTATTTTTCATTTAGATGCAGTACGTGGAGAGCAAAGTGATTCCAAATCGATTTTGGATTTAACTTATGCTTAGAGCAGATGTGTTCTCCATATGCTTAGAGCATATGTGTTCTCCAGATAAATCGCTAAGTGGTATGGATACTCCGAAGTTGGTCACCTCGTCCCTCATTAATTCCATGTGAGGTGATCACTCACACATTTTGATGGTATTTTCCAATAAATACATATAAAGCTGCATTTTGTTGGAAAATAAAGTATTTACATTTCTTTTGATTTTTCAAGCTAATTTCTTCTAGTTTTATGATAAATTTTAAAAAATATTCTTTTTCATTTTTTAAATTATACTAATACACGATTTACTACACGATCTCACTCCACTTTCTATCGGAATACAATTCAATTCAGTAAAAAAGTGAAAACGGGAAAATGTTTTGTATGTTTCCTAATCACAGGCTAATATGACCTGGTCCAATTGGTCAAATCGAGAATAATAGGTGTTCCTAGTTTAAATATAAGATGTTTTGCCAATTTTGAAGAAAATCTGTTAACATATGTGGATTCTAGAGCTATATATAAATCTGAACCGATCTAACACATTTTTACCACAGTTGTTTTCTGTTGAAATATAAGGAGTTTTGCGAATTTTGAAGAAAATCTGTTAAAATATGTGGATTCTAGAGCGGAAAAATTTAAATTGGGATCGAAATTTGTATGGGAGCTATATATAAATCTGAACCGATCTAACATATTTTTACAACAGGTGTTTCCAGTTGAAATATAAGGTGTTTTGCAAATTTAGAAGAAAATCTGTTGAAAGTAAAATCAGCGACATTTGTGTGGAAGCTATATATAAATCTGAACCGATATAACCCATTTTCACTGTAGATATTTTTCTAGTTAAAATACTTATAAGGTGTTGCTCTAAATTTAATAAAAATAGGATAAATTATATGTTTTCTGAAGCGTAAATAAAATAAATTTGAATAGAAAGCTGAACCGATCTGACTCATATTCACTAGAGATGTTTCTAGATCAAATATAAAGTTTTGTGCCAAATTTAAAGAAAATCTTTCAAAATATATGATTTCGAGAGCGGATAACGTTAAATCGGAACCGAAATTTATATGGGAGCTATATATATATATTTGAACCGATCTGACCCATTTTCACCGCAGATGATTTTAGTTATTATTTAAGGTGGTGTGGCAAATTATAACAAAATCTGTTAAAATGTGTGGTTTCTAGAGCAGAAACAATCAAATCAGGATTTATATGGACTTTGCACATTTGTACTTATAAGGGGTGAGCGGGATAAAAAGCAAAAATTAACATTTTCAAAAAATCCATTTATGTTGCAAGTTTACGTTGTCAGAGGAAATTAGACACCAAATTTCACGCCTATAGCTGCAATATTTTAGTCGGTACTATTTTTATCCCGCTCCCCTTTATAAGTAAAAATGTGGAAAAATTCATTTAGATTTGCGTTTCTACGTTGCCAGAGGAATTTACACACCCAATTTCACGACTATAGCTGCAATACTTTAGTTGGTTCTATTTTTATCCCTTGTTGTCACGCTCATCCCTTATAAGTACAAATTTCGAAAAATCCATTTAGATTAGACGTAGTCAGGGGTATTCAAACACCAAATTTCACGACTATAGCTGCAATACTTTATTTGGTATCATTTTGATTCCTTTTTGTCCCGCTCACCCCTTATAAGTACAAATGTCGAAAAGTCCATATAGATTTGCGCTTCTACGTTGTCAAAGGAATTTACACATCAAATTTCGCGACTATAGCCGCAATACTTAAATTAGTACCCTTTTTATCCCTTTTTGTCCCGCTCACCCCTTATAAGTACAAATTTCGAAAAGACCATAAGATTTGCGCTTCTACGTTGTCAGAGGAATTTACACACCATTTTTCACGACTATAGCTGCATTACCATTTGGTACAATTTTTACCCCTTTTGGTCCCGCTCACCCCTTACAAGTACAAATTTCGAAAAAAAAGGAATTTACACATCAAATTTCGCGACTATAGCCGCAATACTTAAATTAGTACCCTTTTTGTACCTCGCAACCCTTAAAAGTACAAATTTTGAAAAATCCAATTTTATATGGTCATGGTCAGCGGAATTTACATACCAAATTTCACGATTCTAGCTGTAATACTTTAGGTGGTACCATTTTTATCCCTTTTTGTATAAGTACAAATTTCCAAAAATCCATTTATATTTCAAGTATACGTTGTCAGAGAAATGTAGATACCGATTTTCACGATTGTAGCTGCAATATTTAAATTCGTACCATTTTTATCCCTTTCCTCCATTAAAAGTACAAATTTCGAAAAAATCCCTATTTGTAGCTCGCCTGCATGGTCATTGCAAGGAACACACCGAGTTTCATGTTTCTAGCTACAGCCGTTTAGTCAGGACGAAGGTTCGATGTTTATCCCGTTTTGGCCCATTTTACCCCCTAAAAGTACGTATTTCGTAAAACCCTTTCTTAGTCGACGTCCACGTCATATTTGCGAAAAATTAAAATTGCATGACCCTAGCTTCAGCCGTTTGATCTGGGGGCTGGTCAATGATAAGACGCAACTCTTTTATATAAATATATAGATAGATAATCCACTAAAGTTCTGATCAAAATTTTCTTAAAACAAAAAGGATGTCCTAAAACTCTAAATCGTATTCACAACACCTCAATACATTCGTATTATTATAAATAGTATTTCTTAATTACATAGAACTTTTATTTGTTTTCAGCCACTGTGCGAATATTAGATCAATGTTTAGCTGAATGCATCTCGTCTCACATGTATACTCTTCATTAAGGATCCGTAATGGCAAATATTTACTTTGTCGAGACAACTTGGCTGTCCTTTCCAAATCACCATCAACATCAACGACACACACACACACTCGCATATACATATATATATATACATACATAAATCGTAATGTGCCATTTCCGTTTGCTGTCTCCTTAACAACATGAACTACCCCTCAGATTATCAGTTTTAATACCGAACAAAAATCCAAAGTCATCTGTTCTAATGTGTAATCATTCACATAAAACCCTTGATATAAAAAATATATAACTCTCTTCCCCACACCACCCCTCTCCCCTGCCGAATGTCGGTCATGGCAGGATACAGCAAAAAGTATATGTCCTACGTGCTGATACGACTTTCAGCTACCTTTGCAGTCTAAGTGAGTGAGTGCGTGCGTGCGTTGAAATGTATGAATGTCTTCCTGCAGCCAACCAGTCAGTGCGAGTGGGTATGTTTTTGTCGTGTGTTCTTTAGTGAGTCCTCAAGAGCAACACCAGCTCCAGCACTAGGAAAAAAACGCAGAAACATCTTGACAGACGCTGGTGAAGTTGTTATTTTGCTACTCTACATGAGGGCTGTTGCTGTTGCTGCTGCTGCTTTTGCTATTATTGTTGTTTGTTGTTTCTTCATCTTCTGGGGTATGCCATGCAATGCATTTGGACACACAATTAAGATAAATGTCGACTTTCAACAGTTCATAAAAAATCCATCCTTGTACCAAAACACACACACGCACAAGAACACACTCGTGTGTATGTATACTTATCCCAAAAAAAGGAAGCAAATTTTTACCAAAACAAAAGAAACCCTCTGCGTTGGTCCCGCCCGCTCTTGTTTGTGTTCGGAAAATTGTTGTTACGCTTTTTCGATAAACCTCGAGTTCCAAACACTACCAGACCCAGTGGTTGTGGCAGTGGGAGGATGGATGATTTCTGTTGGTGGTGGCGTTGCATGGATGATGTTGGCATGTTGTGTCTGGTGACTGGATTTATTTTGCAATTTTTTTATTATTATTGTAGAAGTTATTTTCTATTGTTATTCTTGGGAAATACGTTAAAAAATGCTCCGCTGCCAATGGAGGGAAGAAACGCAACATCCGAAAACAACAAAACGAAATATGCTTTTGTTTGCCTTTTTAAATATATTTTTTTGGCATCATTGAAGAGGAGCAGATATTCTCGAGTATGTCTTTCTGGTTGAAGGGGAAAATAAACAATACGAAGATGAAGTAGTCCCATCAAAAATGACTAAAGGATACATTGATCGAATTGTATGAAATCATGGATTTTACTATGACATGAAGGAGGAGTACAAATACGTTTATAAAAGATTTTAATAATAATTGAACCAGCAGTGCCCACAGCTTCGCATGCGAAAAAGCCAGTTATTTGTAATTAGTTTTATCGGTCTCTGTTTTGAATAGTATTTATTTAAATTTCTTTTGGTGAATATAGATAAATCTAAAGTAGTAATTAATAGTAATTTTTACTTACGTAAAGTTATACTTTTTGCAATTCTTTCCCAAAAAGTACACATTTTGAAAAAAGACTATAGGTAACATGTGTTTTTGCTTCCCCTAAAAACATGTACTTTATTTGGTAATACGTTCATCCATGTCGTCACGCATCCTCCTGATAAGTAAAAAGTTAGGAATATCCATTTGTGCTCCGCATTAACGTAATTAAAGGGCTATACACATTTTTATCACTTTTAATCCCGCGTATCCCTAAAAAGTACACATTTCGAAGAATCCAATTTTACTGCGCTTCCACGTGATCAGAGGAATTTACATACCAAATTTCACGATTCTAGCTACAATACTTCAATTGGTGCAATTTTTATCCCTTTTATGTCCCGCTCAACCCTTAAAAGTACAAATTTCGAAAAATCCATTTTTGTAGCAAATCTACGTTGTCATCGAAATGGAAATATCGATTTTCACGAATATAACTGCAATTCTTAAATTCGTACCATTTTTATCCCGCTCAACCCGTATAAGTACAAATTTCGACAAATAAATTTTTACTGCGCTTCTACGTGTTCAGAGGAATTTACACACCAAATTTCACGATTCTAGTTACAATACTTAAATTGGTACCATTTTTATCCCTTTTAGTCCCGCGCACTCGTTAAAAGTAAAAATTTCGAAAAATTCAATTTTACTATGCTTCTACATGGTCAGAGGAATTTACATACCAAATTTCACGACTATAGCTGCCATACTTCAATTGGTACAATTTTTATCCCTTTATGTCCCGCTCAACCCTTAAAAGTACAAATTTCGAAAAATTCATTTTTGTTGCAAGTCTACACTGTCATAGAAATGCAAATATCGATTTTCACGAATATAGCTGCAATTCTTAAATTGGTACCATTTTTATCCCGCTCAACCCTTATAAGTACAAATTTCGACAAATTAATTTGTACTGCGCTTCTACGTGATCAGAGGAATTTACACACCAAATTTCACGGTTCTAGCTACAATACTTAAATTGATACCATTTGTATCCCTTTTTGTCCCGCGCACCCCTAAAATGTAAAAATTTTGAAAAATTCAATTTTACTATGTTTCTTCATGGTCAGAGGAATTTACATACCAAATTTCACGACTATAGCTGCCATACATCAATTGGTACAATTTGTATCCCTTTCTGTCCCGCTCAACCCTTATAAGTACAAATTTCGAAAAATCCATTTTTGTTGCAAGTCTAGGTTGTCATAAAAATGTAAATATCGATTTTCACGAATATAGCTGCAATTCTTAAATTGGTACCATTTTTATCCCGCTCAACCTTTATAAGTAAAAATTTCGACAAATTATTTTTTACTACGCATAGTAAAATTGAATTTCGAAAAATTCAATTTTACTATGCTTCTACATGGTCAGAGGAATTTACATACCAAATTTCAAGACTATAGCTGCCATACATCAATTGGTAAAATTTTTATCCCTTTCTGACTCGCTGAACCCTTATAAGTAAAGGGTGATTTTTTAAGAGCTTGATAACTTTTTTTTTTAAAAAAACGCATAAAATTTGCAAAATCTCATCGGTTCTTTATTTGAAACGTTAGATTGGTCCATGACATTTACTTTTTGAAGATAATTTCATTTAAATGTTGACCGCGGCTGCGTCTTAGGTGGTCCATTCGGAAAGTCCAATTTTGGGCAACTTTTTCGAGCATTTCGGCCGGAATAGCCCGAATTTCTTCGGAAATGTTGTCTTCCAAAGCTGGAATAGTTGCTGGCTTATTTCTGTAGACTTTAGACTTGACGTAGCCCCACAAAAAATAGTCTAAAGGCGTCAAATCGCATGATCTTGGTGGCCAACTTACCGGTCCATTTCTTGAGATGAATTGTTCTCCGAAGTTTTCCCTCAAAATGGCCATAGAATCGCGAGCTGTGTGGCATGTAGCGCCATCTTGTTGAAACCACATGTCAACCAAGTTCAGTTCTTCCATTTTGGGCAAAAAAAGTTGGATATCATCTCACGGTAGCGCTCACCATTCACAGTTACGTTACGATTCGCATCATCTTTGAAGAAGTACGGTCCAATGATGCCACCAGCCCATAAACCGCACCAAACTGTGACTTTTTCTGGATGCATTGGTAGCTCTTGCAATGCTTCTGGCTGATATTCACTCCAAAATCGACAATTCTGCCTATTTACGTACCCATTGAGCCAAAAATGAGCTTCGTCGCTGAACACAATTTCTTTCTTTCTGAACTTTCTTAACAGAGCACGCATTCATGATGAAATGTCAAAGCATACTGAGCATCTTTCTCTTTGACACCATGTCTGAAATCCCACGTGATCTGTCAAATACTAATGCATGAAAATCCTAACCTCAAAAAAATCACTCTTTACAAATTTCGAAAATCCATTTTTGTAGCAAGTCTACGTTGTCATTCAAATGTAAATATCGATTTTCACGAATCTAGCTACATGTCTCTTTCCATCCTTATAAGTATAAATTTCCATAAATCCCTATTTGTAGCTCTTCTGCATGGTCAGTGCAAGGAACACACCGAATTTCATGTTTCTAACTACTGCCGTTTGGTCAGGACGAAGGTTCGATGTTTATCCCTTTTTGTCCCATTTTACCCCCTAAAAGTACGAATTTCGTAAAACCCTTTCTTAGTCGACGTCTACGTCATATTAAAAAAAACACATAAAATTCAGAAAAATGCATGAAATCTTTATTTAAATCGATAGTTCATGCAAATGTTGACTTTGACTGCGCCTCAAATGGTGCATCCGAATAGTCCAATTTTGGCATACTCTTTCCAAAATTTCGGCCGGTATATCACGAATAAATGCGGGCTTGTCTGTATAGACATGAGCTTTAACATAACCCCACAAAAAATAGTCTAAAGGCGTTAGTTAAATCGCACGATCTAAGCGGCCAATTGACCGGTAATGAAATAAAATGTTCACCGAACTCGCCTCTCAATAAGTCCATTGTTGCGCGTGCTGTGTGGCATGTGGCACCGTCTTGTTGAAACCACATGTCATGCAAGTCAAGCTCTTGCATTTTGGCAAAAAAAAAAGTTGGATATCATCTCACGGTAGCGCTCACCATTCACAGTTACGTTACGATTCGCATCATCTTTGAAGAACTACGGTCCAATGATGCCACCAGCCCATAAACCGCACCAAACTGTGACTTTTTCTGGATGCATTGGTAGCTCTTGCAATGCTTCTGGCTGATATTCACTCCAAAATCGACAATTCTGCCTGTTTACGTACCCATTGAGCCAAAAATGAGCTTCGTCACTGAAAACAATTTTTCGTTTAAAAATTGGATCTTCGGCTTTCTTGAACTTTCTTAACAGAGCACGCATTTTGAAAACAAAATTCAATAATTTGCAAGCGTTGTTCGTTTGTAAGATAAATGAAGGGGTCAGAAGCAAAGGGGTGCAAGTGCAATTACACCTGTTTGCCGCCAACTTAAATCAAATGCGTGATCAGCTGATAATAACAACCAGTTTCTTTTATTTGTTTTCATTATCATTCTGCGTTGAGGAGCTTTTGCTGTTCTGTTTTTGTTTTGTTATTGCCTATTTCTTTAACTATATTCATCTAGAAGTTTCTTCTAAAACATTTGTAATAAATTATTATGGAGTAGGATCATGCTGATTTTGTTCTGAATAATGGTAAGTACCCAATATTGAATTTAATGAATATAAACTAGTGGTGAAGCTATAGTAGTTGTACTGACTCTCTAAGGGCAACGTTTTTTTAATTGCGTTATTAATGTATTATTCTTCATACATATTAATAAAATAATATTGCTAATATATTCATTGATAAAAGTGTATTTTTTGTAGAAGTTGGGAGTATCTTTCATAACCCTGATTTTGCTTTGCTTGAACCACCTATAAGCACAGCAGTAGATGTGGAGGAATTGGTAAACAATATAAATAAAACAAGAAAACGAGTAAGAAATCAGGCTAGCTGGAAAAGGAATTTACGAAAACGATTAAGAAATTCTGGACAAGGATATATCAACCAAAAAGATGGTGAGATGAAAGGCAAGGCAGTTGAAAAACGAAAACACGAACCTTCAAATAAAATATGTGATGAAAAAAAGGAACTTGTTAAGGAACATATCCGATCTTTCCCAAGATACACTAGCCACTACTCTCGTATGCAAAATCCAAACACTAGATACCTGTCACCGAAACTAAACATTACTAAGCTATATGAGTTGTATGTTCAATTTAGCAATGAAAAGGGGGTAGAGCCAGTTAAAGACAGTTATTACCGTCACATTTTTAACACAATGTTTAATTTAAGATTTAAGAAACCACATACTGACACTTGCACCAAATGTGATGTTTTGCAAACTAAAATAGACCATGGTGATCCAAACAATGCAGACAATTATAAAAGGACGAAAGAATTGCATTTGAGAAAGGCGGAAAAAGCAATGCAATCTAGAGATGAAGCAAAAAAGTTAGCGTCAAATGACTCTTCTGTTCGAGCAATGTGTTTTGATCTTGAAAAAACTCTCCCGACACCATTTCTTACTTGTGGTACGGCATTTTACATGAGACAACTTTGGACGTACAACTTAGGAATCCATGACCTTGCTTCTGGCCAAGCTTCCATGTTTATGTGGCATGAGGGGGAAGCAAATCGAGGATCCCAAGAAATTGGATCATGCCTATTGAAATATGTTCAGCAACTTCCTTCACATGTTAAGCACTTAGTCGCGTTCAGCGACAACTGTGGTGGTCAAAATAAAAACCAAAACATTGTAAAATACTGGATGTACATTGTTGCCAAAACAGATATTCAAACTATCGATCACAATTTTTTTATTTCCGGCCACTCATACATGGAATCTGACCGAGATTTCGGGGCAATTGAGAAATCTAAAAAAAATTAGAATTTGTTTTTGTCCCCACAGATTGGGTAAATGTAGTTTCTAAAACCAGTAAAAAGTTTACTGTAAATCGAATGGGAAAAGAAGATTTCTTTTCCATTAAAAATGTGGCTCAGAATCTGAGAGCAGAAGTCAAGGGTATTATGAAAATGCAGTGGCTCCGATTTAAAAAAGAGTCCCCTACAGTGCTCTATTTTAAAAACACACTCAATGAAGATATTGAGTTTGAAACTTTGGATTTAAAAATTAAGCATCGTGGGAAGCCCCCATGCTTGGCCAATGTTGAGCTTGATTTACTATACCAAGAGCCTGTTGCTATAAATACGGCCAAATATAATAATCTTATGAAGTTATTGCAATATATTCCGCCAATTCACCATGAGTTTCACAAATCTATACAACACAAAAAGCCTAATCCAAAGCAAAAAAAGAAAAACGAGATCACAGTGTCCGAAGAAGAACCAGACGATTATTTAACTGAGCTGGAATCTGAATACTAAGTAGCTAATTTTATTTTAATCTATGATTTTTTTTATTACGTTATATTTTAAACTATGTACTTGGATATATGTACCTAATTTTTACCTTATCAAATATTTTGTTATTAAAAATATTATGTTGCAATGATTTTGTTTCATTGGGTTTCCGGAAACAATCTATTGGGAATAATGCAAATAAATTGGAAGCAGAGGGGTGCAAGGGCACTTATTTATAAAAATTACCTACGGCAGGGAAACAAAACGTTGCTTTATAAATACTAACCCCACCATAAAACAATTGCAGATATAGGGGATCCAAAAATGCAAGTTACGAACGGTACAAGTATTACCGGAATTTGCAATTGAATTTTTACTTTGAAGGTGAATATCTCGAAATTAACTTTTTGTGACTTGCACCCCTTTGCTTCTGACCCCTTCAAATATGATGCCGGATTTTGAATTTTCGTTTCGTGGATGGTGGGGGCGCACACTGTGGTAAATCACAAATCTAACTGGACAAAATAAAAAAAAAAGTCTGGCAACATTCCTTCTGATCGTTTAATGAGCTTGTCAATACAATAGATAACTGTAATTCATGTTTTGTTTTGTTTGTTTTTAGCTCTGATTAGAAAAACTAAACTTTAAAGTCACTTGTTGTCAACACGTGCATTCAGATTTCAAAGAGAAGCGTATTTGTTGTGTGACTTTGTTTTGTGATTGAAAAGGCTACGGTGATTTTATTGTCATAATTTTTTTTATTATTATTAAGCGATATTTCAAGGAAATATATTATAAATTGCATTTAATTATTTCCATTGTAAGTATTAAAACAATTTTATTTTTGTGAGAAGTTCAGAAAGTGAAAAAAATAAAACATTTTCTTTTTTCAAGTAGAGTTAAAGCTGTTTATTACGCATAGTTCCGGTGTAAAACTATATTTGGGTGAATCTTTCAAGTGTTCACTTTAAGGTAAATCAAAAACCCATTGCGATTTTTTGCGACCGCCATACATTTTTTTTCACTTTTCCAGTATGACCTCCACTCTTTCGCGAAAGGAAATTTTTGAAGAATGGTTAAAAACTCCCAAAATACAGCGCAAAGATGCCTTATTGACATTAATAATGGATAGATATGGTCTTCAACATATACCAGAAGAAGTGAAAACAAATCTTAAGGCAAATATAAATATTATTTGTTTTAAGCTGGGCGAAAAATGGATAAAAAGTGGAAGACATCATGGCCGTTTTTTAAAATCAAATTCAGTTTGGCTTGATGAACCGTATGTATTGCCTGAAAGTGTACAACCGAAAAGATGTGAAAAAGCTGGAAGAAAACCGAAAAACTTTGATGACTGCAGTGAAAAATCGAAAAAAAGAAAGATACAAAGTCTTTTAGATTCAACTGACCATCGAGAAATTATTAAAGCTAGCGAGATAGTGTTTCGCAAAATGGGAAAGCGAGATTCAGCCACACTTGTGAAAGATCTGTCGGAGGCTTCATCCAGTAAAGGTACGGAAGTGAAAAAAATTTGTAAGAGATTTAGCTCTGAGCCTGTGCCTTTAGTGAGCCTTTCTCCCGATGAAGCCTTATCTTTAATGGTTGATGCTAATTTGTCGAAACATCAATACGACGTTATTCGGCAAAAAGTCAACGCAAAATGCAAAAATCTTTTTCCCTCCTACACTAATGTTCAAAAAGCTAAGAAAAATTGTTATCTAGCTGAAACAGTAATCACTGATGTATGCAAAAAGTTCACTCCAGTCATTAGTGAATCATACTGTTGAAAGGCTTTGTTTGGCTCAAAAAGAGGTTTTACTCGGTATTGATGAACTGAAAACTGATGAAAATCGTCTTAATATTTTGATAAAATGGGGATGCGATGGGGCTCAGCAAAAGCAGTATAAACAGAAGTTTTCTTCGGAGGAGGGCCATACAGATGAAAGTTTATTTAGTATTTCAATGGTTCCTATTCAAATGAATTTAAGTTCTACACAAAGAAAAATTATTGTATGGCAAAATCCTGCTCCTTCATCTACAAGATACTGCCGTCCTATCAAGTTTGTTTTTGCCAAAGAGTCCACTGAGTTAATTACTCAAGAAGTTAATTTAGTACAGCAAGAAACTAGAGATTTGTCTCCAACTCTTATCAGAAATGGCGAACAAAGTTTTCTTGTTGAGTCTACATTTATGCTTACTATGATAGACGGTAAAATTTGTACTGCACATTCATCTTTAACTTCTTCTTCTCAAACGTGTTTCATATGTGGAGCGAAACCGAGTGAACTAAATAAACCTTCTGTGATTTTAAACAAAATTGTCGATGAACGATCTTTAACCTTTGGAATGTCTCCGCTACATTCATGGATCCGATTTATGAAGTGTGTATTACACATAGCATATAAGCTTCCTATTTATAATGACCTGGCAAGCTCGAGGACCGGAAAATAAAGCAAAAGTGGCTGAAGTAAAAAAAATATTCAACAGAGATTTCGAAATGAGATGGGGTTGCTTGTAGACATGCCAACACAACACGGAGGTAATACGAATGACGGTAATACTGCTAGACGGTTCTTTAGAGCAGCAGAAAAGAGTGCAGAAATCACTGGTGTCAATAAAGAATTAATTGAACGGTTTCATATTATTTTGGAAACTTTAGGTAGTGGTTACCCTATTGATGAAGATGCTTTCGAAAGTTTTATTGTTGTCACACGAAATTTATACTTTAAGGAATACCCATGGTAAATTATGCCAGTTAGCGTCCATAAAATCCTTTTTCATGGAAAAGACATAATAAAGTCTTGCATTCTTCCTATAGGACAGCTGTCAAAAGAAGCTCAAGAAGCAAGAAATAAGGACACGAGGAAATTTAGAGAGTTGTTTACGAGAAAAACATCGAGAATAGACACAAATTCACAATACGTCTCTTAATTTCTTCAGAACCCTTTATCGCAAATTTGCGTCACTCTCCCTTTCGAGTTCAAGGTTTGATAACAAAAGAAGTTCTTTCATTATTATCTGTTGATGCTTTTGAGGAGGAAGTATCTTAACGATAAATATGAAAGTGAATAAATTAAAATCTCTATGTGTATTTATGTGTTATTATCTGTATTATTAATGTAATAAAGGAAAAATAAGTAACGAAAACAATTATTATCAAATATTTATTAAAAATATTAAAATTATTTTAATACTAAAAATTAATTTTTGACCTCAATTTTATTTAAAAAAATCTTCTTTTAAAAAAAATTGATTTTTGATAATAATTTATATATTTGAACTCATTTTTTATATAATTCATAAGTGAGAAGTGAACCCAACGCGATTTATTAATTTTGTCCAGCTAGATTTGCGATCTACCACACTGTGGGGCGTGGCAAAAGTGTTTTTTAGCTATTTAATTTTAATTTTAACCATTTGTTTTTTTTTTTGCCTGGCGAAGCGGGTGGGTTTCAGTTTGTAAATATATAAATAAAAAAGTAATTGGTCGTATATTTAACACAATTTCCAATAGTATATTTTGAGCTTGGCATATGCAACTAACACAACGAAGTTAGCATCCCATGCCAAATTATAAAGGACCTTAATCACAATTCCAACAACAATATTAGCTGGGGGGTTCTATTTTTTAATAAACTCTGTTGATTTCTACTGGTATAGCTGCGACTCTCAACAAAAGAACGCAAAAAAACAAGACTCAACAGCAGAATGTTTGGGAAATTCTTCAAATGTCAGCACGTACTTAATATAAATTGTCACGTTGTGTTGAGTTTGCTTGCCTTCGACCTCTTCCTCAGCAAGTGCAGCACGAATAAAAAAGTTGACAATTTCATTAGGAAAACGTTCGCCCTCTTTTTTCTTCGTTTCCGAAGAGCTCAGCACAATTCGAAAAAAAAAATACAGCTTTTTAAATTGATGATTCTTAAATTCAGGAAATTGCAGTGTGGTTTTCGTATGAAAATGCTTAATTTCCTCTACAAATTCACCAGAGGCAAAAGTTCCCATATATAATTTTGTTTAATTTCCATCATTAGAACGTTTTTTTTGTTGGTTGGATGGTTCTTCCGAAAATTTATGTATGTGTCTACAGCAGTTTAAATTGTAAAATTTTACGAAGTGTAAATTGTTTACGCAGCATTATCATTTCTTCTAATTAATGACATTATTTTGGGAACAATTTACCCACAACAACAAGAACAGCGCACGCACACATGACACGCCATCCACCACCACCACCTACACACTTTGGTCATAGATAATTAAATGATGCGGAACGCACAAAATGTCTAAAATCAACAAATTTGTTGGATTGTAAATTTATCGAGTCATTTTCAAAACAAAAATTGTTGGAAACTATTTGCTACAGTTGGAATGATTGGATTACGAGGCCACTCTCCTTCATTTGGCATAAAAGTTTAATGATGGAAAGGGTATATTTATCATGATCTGCAAATGGTTCACATACATTATAAGCAAGCAATACAGACATAGAAATAGAAAGAGCTATTCCTTTCAAACCCTTAATATTTTTTTCTATTTCTTTTTTGTGTAGATGGTCTAAAAAGTAAACTTGCGCCCAACGTGGGGCTCGAACCCACGACCCCGAGATTAAGAGTCTCGTGCTCTACCGACTGTTTTAGCCGGGCATGTGAGACGATTATTGCATTATGACAACAAATAGTTGTGCGGATTTTTTAAAAAACATTTTAAAAAGATTCTGGCTATTGTTCTGTAATTTTACACAAGTAATTTTTATGACCAAAGGTCAACTTGTTGGAATGAGGAAAAAAAATACTTCACGAATGTGCCCAACCGACCAGATGGTCAATATATTTCTATCCATATCATCATTTTCAGTATTCTGAATTTTTTCCCAGCAAAAACTCTCATTACCAAGTAATGTGGGGAATAGGGAAAAACAAAAAACCTTCTCTACTTATTTTTCGGATCCGTTTCTAATTATTTTTATAAAAGTATTGTAAAAAAAATAAGTACTTCCACGTACTCTTACGAAAAGGTTATAAATAAGTACTTCTAAACGAATTGTAAAACAAGTAAAAACGGCGTTAAGTTCGGCCGGGCCGAACTTTGTATACCCTCCACCATTGATTACATTCCACAGAGGATGTCCATTTTCGTAGAACTGCAGTAATATTACAGGAAAATATTTTTTTTAATATAGCCAAATCAAAACAAATACAAATATGAAAAAAAAAATATTAATAAATATAATATTTTAATTATTTCAAACCACGCCTATAAGGCAAGGCTACCAATACGTCAATTAAAAAAATTAATATTCTTCTATTTTCAAAAAGCTTAAATACCATAAATATTGGTAGATAGTGGCTGCTGCAGTTGGTTATATTTTCATTCTATTTTAATTCCAAAAGTCTCAATTTTGAAAATCCATTATCAGGCGTAAATAGTGCAAAATAACCTAACTTCATGATTCAACCAATTTTTGCCGTAAAAGAAAAAGCAAAAATTAAAAAAAAAACTTTTTATTTTGCGTGTCTATGCAGTCAGAGGAATGTATACACCGAATTCCATGATTCCAGCTGCGGCCATTTGGTCGGTACCATTTTTACCCCCTTAGAGTACGACTATCTAAAATCGCTTTATTTGACGTTTCTACCCAATTAGAATTTCATCATTCTGGCTGTAGTACCATTGTATCCCTTGAAAGTACGAATTTCGAAAAATCCGTTTATTTTCCGTGTCTACGCACTCAGAGGAATGTATACTCCGAATTTCATGACTCTAGTTGTGGTCATTTGGTTGGTACTATTTGTACCCTCTTTTTCATTTAAACCCTAAGAAGTACGAATGTCGAAAAATCCGTTTTTTTACGTGTCTACGCAATCAGAGGAATGTATACACCGAATTTGTTTATTCTAGGTGTAGCCGTTTGGTTGGTACCATTTTTATCCATTGTATCCCTTGAAAGTAAGAATTTGGAAAAAACCTTTTATTTTCCATGTCTACGTAGCCAAAGGAATGTATACACCGAATTTCATGACTCTAGCTGCGGTCATTAGGTTGGTACTATTTTTATCCCCTTTTTCCATTTTGTCCCCAAAAAGTACCAATTTCGAAAAATCCCTTTATTTTCCGTGTCTACACAATCAGAGGAATATATACTCCAAATTTCATTACTCTAGCTGCGGTCATTTGATTGGTACTATTTTTATCCCTTTTTTTCATTTTAACCCCATAAAGTACGAATTTTGACAAATCTGTGTATTTTACTTATCTATGCAATCAGAGGAATGTATACACCGAATTTGTTTTTGTAGGGACAGCCGTTTGGTTGGTACCATTTTTATCCCTCTATTCCCATTTTACCCCTTAAAAGTACGAATTTGGAAAAAAATACTTCTATATTATGTACCTACTCCTTTAGAGGAATATACACACTGAATTTCGTGTTTCTAGCTATTGTCGTTTAATATGTACCAATTTTATCCATTTTTGCCCCATTTCACCCCCTACAAATAAGAATCACTTTATGGTGCACGTTTTTGTTACCAAGAGAATGCGAATACCCATTATCAAGCAAGTACAAGCAGACATATTGAAAATAAAGAGTGATTTTTTTGAGGTTAGGATTTTCATGCATTAGTATTTGACAGATCACGTGGGATTTCAGACATGGTGTCAAAGAGAAAGATGCTCAGTATGCTTTGACATTTCATCATGAATCGTCTTACAAACGAACAACGCTTGCAAATTATTGAATTTTATTATCAAAATGCGTGCTCTGTTAAGAAAGTTCATTGCGCGCTTCCATTTTATGGTCAGTTTAATCGACCCACTGAAGCGGCTATTCGGGCTATTGTGACTAAATTTCGCACCAAATTTACATTGTTGGACATTAAACCACCAACACGCTTACGTAGAGTGCGAACTGAAGAAAATATCGCAGCTGTATCGGCCAGTGTTAATGATGACCACCAATTTTCGATTCGTCGCCGTTCGCACCAATTGGGTCTCTGTTACTCAAAAACGTGGAAATGCCAAAATTGGACTAAGCGGATGGACCACCTAAGACGCAGCCGCGGTCAACATTTAAATGAAATTATCTTCAAAAAGTAAATGTCATGGACCAATCTAACGTTTCAAATAAAGAACCGATGAGATTTTGCAAATTTTATGCGTTTTTTTTTTTAAAAAAGTTATCAAGCTCTTAAAAAATCACCCTTTATATGCTTAAATACTCTAAAATATTAGGTATTATTATGGGTAGTTTTAGTCCTTGTGAGGGAAAATTTTTTGGGGCCGATTTCGCCCCATTTCAATCCCAACCGAGCTACGACTATAAGACGCATTTATGGAAAATTTGAACGTTCTATCTCCTTTCGTTTAGAAGCTAGCGTACTTTCAACAGACGGACGGACGCACATGGCTAGATCGTCTTAGAATTTTATGACGATCAAGAATATATATACTTTATAGGGTCTCAGGTCGATATTTCAAGGTGTTACAAACGGAATGACAAAGTTAGTATACCCCCATCCTGGAGGTGGAGGGTATAATAAGTGGCCTCAGGAAGATACAAAATAAGTCATTATTGATAACTAGCCAAATAATGTATTATAAATAATAAGCCCATTATAAGTGTTGAAATCAACATTTTTATTAAATTATATATTTTGTATCGACTGTTAGCAATCTGAATACAGAATTTAGGGCTATCTTTCTTTAAGCCTGGATATAAGCATTGCTATTATCTGACTCACCACAAAAATTTAGAAAATTAATTTTTAAAATCTGAAGTTCTATGAAATTTAACTTACCAATAACTACTTATTTAATCCATTATAAGGAAGTAACTATTTCGTACTTCAAAATAATACAGGTCGTAACGAGCTGTCATTACTAGGTAATGCTAAAAATAATTAGGTGTCATTACCAAGTTTTTGCTGCGTTTTTCATACGCTGTCGTTTTACTTGATTCGATTTAGAAGCATTTCAATCAAATATCCAAATATTTATATTTCTTTCAAAAGCACGATTTTTAATTGAATCAAATCATATTTTTTTCTAAAAAACTTTCTTCGCCCAACGTGGGGCTCGAACCCACGACCCCGAGATTAAGAGTCTCGTGCTCTACCGACTGAGCTAGCCGGGCATGTGCAGAATATTTCACCCTGATAACTGTGTATGTATGGGTATGTTCTCGTGTGTTAACGCTACGTTTCACTAAAACAACAAAAAATTGGAAATGATTTTTCGAAATTCATTCATTCGAGTGTAACATGTGGCAAAAAGGAATAAAAATAGAAAGTGAAAATCGGTGTGTGTGCTTCCCACTGACCGCGTAGGTGAGCGACATAAATAGATCATTCTTTTAGCAGGGGAGTAGGGTACAAAGGGATAAAATATGTACACACCTGTAGCCTTATTTATGGTCGATAATAATGTTATCTCCTTCTCCCAATTTTGAATTTAAAAGTAAGAAAGATTTCTTTATCTTCTGATCGAAGTATACACGGAATTTTTAAGCGCTGTAACATAACTCGAATTTCGAGTTTTTTTTTAGCATATAAGTATATAAGATTTTTAGAGAAAACAAAAGAAAATCGTTTCGTAGCCCCGTTGGTGTAGCCCCTTAAAAGAAGGAATTTAGAAATATCCATTTTACCCCCAACTCAAGATTTTGGGGGGGTGTCTGGGAAATTTGAAATACAGAACTTTGGCCTATAGGTGGTGATAGTAGACGGAATTAAATTTAATTTGATGGTAGTCCCATCAGCTAAAGTATCACCATTTGGCCACAATGGACGCACTAATCATCCTCTCCAGAAATTTTGGGAGGTTTTTGGCTAAAAATTGATATTTTGAAGATTTTTTCAGAACTATAGATGGTGAAACTAGACCGAATTACCTTTAATTTGATGGTAGTCCCATCAACTAAAGTATCTCCATTTGGCCTCAATGGACTCACTAATCATCATCTCCAGAAATTTTGGGAAGTTTTTGGCTAAAAATTGATATTTTGAAGATTTTTTCAGATCTTTGGCCTTTACACCGTGAAACTAGACGGAATTACCTTTAATTTGATGGTAGTCCCATCAACTAAAGTATCTTCATTTGGCCACAATGGACGCACTAATCATCCTCTCCAGAAATTTTGGGATGTTTTTGGCTTAAAATTGATATTTTGAAGATTTTTTCAGAACTTTGGCCTTTACACGGTGAAAATAGACGGAATTATCTTTAATTTGATGGTAGTCCCATCAACTAAAGTATCTTCGTTTGGCCACAATGGACGCACTAATCATCCTCTCCAGAAATTTTGGGATGTTTTTGGCTTAAAATTGATATTTTGAAGATTTTTTCAGAACTTTGGCCTTTACACGGTGAAAATAGACGGAATTATCTTTAATTTGATGGTAGTCTTATCAACTAAAGTATTCCCATTTGTCCACAACGGACGCACAAATCATACACCAGAATTTTGGTGTATACACGGTTTTTGCAACTTAAATTCCGAATTTATCGTCACTCATTTCTCTGTTAACGGCTTTACATAGCTCTGTTAAACCATTAACAACCGACAATTTTTACAGTGGTTTGTGTCTCTGCTACTTAAATTCCGAATTTATCTTCACTCACATTAATATTCCCTAATATTTAAGCATATTTTTTCAATATGTCTTTCACTTGTACTTGATATTCCCCCTATAATAAAAAAGTACACCATAAAGTGATTTTTATTCGTAGGGGGTGAAATGGGGCAAAAAGGGATAAAAATTGTACCTATCAAACGACAACAGCTAGAAACACGAAATTCGGTGTGTAAATTCCTCTAACTGAGTAGAAACATAATATAAAATTATTTTTTCCAAATTCGTACTTTTAGGGGGTAAAATGAGAATAGAGGGATAAAAATGGTACCAAGCAAACGGCTGCACCTAGAATAATGAAATTTGGTGTATACATTCCTCTGATGGCGTTGGCACGTAAAATAAACGTATTTTTCGAAATTCGTACTTTTTGAGGTAAAAGTTGAAATAGGGGATAAAAATAGTACCAACCAAATGACCGCAGCTAGAGTCATGAAATTCGGAGTATACATTCCCCTGACTGAGTAGACACAAAAAATAAAAGATGTTTTCCATATTCGTACTTTCAATAGATACAATGGGTACAGAGGGATAAAAATAGTGCCAACTAAACGACTACAGCTAGAATGATAAAATTCGGTGTGTACCTCCCTCTAATTGCGTAGACACGTAAAATAAAGAGATTTTAGAAAGACGTACTCTTAAGTGGGTAAAATGGGAAAAAGGGGATGAAAATGGTACCAACCAAATGGCCGCAGCTAGAATCATGGAATTCGTTGTATATATACCTCTGACGGCATAGACACGCAAACTAAACGATTTTTCCAAATTCCAAATTTTACGACAAAAATTGGTTGAATCATGAAGTTAGATTATTTTGCACATGTACGTGAGATAATGGATTTTCAAAATTTGTACTTTTGTAATTAAAATAGAATGGAAATACAACCAACTGAAACACCCACTATCTACCAATATTTATGGTATTTAAGCTTTTCGAAAATATAAATATAAGAATATTTATTTTTTTAATTAACTTGAAGTATTATTTCGATATGTAAACGTATTGGTTGCCTTGCCTTAAAAGCGTGGTTTGAAATAATAAAGATATTATATTTATTTATAAAATTATATTTTCAATATTTGTATTTGTTTTGGTTTCGCTGTATTAAAAAATATATAGTTTTCTGTAATATTACTGCACTTCTACGAAAATCGACATCCTCTGTGGAATGTAATCCATAGTGGAGGGTGTATAAAGTTCGGCCCGGCCGAACTTAACGCCGGTTTTACTTGTTTTCTATATTTATGATTTTTTTTCAACAAAAAAATGGATTTTTTAGAAATTTGTTGGATACTGAAGTGTAACACGCAGCATTTGTAGTCGTCATAAGTACCTTTAATTTAATATATAAGAGGGTGTTATCCAACCTATATTTACATATTATATACAAAAAATGGAATTTCAGTAAAACAATTTTAATTTAAAAAATATATTATATATGGCTCTTTGGAAAAATGTTTGTAGCATAATGTTAAAAACAGCCAGCTGTTGCTTTCAAAATAAATAAACTGCAATAAAAGATCCCTTTAAGTTAATTTTGTTTTGTGTCCTCTTCGTTTGGAGGAAAAAGTTAATGTCCTGTCGTTTTTCGCCTTCCGATTTATCATTCTATCCAATTATTCTGCCTAAAGTTTTTCACTTTTTTTCTAATTGCATGTTGTTCCAATTTTTCGCAATGAAATCATATTTCATGTATATTTAATATACACATACAGATTCCTTGAAAATCTATCAAAAAAGACGTGAATCCAATTCAAGGAAAACCACAAAAAAAAACTACAAAATCTATCAATCAATAAATTTTGCGAAAAAGAAAAACTAAAAGCGAAAAAAGTTGTTGGTCAAAAGTGGATTTTTATTAAATCATGGCCAACTGGCTGGGCCATAAACGTTGTGGCACCAGGGAGTCATAACAAAAGCAAAAAGCAAGAAAACACTTTGGACAATAACCAACAGCAATAGCAGCTGCAAGAACAACGGCAGCGGAAGTGCAAACAATAACAAAAACCATAGGAAAATATTCAAAGTTCTAAAATGAAAACTTGTTCCGGGTTTTTTGTAAAACAGACAAAAATCGAAAATTCTCATAGATGGCCAAACAGAAAGAACACTTGTAACTATGAAAAAACACAGACACATAACTCACATACATGCCAGGATGTCCTGGCATACGCCAGGATAATGTGCACCAGTGAGAATGTATGATACACAACCACCCTGCTCATGAGTCCAAGTGGCTGTGTAAGTGAGTGTGCTATGTGTGTGTTCGTGTGCAAGTAGTAGTTTGTTGTTGATAAACATTTTACATAAATATTTGTTGCTAATAAATATTATAAATTATTAATAATGACTAAATATGTTTATATGTACATTGCACACACACACTCACACAGCCTCCCTGTTACCATCCATATTTTGATAACAGGCCACACGTTCGTTCAGTGTGGCACATGTGAGAGCGTTGGAGAAGGGTCAGACAGTCTTGGTTGGAGGTCATGCATTATGAATTCTGTCTGCAGGTTAAAAGGGCCAGACAATATGTGGAGGAAATTTTATGAAATTAGTTAAAGATGAACAAGGAGTGGTTGGGAGTGAGTGAGTGAGTGCGAGAGTGAGCAAATGGGGAGGGTTGATAAAACACATGTGATGCGAATTTTAAAAGCATTGTCCCATAAGAAAAACATAAGATGACTTTGGAAAAACTCTAGAGACTGCTAAGGTACATTTGTATTCCATACACGTTTCGGGTAACGAGCAAAGAAGAGCGGAGTAGGAGATTTTAATGGTGTAAACTAAACTAGATGGACGGCAATGACAGTCATTGTTCATTTGTTCATTAAGATCAATTTTTTTTTGCATTAAATATATCCTATCTTCCCAGGGTGCAATTTCGTGTAGGCTAATATTACCCTATAAAACGGCTAACCCTTCAACCTTTCTATCTAAGTATATTATTATTTAAAGGCTTTTGAAGAAAACGAGTTATGTTGATCCAAAATCATACATTTTTCAAGAGGGTATCTTTTTAAATATTTATTAACAATAAACTATATTTGGGATAGCTTCAACAATTTATAATAAAAAAATTGACTAGAAAATATCTCAACATTTATGAGAAACAGTTCGACAAATTCAAAATCTGAAAAAATTAGATATCTTAAAACAAAAAAAAAATAATAATCCATTTATATTGCGCTTCTACGTTGCCAGAGAAATTTGCACACCAAACTTCACGACTATAGCTGCAATACTTAAATGTGTACCTTTTTTATCCCTTTTTGTCCCGCTCAACGCTTAAAAGTACACATTTAGAAAAAATTATCCCTTTTTGTCCCGCTCAACCCTTAAAAGTACACATTTCGAACAAATCATTTATGTTGCGCTTCTACACTGTCAGAGCAATTTACACAGAAAATTCCACGGCTACAGTTGCAGTACTTGAATTGGTACCTTTGTTATCCCTTTTTGTCCCGATCACGACTTAAAATTACAAATTTTGAAAAATTCAACTTTACTGCGCTTCTATGTGGTCAGAGGAATTTATCTACCAAATTTCACGATTGTAGATGCAGTACCTTTTTTATCCCTTTTTGTCCCGATCACCCCACACACACATATATAGAACAAGTAAGGAAAGGCTAAAGTCGGGCGGGGCCGACTATATCTCACTTTCTATCGGAAAACAATTTAATTCAGTATAAAAGTGAAAACGGGAAAAAATTATGTATGTTTCCTAATCACAGGCTAATATTACCTGGTCCAATTTGTCAAATCGAGAATAATATTTGTATCGGGGCTATATCCAAACATGGAATGAAGTGGCTAACTTTCAAAAAAAGTTCGTCCAGTTGAAGTGTTATGCTCAATTTTAAGAAATTCTTTGAAAATATGCGGTTTCTGGGGGAACGAAATTTGTTTGATAGCTATATGTAAATCTGAACCGATGTTGCATATTTTCACCGTGGGTGTTTCTAATTCTAATATAAGATATTTTGCAAGGTTTGAAAAAGATCTGTTAAAATATGTGGTTTTTAGAGCAGAAAAGTCAAATCGGGAGCGAAATTTGAATGGGAACTATATATAAATCTGAACCGATCTAACACATTTTTACCACAGGTGTTTCTAGTTGAACTATACGATGTTTTGCCAATTTTGAAGAAAATCTGTTAAAATATGTGGATTCTAGAGCGAACAAATTCAAATCGGGAATGAAATTCGTATGGGAGCTATATATAAATCTGAACCGATCTAACACATTTTTACCACAGGTGTTTCTAGTTGAAATATAAGATATACTACCAATTTTGAAGAAAATCTGTTGTAACATGTGGTATCTACAGTGAAAAGAGTCAAATCGGGAGTTAAAATCGTATGGGGGCTATATATAAATCTGAACCGATATGACCTATTTTCACCATAGGTGTTCCTAGTTTAAATATAAGATGTTTTTGGCAAATCTGAAGATAATCTAATACAATATGTGGTTTCTAGAGCTGAAAAAGTCAAATCAGAAGCGAAATTTGTATGGGAGCTATATATAAATCTGAACCGATCTAACACATTTTTACCACATTTGCCAATTTTGAAGAAAATCTGTTGAAATACGTGGTATCTAGAGTGAATAGAGATCTAATTCTGAACCGATTTTCTTCAAATTAAATAGCGTTAGTCCTTGTCCCGAAAAACTTCGTTGTGCTTTTTCATTTGGTTCTGGCTACAATTGCCACCTGTATCGTGATTACAACAATAGATGGACAGACGGACAGACGGACAAATGGCAAAAAGGGATAAAATTGATGTCGACCATCAAGGGGATACAAATTGTACCAACAAAATGGACGCAGCTAGAGTCATGATTAGAGTTTAATGTCCAACAATGTAAATTTGGTGCGAAATTTAGTCACAATAGCCCGAATAGCCGTCGATTAAACTGACCATAAAATGGAAGCGCGCGATGAACTTTCTTAACAGAGCACGCATTTTGAAAATAAAATACAATAATTTGCAAGCGTCGTTCGTTTGTAAGACGATTCATGGTTAAATTATATAGCAAACTGAAGATGTTTGAAGAGATGTGAAACAAAACACGAAACGTGTGTCAGCTGTTTAAACCAGTCTTGCCAAAAAGATAATAGCTAAAAAATTACACTTTATAAGCTTTTTGCTTACAATGACATTTCTCATCATTTGAAAGTGGTGATGTAAACAAACATTTGTATACCCTCCACCTCCAGGATGGGGTATACTAACTTTGTCATTCCGTTTGTAACTCCTTGATATATCGAGCGGACCCCCTATATATATATATTCTTGATCGTCATAAAATTCTAAGACGATCTAGCCATGTCCGTCCGTCCGTCTGTTAAAAGCACACTAGCATCTAAACGAAAGGAGTTAGGACGTCCGTATTTTCCATAAATACGTCTTATAGTCGTAGAACTAGGCGAACTAGGCCCAAAGGGAAAATATTTTCCCTCACAACGACTGAAAACTGCGTTTTTCAATGTTTGCTTGTACTTACTTGATATTGGGTATGCGCATCCCCCCTATAACAAAAACGTGCACCATAAAATGATTATTATTCGTAGGGGGTGAAATGGGACAAAAAGGGACAAGTGAAATAGAGAGATTTTTTGAAATTTGTACTTTTAAGGGATACAATTGGTAAAGGGGGATAAAAATAGTACCAACCAAACCGCTGAAGATAAAAATCATGAAATTCGGTGTATGCATTTATCTGACTGTGAGACGTGAAACATAAAGGATTTGTTCGAAAATTGTACTTTTAGGGGGAAAATGGGGCGAAAGGGATAAAAATGGTACCAATTAAACGGTTGCCGTTAGAATAGTGAAATTCGGTGTGTATATTGCTGTGACTGTGTAGACACGAAAAATAAAGATATCTTTCGATATTCGTACCATTAGGATCAAAACGTGAAAAGGTTGGTACCATGCAAGTGGCTGTAGCTACAATCATGAAATTCAGTCTCGTCTGTCTTCGCAGACACGCACAATATGAGTATTTCTCCCAAATCGTACTTTAAGGTCAACATTTAAACTTACTTAACTTCTTTGTAAAGTCGACAGACGGGTATCCACCGGTAATTCTATGGAATGCACTCCGTGGTGGAGGGTATATAAGATTCGGCCCGGCCGAACTTAACGCCTTTTTACTTGTTTTATTTTTTTTTCGTGTCACAAAAAAAAAATATTTTTGAAAAAAAAATATTTTTTTCTTCATTTTTTTTGGAGGCTTCTTAAATTTGGCTTTTGTAACCATCATAATTACCTTTACTAACTGGCACATTTATCCACAGATCTTTTACATATTGGCATTATTTTCTGCGTTGGAATGTTGCGTATTAAAAAATAGAACAAAATATTTTTTTTAGATTTTTTCTTTTTTTTTTTCATGTCACCACTCTCATTTTGATATTTTTGGGTTTGTGTGTGAAAACAATTGAATTACATCGGCAAACAGGCTTGTATTCTTTGAAGGAATCCCAAAACTGTCAACCCATTATCTGTGTAGCCCAAGTCAAATTAAATGCATCAACCACTAATTATAAGCATCCGTTATAGTTTAAACGTTCAACAACAACAACAAAAAAATCGCATGTATGCGAAATTTTATTAAAAAAAAGTTGGAAATTAACGCATCACAATGCCCCAGTCTCAATGCACCACCATTCATGCAGTCACCCACTCAGTCAATTCAATCCAATCCAAAAATGGAACCTTCCATCATTTTATGATGATGTTGTTGTTTTTGCCTTTTTTCTGCCGCCGTCAAAAACACATTGTTTGCAGATGTTTAATTACACCAACAATAACATCATCATCATCATCTGCTGCAACACCAGCACCACAGCAAACATGAAAGGAGAACACCCTCAATTTTTGTGGGTATTACATTAACTCTTCGCTTTTTTCCCACTATAGCATTTCGATTTTTATTTGTAGTTTTTTGTTTTTCAGTTTTTATTATTATTTTTTCCAAGTCGTTCATGACCCCTTTTTTCATGTGGCTGGCTGTTGTTGTTTTTTTTTTTTTTTGTTAAATGCAGTCTTCCGTTTTGTGTGAAGCGTGATGTGGTTGCATGTCTCGCTGACGCTGAATAAATGTCACATAAAAATCAGATGGAAGAACAACACATCAGACACATCACGACCCCCGGTGGCAAAGGGGGAGAGTTCGAGGATAAAGAAATGTCGACTCTGATTCAGGCTCAGTTGCTTGTGTTTAATTTATTTTTTTATTTCTGGTTTAAATGAGTTTAAG
Organism: Polietes domitor; assembly: GCA_947397865.1. Classification (NCBI taxonomy): domain Eukaryota; kingdom Metazoa; phylum Arthropoda; class Insecta; order Diptera; family Muscidae; genus Polietes; species Polietes domitor. The sequence goes on along the minus strand of OX377619.1, from coordinate 33,705,592 downwards.
CGATACTGTGGTCCAAAGGGGCAAAAATATTTGAAGAGCTTGACAATTTGTAAAGCCTACATCATCTGTAAGACCTTAAACATATACGTGGATGTGATCGGAGCTGATTTTGCCAAATAACAGTTCTAACTTCAAAGGTACCTTCGGTGAAAATTGGACTTTTATTAAACATATTTTCTAAAAAAATTATTAATATCGTTTTCGAGTTTGAAAAGCCAAAATACATACGAAAATGTTGTAATTTTTCCAAATATTTTAGATATTTTAGGCATTGGTTTTTTTTTTCAGAAAATCATATACCTCACACCACTGTCCATGTACTTCATGCTTTGCCTTCTTCCAAAAACTCCTTCACTCTCCCTTTTCCATTAGAAATTTCCCAGTTGGGCTATAAAAACCACATAGTTTGTCTTACGCCACTATAATTATGACTAAAAATTTATTATTATATTCGATGTGACCTTTTCGTTTGATTAGTTGGGATTAGATTACCACCAGACAACCAACCGCCCGCCCGCTCTGCTGGCTGGCCGGCTGCTCGGCCGACCACAAACCATCATCAATTATACGCTCTTATTGGACTGAAGCAGCAAAATACGAAAAGGGTCAACCGTCGTACTTAACAATCCGGGGGTTCAGAGGTTTCGATTACATTCCACTTGGTGACAAAAGCCAGCCAAACAAAAGGCCTGAACATAATTATTAGCTCATTAATTCATTATAAGGAATTTAAGAAATTTTTATTCGGTGTGCATGTGTTTTTTGCTTCTGCCCCCACCATCTCTCCTGGTGAGCTGGAAATAAATGTCATTGGTTGGTTGGTGGGTTAGCAAAAGTGCATGAAGATGTTTGAGGCACATGCATGCAGCAAACTGCAGGCGAGACTATGAAACGGCGTCATGAAAAGGGAGAGCTGACAAAACCCACAATTGTCGTCGCACACAATCATATTATAAGGGCCTGATTGATGTCGTAGAAAGAGTCGCACTCATCACGTCACCTTCATTATCGTCGTCATCAGGTTTAAAATTTCGATGGCCTAAAAATGTTGTGAAAGCTGGACTAGAAAAAGATAACTAAAAATTTAAGTAGATCAATAATAAACAATTTTTATACACTCCACGAGAGTATTATGTCTTTGTGCATTTGTTTGTAACACCCAAAAGGAAACGAGTTAGACCCACCGTTTATTATACAGATCGGCTTAGAATCACTTTCTGAGTCGATTTAGCAATGTCCGTCTGTCTGTCCGTCTGTCCATCTATTGTTGTAATCAAATTACAGGTCGCAATTATAGTCCGATCTTAACAAAAATTGGCACAAGTAAGTTTTGTGGATTAAGGACGAACGCTATTTAATTTGAAGCAAATCGGTTCAGATTTAGATATATCCCCCATACAAATATCGCTCCCGATTTGACTTTTTCCTCTCTAGAAACCACATATTAAAATCGATTTGCTTCAAATTTGGCACAGTACCCTATAATTGAAGTTAAAACAGCGACGGTGAAAATCGGTCAGATCGGTTCAGATTTAGATATGGCTCCCATACAAATGTCGCTCCCGAGGTAACTTTTTCCGCTCTAGAAACCACATATTTCACTCGATTTGCTTCAAATTTGGCACAGTACCCTATAACTGAAGTGAAAACAGGTATGATGAAAATCGGTCAGATCGGTTCAGATTTAGATATAGCTCCCATACAAATGTCGCTCCCGAGTTAACTTTTTCCGCTCTAGAAACCACATATTTCACTCGATTTGCTTCAAATTTGGCACAGTACCCTATAACTGAAGTGAAAACAGCGACGGTGAAAATCGGTCAGATCGGTTCAGATTTAGATATAGCTCCCATACAAATGTCGCTCCCGAGTTAACTTTTTCCGCTCTAGAAACCACATATTTCACTCGATTTGCTTCAAATTTGGCACAGTACCCTATAACTGAAGTGAAAACAGCGACGGTGAAAATCGGTCAGATCGGTTCAGATTTAGATATAGCTCCCATACAAATGTCGCTCCCGAGTTAATTTTTTCCGCTCTAGAAACCACATATTTCACTCGATTTGCGTCAAATTTGGCACATTACCCTATAGTTGAACTGGAAACAGCTATGATGAAAATCGGTCAGATCGGTTCAGATTTAGATATAGCTCCCATACAAATGTCGCTCCCGAGCTAACTTTTTCCGCTCTAGAAACCACATATTTCACTCGATTTGTTTCAAATTTGGCACAGTACCCTATAATTGAACTGGAAACAGCTATGATGAAAATCGGTCAGATCGGTTCAGATTTAGATATAGCTCCCATACAAATGTCGCTCCCGAGTTAACTTTTTCCACTCTAGAAACACATATTTCACTCGATTTGCTTCAGATTTGGCACAGACCCTATAATTTAAGTGAAATTAGAGACGGTGAAAATCGGTCAGATCGGTTCAGATTTAGATATAGCTCCCATACAAATGTCGCTCCCGAGCTAACTTTTTCCGCTCTAGAAACCACATATTTCACTCGATTTGCTTCAAATTTGGCACAGTACCCTATAATTGAACTGGAAACAGCTATGATGAAAATCGGTCAGATCGGTTCAGATTTAGATATAGCCCCCATACAAATGTCGCTTGCGATTTGATTTTTTCTGCTTTAGAAACCACATATTGTACCTGATTTGCTTTAAATTTGGCACAACATCTTATAAATCAACTAAGAACACCCATGGCGAACGTGGGTAAGAAAGGTTCAGATTTAGATATATTTTTTATATATATACAAATGTTGCTCCCAAATGTTAAACCGATTTTGACCAAACTTTACATATTATATTTCATCTATAAACATACATAGTGAATGCGGGTCACATCGTTCAATGTTTCAATATACCCCCATGCAGATGTCCTTTCCGATTTAAAATTTATTGTCAAACACATATATTTACAGGATACAAAAATCCTTCCGATTTCACTTTTTTACAGAATTGACTTGTAATAGGATATCAAGTGGAGTGTATCATATAGTCGGCTCCGTCCGACTATAGCCTTTCCTTACTTGTTATATTTATAATTAAACTCTTTCATAGAGCTTAATTATAAAATTAAATTGTTTGAACATCATGATAAAAAATATGACCATAATCATTCTAACATTATACCCATCTAAACAGGCAGACCATTTGGTTTTAACGATAATAATATTATGATGGTTTTATTTTTTGGAGTTTAATTTCATTTTATCTTTAGAGCCTACCATCAAAAAGTTTGAAGCTGGAATAAGTTCAAATCTACATATCGCAAAATTTACAACAACTTTCACCTCAAGTCATCTGATGCATCTTGTGACTGTAGACGCAATGTTTTCCATTACGTCTCTTTTAAATCAATTAAAAATTCCTCAAATCGTATAATTTGATTGTGGAGTATTCAAGCTGGTGGTCAAGGTGATTTTATATTTATTCGATATTTCGATCCTCATCGAGGATCATCTTCAGGAAATCTACAAACATAATTTTGTTATATAAAAATCATACTTAGTATGTTTTGCATATATAACTTACGAACTATAAATAAATAATAAATAACAATTACAATATAAAATCACACTGACCTCGAGCTTGAATGCTCAACAATCAAATTGTATAGTAAAATACTAAAGGTCGAATACAAAAATTTAAAAACAACATAATTCCTCAAATCTTTTCCAAATAGTCTGTACTGTCTGTACAATATAAATATGCTCCAGTTCGAAATACTAATATGTGTCTTATTTCAAATCGCGATCCACCATGGGTATATGTAAAGGGAACAAGTAAGGGCGTTAAGTTCGTCCGGGCCGAACCTTATATACACTCCAGCAAGGATTGCACTCCAGAGAGAGACTGTCGATTTTACAGGAGTGCGGTATCATTACAGGAAAAAGTTAAATTTTTTCAATATAGCCAAACCATAACAAATAAAAATATTGAAAAATATTGAAAAAAAAAAATAATTTTACGAATAAATAAGGCAAGGATACCAATATGTTTATATTATGTATATCGAAACAATACTAATAATTAAGTCAATTCCAAGAGTAAATATAAGACAGTAGTCTTCAAAAAGCTTAAATACCCTAAATATTGGGTGCATTTTCAGCCGTTTGGGTGGTTTAATTCCAAAAGTACAAATTTTGAAAACACATTATCTCTCACGTACCTTGTGCCAGATAACCTAACTTCATGATTCGAGCCCCTTTTAGCGTAAAAGTAAAAAAGTACGAATGCATGCCTACCCCGAATTCTATGAGTCTAGCAGCGGCCATTTGGTCGGTACAATTTGTATCCCCTTTTCCTATTTACCCCCTAAAAATTCGACTTTCGAAAATCTCTCGTAGACACGTAACTACGCAATTAGAAGGATGTACACACCGAATTATTATTATCCCTCTGTACCTATTGTATCCCTTGAAAGTACAATTTCATGACTCTATCTGCGGTCATTTGGTTGGTACTATTTTTATCCCCTTTTTCCATTTGAACCCCACAAAGAACGAATTTCGAAAAATCCTTCTATTTTACGTGTCTACGCAGAATGTATACAGCGAATTTCATTATTCTAGGTGCAGCCGTTTGGTTGGTACCATTTTTTATCCCTCTATTCCCATTTTACCCCTTAAAAGTACGAATTTGGAAAAAATAATTTCATATTATGTATCTACTCAATTAGAGGAATGTACACAGCGAATTTCGTGTTTTTGCTGTAAAAGTACGAATTTGGAAAAATCTTTTTATTTTGCGTGTCTATGCAGTCAGAGGAATGTATAGACCGAAGTCCATGATTCTAGCTGCGGTCGTTTGGTTTGTACCATTTTTATTTTTACCATTTTACTTTGTACAACGAAGTTTTATGGGATAAGGACGAACGCAATTTAATTTGAAGAAAATCGGTTCAGATTTAGATATAGCTCCCATACAACTTTTGCTCCCGTTTTTACTCATGTCGCTCTAGAAACCACATAGTTCAAAAAATGTTCTTTCAATTTGGCACAACACCATAGATTTAAACTAGAAGCAGCTCTGGTAAAAATAAGCCAGATCGGTTCAGATTTATATATAGCTCTCATATAAATGTCTCTTCCGATTTGACTCTTTCCGCTCTAGAAACCACAAATTTTAACAGATTTTCTTCATATTTGGCAAAACAACTTATATTTCAACTAAAAGCAGCTCTGGTGAAAATGGGCCAGATCGGTTCAGATATAAATACATGGCTCCCATACAAATGTGTCCTCCGATTTGAATCTTTCCGCTTTATAAACTACATATTTTAACAGATTTTCTTCAAATGTGGCAAAACAACTTATATTTAAACTAGAAACAACTCTGGTGAAAGTGGGCCAAATCGGTTCAGACATATATGTAGCTCCCATAAATAGCTCTCCCCCGATTTGATTCTTTCCGCTCTAGAAACTACATATTTCAACAGATTTTATTCAAATGTGGCAAAACAACTTATATTTCAACTAAAAGCAGCTCTGGTGAAAATTGGCCAGATCGGTTCAGATATAAATATATGGCTCCCATACAAATGCCTCCTCCCATTTGATTCTTTCCGCTCTAGAAACCACATATTTTAACAGATTTTCTTCAAATGTGGCAAAACAACTTATATTTAAATTAGAAACAACTCTGGTGAAAGTGGGCCAAATCGGTTCAGACATATATGTAGCTCCCATATATAGCTCTCCCCCGATTTGATTCTTTCCGCTCTAGAAACCACATATTTTAACAGATTTTCTTCAAATGTGGCGAAACAACTTATATTTCAACTAGAAACAGCTCTGGTGAAAATGGGCCAGATCGGTTCAGATATATATATATATAGCTCCAATACAAATTTCGCCACCGAATTGATTATTTCCGCTCTAGAAATAGCATATTGGAATATATTTTCTTCTAATTCGGCACATCAGCTAATATTTAAAATAGAAACATCTATGACGAAAGTGGGTAACATCGGTTCAGATTTATATATAGTTCCCATATAAATGACTCCCCCGATTTAATTCTTTCCGCTGTAGAAACCACATATTTAACAGATTTGCATCAAATTTTGGAAAGCGTCTTATATTTCAACTAGAAACCCTATCCTAAAAATGGATGAGATCGGTTCAGATTTGTTCAGATTTGTTGTTTGTGTTCAAATTTTCTTACAAATACAGATTAAATTTGTAGTATATTCTCCTCTTATAGCTGTATCGTACATCACCCGGTGCAAATGTCCTTTTTAGACCCTACACCACAGTGTATATGGGTAAGTGTGGGGTATCATATAGTCGGCCACGCCCGACTTCCTTACTTGTTCAACTACACGTTGTGTGTGTAGTTGAAAAATTCGAGCGAAAAAAGTAATATCAAAAATATTTTTACAATTTAATTCAAAGCTTTTCATGAATATATATAAATAAATGAAATAAAATATAAAAAAAACTACTGAATATTTTCTCAAATTTCTTTTTTTATTTGAAAGTACAATCCTTCCGGTTAATAATGGAAAATAATTCCATTCAAATGGCTGACTCGGGCACCCCACAAATAATAGTCCAACGGTTGAATAGTTGAAAAAAAAACGTTAGATGGCGGACCCTATATAATTTTTTAATCATCGAGTGGACATGAATGGAATAGAAATAATTTCAAGTCCGGCATTTGATTTAAGATGACAGCGGCAAATGCTGTTTGGTTCACTATCACGCGACTTAATTAACGATTCCGTGTTGAATATTTGAATCAAAAAATTTCGCTTAATTTTAGGATTAGGCTCTTTAGGCAATTTTAAGCTAATCACCATCATGAGTCGTCTCAAAGTCATCATGCAGCACATAGTTACATGCGACACAACACAACGTACTCGATATGCGCCGTGAGGCATGCATCGTGTTATGACAACCAAAGCAATTCACATTATACCAACAACCAGCATAATTACAAACCAAAAGACTTCATTAGCAGCGAATGCTAGCTCCTCTGCATGAGGACAAGCGCGATACTGTTCGATATCGATTTCATAATTCCAAATCGAATTTCCATCGCAGACATTTCTCCAATGAAAGGGAGATTGTGATGAGATAACATAACTTAATAATTATTCATCGTTGGGCTTATAACTTTTATTTTCGTTGTCGACAATCTAACCGCGATCTGTGGGTTGCCTGCCATCTGAGAGCTAAATTAAAAGTATCGCCTTTGTTTACGACATTCTCGATGTCGATGTGACGTCGTGGAGTGGAAAGTGTAAATTTACACTTTACGCATTGACTGGCTGATTGATACGGTGACGACTTGGCTTGGCTTGGCTTACAGCTCATAGGAAATGCTATGATGCGATACTACCATTTTTGCTGTTTTCCTTCCTTTCATCTGTTGTTGTGTTTTTATGATCGTTGACTTCAACAACGACGTTGTCGGCGACGTCGTCGTCGGCGGTGGTGGCGTCAATGAAGTGTGACATCTGTTTGCCACTCAATGAATGGTGTCGAATGGTCGAACGATTGGAGGGACGGATAGGCAGGCGTTCAGTCTTTTGTGTTTTGTAAATTGAATTTAACGGTTGTAAATTTTGTGTCTTTTGTGTTTAAAAAAGGAAATTCTGTTTAATGAAGTTTGCCATAGAATTTGTCAACATCTTTATTAGTGTGTTTGCCCACAGACGGGTAACTAAATAATTTATTTGACAAAGCCATTGGCCATCGTTGACATGATGTGTCGATGGAGGTTAATGTCGCGTGGATGATTGAGATGTCGTCAATTGGGGAGGAACATATGTTGTGATCATGCCTCAATTAGTGTTAAACACTAGACACATATCATCATAAAATAATTCCAATTTATGTTAATACCCTCAATCATATGAGCGTGGGGTAACATAACATATTTTTATATCTACACCACAATGCAGTAAAAACAAAGGTGGAAAACCCAAAAATTAAAACAATAAGAAACAAAATTTGTTGTGTTACAAAATTAGAAATATATAATTTTTAGTGCTAATTTTATTTTCATTGGAGGTAGCTTTACTATTTCAATCCACAATGCGCCACATTAAAATTTTCTGTTGTATTTATGATTGTAACGATCGAAAACGATATTAAGTATTTTTTGGCGGATTTTTTTTTGCTGAAAAAATTTACGTGGAAAATTTTCGAGAAGAGATTTCATCTCGGTGGCTATGTCAATAAGCAAAATTGCCGCATATGTTGTTCGGAGAGCCCACACGTGACTATTCAGAAGCCAATGCAGCCACTGTTTGCTGGCGGCAACATTGGGCCATGTCCTGAAAAATTGGGTTAATCGGAGGAGGTACTGACTGCCCAGCCAGTCGTTGTAGTCATATGAATGATATTGTGTTCCATTATTAAACGACAAAGTTCAACCTTTCCAATAAAACCAGGAATTTAAAAAAAATAATCTGTACTTTTTTATAACCGATTCTAATTTAAAGTTTTAAATGATCCATGGCTACAAATGTTGAGAATCATTTGTAGCCATCCTTTGTGCCTTTCATTAAACATATAAGCGGGTGTTATGGGACTTATATTTCCCAAATGAGAGTACAAACGATAAAGGTATCTTCGATTAAAATGGAATTTTAATAAAAAAAAAAACAAGTAAAAAGGCTTTGGGTTCGGTCGAGCCGAATATTCTATACCCTCCACTATGGATTGTATTCCATAGTATTACCGACAGATTAGGGAATGTCGACCTCACTTATAAGTTCAGTAAAATATTAGGGAAATTATGATATTTTTTTTAATAGCAGCTTTTGTTAAATAAATTGTGATGTTTCATATTACAGTGCGTGTCTACAAATATGTTTTTTTTATTGATCGATACTCCTTGACTATATATTTATTAGAGTGGCTTCTTTTGTGAGGAAGAAAAAATGTTGTTGATGTTCCCGACTAAAATGAAAGACTGGTTTGTTTTATGTATTCTCACAAAATATTTCGCTTTTATCATTGTCCGTTCGTGAGCTGGACGCGTTCAAAATAACCTCTATAAATCAAGTTTTTCTTGAATAAAATTCACGATGAGAATGATATAGAAAAAAAGGGGTAGAAATTGAAATCCGACCCGAGCCTTATCAAACTATATTTATTTATATTTATTTAGTGCAATTTTTAATCCATTTTTTAAAAAACCGCAATAACTTCCTCAGTTTTAGATCGATTTGTGTTTTTAGGGGCTCGTTGCATTGGCAACCAATTGCAATTTTTAGAATTTTCTAACCCATTAAGGGCCGCAAATTTGTTTCTTACTGTTAATACTCAGTGGGTTAAATGTGAAGAAAAAACTGAAATATGGGGTTATTTGCATCGTAAATACGTTCTAGTCTTATATAAAGCTAATTTTTGGAAAGAAATTCAACCATTTCAAAATTTCCCTCTTAAATATTAAAACATGAATAATCTACATAAACTTTTTAAAGGGGGAAAATTGAAATGATTGTTAATGTTAAATTAACATAGACAGACGCATGAAATTAAAAGTATATTTATCAGATTTCCTTCTCTTTCGTTTGATACCCATATCGTCATTGTATGAAACGCAGAAGTACGAAACTAAATTATTGAAACACTTACATCCTTTGGAAATTAAAAGTCCTGTAAAAAAGACAAACGACCACGAAATAAAAAACTAAGTATGAGTTCTCCTATTAGTGACCTATAGCTTCGCTTCTATATAATCTCATTCATGGGAGGGAAATCATGTCGCACGGTTTTATAGTAACATCTTATGTGAAGTTTTCTTCCGAATTTATCCATGAAGAAACAAAATTTCAATTTTTTTTTCAAAAATTAGCTTTTTGTAAGACTAGAATGGGTTTACGGTTTTACATCACATTTTTACATCACATTTAACCCACTGAGAACCAAAAGTACTCCCTCTTTCCTCTCTTCTCCTTCCAATACCTGATCTTCCTTCCACCAACGCAATGCACTGCATTTATAGGGGACATCCCCTGAGTGATACAACATTATCCAGTATTCTGAATAACCTTAATTTAACTACAAATGGCGAGAGTTCAAAAAAACGTATTTCCATATGTTTTTCTTCGTTACTTCTTATCCACATTTCCTAGCTTACCTAGTTCAGCGAAAAAAATCTCAGTTCGCCATAATTTATAGTTGCTTCAATAAATTCCCAACAAATTAGCTTTGCTACGGCGAGGTCGATTGTAACAAAAAAAAACACTGAAACCATATTTCATCGTCATAAAAAGATTTGTGTTTCTACATCATTGGTCAGCCTGTAACATCCTTATTTGTTTTTGTGAATCTGCAGCTCCTTCATTGGTGGCTGACGGGCGGCAAAGAGACTGTGGCATGGCATAATTGTGCTGTGGCAAAAACTAAAGTGGCAAAGATAATATTTGTGCTACTGTTGTAGCCATTTGCCGCTTTTTCAACATCCACTCCACTAGCTGTCAATTTGAGAGATAGTTATTAGGAGGGTTTTTTTATAAAAATACACAAATTTGTAGAAGAAGATTAATTCAGAAAAATCAAAGATAGTTTCCAGCCCCCATATAAATTGGAACGCATACTACGTTGTTGGGTTGGAACTTAATTAACATTTCACAAAGAAAATTTAGGATTGAATATCTTCTTAACATACTTAACTTAACACTTAACCTAAATCAGGACATATTTCCAGATCTTTCAAGCTTGAAATAAATAGCGTAACATGGTAATTTATATTAGATTTGATCTGAATATTTCCCCCTCTTCACAGTATTGTTCGAGTTTTTCCGCCAAAATCCATCCACTTTTCCGCATCAGGTCTATCCTTGGTATTTGGCATTTGTTTCAGTTTTAAATTAAAACACTACCATTATTTTAGGTTTTAGTGCTGGTGCTGCTGTTGTTGTGGTTGGTGTTGTTCTTCTTTCTATCTACCGAATGTCTTTATGCTTTATTTGATTTATTCATTTCATGCTATTCCAGTCGATGTGCTTCCTCTCACTTACCCTTCCTCATCTTCGTCCGCCACCACCCTCCAATGCCTTTCATCCATTCTCTACTTAATAACTTAATGACATTTGTAGTTTGTCGATGTTGTTGTTGCTGTGTTTTTTCTGCTTCTATTTGATGTTTCTGTATTCTGTGCCATGGAACAGCAGCTTCTTTGGGGAGCTCAACCAAAAAAAGGGGTAGATATGTTCTGCTCTTGCTTGAGGTTTTGTATTCTTTGTTCTCCTCCACATTCGATTTGGTTTTTGCTCCATATTGCAGTTGACGTCGATGAGTTTTTATTTTTTGCTTCTTCTTCTTCTGTCGAAGTTTAACCGGAAATGAGTTTTTGATTGCTCACTGTTGTCATTTTCATTTATGCGGAGTTATTATAGGCAAATGCTGTTGCAATTGCTTGGAATATGCTAAGTTTTCGAATGCGAGTGTATGGATGTTATCCAAAGCTTAATTCAAAAAGGGCGTAACTGACAATTTTAACCGAAAAAAAAGTTTTTTTCTAAATATTCTTTTGGATCCTTTTCCTAAACCATTCTTTCTATGTGAAAGCGACTGTATATATCAAAGAAATTCTTCAGCAAGGCATAGTACGATTTTCGAAATTCCACCTAATTTTACGATTCCAGTAACAGCCGTTTACTTGGTAGCAGTATTATATCTTTTACCCCATTTTATTCCTAAAATCCCCTTTTGCCCCGATTTCCCTAAATTACAAATTTCCAAAAAATCCTTTATATTGTACAGTGGGGTGGGATAGTACACGACTTTTCGATTTTTACATGCTAGAACACCCAGTCTTGTGAAGTTCGGAAAAAAAGTTCATGAGCCAAAAAATGGGGGTGGTGGGGTGAGAGTAAGAGGGCTCTAATCGGGGTCAAATGTGAGGGAAAAGGGGTAAAAAATTTGTTTCCGCCGCTCTTGCTGGTCCAACGTCCCCAATACTTTCTCAGAACACACCTATCCTCCAACTGCAACCTTTAAGGTGGCTCACATGTCCTCCATCTAGGGGTGACTAGGGCAGTTTTGAGCCTTTCCTTTATTAAAAAACTAGCTTCGCCAGACAAAAAAAGAATGGTAAAATTAAAATCAGGTTTCATATTGATCTTATCATATTGATACTATCGTGGTCAGTAATATATAAAGGGTGATTTTTTAAGAGCTTGATAACTTTTTTTTTAAAAAAACGCATAAAATTTGCAAAATCTCATCGGTTCTTTATTTGAAACGTTAGATTGGTCCATGACATTTACTTTTTGAAGATAATTTCATTTAAATGTTGACCGCGGCTGCGTCTTAGGTGGTCCATCCGCTTAGTCCAATTTTGGCATTTCCACGTTTTTGAGTAACAGAGACCCAATTGGTGCGAACGGCGACGAATCGAAAATTGGTGGTCATCATTAACACTGGCCGATACAACTGCGATATTTTCTTCAGTTCGCACTCTACGTAAGCGTGTTGGTGGTTTAATGTCCAACAATGTAAATTTGGTGCGAAATTTAGTCACAATAGCCCGAATAGCCGCTTCAGTGGGTCGATTAAACTGACCATAAAATGGAAGCGCGCAATGAACTTTCTTAACAGAGCACGCATTTTGATAATAAAATTCAATAATTTGCAAGCGTTGTTCGTTTGTAAGACGATTCATGATGAAATGTCAAAGCATACTGAGCATCTTTCTCTTTGACACCATGTCTGAAATCCCACGTGATCTGTCAAATACTAATGCATGAAAATCCTAACCTCAAAAAAATCACTCTATACATTCCAATTTTCAGCCTTCTAGCTAAAAAACACTTTTGCAACGCCCACTCCGCCCACAAAACGAAAATTCAGAATCCGGCATCATATTTATCTTTCTCGTGGTCAGTAATATATACGTTCCAATTTTCAGTCTTCTAGCTCTCAAAAACGATTTTGCCACGCCCCAACGCCCATGAAACGAAAATCCAAAATTCGGCATCAAATTGATCTTTATAGTGGTCAGTAATATATACATTCCATTTTTCAGTCTTCTAGCTCAAAGAGCACTATTGCCACGCCCACTCCACCCACAAAACGAAAATCCAAATTTCGGCATCATATTTATCATTCTCGTGGTCAGTAATATATACGTTGCAATTTTCAGCCTTCTAGCTCTCAAAAACACTATTGCCACGCCCACTCCGCCCACAAAATGAAAATCCAAATGTCAGCATCATATTTATCATTCTCGTGGTCAGTAATATATATGTACCAATTTTCAGCCTTCTAGCTCTCAATAACACTACTGGCACGCCCCTTCCGCCCACAGAGCAAATTTTTAGAAATTCTATAGCCTGTATGTAGTTCCTTCCAGACCTGCATCTATCTGTACTGAAAATTTCAACAACATCGGTTCAGCCGTTTACACGTGATTGCGGAACAAACAAACAGACTGACTTACACTAAGGTTTTATAATATTAATAGGGATGAAAAAGTGTGTGGGGACCACCTTAAGGATTGAAGATAGAGGGTAGGTACGTTCTGAGAAAATATTTGGGCTGACAAAATATTAAGGGTTGGTCATACATTTGACTCCACTAGGGGCCTCCTTGGACCAGTAAGAGCGGTGGGAGGGAAAATGAATGGGGGTCGGTCTTACATTTAACCCCTCTGGGGACGACTCCGAGGCAGTTTTGGAGCTTTTTGTGTATTTGTACCCCTTTCCCTCATCTTTGACTCGATGATTTTTGGCTCATGTTTTTTTTTCCGAACCTCACAAAACAAGGGATTCTAGCGTTCCTAATCGAACTCCTAAAATTCCCACACAACTCTATCCCACCCCTAATGCACATGCCGATCTTTATGATTATCTATCTGAAGCCTTGTGGTCGGCACCAATTTTATCCCTTTTGGACCTAAAAATATCGAAAGGTCGCATTAACTTTCATTGCTACGCAAACTGAGCGAAATATACACTGATTTCCACTATTCTAGCTGCAGTTGTTTAATCGATACCAATTTTATTTTATCCCTGTTCTCACCGTTTCCCCATAAATGTATTTTGTTGAGAATTTCTTTGATTTTGTATGCCCTATACAGTCATAGGAATGTACATGTCAAATCTCGTTATTCTAGCTACCGTTATTTAGTCGGTACCAATTTTATCCCTTAATGTCGATAGACATTATTGGATATAAGTCCTATATATACAGTTGTTAGGTTGGTACCATTTTATCTCATTTTTATGCCCTACACCACTTCGTGGACTAGGGTATTATAAGTTAGTATTCCGCCAAGTGTTTGTAACACCAAAAAATAATCGAGCTCGACCCACCTTTAAGTATACGGATCGGCTTAGAATCACCAGCTGAATCGATTTACCGATGTCCGTCCGTCTGTCCGTCTGCTGTCCATCTAAGCTTGTTCGCACTCTACAAGTCACGAATGCTGTCCGCTTATCATGAAATTTGGCAGAAGTTACTTTCTTTGGCCAAGGACGATTGGTATTGAATTTGGAGGAAATCGGTTCAGATTTAGATATAGCCCCCATATAAATGTCGCTCCCGATTTGACTTTTTCCGCTCTAGAAACCACATATTGTACCCGATTTACATTAAAATTGGCACAACATTTTATAATCGATGTAGAAACACTTATGCTGAAAGTGGGTAAGATCGGTTCAGATTTAGATATAGTCCACATACAAATGTCGCTCCCGATTTGACTTTTTCCGCTCTACAAACCACATATTGTACCCCATTTTCTTTAAAATTGGCACAACATTTTATAATCGAACTAGAAACACCTACGGTGAAAGTGGGTAAGATCGGCTCAGATTTAGATATAGTCCACATACAAATGTCGCTCCCGATTTGACTTTTTCCGCTCTACAAACCACATATTGTACCCCATTTTCTTTAAAATTGGCACAACATTTTATAATCGAACTAGAAACACCTACGGTGAAAGTGGGTAAGATCGGTTCAGATTTAGATATAGTCCCCATAAAAATGTCGCTCCCGATTTGACTTTTTCCGCTCTACAAACCACATATTGTACCCGATTTACATTAAAATTGGCACAACATTTTATAATCGATGTAGAAACACTTATGCTGAAAGTGGGTAAGATCGGTTCAGATTTAGATATAGTCCACATACAAATGTCGCTCCCGATTTGACTTTTTCCGCTCTACAAACCACATATTGTACCCCATTTTCTTTAAAATTGGCACAACATTTTATAATCGAACTAGAAACACCTACGGTGAAAGTGGGTAAGATCGGTTCAGATTTAGATATAGTCCCCATACAAATGTCGCTCCCGATTTGACTTTTTCCGCTCTACAAACCACATATTGTACCCGATTTACATTAAAATTGGCACAACATTTTATAATCGATGTAGAAACACTTATGCTGAAAGTGGGTAAGATCGGTTCAGATTTAGATATAGTCCCCATACAAATGTCGCTCCCGATTTGACTTTTTCCGCTCTACAAACCACATATTGTACCCCATTTTCTTTAAAATTGGCACAACATTTTATAATCGAACTAGAAACACCTACGGTGAAAGTGGGTAAGATCGGTTCAGATTTAGATATATCCCCCTTACAAATGTCGCTCCCGATTTGACTTTTTCCGCTCTACAAACCACATATTGTACCCGATTTACATTAAAATTGGCACAACATTTTATAATCGATGTAGAAACACTTATGCTGAAAGTGGGTAAGATCGGTTCAGATTTAGATATAGTCCACATACAAATGTCGCTCCCGATTTGACTTTTTCCGCTCTACAAACCACATATTGTACCCGATTTACATTAAAATTGGCACCACATTTTATAATCGATGTAGAAACACTTATGCTGAAAGTGGGTAAGATCGGTTCAGATTTAGATATAGTCCACATACAAATGTCGCTCCCGATTTGACTTTTTCCGCTCTACAAACCACATATTGTACCCGATTTACATTAAAATTGGCACAACATTTTATAATCGATGTAGAAACACTTATGCTGAAAGTGGGTAAGATCGGTTCAGATTTAGATATAGTCCACATACAAATGTCGCTCCCGATTTGACTTTTTCCGCTCTACAAACCACATATTGTACCCGATTTACATTAAAATTGGCACCACATTTTATAATCGATGTAGAAACACTTATGCTGAAAGTGGGTAAGATCGGTTCAGATTTAGATATAGTCCACATACAAATGTCGCTCCCGATTTGACTTTTTCCGCTCTACAAACCACATATTGTACCCCATTTTCTTTAAAATTGGCAAAACATTTTATAATCGAACTAGAAACACTTATGGTGAAAGTGGGTAAGATCGGTTCAGATTCAGATATAGCCCCCATACAAATGTCGCTCCTGATTTGACTTTTTCCTCTCTAAAATCGACATATTGTACCTGATTTTCTTTAAAATTGGCACAACATTTTATTATTGAACTAGAAACAGCTATGCTGAAAGTGGGTAGGATCGGTTCAGATTTAGATATCGCCCCTATACAAATGTCGCTCCCGATTTGACTTTTTCCGCTCTAGAAACCACATATTGTACCCGATTTACATTAAAATGGGCACAACATTTTATAATCGATGTAGAAACACTTATGCTGAAAGTGGGTAAGATCGGTTCAGATTTAAATATAGCCGTCATACAAATATTGCTCCCGAATGTTTAACCGATTTTGGCCAAACTTTACATATTATATTTCACCAATAAACATACATGGTGAAAGCGTTCCGGGTTTCAAAATACCCCCATACAAATGCCCTTTCCGATTTAACATTTTTTGTCAAACACATACATTTACAGGATGCAAATATCCTTCCCGATTTCACTTTTTTACCGAATTGAATTGTAATGAGAATTGTTTGGGTGATGCCCATATGTCCATACTTTGGTATAACACAAATGGGGTCCATTCTGATCTATTACAGTTCTACATTTGATCTTCATCAAATTTTGCAGATATTTTTCAACTAGGAATACCTACAGTGAATGAGAAATATATAGGCCCATGTTTTGGACCAGGCCCAGAATGTTGTTATAGGCCCCCTTCTGAAATGTCGGACCTATTACTACTGTATAATTTGTATTTGTCTGTCGGATAATTGGATCAATTACAATATTATTAACCATATTCGTTAAATATGACTAAAGATGAATTTATAGTATTCTATATAATTTATATGAACTACATAAAACTGCTCCCATGAAATATCTGCGTTTAGTAATCAAAGCGAGGTATATACGTAGGGAGTGGTGTAGGGTATTATATAGTCGGCCCCGCCCGACTTTAGCCTTTCCTTACTTGTTTCACTTTGACCTTTTTAACGAGTTCGGAGTAATTGTTTTGTCGTTTTTTTGGTAACTTTTTTATCGCCTTTGCACAATTTTCAATTTAAATTTTGGAAATATCTTTTCATATTACGTATGGGGTATATAATTCAAATTCTATGTATCTAGCTGTAGTGGTTTGATTCGTATCATTTTTAGCACTTTTTGCACCATTTCATCTATTATTCCAAATTACGAGGGAATGTAAGGCAGGCATTTTGAACAAATGTCCTCGTTGGATACTTTAATTCCTCTGGTCGATTTGGGAATTTGCAATTCCCAACGGAATTGAATGTAAGCAGGCATTTTCAACAAATGTCCTCGTTGGATACTTTAATTCCTCTGGTCGAATTGGGAATTTGCAATTCCCAAAGGAATTGCAAATTAATCAGACGTATAGAATAGCATGATTTCCACTGATAGCCGGTATGGCTTGATCGCCTTAGAATTGTATATATAATTTATGGGAACACCGCTGAATATTTCAAAGACATGACAAATGTAATATACTCTCCTAAGGTGGAGGGTATAAAAATAAAACATCATACTAACGAACTTTTTGTTGTCAGAAGTAAATATGATTAAATAAGAATTGAAATATGGTCTTCATTTAAAGAATACACAAAAATGCAATATTTGACAAAACAAATACATACAGTCAGAGACTAAAGTTTAATTACACCCTTCAAATTTTGATTAGGTTTGCAGCATACTTGTGCACTTTCCAAACATATTGAATGTTTTATGAAATATAATAAAACTGCATACTTGGAAATTTAAAGAAATATTATATTTTCTTTAAACTACAAACTTGAAAAGGGTATTTAAACTTTAGTCTCTAACTGTATATTTGATCAAAATCACTTCAAATATTATAAATTACAGAAATTCTCGAATTCTATTCCAGCATTTGTAAGAAAAAACATTGCCTTGTCTGTCTGTCACGTAGCATTAAAGAGGATGATACTTTTTTCCTGTCTACGATTGTCTGCGAGCGAGCTGTGCAGTGCAGTGCAGAACACTTGTGTTTTAAAGTGAATTATTTATTGCTTCGATATAGTTTTTTTTTCGTCTCGCAAAAACCAATTAAAGAGAGCAGGAGGCAAGAACTGTAAATTCTATTAGATTAAATAAAAACAGTAAAAGAGGACACAAAGTTGTGTCAGGACGAATTTGATTTGAGCTAAAACAGGAATTTTATTTATGATAACCAACGCAATGGTAACGCAATACACACATGAGAATTAATTACAATGCATAACGACAATTGCTATATTTCAATAGTTAAACGCCAGTTTATGGTGGTCATTTCGATTGAAATGTCTTATTTGATTTTATTAGATCTCCCCTCATAAGTATGTTGCCTATGGCATGAGTAACATATACATCCCACCCTCTTGCAGTAGGTATTAAAAGTTAAACATACACCAATTAAAAGTTAGACTACCCTGCTCATCCTTTTGTTTTTTGTTTGCGTTTATGTTGCTGGGAAAAAGGAAGAAAATGTTAGATACACACACACAGACGTGTTTATTTGTTATCTGCGAAGGATGTTGGGAATAGAAAAGAAGAAAAAATAATATATGAAAAGTTTATTGGATATCACATACATATTCTATGTATGTAGGAGTAAAGAACAAACTGTTAGTTGTTTTGTTTGATATTTTAAATTTATTTGAGACTTTGTACTATGACACTCAATGTTTGTATATCTAACATTGTTTTGTTGAAACAAATTTTGTTTATTTAATTTATATTCATTTATATTGTATATAAATAGTGCAAATTCAAATAAACATCAACATCCTGCAAGGAACAAGACTCTACTTCACTCTATCAGAGAGCTGTGATCTATTAATTTTTTGTCTCAACGAAATGGTTATCCGTAATGCTATTATATTTAGGAATGCTTCACAAGGCAAATATCTTACACTATGCATATATAAACTTTAAATAGAAGTAGTTAATTCTTAATTGAACCAACTCTCAGGAAGACCCCTATAAATAATGGACATCTGTTTGGAATCTTTTTAATATCGTTATTGGCGGTAGAGATATTGGGAGAAAAACGTTTTCATTCTTTAATGTGTAGTACAATCAACAAAGTTACTTATTTCCGTCCATAATATCGCGAATTTCCGAAGAACAAAATAGAATAGCGATGCACGACTGTGTGCAATATATACAAATCGCCCTCCCCTAAAGTAGTTACAAAACAAGTAAGGAAAGGCTAAATTCGGGCGGGGTCGACTCTATGATACACTCCACTTTCTATCCGAATACTATTCAAATCGGTGGAAAAGTGAAAACGGGAAGGTCTTTTGTATCCTGTAAATGTATGTGTTTGACAAAAGATGTTAAATCGTAAAGGACATTTGCCTGAGGATATATTGAAACCTGGAACGAAATAGGTGTAATATAAAAATCGGTTAAACTTTTGCGAGCAACATTTGTATTTAGGCTATATTTAAATCTGAACCGATCTTACCCACTTTCAACATAGTTTTGTTCAATTGGACTATAAGATGTTGTGGCAATTTTAAAGAAAATCGGGTACAATATGTGGTTTCTGTAGCGCAAAAGTCAAATGGGGAGCGACATTTATATGAGGGCTATATCTAAATCTGAACCGACCTTACCCACTTTCTGTATACGTGTTTCTAGCTGGATTAAAAGATGTTGTACCAAATTTAAAGAAAATCGAGTACAATATGTGGTTTCTAGAGCGGAAAATGTCAAATCTTGAGCGAAATTTGTATGGGGGCTATATCTAAATCTGAACCGATTTAACCTATTTTCACCATATATGTTCCTAGTTTAAATATAAGATATTCTGCTATATCTGAAGACAATCTGATACAATATGTGGTTTCTAAACGGGAAAAACTCATATGGGAAGCGAAATTTGTATGGGGGCTATATCTAAATCTGAACCGATTTAATCCATTTTCAACACAGATGTTTCTAGTGAAAATATAGAGTGAAAAGAGTCAAATCGGGAGTGAAATTCGTACGGGGGCTGTATCTAAATCTGAACCGATTTTTTTTCAAATTAAATAGCGTTCGTCCTTGTTCCGAAAAACTTCGTTGTGCAAAGTTTCAGTTGGTTCTGTCTACAATTGCGACCTGTATCGTGATTACAAGAATAGATGGAAGGACGGACAGACAGACAGACAGACAGACAGACGGACATTGCTAAGTCGACTCAGAAAGTGATTCTAAGTCGATCGGTATACTTAACAATGGGTCTATCTCCTTTCCATTTGGGTGTTACAAACAAATGCACAAAGACATAATACTCTCGTGGAGTGTATATATATATTGAAGCATCCAACCATATATGGGAGTTGTATTCCATCTTTAGCCTGTATTAGCGGTGTAAGAACCGCTTTATATGTATATCTTCATACCCAGAACATCAGAAGCATCTGACTGTTCAGGAAATTCCTAGAAATTGTCAGTGAATCACTTGTGAGACTACAAGGAGTACTGAGTATAAAAAAATACAAAAGACAGTGAGAAAGAACAGAGCCCGACGAGCTTTCATATGAATGTGACCTTACTGGCACCAAACTGGTGGATGGATCAAATCAATCGTTCTGACAGGAACGCCATCGTTTGCCCCTGTAGATCTAGATCATTAATAAGAACATTGGTCTCTAGATATCTCATCATGATTACTTATCATACTCTCTCAGGAAAACATTAGCCATATCGAATGTTACCTTTCAAGCAATTTAACAGAGTTCGGTTCGTCCGTATATATGCCGGTTCATCTGTGTGTTTGTCCATTCTCTCGTGAGGGGAACCCTCGAGAGATTTGCGAGGCACCAATACATACACACACGGTTTGGTTTGAATTGATTTAAAAAGAAGGAACGAGACTTTTCGAATGATATGTAACAAAAAATTTTCTAAACTCGAAAATGTTTAAAAAATGCATATACACATACTTACATATGCAACTCAATGAGATGCTTGTAAGATGGCATGTGTACTTTATTACTTGGTGCGATTTTTTAAACGCAAATTCGGCAAGTGAGTTGTGATTCTCGTTCGTTTGTGAAAATCATCTCCTTATAGAGGCCGGGTTTGATGTTGAAAAGTCGCTGCGAAGCCACCTGAATGAAACCTTTAGACAGGGTGGAAATCATGATAGTGGTAGTCTGCAGCCAAGTAATAAATGTCACCATGCCATTTGTAAATAAATTTGCATTCTATTAAATATAGATGCAAAATGGTCTTGAGCCAGGACAATATCCCAGTTCAAATCAAAAAACATTTTTATTTTTTTTTACTAAAATTTCAATTTTCGCCGAAAGTACCTTCATTTTGGAAATATAAGACTCATAACATACGCTTATATGTTCAATTAAACCTACTTATGGTGGCTACAAATGCTGAAAATTTCACGTTCACATAGACACAGTAGTTTAGAAACAAAAAATTGATTTTTTCCAAATATTTTTGCTGGCACAAAAATACAAATAGTAAAAATCGGAGAAAATATATTATTTTATTATACCCTACACCACAGGGTATAATGACTTTGTGCATTTGTTTGCAACGTCCAAATGGAAGCAAGATAGACCCAATGTTAAGTATACCGATCGACTTAGAATCACTTTTTGAGTCGATTTAGCAATGTCCGTCTGTCCATCTATTCTTGTAATCAAAGTCAAGGTCGCAATTGTGGTTAGAACTAAATGAAACTTTGCACAACGAATGGGATAAGGTATTTAAAGAAAATCGGTTCAGATTTAGCTCGCTTACAAATTTTACTCCCGATTTTACTCTTTCCGCTCCACATATTTCAACAGATTTTCCTCCAATTTGGCAAAACCTCATATATATTAACTAGAAACAGCTCTGGTAAAAATAGCTATATCGGTTCAGATTTACATATAGCTCCCATACAAATATCTCCTCCAATTGGACTCTTTCCGCTCTGGAACGCAAACATTTCAACAGATTTTCCTTAAATTTGGCAAAACAACTGATATTTCAACTAGAAACAGCTCTGGTAAAAATGGGCCAGATCGGTGCAGATATGTATATATATAGCTCTAATACAAATTTTGCCAACGAATTGATTATTTCCGCTCTAGAAATAGCATATATGAACAGATTTTCTCAAATTTGGCAAACCAGCTCATAATTCAACTAAAAACATCTATGGCGAAAATGGGCCACATCGGTTCAGATTTATATGTAGCTCCCATACAAATGTCTCCTCCGATTTGACTCTTTCCGCTCTAAAAACCACATATTTTAGCAGATTTTCTTCAAATTTGACAAAACAACTTATATTTCAACTAGAAGCAGCTCTGTTAAAAATGGGCCACATCGGTTCAGATTTATATATAGATCCCATACAAATGTCTCCTCCGATCTGACTCTTTCCACTCTAGAAACCACATATTTTGTCTTATATTTAAACTAGGAACACCTATGGTGAAAATAGGTCAGATCGGTTCAGATTTATATATAGCTCCCATTAAAATTTCACTCCCGATTTGACTTTTTCTGCTCTAAAAAACACATATTTTAACAGATTCTCTTCAAATCTTTCAAAATATCTTATATTTCAGCTAGAAACAGCCATGGTGAAAATGGGTCAGATCGGTTCAGATATACAATTAGATCCATTTTTTCGCCCCAGAAACCACTAATTTTCACCGAATTTCTTCAAAGTGAGCATAACACGTTATACTTGAACTGGAAGAACTTATTGTAAAAGTTAGTCAATTTATTCCATGTTTGGATATAGCCCCGACACAAATATTATTTTCAATTTGACAAATTGGACCAGGTCATATTAGCCTATGATTAGGAAACATACAAAAATTCTCCCGGTTTTGACTTTTTTACCGAATTGAATTGTATTCGGATAGAAAGTGGATTGTATTATATAGTCGGGCCCGCCTGACTTTAGCCTTTCCTTACTTGTTTTAAATTATGTTTTTTTATTTTTTATAAAAAAATCCCTTTAGAAATAGATAAAACAATGTTTTATATTATTTGGTATCTCATTGAAGAAAACAATGTCAAGTTGGAGAAACTCTTTTAATGTAGAAGTTATGAACTACATACATTTTTCGATTTTCAATGATTTTATAATTTGTTTTGTCCAAGCAGAAACGACATATTTATATAGTCGGACCCGCCTTTCATTACTTGCTTTTCATTTGGTTATTGTTCCACTATGAAATGATATATAAATGAAATAAATATCGATCAAATTAAATTATCCCCGATTTTTGGGTATTTTGTTCGTTTTCTCAACTTATTTTTTTTGGTGGTTGTTTCTCAGCGCCAAGGATCCTCAAATAAAAATCAAATAACTCCCGAAAAAAATTAAATTATCGCCCATTAACTTTTACCGATTATATGGGGGATTATTTCAGTTTTCAGAATAAATTCAAATGAATTTATCCACAAATTTATTTTATCCCATTTTTTGGGAATTACTTCATTTTCTCGTTAAAAAAAATAAATTATCCCCACTTTATTTTTCCCGTTTATTTGGGGGACTATTTAATTTTCTCCTTTTGTAGCTCCTAGGATACGATGTCAACCATAGGTTTTCAGTAAATCATTTCAAGCCCTTCTCATACCCTCCACTAGGGTATTATGTCTTGTCTCTGCTACATAACTTTATATTTCAAATAGAAACAACTTTGGTGAATGCAGGTCACATCTGTTCAGTTTTAGATATGCTCCCGATTACTGTCGATTTAACAAATTTAGTTCTATAAACTTTATAGATTACACCGTGCGACAATTTTACATTTTTGAACGAGACCAATGGAGCTGAACGAGACCATTTGGTGATATGTTCCCCTTTTTACAAGACCTTTAATTTCAAAAGAATATTGAAGTTTTAATAATTTTTTTTCATACTTTGGCGAGTCAAACAAAGGCGATATGGATATTATATGAAAGACAAGAATGTCAGTTAAAAATACTTTAAATTTCATGCCTCTCTCTATCTGTATTAGATTTGCATTAACCATTTGGACCCTAAAAAGACCTTTAATTTCAAAAGAATATTGAAGTTTTAATAATTTATTTTCATACTTTGACGAGCCATACAAAGGCGATATGGATATTATATGAAAGACAAGAATGTCAGTTAAAAATACTTTAAATTTCATGCCTCTATCTGTATTAGATTTGCATTAACCATTTGGACCTTAAAAGACCTTTAATTTCAAAAGAATATTAAAGTTTTAATAATTTATTTTCATACTTTGGCAGGTCAAACAAAGGCGATATGGATATTATATGAAAGACAAGAATGTCAGATAAAAATACTTTAAATTTCATGCCTCTATCTGTATTAGATTTGCATTAATCATTTGGACCTTACAAGACCTTTAATTTCAAAAGAATATTGAAGTTTTAATAATTTATTTTCATACTTTGTCGAGTCATAGAAAGGCGATATGGATAATATATGAAAGACACGAATGCCAGTAGAAAATACTTTAAATTTCATGCCTCTATCTGTATTAGATTTGCATTAACCATTTGGTGATATGTTCCGCTTTTTTGCAATACCTTTAATTTCAAAAGAATATTGAAGTTTTAATAATTTATTTTCATACTTTGACGAGCCATACAAAGGCGATATGGATATTATATGAAAGACAAGAATGTCAGTTACAAATACTTTAAATTTCATGCCTCTATCTGTATTAGATTTGCATTAACCATTTGGACCCTAAAAAGACCTTTAATTTCAAAAGAATATTAAAGTTTTAATAATTTATTTTCATACGTTGGCAGGTCAAACAAAGGCGATATGGATATTATATGAAAGACAAGAATGTCAGATAAAAATACTTTAAATTTCATGCCTCTATCTGTATTAGATTTGCATTAATCATTTGGACCTTACAAGACCTTTAATTTCAAAAGAATATTGAAGTTTTAATAATTTATTTTCATACTTTGTCGAGTCATAGAAAGGCGATATGGATATTATATGAAAGACAAGAATGTCAGATAAAAATACTTTAAATTTCATGCCTCTATCTGTATTAGATTTGCATTAATCATTTGGACCTTACAAGACCTTTAATTTCAAAAGAATATTGAAGTTTTAATAATTTATTTTCATACTTTGTCGAGTCATAGAAAGGCGATATGGATAATATATGAAAGACACGAATGCCAGTAGAAAATACTTTAAATTTCATGCCTCTATCTGTATTAGATTTGCATTAACCATTTGGTGATATGTTCCGCTTTTTTGCAATACCTTTAATTTCAAAAGAATATTGAAGTTTTAATAATTTATTTTCATACTTTGTCGAGTCATAGAAAGGCGATATGGATAATATATGAAAGACAAGAATGTCAGATAAAAATACTTTAAAGTTAATGCCTCTATCTGTATTAGATTTGCATTAACCATTTGGACCTTACAAGACCTTTAATTTCAAAAGAATATTGAAGTTTTAATAATTTATTTTCATACTTTGGCAAGTCAAACAAAGACGATATGAATATTATATGAAAGACAAGAATGCCAGATAAAAATACTTTAAAGTTCATGCCTCTATCTGTATTAGATTTGCATTAACCATTTGGTGATATGTTCCCCTTTTTACAAGACCTTTAATTTCAAAAGATTATTGAAGTTTTAATCAATTTTTTTCATACTTTGGCGAGTCATACAAAGACGATATGGATATCATATGAAAGACAAGAATGTCAGTTAAAAACACTTTAATTTTCATGCCTCTTTCTGTATTAACATTTAATTAAAAATTCCCCTATTAAAAAGTTAAATTTTAATTTTTTTATTTTTAAGGGGAAGATTTGAAATGGTTGTTAATGCTGAAGTTATTCTGATTTTAGAATGATGTGTGAAATCACATCATCTCATACGATTACTTTGACCTTGAAAGACAGAATAAAATTAATTTTTAAATTTTTTCATGTTTATGTTTGACATTTGCAAAATGGGACGCTATACGCTCGAACAAAATTGGGAAATATTAAAAACTTACTTCCAAAGTAGTGAGCCTTTAACGCAAACTATAAGAAATTTATGTGGAAAATTTTCGTGCTTTCAGATGAAGCTCACTTCAACCTTTCCAATAATTACATGGGCCATCCTATATATAAATTTAAGAAGGATTGTTACATCCCCAAAATTTAAATTGTCTAACAGAACTGTCATGTCAATAGTTTTTATTAGTGCTTGGGAATTAGGTGACAATTCTTCTTTACTTTGCAAACAACTTACAACACTTTTAAGCGGATTATATTCATCAAATATAAAATCTAACATCTCGATACGAACACACAGAGAGTGCGAGAGAGTGTCATTGTCAAAACTTCTTAACGAATTCATTTAAACCTTCAAATTCAATTAATTTCTAAACACAACAAATGAAGTTCATTTCGTCTTTCAGTTCCTGGCAAATACTTTGGCAAAACTGTTTGTTGCTGGTGGCAGTGGCGGTGTTCCACTTCAGCCAACAAACTATGAAAGACAACGACTTGAGAGTACGCCAAACCACGCCACAACAAAAGCGGCAGCACAAACAGCAACAACAACTACAACGACAGCATCATCTACAAAAGAGTTTAAGTTTATTAGAGAGAGAACAAAAGTTTATTTGACACTAAATAAGCAGCAGCAGCTAAAAGAAGCTTCATCATTGTCATAATCATCAGGACATGGCAGGCGGCAAAGCAACATCATCCGCGTCAGCTACAGCTACAGCCGCAGAATCAGCATCTTCATCGTCTTCGTCATTATGAGACTCATGAGTGTTGTTGTTGTGGTGGTTCTCCTTCTCGTGGCTGTTGTTGTAGTCGTCGTCATCTTCTTAAACTTTTGTTAATTTATTTTGCTTTTTAGTTTGTTTTAATAATAATACATAATAACAAGAACAAGAACAGCAACAACAACATTATCATCATCAGCAATACAAGGCAACAACAAATACCAGATGGTGTTTTCGTCAAAAATGTTCGCTAAACGGAAAAATAATTTAAAAGAATTTTATTTTTGAAAACCTTGTGCGTTGTGGGTGTTTTTTGCTATGGAAAATGGAAAAATATCACAGCAACAACGCTACGCCTCACTGAGACCCATTCATTGCCAGCACATCCATCCATCCATCCATCGCATTCATATAAACCAACACTACTACAGCACTATTGGTGTATTAGGGTGGATAGACAAATTCGTTATATCGCGGGCCAAACATAATACTTGGGATAGATAATAGGCATCGAATAATCTTAGCAACGGGAACAGACATGAAGATTAAAACTATATATAATATATATAGGGTGGACCATATAAATTTTTTAATTTGAACTACCGATTACTTTGACTTTGAAAGGTCGAATAACATTCATTTTTATTATCAGGTTTATGTTTGACATTTGCGAAATGTGCAAAAGGGTAAAAAGCACCCCTAAAAGAGCGGTTTAACGGCTCAAAATGATCTAGAAAAATATTTATAATATCCTCTGAAGACACCAAACTCAACTTAACTCAACTTAAATGCCAGAAATAAGTCAAAACTTAAAATTAATTTTAGGGTTAATTTTGTAATTTTTACGAATTGGTGCTAAACTGTACCACAAAACTAAATTTTAGGGGGGGGGTCGTTGATGTGAACGGAAAAAATATTCTACAGCAAATTTCACTATAAGTCATCGAACAGTAGAAAGCTATAGATATAGTAAATATAAACAAAATATCTGTAACAATTCTGGTTTTTAAACAAGGAATAATATATTAAATTTTTCATTTAGTTCTTGGTGATTCTATATTATTTTGAAGCAAGGTCCAACCCAAACTTTCAAAATGCCGATAAACGTATATTCTTTTTTACTCCCTCTATCAGAATCCGTGGTCAGGACCTTGTTATTTTTTTCTTGTTACTCAAAATGAACGAAGTTCGCCTATCAAACTCCATTACAAAATGGATGTATATGCGAACGCAGATTTGAAGAATTATGGAAATTTCATAATTTTCATCGAGTTTTCTTCTTGTGGCAGTTAATTGAGCATTTCACGGGGATGGACGTTAAGGAAGGGTATCAGTAGGTATGTGGTAATTAGATATAATTTGATTTCTGGCTTGCAATGGAAATGGTTGTTTGGGGGCCTTTATTCCTCAAATTTCCAGGGTTTCTGCCAAGTCCCATCAATTGCCCGCGAAATTGCATGGCCTCCCATATTTCGCACCAAAGATTCTAGTAAATTTAATTAATTTGTTTCGCTTTCTTTAAGTATTCACCACTCTAATACATATGCATACAACTTTTGGCAAACCGTCTAACTCCATCATAAACAAGTAAGGAAAGGCTAAAGCCGGGCGGGGCCGACTATGTGATACACAGGCCCGTGCGCAGGATTTTCCCCTGGGGGGGTTTTCATCTACACTCATAAAAAAGTTAGTTAAAATTAACTAAAATTTAGGAAACCAAGTACATTTTTACTAAATATAAGTAGAATTTTGCTGAAATTTTCCTAAATCTAAGTAAATTTCTCCTAAAACCAAGTAATTTTTTACTAAATTTAAGCAAAATTTTCCTAAAACTAAGTAAATTTTTACTAAATCTTAGTAAAATTTTGCTGAAAATTTCCTAAAACTAAGTAAATGACTCAAATCAAGTAAATATTTTCTCAAACTGAGGACAATTTTGCTGATTTTTTTCCTCAAAACGAGTAAATTTTGACTTAAACTGAGGAAAATTTTATTTTATACAAGGAAAAAGGGTGAAATTAAAATAAGTTTAATTTAACTTAAAAAATCAAACAAATAGTTTTGCGTCAGAGTATGCAAAACTGATACAGCATGAAATATTTCTCAAAAGTTTCATGATACCTCTGCCACAAGGAGTTGAGTTATTACTCCATGACTATTGCGAAGGCAAGATAGATGCCTTCGCAGTGGTTGTTTAGAATAATTCATAAAGTATTTAAGAAATAAGTCACTGTAAACGAACGATTAATATTCAAGAATTTTTTTAACAATTTCAAATGTTTTTTATAAGTTCATTAATACTTAAATGTGCGAAGAACTCGGCATAAATTTTAGTAAACATTTTAACTTAATTTTGAGAAAAGCACATTTTTAAGTAAAAAATTTCCTAAATAGAATTTTTTCCATACAAAAAAAAAATTGGTGTCCATTAGCGAAATTAGCACTACACAATCTTGAAATTGGCACAATTCGTTTAGTTTGTTTGTATTTTTCATAACCTTTGTCCGAAATTCAAGAAAGTATCCACGCTTTTTTATGTAATTTTCGTGTTTTCATGATTTTACTGGAAAATTACCATTTCAGACGAGTTATTTTAAAAAGACCTTAAAAGTACTATATTTTATTGCTTCAGAAAGTCTAGAAGGTTTTAAGAAGTATATGTTCGAAACCTCTCTGGGGGGGGGGTTTGAACCCCCAAACCCCCCCCCCCCCCTGCGCACGGCCCTGGTGATACACTCCACTTTCTCTCCGAATACAATTCAATTCGTTACACCACTTCGCGGTCTAGGGTATTATAGTTAGTTTCGCGCCAAATGTTTGTAACACCAAGAAATAATCGAGCTAGACCCACAATTAAGTATACCGATCGGCTTACAATCGCCAGCTGAGTCGATTTAACGATGTCTGTCTGTCTGTCCGTCCGTCTGCTGTCCATCTAAGCTTGTTCGCACTCTACAGGTCGCAATTAATGTCCGATTGTCATGAAACTTGGCAGAAGTCATTTTTTCTGGCCAAGGACCATCGGTCTTGAATTTGGAGGAAATCGGTTCAGATTTAGATATAGCCCCCATACAAATGTCGCTCCCGATTTGACATTTTCCACTTTGGAAACCACATATTGTACCCGATTTTCTTTACATTTGGTACAACATCTTATAATCCAACTAAAAACACCTATGCAAAAATTGGGTAAGATCGGTTCGGATTTAGATATAGCCCCCATACAAATGTCGCTCCCGATTTGACATTTTCCGCTCTAGAAACGTCATATTGTACCCGACTTTCTTTAAATTTTGCAGAACATCTTATAATTCAAGTAGAAACAAATATGCAAAAATTGGGTTAGATCGGTTCAGATTTAGATATAGCCCCCATACAAATGTCGCTCCCGATTTGACATTTTCCGCTCTAGAAACGTCATATTGTACCCGACTTTCTTTAAATCTTGCAGAGCATCTTATAATCGAACTAGAAACACGTATGCAAAAATTGGGTAAGATCGGTTCAGATTTAGATATAGCCCCCATACAAATGTCGCTCCCGATTTCACTTTTTCCGCTTTAGAAACCACATATTGTACCCGATTTTCTTTAAAATTGGCACAACATCTAAAAATCCAACTTAAAAAAACTATGGATCTTGATCAATTTTTCCATATCATGTTATATTTACTTTACTCGGAATATCTGCTGGAAAATTGGATCAATTACTTTATTATTTACCATATTCATTAAATTTGACTAAAGGTGAATTGATAGTATCTGTTTAATTTATATGAACTACATAAAATTGCTCCCATGTAATACCTGGGTTTAGTAATCAAAGCGAGGTACATACACAGGGAGTGGTGTAGGGTATTATATAGTCGGCCCCGTCCGCCTTTAGCCTTTCCTTACACTCAGAAAAAAGTATGCCACGGATTAAGTAAATATGTACTAAATCTGAGGAAAATTGAAACTTCGTATAGCGCTAAGGCAAAAATTTCTCACATCAAGTACAAACTTTTCCTTGAAAATAAGAAGTGCTTTGAACTTGATTCCAGTTCAACGTTTCCTCAAAGCAAGTATAATTTACTCAAACTGACGAAAATTTTTCTTCAAATGAAGTAAATCTTTACTTAATCTGAGGAAAATTTTTAAGAAATTTTACTCAAATCAAGTAAATTTATACTCAAACTGAGGAAAATATTCCGATTTTTCCCTCAATCCAAGTAAATTGTTACTCAAACTAAGCAAATTTGTAGTCATGCCAAGTAAATTTATACTCAATCTGAGGAAAATTTTCGGAATTTTTTTCCTTAATTCAAGTAAATTTGTACTCAGCCTGACTAAGATTTTCCTTAAACCAAGTAAATTTGTATTCAGCTTGACTACGACTATACTTGATAACTGAAATAAATTTTTTCGCTTCAGAGTATGCAACACTTATATGACAAATGACAACATGGTACAGTTCTCAAACGTTTCATCTTACTTATACCATAAAGAGTTGAGATATGTCACCATGACTGCTGCGGAGGCTAGGTAGGCGCGTTCGCAGTGATTGTTTAGAGTAATATTTGAAGTACTTATGAAGAAAGTCTCGGCTAACGAACGAGAATTGCTTCTTATACTACTATTCATGTATTTTTCTAAACACTCTGAAGTATTTTTTATGAGTTCATTTATACTTGAGTGTATGAGGAACATGGTATAAATTTAATTACATTTATTTACTTTATTTGAAGTAATAAACTCATTTTTAAGTAAAAACATCCTAAATGGAATTTTTCCATACAAAAAAATTCTGCATTATTTTCTTTCTTAAAAGCTAGTAAATTTTCTTCCGCTTGTGAATATATTCTTCATACTTGTGAATATACTTATTTGTAAGAAGTTTTTACTAGATCCAAAAAAATGTGTTTAAGTAAATTTACTACACTATTTTGAGTATATGTACTATTTTTCCTGGCTTTGAAATAAGGAAAGTGTACTCATATCTATTTAATTTTCCTTCTATTTTTCTGAGTGTACTTGTTTTTTTAATATAACTAAAGCAAATCAAATGAAATTATTGTAAACATAATTTTATAAATACATATGGACATTTCCATGATGTCGAACGTGACCGTCGTACACATTGAAAGTGACAAAAAAGTCAAAATAAAACGGTTTTTTATTTTGACCATATGCTTAACTTATAGCTCTTAATTAACTGTATAATTGGTGCTAATGTCGATTATGGGAAATTTTTCGTTTTCTAGATAATTTAAAAAAAACCAACGCATTCGCACATGACCAAAACAGAAGTCGTTTTCGCGGCCAACAATTCGCGGCCAATTTCAGCGAAACCTGTGCCAACATTTCAATGTGACCAATTTTAGAACGTTGTATACTGATGTCTCTTAAAAATGGCTTTGATTTTATCCAAAAATTATTAATACTTTTTTTGTAATTAAACTTTTGGCACTGTCGAACGTGACATTTTCTTCTATCATGGTATTTATATTGTTTCTGTTGTTGTATTACTGTTGTATATTACATAGAATTTGGGACACTTGCGTGGTATGTACCAGTATGTGTCGGTTTCGCCCATTTCTGAACTTTCCTCATTGTAATACTGGGCAGATTTGGACTTAGTCCTTTTGCCAAAGGAGCTGCATTCATTTGAGCGAATACATTGTGACACACAATCACACTTCTGTTTAGATGTCATTGTATTGGTGCGACGTACAACGACGCGTCGTTTATTTATGATGTGTTTGCATTGCACTCCTCAGCTAGCTAGCTAACAATACAATGAGTTTAGTAGCTTGCCAGTCAGTACTCATCCGTGTGAGTGTTTGATGGCTGAGTGTGTGTGTGTGTGCCTAAGTTACTGTGTGGTGAAACTCATACACACACACATACACTAAGTAAGTGCGACTGAGTGCGAAAAACTTTTTAATAGATTTTGTCTCTTAAATTTCTAAAATACGAACATATTCGTACGTACATTCGTATGTATGTATGTACGTTCAAAACAGCTTTTGTCTCAAAGTTTATATGTATGTGTGTGTAGAAGTAAATGGACGGACCTTGTTTGGAGGTGTGAGTGTTTGGGTGTGTTTTTGGGCTACATTTGTTTGTGTGGATAAGTGTTTGTCGAAGCCTTTGTTTGCATCTGTGTGTGTGTGTGTGTGGGCCACACGCCCGTGGCACACCAACATTTTTCTGAAGATTAAATTGATTTTCTTCATGTTGTTGCTGTTGCTGCTGCTTTTCTTGGCTGTCACTTATTATTGTTGTTGCTGTTGTTTAGTTGGCGGTAAATAAAATATGTTTTTTTTTCTGTTAAGTTTCTTCATCTTCTTGTGGATTTTCTTTTACGCGTTTTTGTTGTTGTTGTTCTTGCCGTTGACGTTCCATCATTCGCGGGCTGAGCTAGCTTCCTTGGCCACGAGGAAGAGGTAACATCAAAATGAAAAGTACTTTTGCTAAATGCATGAAATCACATAACAATGCTTCTTCGATCGTAAATGAAATGTCTTTTTTCCTTGCAACGATTTAATTACTTTGATAATGGGAATTTTAACTTCATACAAATGGTTTTTTTCAGTAGCCACAAGATTTTAGAGCATGAATTTGGAGAAGCGATTCATAATGCAGTGTTTACCCAAAATAAGAGGACAGGAATTTGTTTAAATTAAGCTCTTAGAATTACGGTTGTTGATAAAAGAAATAAATGTATGGAGAAGAATGTAATCGCCAGGAAATAAGTTGTAATTCTGGGCACTACTATTTGCATTCAGTTCCATAAAATCAACATCAAACAATTTTTATGGATAACAGTATGCGACAAAAAAGTTGCAGAAGGACTTTGTGTAACATTTTCTTATGATAACATAAAAATTAGTCAAATCAATTAAAAAACAAATAAAATAAACAAATAAAAATATTGAAAAAAATATTCTATAACTACACTCAGAAAAAAGTGAGTTAAAATGAACTAAAATTTAGGAAAACTGAATCTCGTATAGCGCTAAAGAAATATTTCGTCATATCAAGTTCAACCCTTTTCTTGAAAGTAGTACTTGCTTTGAACTTGATTCTAGTTAAATTTTCCTCAAACCAAGTAAATATTTATTTAAACTGAGGAAAATTGAAGTAAGTTTTTCCTCAAAGCAAGTACATTTTTACTAAATATAAGTAAAATTTTGCAGAAATTTTCCTAAATCTAAGTAATTTTTTCCTAAAACCAAGTAAATTTTTACTAAACTTAAGTAAAATTGTCCTGAAACAAAGTAAATTTTTACTCAAACCAAGTAAATTTTTACTAAATCTAAGTAAAATTTTGCTGAAATTACCCTAAAACTAAGTAAATTTGTACTCAAATCAAGTAAATATTTACTTAAACTGAGTACAATTTAGTTAATTTTTCCCTAAAACAAGTAAATTTTTACTTAAACTGAGGAAAATTTTACTCTATACAAGGAAAAAAGTAAACTTAAAATAAGTTCAATTTAACTAAAAAATTCAAACAAATCATTTTGCTTCGACGTATGCAATACTAGCACAAAAAACGGCCACATGTTCCATGACACCTCTGCCATAAAGAGTTAAGGTATTACACCATATTTGCTGTGAAGGCAAGATAAGTGGCATCGCAGTGATTGTTTAGAATAATATTTGAAGTATTTAAGAAATAAGAGTCTGTAAACGAACGAGAATTGCTTCTTAAAGAATGCTTCAAGAATTGTCTAAACAATTTCAAGTTATTTTTTATAAGATCAATAATACTTAAATGTATGAAGAACTCGACATAAATTTCAGTATATACACTTAATTTTAGAAAAAAGCACATTTTTAGTTAAAATTTCCTAAATGTAATTTTTTCAATACAAAAAATTTCTGATTTTTTTTACTTAAAACTTTGTAAGTATGAATTTACTCAATTGTAAGATTTGTTTATCAGATTCAAAGAAATGTTTTTAAGTAAATTTACTAACCTATTTCTAGTAATTGAACTATTTACTGTGGCTTTAAAAGAAATTTAGATAATTTTACTACTTTTAAGGAAATTTTAACTGAACTGGAGAGGAATTGTTGAACTAAACTGTAGTACGGATTTTACTCAGATTTAGGAATGCTATTTTTCTGAGTGTAAATATAAGATTTTAATTATTTTAAACCATGTTTATAAGGCAAGGATACCAATATGTTTATATTATATATATCGAAACAATACTTTAAGTCAATTCCAAGAGTAAATATAAGACAGCAATCTTCAAAAACCTTAAATACCCTAAACATTGGGAGCTATTGGGTGCATTTCAGCAGTTTGGTTGGTTGTATTTCCACCCTATTTTAATTTCAAAAGTACCATTTTGAAATTGCATTATGTCTAACGTACACAGTGAAAGATAAAAATCGAGCCTACGCACTCAGAGCAATTTATACGCCGAATTCCATGATTCTAGCTGCGACCATTAGGTTGGTACAATTTGTATCCCTTTTCCCCATTTACCCCCTTAAAAGTACGCCTTTCAAAAATCTCTTTATTATACACTCCACGAGAGTATTATGTCTTTGTGCATTTGTTTGTAACACCCAAAAGGAAGAGAGATTGTTAATTATACCGATCGACTTAGAATCACTTTTTGAATCGATTTAGCAATGCCCGCCTGTCCATCCGTCCATCTATTCTTCTAATCACGATACAGGTCGCAATTGTATACAGAACCAAATGAAAGTTTGCACAACGAAGTTTTTCGGGATAAGAACGAACGCTATCTAATTTGAAGAAAATCGGTTCAGATTTAGATATAGCCCCCATACGAATTTCACTCCCGATTTGACACTTTTCACTCTAAACACCACATATTACAACAGATTTTCTTCAAAATTGGCAAAACATGTTATATTCCAACTAGAAACACCTGTGGTAAAATTGGGTCAGATCGGTTCAGATTTATATATAGCTCCCATACAAATTTCGCTCCCGATTTGACTTTTTCCGCTCTAGAAACCACATATTGTATCAGATTGTCTTCAGATTTGGCAAAACATCTTATATTTCAACTAGAAACACCTGTGGTAAAAATGGGTCAGATCCCCATTATCCCATTTTTGTCCCCTTATCCCATTTTGCCCCCTTAAAAGTAAGACTTTCGAAAATCTCTCTATTTTACGTGTCTACGCGATTAGAGGGATGTTCACACCGAATTTCATCATTCTAGCTGTAGCAGTTGGTTTGGTACCATTTTTATACCTCTGTTCCCATTGTATCCCCCTAAAAGTACGACTTTCGAAAAATCTCTCTATTTGACGTGTCTACGCCATCAGATAAATGTATGCAGCGATTTTCATTATGTTAGGTGCATTTTACCCCTTAAGAGTACGACTTTCTAAAAATCTCTTTATTTTACGTGTATACGCAATTCTATCTATACAATGAATTTCATCATTCTAGCTGTATGCGTTTAGCTGGTACCATTTGTATCCCTCTGTTCCCATTGTTTCCCTTGAAAGTACGAATTTGGAAAAACAATTTATATTTCGTGTCTACGGAGTCAAAGGAATGTATACACCGAATTTTATTATTCTAGGTGCAGCCGTTTGGTTGGTACCATTTTTATCCCTCTCTTCCCATTTTATCCCTTAAAAGTACGTATTTGGTAAAAAAAGACTTTTCTATTATGTATCTACTCAAGTAGAGGAATGTACACACCGAATTGTGTATTTCTAAATGTTTTCGTTTGATATATACCCTTTTTATCCCCATTATAAGTCCTTGTGAGGGGAAAAATTTGTCCCTCTGCACCGATTTCGCCCAATTACAATCCCAACCGATCTACGACCATAAGACGCATTTATGGAAAATTTTGACTCCTTTCGTTTAGATGCTAGTGTGCTTTGAACAGACGGACGGACAGAAGGACATGGCTAGAACGTCTTAGAAGTTTATGACGTTCATGAATATATATACTTTATAGTGCCTCAGGTCGTTATTTCAAGGTGTTACAAACGGAAACTAAGTATACCCCCATTCTGGAAGTGGAGGGTATACTTAAATGATGTAAAAACGAGTAATTAATATACGAATTACTTAAATTGATATTTTAACCCATCAATTTAATCCCCATAATTGAAAGTGAGTTCTAATTGTAAAATAAATTTCATTCTCACTTACCTCTTCCATTGAAGTTGTTGTTCGT
Organism: Polietes domitor; assembly: GCA_947397865.1. Lineage (NCBI taxonomy): Eukaryota > Metazoa > Arthropoda > Insecta > Diptera > Muscidae > Polietes > Polietes domitor. The sequence goes on along the minus strand of OX377619.1, from coordinate 33,668,346 downwards.
TACTCCAGTAGTATCTGAAACGAAAGAATTTCCCAGGTATGCATTTAATTAAATCCAAATAAAAATTGCAATTCAACTCATGATGAAGTATATTAACAAAACGTAGTCAAACAAATCCGAATTTAATTCGTTCATTACACACGAACCTCTGGCAGAATCAAATATATCAAATATTTAATTTGAGCCAACAGAACAGAACACACACACTCACAATCGTATCGTATATCCATTCGTACGACCGCCCTCGCCACACTCTACCAGACGGCAGACATTCGATGGGCGGAAGATGTGAATGGGATGAAGAAAAATATTAACCGAAAAACGAATTTATGTACTTTGAAGTGATTTTGATGTTTCTGGAAGCTTTTGTTTACTGTCGGCGTAATGAATACGAGCGGCAATATAACGTTGGGTAAAATGCAAAGGGACTTAACTGACATATTCTTATATTGGCATTTATTTGTGGAAAAACTAATTGACCAATTGTGTTTTGAAAAGTCTATTAATTAAATTGCAAATGTTTACCCCAGAAGTCTAAAAGAAAATCATTGGTCTCATCTAGCATATCTGTACAGGCTTGCCAGATGTGGGAATTTGTTCCCATCCATGTTGATTTAATGATGGTCAAAAGGACAACAAATATGAAATGGGACAGGGAATTTTTGTAGGGATTTCTTAATATATTTCGGGAATTTTGTGGGGATATTCAAAGTACTTTGAAAAATATCTTGCATTTAATTTGAACTGGGAAATTGTCTGACTCGTGGCCATATCATATTTTATAGAATGCAAATTTTTTACAAATTTAATCATGATTTTTGGTCGACCATCTACAGAAACCTTTGCTGGCGTTATGTCAGTAAAGATAGAAGAATGAAAATGGCATCGACAAAAAGGATAAAGGGGGGCATGAAAACAAATTAAAAAAAAATATATTTTTTTTTAGCCTGGATAAATATAGAGTGTAAGTAAAATTTATGGTTATCAAAAGAGTCAACATAAAATATTTCCATTGTAGATGGCGACAATGTGAAAAAAAAATATTTTTTTCTGCATACGTGTTTCTAGTTATATTAAAAGATGTTGTGCCAATTTTAAAGAAAATCGGGTACAATATGTGGTTGCTAAAGCGGAAAAAAGTGAAATAGGGAGCAACATTTGTATTTGGGCTACATCTAAATCTGAACCGATTTCCTCCAATTTCCAATTTCCTTCAATACCGATGGTCCATGGCCAGAAAAAATAACTTCTGCCAAGTTTCGTGACAATCGGACAACAATTGCGACCTGTAGAGTGCACGAAGTGGTGTAGGGTATAAAAATTGATTTTGTACTTAAATCCATTTGCTTTTCATCACGAATGATGGTACATGTGTGGCAAAACGAGTGGAGCAAAATAGCAATAACACCCAGCAACCAAACAAAATATGGCAAAATAAAGGCGATAGATGGAAAAACATACATATACAGTACGTTATTGTTAAATCCGATATGAAAAAAATTATGAAAATATTAACAAGGATCTTGATATGAATGCGAAGGAAGTAGAATATGAAATACGTCGTATCAGCTACACGCAAATATAATTTATCTAGTGAATAACGGCTATAGAAAATACTTAATTTAATTAAGGAAACTTATTGTGTGAGCAAATGGAGGGGGTTTCTTGATAGTTAAGGGAATTTATTACAAGTTTCGTTATATTAACAAAACTGTCGTTGAACGTAAGCCTGTGAAACTGCTTCGTTAATACAATTATGCGATTTTCTTCCGCTTGATAATTTAAAACAAGTAAGGAAGGCTAAAGTCGAGTGTGGCCGACTATATGATACACTCCACTTTCTATCCGAATACAATTCAATTCGGTACAAAAGTGAAAACTGGATTTTTGTATGTTACCTAATCATATGCTAATATGACCTGAGCCCATTTGTCAAATCGAGAAGAATATTTGTATCGGGGCTATATCCAAACATGGAGTGAAGTGACTCATAATAGATGCTTCCAGTTGAAGTATAACGTGTTATGCTCAATTTGAAGAAAATTCGTTTAAAACAGGTGATTTCTGGGGCGGAAAAGTCATGCCGGGAGCGAAATTTGTATGGGAGCTATGTATAAATCTGAACCGGATCATCCACTAGAAACATCATGGATATTTCTAGTGGAAATATAAGATGTTTTGCCAAATTGAAACACAATTTGATAAAATATGTGGTTTCTAGAGCTGAAAAAGTCGAATTGGGAGCGAAATTTGCATGGGAGCTATATATAAATCTGAACCGATCTAACACATTTTTACCACAGGTGTTTCCAGTTCAAATATGTGATGTTTTGCCAATTTTGAAGAAAATCTGTTAAAATATGTGGCATCTACAGTGAAGAGTCAAATCGGGAGTGAAATTCGTATGGTGGCTATATCTAAATCTGAACCGATTTTCTTCAAACTAAATCTAAATCTGAACCGATTTTCTTCAAACTAAATAGCGCTCGTCCCTATCCCGAAAAACTTCGTTGTGCAAAGTTTCATTGGGTTCTGACTACAATTGCGACCTGTAATTTGATTACAAGAATAGATGGACGGACGCACAGACAGACAGACGGACATTGTTAAATCGATTCAAAAAGTGATTCTAAGTCGATCGGTATAATTAACAATGGGTTCCTTTGGGTGTTACAAACAAATGCACAAATTATGTCTACTCTCGTGGAGTGTATAAAAATCGTTCAAAAATAAAAACTCTATCCTGCCGGCCGATAGCCTTAGTTGCTAGTGCCTTATTGTATAATTTTATTATCATTTTAGTTGTAATAAATAATGAAATAAATAAATTGATCCGGATGACATACATCTGAAACTATATATAATATATTTAATTGTAGTTCTAAGTTTTTCATTTAATCATCTTGTTGACTACTAAGTTTCACAGGATAATATTTTTGAATGTCAATTCGCATCCCACGATTCCGATATAAGTGACAAATTAAAGAGGAAATCATATTTTAAATATACTTAAAATTTCATGCTTCCAACTGCATTAGTTCTTGGGTTCATTTACCGTAAAATCTGAATACTTTTAACATCTCTCGCATCGCATTCCCATTGTTGTGACACCAAGACCACTAATAATCTACGGCATAAGTACTTAGATTTCAATCACAGTTTCTCCGAAGAAAATATTTGGCAACAAAGTATCTTGTAAGTGGGTGTATGGTTATGTGTAGAGAGAGGGAAAACCCAAAAGAATTACGGTTTTACAAAGAACCCGCAAAAAAAGACAAGAAACAAGTCAACGGAGTGACAGGGCCCCTTAACAATAGGGCAAAATAAATGTGCTGCCTGGAAAAACAAGTGTCTCTAACATAAATGCCACATAATCATTTTTAAAGTTGTAAGTAATTTTTGCGATAACAAGAAATCCCCTCCCCAAGTCCCCCAAAAAAAATGAACAACAAAAAAATAAACACAGCTAATAATAATCAATGACAGAGATTTATTGTTGGCACAAAATGAAAATAAAGAAATAAAAACTAAAGAACTGTAGAACTGTAAACCAGTAAACCCCTCCACAGCACAATAACCGGGAAGAAGCTGGCTAGTAGGAAGGAAGATGCGCCCGTCAGTAGGAATACCATTACGAATAAGTGAGGAAGGAACAGAAAAAAAACAATGAAACTTTTTATTTTATAAATAAAAAATATATTAAAAAAAACACTCACTGTCTTCTTGGTTGTCTCTGGTATCCACTTACAACATGGCTAAAACTTAATACGAAATGATATCATTTTAACAACTTACTAAAAGCCATTTCCTTTAAACCGATATGATACAGAGACAGCTTACACTACTTCAAGCTGTGTGCCACAACAGCGGCAACAACCAACTGGTAAGAGGGTGCTGCAGCTAAGAGTGATTGAATTTGAGGTTTAGTATATTAAATTCGTTCAAGTATATATGGGGTTATAGGCCACATCTTCAATGGACGAAAATCGTGAATTAGCGGAGAAGGTTTCCCTAAAGGTATATTGACCAAACGTAGCATTATAATCTTAAGTTCACAAAATGAAACTTGAATCGTATAACATAACCATGAAATAAGATACAAAAATTTCTATTAATTTTAATTTTTTTGTTTATACCCTCCACTAGGGTATAATGTCTTTGTGCAAATTCATTTCATTTATTTATTCAGTCTATAGAAATACAATGTTCCTTACTGACAATTGCTTGTAAAACCCAGGAAGATAGACTAGAGATGGGCGCGTGTGTGGTTATTGGAAGGAAGGAAAAAAAATTGAATCACGCACGTTCAAGCTCGAAGATTTTTTCTTTCCTCACGTTCACGCACGTTCACGTAAAATAAATTTTGCTCACGATCACGCGTGATCACGCGAGAATCACGTGTTTCACGCAAACAATTTACACAAAGAAAATAATATATGCTTTATCCCCCTTATTTTCTATTCTAAATCAAAGTGAGTAACGAATCGCAAATCCGAAAATTATATTATTTAAATCACTGAGGACTTGTGACCATTACATTTTATATTATAAACTACGTTCGATTTTTCTTCTTTATTTATTTTTGATTTTGTCCTCCACGAGAGTATTATGTCTTTGTGCATTTGTTTGTAACACCCAAAAGGAAGAGAGATAGACCCATTGTTAATTATACCGATCGACTTAGAATCACTTTTTGAGTCGATTAAGCAATGTTCGTCCGTCCGTCTGTCCATCTATTCTTGTAATCACGATACAGGTCGCAATTGAATGAAACTTTGCACAATGAAGTTTTTCTGGACAAGGACGAACGCTATGTAATTTGAAGAAAATCGGTTCAGATTTAGATATATTCCCCATTTCACTCCCGATTTGACTCTTTTCACTCTAGATACAACATATTACAACAGATTTTCTTCAAAATTGGCAAAACATCTTACATTTCATCTAGAAACACCCATGGCAAAAATAGTCCAAATCGGTTCAGACTTATATATAGCTCCCATACAAATTTTACTCTCAATCTGAGTTTTTTTCGCTCTAGAAACCAAAATTTTTTCAGATCTTCTTCAAATTTTGCAAAATATCGTATATTTCAAGTAGAAACACCCATGGTGATAATAGGTCAGATCGGTTTATTTATATATGTATTTATAAAGGGTGATTTTTTAAGAGCTTGATAAATTTTTAAAAAAAAAAAGCATAAAATTTGCAAAATCTCATCGGTTCTTTATTTGAAAGGTTAGATTGGTCCATGACATTTACTTTTTGAAGATAATTTCATTTAAATGTTGACCGCGGCTGCGTCTTAGGTGGTCCATTCTGAAAGTCCAATTTTGGGCAACTTTTTCGAGCATTTCGGCCGGAATAGCCCGAATTTCTTCGGAAATGTTGTCTTCCAAAGCTGGAATAGTTGCTGGCTTATTTCTGTAGACTTTAGACTTGACGTAGCCCCACAAAAAATAGTCTAAAGGCGTCAAATCGCATGATCTTGGTGGCCAACTTACCGGTCCATTTCTTGAGATGAATTGTTCTCCGAAGTTTTCCCTCAAAATGGCCATAGAATCGCGAGCTGTGTGGCATGTAGCATGTATCTTGTTGAAACCACATGTCAACCAAGTTCAGTTCTTCCATTTTGGGCAAAAAAAAGTTGGATATCATCTCACGGTAGCGCTCACCATTCACAGTTACGTTACGATTCGCATCATCTTTGAAGAAGTACGGTCCAATGATGCCACCAGCCCATAAACCGCACCAAACTGTGACTTTTTCTGGATGCATTGGTAGCTCTTGCAATGCTTCTGGCTGATATTCACTCCAAAATCGACAATTCTGCCTATTTACGTACCCATTGAGCCAAAAATGAGCTTCGTCGCTGAACACAATTTCTTTCTTTCTGAACTTTCTTAACAGAGCACGCATTTTGATAATAAAATTCAATGATTTGCAAGCGTTGCTCGTTAGTAAGTCTATTCATGATGAAATGTCAAAGCATACTGAGCATCTTTCTCTTTGACACCATGTCTGAAATCCCACGTGATCTGTCAAATACTAATGCATGAAAATCCTAACCTCAAAAAAATCACTCTTTATATGTATAGCTCTCACACGAATTTCTCTCTCGATTTGACTTTTTACACTCTATAAACCACATATTTTAATAGATCTTCTTCAAATATAGCGAAATATCTGATATTTCAACTAGAAACATTCGTGGTGAAAATGAGTAAGATCGCTTCAGATTTAGATATAGTCCCCATACGAATTTCAATCCCGATTTGACTCTTTTCACTCTAGATACCACATATTTTAAAAGATTTTCTTCAAATTTGGCAAAATGTCTTACATTTCCACTAGAAACATCCAGGGTGAAAATGAGTCAGATCGGTTCAGATTTATATATAGCTCCCATTCAAATTTCACTCTCAATTTCAGTTTTTTTCCGCTCTAGAAACCACAAATTTTATCAGATCTTCTTCAAATCTTATATATCAATATATTTCAATATTTTAACAGATTTTCTTCAAATTTGGCACAATATCTTATATTTCCACTAGAAACACCCATGGTGAAAGTAGGTCAGATCGGTTCAGATTTATATATAGCTCACAAACAAATGTCGCTCCCGATTTGAATTGTGCCGCTCTAGAAATCACATTTTGTACCTGATTTTCTTCAAATTTGGCACAACATCTTATAATCCAACAAAAACACCTATGGTGAAAGGGGCTGAGATCGGTTCAGATTTAGATATAGCTCCAATACAAATGTTGCTCCCAAATGTTTAACCGATTTTGGCCAAACTATATATATTATATATCACCTATTTCACTCCAGGTTCCAGGTATAACCCCATACAAATGTCATTTCCCACTTCTTTAAGATTTTTTGTCAAACACATACATTTACAGGATAGAAAAATCCGTCCCGTTTTCTCTTTTTTACCGAATTGAATTGTATTGGGATAGAAAGTGGAGTGTATCATATAGTCGGCCCCGCCCGACTTTAGCCTTTCCTTACTTGTTTCTATTTGATCCCAATAGCTGATATAACTAACATTATTTCGATTGGTTAACAATAACCCGTCGGCACCACTTGATGGACATTAAAATTACTATGGAATCTATTTTTTCCTAGCAAATGCCTTCGCCAGTGCTGTTAAGACACTGCAAATTTCAAAGCGTGTTTTTCAGAAGTTTGTGATGTATCTGTCAAAATGTAGAAATACTCAAGAGTGTTTCAAATATATTTTTAAATTTATTATTTCATTTTTTAATAAATATCAATAATTTTTTGAAAAAGATATAATTTTTATTTTTTGTGCTATAAAACAACAATTGTCCTGTAAAAATTTTCGCAATATCTTTCTTGAGTAAACCCTTAAAATATACATATCTTCAATGTTGTCTTCACGCTGATTTTTATTCTCCCCTATAGCGATATTTTTTTATACAGAGTTTTTTTCGCGAACGCTTTAAAGTAACCTTTCATGGCAACGTTGCATCACTCCACTGGCTATAACCTCCTACAACCGCTACTTCACTTAGCTTTCGCTCGAGACTTTAATGAAAACTTTTTAATTTAGATACGCACAGGCTCACATGAAAAATACACAGATATACGTGTACATACATATGTACAGCTAGTAAAGCCATAGTAAAAAAGCAACGAAAAAAATTAAAAAGAAACCATTACATCGTGGAAAAAAACAAGACTTTGAAATTTCATACCACTTTCCGGTTGGGTATTTGTTTAGAGACACAATGTCCCAAACAAAAACACACATGCTCGGCACACTGACAGAAAGACAGACAGACAGCCGAGAGAGAGTGAGAAAGAGAGATGTTACTTTAAAAGGAAATCATGGTCAAAAGGACAAAAACAATGCCTGGACTGAGCTGGGCTGCGTTGGGTTGGGTTGTCTTGCCGTGCTGGAACAAAATGCAGAACACATCTTTTGTTGAGAGCAAAAAAAAAACAAAAACACGGAGGTATACTATTGCAAAAAACAAACTAAAACCTACAACAACATTAGCATAGAAATATTTTTCATAAAAAATATGAAAAAAAAAATAAAATCATAAAACACTTTTCACTTTGTCAGTTCGGTGTGTTCGTTTTTCGAATTCTTTTTATTGAAACATGCATAAAAAAACTCTGAACACATGTTACAGCCCATTGGACTTTGCTATATTTTTTAGGGGGGAGGGGTGTTGAATGAATATTGATTGACCTTTTTCTTTTTACATATGACGAAAATTGCCCATTGTCTGTCCCCACACCACCACCGTTTTCCAATGTGAAAAGTTGAGATTTTTGTTTGTTTTTTCGAGAGCCGACATAAATTAAAATATCTATGATTTCGGTCAATGTTATCGGACGGAATGATAGAGACAAGGGCAAGCAGAATTGAATATGTAATTCTAGTAGATGTTTTCTAATATTCGGAGAGGTGAGGCAAATTATACGAAAAATGGAAGTGAGACGTATTTGTCTTTCCCCATTTTCAGTACCTCCCACTCGACTGTCCTCCTTCAGGTAAAACAAGTAAATATGAGTTAAATTCGGCTGGTCCGAATCTTATTATAATTTTAAAATTATATTTTTTGCTGATAGCGATATTTGTTAAAGAATTTGTTACGTGTCATTATTATAATTTTGAACTAAAATTAATTGATTAATTTAAAGACCACGCCCACTGTATGTATTCATACTGGGTCGCGGTCCATACAAATGGAAACACAATTTCTCGTCAACCAACGAAAATAAAGTTTGGATTGTTTAATGATGATTTGCAAAATATTTCGCTCCTGGTTCAATATTTCGCTCCTGCTAAAAGCTCCCAAAAAACCCTAAAAATCATGTTTTCACGTCTAATTTTTTTGTGCTGCATTTTTGTCAATTTTTTCTGAAATAACAGACCCTTAAATTCAGTTTATATATAAATTTTGATTCTAAACTTAGAGTAACTTATTGGTCGAATTATTGGACCATTATAGCAATTTTTAGTTTTTTTTTTCATATTGAAAACTGAAAATTTTTTCGAATTTAGTGTTAGTATTTTATAAAAAATAAATAGCGGCAATCAATGCCTTTCGAATGATGCCTAACTGATGAATATCGGAAGGAATCAAAAATCCATCGGCCAAAATTCAATAACTTTTGTTCTAGAAGACATTTTTGAGTTCTGTAAAAAACCAAAACTAGACAAGGACCAAAGGATTATTTTGAGATATTAACATTAAAAATCGGGAAACCGGATATATTTTAAAGTTGACTACTTTTTGTATTTTTCGATTTTAAAGAAAATTAAAATTTGTATTTTTGTGTGTTTATGCTCTTTTAACATATTTTTACGCATTCGTTCATAATGCAAAGAAAAAAAAATAATTTTTTTTGTAAAAAAATTTAATTTAATTTTTTTTCAGATTTTGAAAATTGAAAATAACGTAGTTTCTGTTTTGACTTTTTCGAACTGTTTCTTACACATTTTTAGAGATTTTGCGCTCAGATCATTTTTATTTTTTTATTATTAACCACAATTTCTAATAAAAAAGATCTGAGTGCAAACTCTCTAAAACTGTGTAAGAAACATTTCGACAAAGTCAAAAAATGAAACTACTTTTTTCAATTTTCAAAATCTGAAAAACGTGAGAATATGTAATACAAAAAAATATGAACAAATACGTAAAAATATGTAAAAAAAACGTTAACACAAAAAATTTAATTTTCTTTAAAATCGAAAAATACGAAAAGTAGTCAACTTTGGACCGATTTCTAAAACATGTCCGATTTACCGATTTTAAGGTTGATATTTTAAAATAATCCTTGGGCCATTGTCTAATTATGATTTTTTACAGAACTCAAAATTGTCTACTAGAGCAAAAGTTATTGCATTTTGATTCTGAACCACTGTGCGCCGCATTGCTCATTTTTGTAAAAAGACTTTGAAAATTTTGGCTCTGAAAATCCATCTACTGTATTCAATAATTTTACAAAAATGTGTTGAGATATGCAATTTTTCCGATATTCATCATTTAGGCATCATTCGAAAGGTATTGATTCCTTCTATTTATTTTTTATAACACCTTTCACAAAATCTTGCCAAGATGTATGTGTTTTTAACTGTCACCTTGAAAAACCACAAAAATTAATATAAACGTCCAATAATACGACCAATTAGTTATTCTAAGATAAGAATGAACATTTTTATTAAAAGTGCTTCCAAGGGTATATTAATTCAGAAATAAATTTTGAACAAAAATCCAACATAATAAAAATTATACGGGTAAACATAATTTGTAGAGGTGCTTTCAGGAGCGTTTAGATCACAAATGCCTTGACCCAGTGACGAAACAGTTGCAGATCTTCATTAAACAATCCAGTCTTAATTTCTGGGGGTGACCGCTGCAATTTATTTTCGCGACCCATCCTAATGTATATGTATATATCAAAGTAATTCTTCAGAAAGGCAAAGTACGGGTTCACAATGTAACATATACTAGGTGTATAACCACGACTCTAGCTACATACGTTTGCTTCGTACCAGTTTTATCTCTTTTATCCCTAAAAGTACAAATATGGAGAAAGTCATTTGTTTTGTACATTACGAATTCAGAGAAAATAAAAATAGAATTTCATGATTCGAGCACCAGTCATTTGAATTGTACCATTTTTATCCCCCTTTTGACCCGTTTTTCTTGAAAGTACAAGTTTCGTACCAATTTTATCCCTTTTTCTCAACGTTTGCCCATAAAAGTAAAATTTTTGAAATTTTCCTTGATTTTGCAAGTCTTTACAGTCATAGGAAGGTACACCGAATTTCGTTATTCTAGCTACAGCCATTTGGTCGGTACCAATTGTATCCCTTTTCTACATTTCCCCCCTTAAAAGCTCGAATATTGAAAATCACTTTATTTTATGTCTACATGCAATTAAAGGGATGTACATACACACCGAGTTTCATTAGTCTGTTGTCTAGCTGCAGCCGTTTTTATCACCATTTATACCATTTTTATCCCTATATTATCATTTCAGCCCTTAAAAGTACAAATTTGTAAAACATAAACATTTGTTACGTGTCTACGCAATTAGAGAAATGTACACAACAAATTTCGTGTTCTTAGCTATTGTTGTTTCACTGGTACCATTTTTCTCCCTTTTCGCCATTGCACCTCCTAAAAGTTTGGATCACTTTATGGTGCGCGTCCACGCACCATAACTAACTTTGAACTTACTAAATATGATATACACAGCTAAATATATAATACACAGCAGAGATCATTACTCCAGCTGTTGCTGTTTGGTTGGTACCTTTTTTATCCCTATTTTCCCATTTTGAACCCTGAAAAGTACAACTTTGGAAACAACTTTTTAGTTTTCATGTCTACGCAGTCTGAGGAATGTATGCACCGAACTTCTTTATTCTAGCTTCAGCCGTTTGGTTGGTACCATTTTTATCCCTTTATTGGCCTTTGACCCCCTTAAAAGTATCAATTTGGAAAATCCATTTATTTTACGTGCCTACGCAATTAGAGGAATGTTCACATCGAATTATATTTTTATAGCTGTTGTCGTTTGATAGGTACTATTTGTATCCCTTTTTGTCCTATTTTGCCCCATTTCACCCCCTAAAAATATAAATATATTTATGGTGCACTTTTTTGCTATGCTAAGTATCAAGTAAATATAGGCAGACATATTCGAAAAACATGTTTACATACTCGACATATTGGGAGTATTTTCTGTACTTGTTAGAGAAAAATTTTAGCTCTTGACCGATTTCGCCCATTTTCAATTCCAATCGGTCTACAACTATTGGACATATTCTTGAAAAATGTGGTCGTCCTAGCTCCTTTCATTTAGATGCTACAGAGCTTTCAACAGACGGATATGGCTAGATAGTCTTATAATTTTATAACGATCAAGAATATATATAGTTTATAACCAGATATATATTTCAAGGTGTTACAAACGCAATGACAAACTTAATAAACTCCCATCCTGGAGGTGGAGGGTATAACAAGAAAAAATATATATAATTTCTTACTTTATATAATTTCTTGATTAATGGGGTAGACAACATTTGTTGACTATTTAATTATCTTACCTTTTATATAAATATCTGCGTTCGAAAACCTAAAAATAGAAAAGAAATAATGGTCCAATAAAATATTTTGATATTATTCTGCAGTATAATCCCTTTTAATACTGGCCTAGTTAGCAAAGTTTAGTAAAAACAGACAACATCACTTTTAAGTTGAAATATAATGTACTCCTAGCCAAACAAAGAATTGAGACAATGATAGTAGTACGAATCGTCCGAATTCTGAATTATGTCGTTGTTTTTAGTAAAATTATTTATTTTACAAAATATAATTTTTTGCAAAATTATTATTTTCCAAAATGTTCAGCTCAATACGCACACAAAACGTTAAATCGTTACAATATATTCGCCGGCAACTAACTGAATTAATAAAATTTTTGATATTTTTCTAGATCTCGAGACGTACAGATTTGTAAATTTTAATCCATCGATAAGTACTCACGAAAATACAATGGGTAGCTGTTAAAATGCCATCTAAACCCAATTTGGATTGACTCCACACAAGTAAGAAAAACAATAACAATATTATTCGTAGAATAGAGCCTCCGTATCTGTTGATTCGACTCTCTCTGATAGAATTTTTTTTAATTTGATTGTGTAGAGTTTTATGCCCATATACCCAGTTGGAAAAATCGTCGTATATTAAAATGGTCATATTTGATTTCTGAATGATTTTTTTGCAGATATCGCCCACAACATGCTTGACTCTAAGGAGCATATAATGTACCCTTTCGTTACTCAGGCTGCAGCGTAAAGAATTATCTTTATAATGTTTATGATTTTGTCTTAACCTCAGTGAAAATTTTCGCCAAAGAAGCACTTCATAAAGCACAAATCATTGAAAAGTTTCATAGAATGTATGAAACATTTCGTAGAAACTATGAAATAAAGTTCTTCATTAAATGAACTTTTGTCATGCATTCATTATTTTGCATAATATAATTTATGAAAAATTTCATAGATTTTATATAATTTTATATAATTTATACTGAAGTATCCCATATAAAGAATAAAGGACCGACTTGTTAACTAACCAGTCGATACACACCATCAATGCACATCATTGTAATAGATATCTCTTTTACATTACATAGCAGCGACGAGATAAAAAAATGTCGACAAAGAAAAATATCAGTTTTACTTCGAAAATCCTAAAAGTTTTTGCGGTGATTGAGAGTTGGTATTGTGCCATTTTTAATCTGGCTTTAAGTAAAAAAATAATTTTTTGTAATTTTGAGATTGGGCCTTTAGAACCATTTATGTCATAAATGAGACCAGTCCATAAAATAGCAGCGCTAATAAAAACTAAAACTATTTTGTTTCAATTCACTTTATTTGAAAACTTTTTTGAATAATTATGTAAATAACGACAATATCTTGAATATATCACTCAGTTGCATTGCCTTTATTACTTATTACTGCTTCATAATGTCGATTATTGGAGTTCACTAGTATTTTGTATCTTTCATGCGGTGTTTTTGACCATGCCTCTATAATTACGTGTCAAACATCGTTATTGTTTTTTCAGTATTGCTAGTGAGACCTCATTTTAGTCATCAAACTTAAATTTTTTGATTATATTTAGGTGCGGTGTCTGCCCGAACAATTCCATAACTTCGATATTATTAACTTCAAACCACCTTTTTGCGACTCGGCTGGTGTTATCGGGATAATTGACCTGCTAGAAGACCCATTTAAGGAGCATTCCGTATTCTGTATACGTAAGCATAATATTATGCAGTATTTTGCTGTACTGGGTAGAGTTCATGGTAGATCTGGGTCAATGTATTGACCCAACTCCATAATATGAAAGAACGCCCATTCCATTAAGCTTGATCCTCCCTATTTGACAGTTTTGGTACTATACCTGGAGATGGATACCGTGTTCTGTGGACGTCTTACAAACTATCGATGGATTGTCCCACCATACAAAACATTTTTTGATTCACCTGACCATAAAACGTGCACCCACTTCTCGGTTGGATACACCAGGTGTGTTTTTGCGAATTGCAATTTTTATTTGTACTTTTTTTTTTTTGAAGTGCGACCTTTTTCGGACTTCTGGCTCACAGATTATGTTTTCTTAGTATTCTACGAACATTTTAAACTCTCAAAGATGGACAGACATTGTTTTTTATTTCGGTGGCGGGCGTAAGTGTTTTTTTGCACTAGACATTATTATTCCGCGAATGGTTATAGGTGATATAAACGGATTTTTTCTTCACGTGTTTTTGATTTTTCTTCAATTTTTTGATTTTTCAAATTTCTGATCACTTTAATCGAACACTGGAATAAAAGTTGAACTTCACTATATGATTTTCCCTCAGACTCTACCTTCTTATAAAGGGTGATTTTTTAGCTATTATCTTTTTGGCAACACTGGTTTAACCAGCTGACGCACGTTTCGTGTTTTGTTTCACTGTCAAACATCTTCAGTTTAACCATGAATCGTCTTACAAACGAACAACGCTTGCAAATTATTGAATTTTATTATCAAAATGCGTGCTCTGTAAAGAAAGTTCATCTTGCGCTTTCATTTTATGGTCAGTTTAATCGACCCACTGAAGCGGCTATTCGGGCTATTGTGACTAAATATCGCACCAAATTTACATTGTTGGACATTAAACCACCAACACGCTTACGTAGAGTGCGAACTGAAGAAAATATCGCAGCTGTATCGGCCAGTGTTAATGATGACCATCAATTATCGATTCGTCGCCGTTCGCAGCAATTGGGCCTCTGTTACTCAAAAACGTGGAAATGCCAAAATTGGACTAAGCGGATGGACCATTTGAGGCACAGTCAAGGTCAACATTTAAATGAAATATCGATTCAAATAAAGATTTCATGCATTTTTCTGAATTTTATGTGTTTTTTTTTTTTTTGAAAATTTTCCTATAGCTTTTAAAAAAATCGCCCTTTATGAACCCGATTTTCTTCTCCACAATGCTCTCCTCATCCTACTTATGAAGAAAAATAATACAATAACATTTCAGAAGTAGTGTAAATTTCATAATATCTTACTTATGACATCAAATCAAATTGAAAAATTGAGATAAAATTCCTTTTTCTAGAGATTTTTTGAACACTGCTATTATTTTGACCGGTCCAAAATGTCGAATAATCCAAAAAATGTGAAATTTCTTAAGTAATTAACATCATATTACCAAATAAACAATTAATTTGTGTTTGTAGTCTCATCACGCAGCACTTAATGCAGAAGTAGCAGTAAAAAAATTATCACACAAATAAATATATGAAAATGTATATTACGCTGTGGTGCGCTGCTATTATTTTGACCGCAACTGTTCTTATGTCAGAGATAACATAGGAGAAATGAGAACCTAATAAAGTCGACACACTAAAAATGTAGTTGCATGTTATGAAAAATTTCATAAAGACTATGAAATCCTTAATTATATATATGAAAACATTTCCTAACACAAATATTTTATTGGCTATGACATATTTCATAATAAAAGTACACAGTAAACATGTGTTTTCATGAGGATTTAACTTTTGTTCCCAGCTTGATTGAGGAACAAAATATTTCGCAAATCATCATTATCCAAAATCCAAACTTTATTTTCGTGTGGTGACTGGAAATATTTTTCAAATGTATGGGTCTCGACTCAATGTTTCACCAATCTCCATAATTTTAGTAAAAAAGGTTTAGGAAATTTTTCAGTTTCAAAAGCCAAAGATCTATCAGAAGATGCTGAAAGAATATCTTCAGATTGAGCAACTTCCTAAAATTTATTTTTGTTTAACTATTCGCAGTATCCACCACCATCCATCCACCTAGTAGTGTAGTGAATATTTGATGATAAAATACTTATGTATTCCTACCACTACCATGACCGTGCTATCAAAGGTGTTCGTGGCACCCTAATAAACACGACACAATCGTAAGTACAAAGCAAAACAAATACCACATTGTTTTTTCAATCTAAATATTATCAGCCACAAAAAACAATGATCTTGAAAACAAGCGAAGCACGATTCCCAAAAAAGCAGACAAATAGAATTTGACCTATATGTATCTACGTATGTACCTATAACCGCTCATGCCTTTGTTGTGAGCATATTAAATAGAGCAGATAAGTACACAAGCCCGCCAGAAATCAAAGAAAATACACGGTTAATCATCAACAAAAGAAAACGTGTTAATGTAGACACGAGAATTAGTTCCCTCACTAACTCACTCAGTTGCTTGTGGCAAGCAGCAAGCCATCGATCATATCTGGTTAGAGATCTTAAGCTTTCTTCTTTTTTACATAACTACAAACGAAAATTCTAAATAAGATCTATGTGCATTTTTAAATGACTTTGAAAAAAAGTTGCTTGCGCCCAACGTGGGGCTCGAACCCACGACCCCGAGATTAAGAGTCTCGTGCTCTACCGACTGAGCTAGCCGGGCATGTGATCGTCATGTGGCGAAATAGCCCAAATTAAATCGAGTCGACACACACAAGAACACAAAGTACAAGTGGTGGGATAATTCTATAAATAGCGCGCACACACAGAACTCACGACGATCAGGTAGCCTAACGTGTGCCACTGTGCGCGTTGAATGGTGGTGGTTTGTACGCGAGCATTTTACATGATCACCCCAAGCGAATGATGATCGATCGATGGTGGCATGGCGGGTATGCCCGTCCATTTGTGTTCCCCTAGTTGTTTTGTATCTCGAAGCGTGATCATACTTGTAGAACGTGAATAGTTTCAATGGACTATATTTACAGAGTGTTTTTGTTCTATCGAATTGAATTAATTGGGCAAGGGAGGCCTACAAACATTTGAAGAATTTCAATTATTTGATGGGAAGATACTTTTCGATATATTTAAATTTAGATTTTTTCATTTTGGTTTATAAATGCCATAGGTCAGACGGACAAATTTAATTCGGTTCAATCGTTAAACCCGAAATTATTATCACGTACAGGATTGAGAGTGAGAAAATGAAACTGTTTCGAAATATTAATTAGAATGCATAATTGTTGGAGCAACTACACTAGATTACAAACATTTTGACAAAGGGTGTGTGTAAAACATTTTCTCACGTATTTTGGATCCTAAAATCGAAAACAATATTTCATTTTTTATGTGCAATTGTTATACCCTCCACCTCCAGGATGGGGGTATACTAACTTTGTCATTCCGTTTGTAACACCTTGAAATATCGACCTGAGACCCTATAAAGTATATATATTCTTGATCGTCATAAAATTCTAAGACGATCTAGCCATGTCCGTCCGCCCGTTGAAAGCACGCTAGCATCTAAACGAAAGGAGATAGTACGTTCAAATTTTCCACAAATGCGTCTTATAGTCGTAGAACGGTTGGGATTGAAACGGGGCGAAATCGGCCCAAAGGGAAAAAATTTTCCCCCACAAGGACTAAAACTATCCATAATAATCCAAAAAGATTTAGCGTATTTAAGCAGTTTTGTTGAAAATGTCTGTTTATATTTGCTTGATGTATGGTATGTGCATTCCCCTTATAGCAAAAACGTACACCATAAAGTGATTCTTATTTGTAGGGGGTGAAATGGGACAAAAAAGGGATAAAAATGGTACATATTAAACGACAACAGCTAGAAACACGAAATCCGGTGTGTACATTCCTCTAACTGAGTACATACATAATAAAAAAGTATTTTTTCTAAATTCGTACTTTTAAGGGGTAAAATGGGAATAGAGGGATAAAAATGGTACCAACCAAACGGCTGTACCTAGAATAATGAAATTCGGTGTATACATTCCTCTGATTGCATAGACAAGTAAAATACACGGATTTTTCAAAATTCGTACTTTTGGGGTTAAAATGAAAAAAGGGGATAAAAATAGTACCAACCAAATGATCGCAGCTAGAGTCATGCAATTTGGAGTATACATTCCTCTAACTGCGTACTTTCAAATTCGTACTTTCAAGAGATATAAGAGATATAAGGGATAAAAATAGTACCAACTAAACGGCTACTGCTAGAATGATGAAATTCGGTGTGTACATTCCTTCAATTGCGTAGACACGTAAACTAAAGAGACTTTAGAAAGTCATCAAATCATAAGGGGGGTAAAATTGGAAAAAGGGGTTAAAAACGGTACCAACCAAATGACCGCAGCTGGAATCATGGAATTCGGTGTATACATTCCTCTGACTACATAGACACGCAAAATAAAAAGTTTTTTTTCCAAATTCGTACTTTTTCTTTTACGACAAAAATTGGTTGAATTATGAGTTAGATTATTTTGCACTATGTACGTGAGATAATGGATTTTCAAAATTTGTACTTTTGTAATTAAAATAGAATGGAAATACAACCAACTGTAGCACCCACTATCTACAAATATTTGAGGTATTTAAGCTTTTTTGAATATATAAATATTTTTAAGAATATTTACTTTTTTTGAATTGACTTGAAGTACTATCCCAATCCCTATTAATATTATGAAACCTTAGTGTAAGTCTGTCTGTCTGTTAGTTTGTTCCGCAATCACGTGTAAACGGCTGAACCGATGTTGTTGACATTTTCAGTACAGATAGATGTAGGTCTGGAAGGAACTATAGGCTATCGAATTTTTAAAAATTTGCTCTGAGAGCGGAGGGGGCGTGGCAATAGCGTTTTTGAGAGCTGGAGGGCTGAAAATTGGTACATATATATTGCTGACCATGAGAATGATAAATATGATGCCGAAATTTGGATTTTAATTTTGTGGGCGGAGTGGGCGTGGCAATAGCGTTTTTGAGAGCTAGATTGCTGGAAATTGGTACATATATATTACTGACCAGGAGAAAGATCAAGTTGATGCCGAAATTTGGATTTTCGTTTTGTGGGCGGAGTGGGCGTGGCTAAAGTGTTTTTGAGAGGTAGTAGGCTGAAAATTGGTACATATATATTACTGACCACAATAAATGTCAATTTGATGCCGAAATTTGGATTTTCGTTTCGTGGGCGGTGGGAGCATGGCAAAAGTGTTTTTGAGAGGTAGTAGGCTGAAAATTGGTACATATATTTATATTACTGACCACAATAAATATCAATTTGATGCCGAAATTTGGATTTTCGTTTAGTGGGTGTGGCTATAGTGTTTTTTAAGCTAGAAGGCTGAAAATTGGAACGTATAGTATGCAACTCCTCTCGTCCTCCTCTGTGGAATGCAATCCATGGTGGAGGGTAAATAATAACGTTTTTACTTGTTTGGTCTGTAATCAATATTTGATTTGAACTGGGATATTGTCCTGGCTCAAGACCATTTTGCATCTATATTTAATAGAATGCAAATTTATTTACAAAGAAAGATCTTTTTATTTTGTGTATGGCCCGAAGGATCTACATGAAGAATTTCACAATTTTAGTTTCAGTACTTTGGTTCGTTGGTACTTATTGCTTTTTGTTCCGTATTTCTAAAAGGTACAAATTTTAAAAAAATAACGTTTATGTGGTCAGGGGAAACGTTACCATTTAATCCCTTTTTGTACCAGTAAGACTAAGAGAGTACAAAATTCGAAAAATCCTTTTATTTTGTGGCTCTACGTGGTCAGAGGAATTTCATGATCTTCTCTGAATATTTTGGTATCAGTAGTACCATTTTCATCCCTTTTCTTAAAAGAACAAATTTAGAAAAAGCCATCCATTCTTTTGCTGAAAACATGGGTTCCATGTTTTTTTGTTTTCGGCCGAAAAATTATTTCTTAGCACACAATCTTGGGAAATTACCCTCCAAATATCACGCACCTTTGCTTTAGTCATTTAGTCTGCGCCCTGGACCAAATGATCACTGTGTCAGTCGCGAAACGCTATTATAAAGGTGTGTTTTTTTGAATTTTTAAAGTTAACAACAAAAAATCCTGCGCCCAACGTGGGGCTCGAACCCACGACCCCGAGATTAAGAGTCTCGTGCTCTACCGACTGAGCTAGCCGGGCATATAACATTGCTGAGCAAATTTACAAATTTATCCCATATCCATGTAAATTCTTAGCACGCAATTAATTGTTTATTTATATTAAAATAAATTAAATTAAATATAAATGTTAGTCAGTTCTAGAATAGCTGAATGATACACAGTTTTATTTATAATTTTAAAATTAAATTTATACGCTCAAAATATATGTACCAAATACTCAATATTATTTGTATATTATTATTATTTAAATACTTATTAAAAACAATGTAAAATGTATGTATGAACAAGCATGTCATACCTACAATTAAGCACACATGATAAAATCAAACGTCTGCTCACTTACACATAAAGCTCAAGGAAATTTCATCCTTTTTGCTTAAATGCTGCTACATCACTGAAAAAAAAATATACTATGAAAGGGTAAGTAAAAAAACAATAAAATGTTGTCCATACACAATTTGTTTATCCTGTGTGGGGATAATACATCAGTGGAATTTATGTAAATAGTGCCATGACAGGCTCATATCTATAGAAAAGTAGTCGAATCTACTCATATGACCTACTGTTACTTGCCCGGCTAGCTCAGTCGGTAGAGCACGAGACTCTTAATCTCGGGGTCGTGGGTTCGAGCCCCACGTTGGGCGCACGTTCTTTTTCCAAACATATACTAAAGTTTGCACATTGACATTTGGAAATTATTTGGAAGGATACTGCTAAATATATCACGATCATTGCTGAAAAGTCTAATGGAAAATAGAATTTTCGTTATAAAATTGATCACTGAATTGAAAATAATATTTATAAAATTATGAATAAAATTAGGATATAATATATACTAAAATACCGCATGTAAGTAATATGCCTGTTACATGCGGTATTTTAGTTTGAAAGAAAGGTATTTTTATTTTAAATTATGTTAAAATATCTTTTATTTTTAAATTTCCCTTGCTGTATCCTAAAATATCTGGTTTGTATCTATAGAAAAATAGTCATGGATCTATTGAGAATTTTTTATTCGGAATAATAACCTACCCATCTTCTCATATTCAAAGGATGCAGTATTTTTACATGCCCGGCTAGCTCAGTCGGTAGAGCACGAGACTCTTAATCTCGGGGTCGTGGGTTCGAGCCCCACGTTGGGCGCATATTCTTTTTCCAAATGTTCGCTACAATTTTCACATTGTAAGTTGAAAATTATTTAAAAAGGATATTATTAAAAATAATATCATTGCTGAGAAACCTACTGGAATTTTGAAAAAGAAAATTGATCATCTTCGTCAAGAAGTTTTCAATGAATGAATGAAATAAAAAGTAAAAATATGTTCGCATCATAAAAGGAGGATGTCAGGCATATTATATAATGTATTTTTTTATTGATAATAGAATTTAATACATTCAACCAATTTTTTTGTTCTACAAATTAAATTTTTGTTCGGTAATGAAAAGGAGGAGAACCTTACTGGTATATATGACTGTGGTTCTCCTCTACTGCGCCCATATACTTATTCCATATTCTGTGTGGAGGTAACTTATCAGTGGTGCTAATTTATGATAAAATTAATTGTAAACTTTAATAAAAAAAAAGAATTGCGTTTCGGAATAGATGAAATTAGTTTCCTCTGTTCTCTTGTCGCAACCTAGAATATTAGGCTAATATCTGTAGAAAAATAGTCATGGATATATTGAGAATTTTTTATTAAGAATGAGAACCTAGTCATTATTAACTCATGTTCATAAGGATAAACTATTTTTACTTGCCCGGCTAGCTCAGTCGGTAGAGCACGAGACTCTTAATCTCGGGGTCGTGGGTTCGAGCCCCACGTTGGGCGCAGTTAATTTTTTAGTAATATAAACTAATATACTTATGAATTTTATTAAATTTGCTCTACTGCTTGTGATCTTGAGTCGATCGAAATGTTCTTTATTTGAAAAAGTGAAGAAAGAGTTTGTATTTAAGGGGATGATAACTGTAAGACATTATATTTGTAAAGGATTTAGGGTAGTTTTCTTGTAACTCGTTTGTTCACCACTCCAGTGGATTTGGCTCTTGTGTAGATCAGCAGGAAATCAGAATTTTATTTAAAAAAATGTGTCTTTTGTTTTGTGATCAGTCAACACTTGCCCGGCTAGCTCAGTCGGTAGAGCACGAGACTCTTAATCTCGGGGTCGTGGGTTCGAGCCCCACGTTGGGCGCAGATATTTTTTATACCTTGTATATTTTCTATATCCGTTAGTAGTAGTAAAATGTTAATGGGAAAGCAATATAGAAGACAGACACATTACTTATGTTACAAGAACAGTTTAATAACTAACTCGTATCAAGGACCATCGAATATATATTTGTTATAAATCAAGTGATTCATTTTGTTTATGTGTTATAATCTCATCACTACATTATAGGCACGAGTCTGGTAAAACTATGAAACAAAAAACTAAAATTTTTGTGTCCTATACCTAAAAAAATATTTTTTTTGGTTACTGAGGCATACTGAGTCATAAAATTAATCCATAACAAAAATTTTATGGATAATTTGTTTGGAATTTTTTCACTACAATTCCGATTCTCACTGTAGGTTGAAATTTGTATTCTCATTTTGGAAAATAGGAGCCGATCAATGTCCAATTAAAGGTAGTTATGAAATATAGAAACAGTAGTTGAGAAACATTATATAAAAAATGAGACTTTTGGATATATTTTTTTCGAAATTTTTTACTAAAATTCCGATTTTCATTGAAGGTTGAATATTTGTATTCTCATTTTGAAAATAAAGGCCCGATCAATGTCCAATTAGAGGTAATTATAAAATATAGAAGCAGTAGTTGAGAAACATTATACAAAAAATTAGATATTTAAAAAAAAATCTATAGAAAACACCAACAAAAATTAGAAAAAAATTTTAAAGAATATATTGTTTTATTTTTTATAAATATGTAGAAGTAATGGACATCTTTGTAGAAGAAAACGGCTTCTTGAAAAAAATTATTAAATTGTTCAAATTTGTGGTAAAATAGCGCAAAAAGCTCTTTGTTAATCAAATAGCAAAATATTTAATTTTAATTTACATCTTAACAAAGAAAGCAAGGCCTTTTGGAGGAAAATCTATGAATAATTATAAAAGCTATGAAGTTTTCTGTAGAAATAAGATTTTTCACTTGTTTACGAAGTTTTTTGGTCTGTAATCAATATTTGATTTGAACTGGGATATTGTCCTGGCTCAAGACCATTTTGCTTCTATATTTAATAGAATGCAAATTTATTTACAAATGGCATGGTGACATTTATTACTTGGCTGCAGACTACCACGATCATGATTTCGACCATGTCAAAAGTCTTTTCAAGTGGCTTCGCAGCGACTTTTCAACATCAAACCCGGCCTCTATAAGGAGATGATTCTCACAAACGAACGAGAATCACAACTCACTTGCCGAATTTGCGTTTAAAAAATCGCACCAAGTAATAAAGCACACATGCCATCTTACAAGCATCTCATTGAGTTGCATATGTAAGTATGTGTATATGCAGGTATAGTTACCCAGCAATACTTCTGCCGTGCCAACGCTCATTTGTTTTAGTTTTTATACCCTACACCACTTCGTGGTCTAGGGTATTATTTCGTTTGCATTTTTTTGGTCTGTAATCAATATTTGATTTGTAAAAAAATTTGCATTCTATTAAATATAGAAGCAAAATGGTCTTGAGCCAGGACAATATCCCAGTTCAAATTAAATTTATATTTTCACAAGAAGAGCCAAAGCTTCTAGTCCTTGTTTTCTTCGTTAAGATCCCAGCTATTAAAAAAAATCCAGTCATACATTTTTTATGCGTTTTTGGCTTTATTTAACCACAAGTTCAGAAAATAATGAATTTTTAACGTCATAACTTCTACATTTATCCATAGATTTTTACATGTAGACATTGTTTTATTCGTTCTAATATTATGTATATATTAGAAAATAAAACGAAATATGTTTTCCCATTTTTAGAGTTTTGTTCGCGCCAGGAAAAATATTTTTGAGAAAAATACTTCAAAACATTAAACATTTCCCTTCGGAAAAATTTGTTTATAAAATAAAAAAACAAGTTTCCAATTTTTTTTAGCCAAACAATATTTTTTGGGAAAAAAGATTTTTTTAAAGAAAACATTTGTTTGCTCCCTTAAAGACTGTAGCTAAACCACTGTTTTATGAGAAAATGGAATTCACGACATTTGTACCCATCATGATTACCTTTAATTGGAAATATAATAGGGTATTATAGGACTTTTATGAGAGTTTAAATATTAATGATAACTTCAAATATTAAAGGAACCTTCGGCGAAAATTGAATAGGGTATCGAGACTTTCATAGGATCTGTGATTGAAAGGAGGAGAATGAGAACATCATATCCCTCCTCTACCTATATTCGGCTATGCGCTGAATACGTTTAGTGACACTTGATTCAGCTTCGTACGCTTGAGAGACTTGACCAATATGGACCTCGGCAAGAATAAATTTCATTGTTTTACAATGGACCTCTTTTCGCCTAACTAAGACAGATGCTTAGTTTCCCCAACTTATCCTCAAAGAGTGTTTCGATGTTTGATAAATAAAATTGAATTTAAAAAAATATTTTCATGCTCAAAACGGCTACTTGTTAAACGCCACTCGTATACCCATCAACTTAGAACCACTTTCTTAGTTGTCCATTTCCATTTATTTTTTTTAATCAAAATGTTTGTAATTACTTTTTTTGAATCTAAAATTTTCTATTTGTTGCGTTTTATTACAAAATAAATTAAATTAAATGATCAAATGTTTGTAGACAACCGAAAGATGTTCACACAAGACACACTCATATTGAGTGAATATTGAATTTAAATATTTGTTTATTTATTATCTATATAAATATCTGGGACATAATAAGACTTTAATAAATTAGAAATTCATTTATTATCAGTTCATTTCGTTTGGTGAAGGGGGAATTTAATTAATTATGATAAATATTTGAAATTCACTTCAATTTCATTACAGACCAGCAATTTCCAAACGTGTTGGTTGGTCTATCTGATTATTGAAATCAGCCCACTCGTTGGATTCACGGCGAGCCCTTGCTCCAGCAGAACTTTTGGATACAAAACTGTGTTAGCTGTAAAGCTAATTAGTTATCCAACGCTGGCGTGGACAAATATTGATTTATGTGAATCAGTTACCCTGTGAAACCTGGAAATAAAAACTTCAATCCTAAATGGACACAAAACAGTAGTGTGGAGGGGGGAGTGGGTTGTGTCCACTGCCATGTTAAACGTGAGTTTAAGGAGTGTTGGCGGCCACATGGTGTTAATGCAGTTTTCTACATAACAAAAACAAGAGCAACAACAACAACAACATTGACACCACTAACAACAACCACACCATTTAGACCATAAATCACATGGCTTTCAGTTAGACCAGTTCAGGTCATCCTCGCCTGCCTCGACGTTCGTTGTTGGTGTCAAGTAGACTCTGTTGTTTGTATCACCGCCCGACGCGGGCGTGTAAAAGAAAACGCAACCCAACAAAAAACGGAAGTTAAGGGTTTGGTCTAATAAAATAAGATTAATCGAAATTTGTATTAATATTCGTTTGCTGGCTGCCGCTGCTTCCTTAAAATCGTTAAAAGGTTAATGCCATTTGAAAATTGATACCCGCATTTGTTTTTTCTTTTTTTGTTTTTGGTTCGTTTCGCTGGAAAAGGTTGGCTTTTATGGAGGACTTAAGTGATTAAAGAAAGGGTACGGAAGAGAGACAACGAACAACCAGAAGAAGAAAAATACTGCTCGTTTGATGTGGCTTTAACACGCAATTGATTAAGTTTTAACGGAAGTCTGCGTATTGATGAGAATATTTATTGAATTTATGAGGGGACGGGGGAACTATTTAAATGAAAATTAATTTGGGTACTATGGAAGTGGCGGGCCTTGCCAGTAGCACAGAACAGATTCAGCAACAACAAACTGCTTCGTTTGCTTCTAATTAGCTTTTAATTTGATTGTAAAATATTTTGTTTGTAGGAAATATAAATTGGAATTTATTTTCATAATAATTTTAATATTTGAATTGATTTCGAAATATTTAAACTGGAGTTTTTTTTGGCAAACCGAATATAAGGTTTTCGAAGGGAACAATATCTATATTTTTAAGATTTTTTATAAGAATCTCGAGCAAAAAAGCTTGCGCCCAACGTGGGGCTCGAACCCACGACCCCGAGATTAAGAGTCTCGTGCTCTACCGACTGAGCTAGCCGGGCATGTAAAATTACTGCATCCTTTTGAATATGAGCAGATAAGTAGGTTATTATTCCGAATAAAAAATTCTCAGTAGATCCATGACTATTTTTCTATAGATATGAGCCAGATATTTTAGGATACGGCAAGGGAAATTTAATAATAAAAGATATTTTAACATAATTTAAAATATTATCATATTACCATGCAGCATTTTATTCCGAATAAAAAATTCTCAGTAGATCCATGACTATTTTTCTATAGATATGAGCCAGATATTTTAGGATACGGCAAGGGAAATTTAATAATAAAAGATATTTTAACATAATTTAAAATATTATCATATTACCATGCAGCATTTTAGTATATTTTATATCCTCATTTTATTCATAATTTTATAAATATTATTTTCAATTCATTGATCAATTTTCTACCGGAAATTCTATTTTCAAAATTCCATTAGACTTTTCAGCAATGATCGTGATATATTTAGCAACATCCTTCCAAATAATTTCCAAATTTCAATGTGCAAACTCTAGTATATGTTTGGAAAAAGAACGTGCGCCCAACGTGGGGCTCGAACCCACGACCCCGAGATTAAGAGTCTCGTGCTCTACCGACTGAGCTAGCCGGGCAAGTAGAAATAGTTCATCCTTATGCACATCCTTATGACTAGGTTCTCATTCTTAATAAAAAAATTCTCAATATATCCATGACTATTTTTCTATAGATATTAGCCTAATATTCTAGGTTTGCGACAAGAGAACAGAGGAAACTAATTTCATCTATTTCGAAACGCAATTATTTTTTGTATTAAAGTTAATAACACAATTAGTTTTATCATAAATAAGCACCACTGATAAGTTAACCCCACACAGAATATGGAATAAGTATATGGACGAAGTGGAAGAGAACCACATTCATATAACAGTATGGAGAAGTCCAAGGAGTAGTCCTTTTCATACCCGAACAACAATTTCCTTTGAAAAAACAAAATAATTGATCGAAATAGCTGAAATTGGAATGTATTACATTTAGTGTCTATTATCAATCCTCCTTTAATGATGCGAACATATTTTTTACTTTTTATTTCATTCATTCATTGAAAATTTCTTTACAAAGATGATCAATTTTCTTTTTCAAAATTCCATTAGGTTTCTCAGCAATGATATTATTTTTAATAATATTTATTATTCTTTATAAAATTTCCAACTTACAATGTGAAAATTGTAGTGAACATTTGGAAAAAGAATATGCGCCCAACGTGGGGCTCGAACCCACGACCCCGAGATTAAGAGTCTCGTGCTCTACCGACTGAGCTAGCCGGGCATGTGAAAGAACGGCTATACATTTCAAAATTTGCACAAAAAATTCTCATTTCTCTTAATTATTTCATTATAAACACGGTGCAGATGGATTACTACTAATTTCGAAAAATCCGTCTATTTTCCGTGTCTACGCATTCAGAGGGATGTGAACACCGAATTTCATTATTCCAGGTGTAGCCGTTTGGAAGGTACCATTTTTAACCCTCCGTACCCATTGTATTCCTTGAAAGTACGAATTTGGAAAATAAACTTTTTATTTTTCATGTCTACATAGTCAAAGGCATGTATACTCCGAATTTCAAGACTCTAGATGCGGTCATTTGATTGGTACTATTTTTATCCCCTTTTCCTATTTTGACCCCAAAAAGCACGAATTTCGAAAAATCAGTTTATTTTCCGTGTCTACACAGTCAGAGAAATTGATACTCTGAATTTCATGACTCTAGCTGCGGTCATTTGATTGGTACTATTTTTATCCCCGTTTTCTATTTGAACCCCAAAAAGTACGAATTTCGAAAAATCCGTGTATTTTACTTGTCTATGCAATCAGAGGAATGTATACACCGAATTTCACAATTCCAGGTGTAGCCGTTTGGAAGGTACCATTTTTATCCCTCCGTACCCATTGTATCCCTTAAAAGTAAGAATTTGGAAAAATACTTTTATATTATGTATCTACTCAATTAGATGAATGTATACACCGAATTTCGTGTTTCTAGCTGTTGTCGTTTAATATGTACCATTTTTATCCCTTTTTGCCCCATTCACCCCCTACAACTAAGAATCACTTTATGGTGCACGCTACGCTAATACGTTAAAATATTAGGGATTATTATGTGTATTTTTAGTCCTTGTGAGGGAAAAATGTTTACCTTTTGGCCGATTTCACTCCGTTTCAATCCCAACCGATCTACGACTATAGGAACATTTGAACGTTCTAGCTCCTTTCGTTTAAATGCTAGCGTGCTTTCAACAGACGGACAGCTAGATCGTCTTAGAATTTTATGACGATCAAGAATATGTATACTTCATAGGGTCTCAGGTCGATATTTCAAGGTGTTACAAACGGAATGACAAAGTTAGTATACCCCCATCCTGGTGGTGGAGGGTATAATAACGCGAAAAGCGGTATGGATGGTCACTTTACTTATTTACTTTTACCAAATTTTTGCTTAAATTGGACCATAACTTCCACATCCATAAATTTTCTTCGACTAGGCCTTGTTTTCACCGATTAGATGCCTTTGCGAATAATTCTACATTTTTTAAAATTGAAATAACACAAATTATATATTTTTCGTTTTAAGAGAAGGAAATACTAAAAACGAAACAAAATATTTATTTGTTTATACTTGACATTGTTTCCTTGCTTGCAAGTGTACCAAACAAATTTAGCCATTAGGACCACGAAAACGGAGTGGGATCTACTGGAGAAAAAATATAAACAAAAAAAGACGAGACATCACTGAAAAAATTCTATTTCTTCTTAATGGAACCGCAATATTTTAGGCATGAGCACTAGTCCAGAAAACAACGAAAGGTGAAGACAATGACCTCTATTATAGTGGGCCGAAAACAAATTTTTTATACTGTTTTATATATTTGCTATTTGCAGTCTTCTTTATGTTCCCTAGTGAAAACGTAGGGAAGTGTGCGACGCTAAACGGCACCCAAGTAGTGCTAAGACAATACTAGCCATTCATTTCATTTCTGTTATGTGAGTGTATTTATGTGTGTGTGAAAGGACTTGCGTGGCGAATCCCACAGGATGTACATGAACATTCAAAGGCATGTCTGGCAGAAGTGATATACGTAATTTTCAACATCAGCCAATATGCCCGGCTAGCTCAGTCGGTAGAGCACGAGACTCTTAATCTCGGGGTCGTGGGTTCGAGCCCCACGTTGGGCGCATACACTTTTTTGTGTTTTATTTTAACTATTAAAATTTTTTTATTATGATTTTTTTTATAATAATATTTTTAGACTTTTTAAAAATATGATTTTTAATTATAGTATTTTAATATTAATAATACAACAATTTTGTCAAAGGGCTGTGTATAATATTTTTGGATGTATAGATCATTTGGATCATTTAAAATGACCCTATAAAAAAGTACTGATTATTTGGTTTTATTGAAAAGGTTGAACTTTGTTATTTAATAATGGAATACAATGTCATTCATATAATTACCACGACTGGCTCGGCAGTACCTCATCCGATCAACCCAATTTTTCAGTACATGGCTCATGATGCCGTCAGCCCAAAATCCACAGCAAACAGTGACTCGTAGTGGATGCATTGGCTTCTCAATGGGTGGGTTCTCTCAATTTTGCTAATTGACATGGCCGCCGAGATGAAAATGAGCTTCATCTGAAAACACGAAAATTTCTTACAGTTTACGTTAAAGACTCACTACTTGGGAAGTAAGTTTTTAATATTTCCCAATTTTGATCGACATTTTGCAAATGTCAAACATAAACCTGAAAATAAAATTAACATGAATGTTATTCTACCTTTCAAAGTCAAAGTAATCGGTAGTTCAAATTTAAAATGTTATATGGTCTACCCTATATTTTGATGTCCGAAACTAGAAAACGACATTTATTGTTTTAATGATATTTTACAATTTTTTCTCTTAAAATGCCATTTTCGTCGGATGATCTGATAGTGAAATTTTAATGCTTTTCTAATATTTATTTAAATATTCTTTTTACATGATGTATAAGTTATGTCCCTCTTTGTATACCGGAGAGATTTGATAAAAATTTAGGTTCATGGATAAATTAACAAATACTGAAATTGAAATTTTCAAAGAAGATACCTTTAATATTTGAACACTCATTTTTGACATACATGTCCGATAACAATTAAATTAATAAATTAGAGGTATATATGATGTTTAATAATCTTGCGAATTTCACTTTCACATAGCAACTGTGGTTTAGGAAGAGTCTCTAAAGTAATGAGAACAAATTGATTTTTTCCGCGAAAAAAATTTTATTGGCGCGTAAAAACCCTAAAAAATAGAAACTAAAAATCGGAAAGAATTATTTTGTTTTATGTTTAAATAGCTAACACCCTACCGCCTATCTGTAAAAGATCTATGTATAAAAGTGGAAGATATGACCCACTTTGTAGACGCAAATTATTTTTTAAATAATCATGATTTTTTAATTTATGTTTAAACAAGTAAGGAAAGGCTAAAGTCGGGCGGGGCCGACTATATAATACCCTACACCACTCCCTGCGTATGTACCTCGCTTTGATTACTAAACCCAGGTGTTTCATGGGAGCAATTTTATGTAGTTCATATAAATTATACAGTATAAATTCATCTTTAGTCATATTTAACGAATATGGTAAATAATTGATCCAATTTTCCGGCAGAGAAATACAAATTATACAGTAGTAATAGGATAAATCGGACCGACATTTGAAAGGAGGCCTATAACAACACCGTCTCAAAACATGGGCCTTTATATTTCTCATTCACTGTAGGTATTCATAGTTGAAATATATCATGATCCGATGTAAGACGTAGTTTGTAGAGCTGTATTAGAGTAGAATGGGTTATTGGGTTCTTCCAAAGAGTGGACACATACATTTGACTTTGTATTCTGAAATATAATATAATCTGCAAAATTTGAAAAAAAAAAACGATGTAAAATTTGCGTTCTTGAGGGGTAAAAATTGAAATGGGGCCATTTGTAAGTGCTCTACATTAAAAAGAGGTTCCATATAGATCACTTTCAAAGTAGGTATTCTTAGTTGAAATATGACATGATATGCAAAATTATATCGAGATCTAATGCACGATGTGGGTTCTAGAGATGTAATAGAGTGGAATGGGGCCCAATTTGTATAGGGGTTACACCAAAATATGGACCCATATATTTGACTTTCATAATATGTCTTCTTAGTTGAAATTTATGAGGGCTATATCTAAACCGATCTTACCCACTTTCACCATAGGTTTTTTAGTTGGATTTTAAGATGTTGTGCCAATTTTAAAGAAAAAACGGGTACAATATATGGATTTTAGAGCGGAAAAAGTCAAATCGGGAGCGACATTTGTATGGCGGCTATATCTAAATCTGAACCGATCTTACCCAATTTTTGCATACGTGTTTCTAGTTGGATTATAATATGTTGTGCCAAATTTAAAGAAAATCGGGTACAATATGTCGTTTCTAGAGCGGAAAATGTCAAATCGGGAGCGACATTTGTATGGGGGCTATATCTAAATCTGAACCGATCTTATCCAATTTTTGCATACGTGTTTCTAGTTGGATTATAATATGTTGTGCCAAATTTAAAGAAAATCGGGTACAATATGTCGTTTCTAGAGCGGAAAATGTCAAATCGGGAGCGACATTTGTATGGGGGCTATATCTAAATCTGAACCGATCTTATCCAATTTTTGCATACGTGTTTCTAGTTGGATTATAATATGTTGTGCCAAATTTAAAGAAAATCGGGTACAATATGTCGTTTCTAGAGCGGAAAATGTCAAATCGGGAGCGACATTTGTATGGGGGCTATATCTAAATCTGAACCGATCTTATCGAATTTTTGCATACGTGTTTCTAGTTGGATTATAAGACGTTCTGCCAAATTTAAAGAAAATCGGGTACAATATGTCGTTTCTAGAGCGGAAAATGTCAAATCGGGAGCGACATTTGTATGGGGGCTATATCTAAATCTGAACCGATTTCCTCCAAATTCAATACCGATGGTCCTTGGCCAGAAAAAATAACTTCTGCCAAGTTTCATGACAATCGGACGACAATTGCGACCTGTAGAGTGCGAACAAGCTTAGATGGACAGCAGACGGACGGACGGACGGACGGACGGACGGACAGACAGACATCGTTAAATCGACTCAGCTGGTGATTCTAAGCCGATCGGTATACTTAAAGGTGGGTCTAGCTCGATTATTTTTTGGTGTTACAAACATTTCGCGCGAAACTAACTTATAATACCCTAGACCACGAAGTGGTGTAGGGTATAAAAACGCTAAAAATAAATAGCAATATTATTGGATTACTTTCTTTTATTTAGTTATAGCCGGTATCATAGCGAAGAAAACAAAGGTTATCCGGAGAAAATTTATGGCAAGTTATGGCCCTTCTCGTAGTGCACAACGTCTGTCTTTCTGTCTAAATCAATTTAAGCAAAAATTTCCTTACTTCTAAAATAAGGACCATAACTTCTAGCTTTATCAATAGATTTTGATCTTATCTTCGTAAATATCATATTATAAAATATTTTATTACGTAATATTTTATTACGCGCTGTTCTTCCAAAATTTAAAAAATCATATTTTTTTTTAAAGAAATCACAAATAGGGTCATATTATCGATAGATCTTTTACTTATAGACATTATTTCCTTCGTTAGAATGTAGCTATTAAAAAATAAAACAGACTAATTTTTTCGATTTCTTTTTAAGGGGTTTTTCGAGCCAGAAATAAATTATTCTTTTGACAAAAGTCATTGTTTTTCTCAATTTGTAAGAGACCGTTCCTAAACCGCGTATGCCTATTTTGAATTTCTAAACTCGAAAGCGATATTAAAAAATTGTCGCTGGCAATTTTTTAAACAATTTTTATACTAACTTTTAATACTAACTTTGTAATTCCGTTTGTAACACCTTGAAATATCGACCTGTGACCCTATAAAGTATATATATTCTTGATCGTGATAAAATTCTAAGACGATCTAGCCATATCCGTCCGTCTGTCTGTTTAAAGCACGCTAGCATCTAAACGAAAGGAGCTAGGACGTCCGAATTTTCCATACATGCGTCTTATAGTCGTAGATCGGTTGGAATTGAAACTGGCCGAAATCGGCCCAAAGGGAAAAATGTTTCCCTCACAAGGACTAAAAATACCCACAATAATCTCCAATATTTTAGAGTATTTAAGCATATTTTTTCAATATCTCTGCTTGTACTTACTTGATATTGGGTATACGCATTCCCCGTATAACAAAAACGTGCACCATAAAGTGATTTTTATTCTTAGGGTGTGATATAGGGCAAAAAGGGATAAAAATGGTACATATTAAACGACAACAGCTAGTAACACGAAATTCGGTCTGTACATTCCTCTACTTGAGTAGATAAATAACATAAAAGTATTTTTTCCATATTTGTACTTTTAAGGGGTAAAATGGGAATAGAGGGATAAAAATGGTACCAACCAAACGCCTGCACCTAGAATAGTGAAATTCGGTGTTTATATTTCTCTGATTGCGTAGGCACGTAAAAAAAGGGATTTTTCGAAAATCTTACTTTTTAGGGTTAAAATGGAAAAAGGGGATAAAAATAGTACCAACCAAATGACCATAGCTAGAGACATGAAATTCGGAGTATACACTCCCCTGACTGCGTAGACACGATAAATTAAAGATTTTTTCCCAATTATTACTTTCAATGGATACAATTGGAACAGAGAGATGAAATTGGTACCAACTAAACGGCGACAGCTAGAATGATGAAATTCGGTGTGTACGTCCCACTAATTGCGTAGACACATAAAATAAAGAAATTTTAGAAAGTCGTACCGTTAAGGGGGTAAAATAGAAAAAAGGATAAAAATGGTACCAACCAAATGGCCGCAGCTAGAATCATGGAGTTCGGTGCATACATTCCTTCTTTTACTGTATAAATTGGTTGAATCATGAGGTTAGGTTATTTGCACTATGTACGTGAGATAATGGATTTTTTTTGGGAAATATAACCCACTATCTACCAATATTTATGGTAATTACGTTTTTTTGAAAATATAAATATAACAATATTTATGTTTTGAGTTGACTTGAAGTATTATTTCGATATATATAGTGTAAACGTATTGGTAGCCTTGCCGTGAAATAATAAAAATATTATATTTATGTATAAAATTATTTTTTTCAATATTTGCATTTGTTTTGGTTTGGCTATATTAAAAAATTATATTTTCCTGTAATATTACTGTACAATCCATGGTGGAGGGTATATAAAGTTCGGCCCGGCAGAACTTAACGGTGTTTTTACTAAAATTCCAATTTTCGGTAACTCCCGGCTTTTAAGTACAATAAAAGGTACTCATGGCTACAAATACTACGAATTACACTTTCACATACAAACAATGGCTTAGGAACCGTAAAAATTTTTAGAAAAAACCTTTTTTTGCTGGCACGAAAAAATCATAAAAGGTCGGAAGAAAGTATTTTGTTATTTTTTTAATAGCTTACATTCTAACGCAAACACAATACTTTTCCAATTTTAAAGAGGCTGTTCCTAAACCACTATATCTATGACAATGTGAAATTCACAACATTTGCATAATTACCTTTCATTGATCAATATGAGAGGACCAATATTAAAGGTACCTTCAACGAAAATTTAAATTTTAGTAAACAAAATAAAACAAAAAAGTTTCTGGTGTTGATTTTATGAAATAGTATGCCTCAATGTCAAAAAAAAAATAAAAAAATAGCTTGGAGTAGTAAAGGGTGGCCCATGTAACATTTTAAATTTGAAGCGCCTATTACTTTGACATTGAAAGTTAAAATAACATTAATTTTTATTTTTAATTTCGGACATTTGGCATTTACAAATTAACTCGCTATACGCTCGAAATAAAATTGGAAAATATTAAAAACATACTGCCAAAGTAGTAAGTCTTTAACGCAAACTGTAAGAAATTTACGTGGAAAATTTCCGTGGTTTCAGTGTCAAGAAGCATATGGGGTTCAGAGAACCCACACGTGACTATTGAGAAACCAATGCATCCACAATGAGTCACTGTTTGGTGTTGATTTTTGTAGGGTTGATCGGATGAGGTACTGCCGATCCAGTTGTGGTAGTCATATGTATGTTATTGTGTTCCATTATTAAAACAAAGCTCAACCTTTTCAATAAAAGCAGAAATTTGAAAAAAAAGAATAAAATGGCCCACCATTAGTATAGAGATCTCCCATCAAGCTGCTGATTAAGACCAAAATATTCAAAATTCCAAGAGAGGAAAGTCTCCTGACAAATGTTGAAATTTTGTAAATATTTTTTTAGAAAAATTTTATTAAAAATTTTCAACTTTTTTAATAACAACAGAAATTTGAAAAAAAAATATAAATGGCCCACCATATATATAGAGATCTCCCATCAAGCTGCTGATTAAGACCAAAATATTCAAAATTCTAAGAGAGGAAAGTCTCCAGACAAATGTTGAAATTTTGTAAATATTTTTTTAGAAAAATTGCATTAAAATTTTTTCTTGGCTTTCAATGGTTCCTCAGGAGCGGTGTTGCAAACATGTCGAAAGTGGTCCAAATGTATTATTTAAAATATAAAAAAATATCTAGAAACCTGTTGTACAATAAATACTGAAATAATGACAATGGATAATTTCCCCAAAACAACAAATCATATTTTCACTGATGCTATTTCGAAGAATTCTTTCACGTCGTAAAAAAACACAAACCACCCTACGCTACGCTCCCGTCCCGTTTTCGATTTACATAAATTGGTAAAGCACGTTCTTGGACGATTACGATTGAATTTTTAATTGGTTACAGTCCAAAACAGAAATTACCTTTTGAACTGACACTGTAAAACCTATGTAAAATTATGTCCACACTGGCGGTTGCCAGAGAGCAGTAACCGGTTCCCTAGGTCGTCGTCGAATAAATTTCCAAATGTCCACCAGATGTCAGATGAGCATCCGTAAGCAGTTGAACCACTTTGTAGCCACCACAAAAGCCGCAGAGTTGTTGATGATTGTTTTCCTGTTATCATCGCATCTCTGCGATAACCAAAGCACCAAAGAAAAATTTTGTTTCGTGTGGGGAGGGGGTTACACAAACAGAAGAGGAAAATAAAGAAGTTGAGGCTGCCGTCCCCGGCATTTAAATAAAAACTCAATTGAAATGATAACAACAAATATTTACATTCAAAAGATTTTAAAAACACTTCACGCTGCTGCTGCTGCCGCCGCCGCTGGTGATGGTGACAATGATGAGTTTCTCCGTGGCATTTAATTGATATGTTGGCCTCAGTCTGCTTTAGATCTGGACATTCGACATTCTACACTCGAAAGCCCCAAATGGCGATGTTTGTTTTTATTATTATTTTTTATTAATCATCTTCCACCAGAAAAAAATCGATGATAATTGGCCATTTATATAACTCAAATTTGTAAAGACATTTTAGTTTAACAAAACAAAAAACTGAAACTGTATCACATTAAAAACAATCGCATGACCGACGAGCGTACACAATGGAGATACCGCGACAGTTATCACCGAAATGGTTTATAAGATCACCCCGACTGATACGGATGGTGGAAGCGTAAACTCGTAAAAGTTTCAAAGTCTGCTGTGCAGTGGTAGCCCCAGATGTACCTTTTCATCTTCCAGCGACCTACCATGGTGCATGCAGCATTGTGAGTTCATGATAATGTTTGTAACGCCCTCTTCCTGTGTCACTAATTGTTTTCATAATTTCCAAGTTCAGGGATCGAGGTAGGTGGTCTTTTCCATTTTTTCCCAAATATTCATTTTTCTGATGAATAATTTACAAGTGAATACAGTTTTTGGGAAAGTTTTGTCTTGTTAGTTAAATTATTCGGATCAAATGTTCAAAGGGGTGTTAACACTGATAGGTGTGTTAACACATACATACTTCAATCTGTAGGGTCATATTCAGGCCATAAGCCGATCTGGTACTCGTTCGTGAAAGTGTTATGCGAGTCTAAACCAGGCTGATGAGGTTGAGTAAAATTGAACGCAGCAGCACTATGGGACTTCTCAGGGGATAGTTATCAGTGATAGATCATCAACTTGGATAAGTGTAGGGCATCTGGAACCAGGATCGATTTTATCCAACCTGAATGACAGATGGCACACAATTCCTAAATTAGGAAATTTTTTCTATCTAATTTCTTTTGATTACTTACTTACTTACTGGATTACACTGTGAAACAAAAGACTTAAGACTTTGTGTCTGAGACATAAAAAAATATTGTTGTGTGTATTGGGGAATATCTATCTATATATGAGTCATTTCATGTCAAGCGGTACGGGGTTTGACCTCGATAACTACGATTGTTTTGAAAGTTTATATATGTATTCTTGTCATAAAAATATTGTATACTTATTTTTGGAAAAAAATGCCATTTTTTAGGAGTTATGACCAATTTAACAGTGAAAAACATACTACTTTTTGCAAAAGGTGTATTCATTAAATCGCCTGAAACTCCTGAAAGACTTTACCGATTTTAATGTGTTGTACCTCGTTTTGAAGGTAATTTCAATTAATTTCAAAATACTGATGTGGTGTGTTATAGCAGGGTTAGATTTTTTTTCAAGTTTTTGCAATTAAGTTCTTTTATTTTAACTTTTGAAATGATTACACTAATTGATTTTGTTGAAATTTTCTTAGGTAGTGTGCTTAGGTATATTTTTAAGTGACTGTCCGAGTGTGAAATGATGGCATTTATTTTTTACGATTTCTTTTCTCTTTTTTTACAAAATCAACCAGAATTACAGTGAAAAATAAAACCTATTTTTTTAGATTTTTCATTTCAACCAAATGGTTGTATCTTAAAATACCTCCCCTATCCCCCAATATTTGTGGTATTTAAGTTTTTTTTTTCAAGATAGCTGACTTATATTTTTATACCCTCCACCTCCAGGATGGGGGTATACTAAGTTTGTCATTCCGTTTGCATCGACATGAGACCCTATAAAGTATATATATTCTTCATCGTCATAAAATTCTAAGACGATCCAGCCATGTCCGTCCGTCTGTTGAAAGCACGCTACCATCTAAACAAAAGGAGATAGTACGTTAAAATTTTCCATAAATGCGTCTTATAGTCGTAGAACGGTTGGGATTGAAACGGGGCGAAATCGGCCCAAAGGGGAAAATTTTTCCCTCACAAGGACTAAAAATACCCATAATAATCCCTAATATTTTAGCATATTTAAGCATGCTTTTTGAATATGTCTGTTTATATTTGCTTGATATTTGGTGTGCGCATTCCCCTTATAGCAAAAACGTGCACCATAAAGTGATTCTTATTTGTAGGGGGTGAAATGGGGCAAAAAAGGGATAAAAAAGGTACTTATTAAACGACAACAGCTAGAAACACGAAATTCGGTGTGTACATTCCTCTAATTTAGTAGATACAAATTATAAAAGTATTTTTTCCAAATTCGTACTTTTAAGGGAAAATTTTAAATGGGAATAAAGGGATAAAAATGGTACCAACCTAACGGATGTACCTAGAATAATGAAATTCGTTGTATACATTCCTCTGATTTCATAGACAAGTAAAATACTCGGATTTTTCAAAATTCGTACTTTTTGGGGTTAAAATGAAAAAAGGGATAAAAATAGTACCAATCAAATGACCGCAGCTAGAGTCATGAAATTCGGAGTATATATTCCTATGACTGTGTAGACACGGAAAAAAACAGATTTTTCCAAATTCGTACTTTTTGGGATCAAAATAGAAAAAGGGGATAAAAATGGTACCAACCAAATGACCGCAGCTAGAGTCATGAAATTCGGAGTATACATTTCTTTGACTACGTAAATATGAAAAATAATTTTTTTTTCCAAATTCGTACTTTCAAGGGATATAATGGGTACGGAGGGATAAATATGGTACCAACCAAACGGCTACACTTAGAATAATGAAATTCGGTGTATACATTCCTTTGATTGCGTAGACACTTAAAATAAACAGATTTTTCGAAATTCGTACTTTTTGGGGTTAAAATGAAAAAAGGGGATAAAAATAGTACCAATCAAATGAC
Organism: Polietes domitor; assembly: GCA_947397865.1. Taxonomy (NCBI): domain Eukaryota; kingdom Metazoa; phylum Arthropoda; class Insecta; order Diptera; family Muscidae; genus Polietes; species Polietes domitor. The sequence continues at coordinate 33,628,956 of OX377619.1, read as the reverse complement.
CGCAGCTAGAGTCATGAAATTCGGAGTATACATTCCTCTGACTGCGTAGACACGGAAAATAGACGAATTTTTCGAAATTCGTACTTTCAAGGGATACAATGGTACAGAGGGATAAAAATAGTACCAACTAAACGACTACAGCTAGAATGATGAAATTCTAATTGCGTAAAAACGTCAAGGGGGTAAAAATGGTACCAACCAAATGGGTGCAGCTGGAATCATGGAATTCGGTGTATACATTCCTCTGACTGCATAGACACGCAAAATAAAAATGTTTTCCAAATTCACACTTTTTTTCGGCAAAAAATGGTTGGATCATGAAGTTAGGTTATATTTCACTATGTACGTCTGATAATGGATTTTCAAAGTGTGTACTTTTCGAATTAAAATAGAATGGAAATACAACCAACTGTAGCACCCACTATCTACCAATATTTATGGAATTTAGGCTTTTTGAAAATATAAATATAAGAATATTTATTTTTTGATTTGAAATAAATTATGGTTTGAAATAATTAAAATTATATTTATTTATAAAATATTTTTTTTAATATTTGTTTTGGTTTGGCTATATTAAAAAATTATATTTTCCTGGTATATTACTGCACTTCTACGAAAGTCGACAGCCTCTGTGGAATGCAATTCATGGTGGAGGGTATATAAAGTTCGGCCCGGCCGAACTTAACGCCTTTTTTACTTTTTGATACATATATAGTATAAACATATTGGCTGCCTTACCTTTAAAATAATTAAAAAAATATATTTATTTATATATATATTATTTTTTCAATATTTCTATTTATTTTGGTTTGGCTATATTAAAAAATAACATTTTCCTGTAATGTTACTGCACTCTTATGAACATTGACAGCTTCTGTTGAATACAATCCATGTTGGATAGAAACTCTCAACCAGGAGGAGTGATTAACATTAATCGCGAATTATTTGACGCGGACCCTATAGAAGACTTCTGGATCTCTCACACTATGAACTCAGTGTTGGAGTAATAACACTATGCAATAAAAATGTTGTCGAAGGGTTGTGAAGAACATTTTCTGGTGTATATTAAAACATTGTTTACGTAAATTATTTTTAATCAAATTTTTTATTAAGTTGCCTTAAATATAGGTGCAATAACTCCCGGTTATACGTTAAATTAAAGGTACTCATAATGGCTACAGGCATTATGCATGACACTTTCACATAGAAACAGTGGTATAGATAATTTTTCAAATTTCTGTTTTTATTGGAAAGATTGAACTTTGTCGTATGACTACCACGACTGGCTCGGCAGTATCTCATCGGACCGACCCAATTTTTCAGTATAGCCCAAAATCAACACCAAACAGTGACTCGTTGTGGATGCATTGGTCACGTGTGGGTTCTCTGAACCCCATAAGCAGCAACTTTGCTTATTGACAAAGCCACCCTATATTTCTTGTCCCATTTTACTTGCGAAATATACGGACTTTTATAAATAGATTTGTATCCTACTCCCCATACGATAGACATGTGCTGCGGTAGGGTATTCTAAAGTCGTTGCAGATCATCAGTCGTTGCATGGTAATTCGTTTATTTAAGCTCAAATCAAAAATGCACAAAATACCTTAGGTATTTCGTTTCTTCTTCTTTTTCTTGATGCCATTTAAATATTTTCTATTTTCAATGATGATATTTATGGCGCTGACGATGATGATGGCGATAGTGATTGTGATGTTGACGGTGACGGTGTTGGCTGGAAGTTCTGGTGTTGGCATTGTCGTTGGTGACGATGGAATCTGGGTGCTGGCGCGGGTATTGGCTGTTCAACACCACCAACAACAACAACGGTATGTAAATATCGTTATTTTGTCCAAATTAATTTATTTTCAATACCAACAGTAGTTGTATGTCGACGTCAGTGAGTGGGTATTGTTGTTGTATTGTGTTATTTCACATTCTGATGAATGGAAATTGTAAGCGGCACCTGAGGAATTGAATTTTCAGTATCTGGCTCGGCCATGTACATATGTACGTATGTATGTAGCTAGTTAGCCTGAGTATTTGTTTTGTTATTATTCTTGCTGCTGCGATGGTGTGAGTGTTTGTTTTCCTTATGGCCCATAAAATATTCATACGTAAAAAAATGAATTGTTTATAGCACGCAATCTATAGATTTTTCATAGAAATAGTACTAAAAACGAACAACTAACGACCAGAAACGGAAAAAAGGCCGAAAAATGCTTCAGGTTGCCATTTAAATGTTGTAATGAAATGTTGCCAGACAAACTCCCTAACACACGCCACCACCCTAATGTGACCGACCGACCTTAGTATCACAAAATTCCTCCGAGTATGAGGGATAAGTTTTTAATTAAAAGTAAAAGTTATCAATGGGTGTTTTCTTTCAAGGAACTCATCACAGTGTGGAAGAGTTTTCAAAGCAACAACAAAAAACAATAAATAAAGACATTTTCGTTCGTTTTGACATTACCACATTGTGTTTGCCTGCTCATGCATTGATAATCGACCGAAAAGTAGTGCACAATCTTAACCTTTTAAGGGTTTCCACATCATCGCATCCCATATTTCCGAAAAGTTGCCATTTACTTTGCCAGCCAACAGCCGCCAACCGCACTTTCCTCTGTTTGTTCGTTTGTTTTTCTTGGGTGGTTGTGGTGGTGGCACTGTCCTTCACATTTAGCACTGCACCCACATGCTCTGCCAGTATTTGCACCTTGAACCCACTCCCTAGTGTTGAGGAAAGTTTGTTTTTTTTTGTGGTACTTAAAACACGACGTGTAAAAATGCAACAAAATTCCAACTCAGCTATGGCATGAGTTCAATTTCTTGCCTGCTGGGAGGGAGGGTGGAAGGGTGCCGCAAGGAGATTGAATTGCATGGAAAACGAGCTGTCCTTCATGGTCGATTTTCTTCTATCACTTAAAAGGATGAAAAACGACGAAGGTAAAGTGAATTGCAAAAGTTAGCATTTGGTTGTGCAGATTAGAAATTCACAATCGAAAGTAGTTCAGAGAAAAAGATTCAGTAACAAAAAATGTTAGTAAATTAAATAATTCAGTATGAGAATTTTGAATTTTTGGAAGCTACTATACGGAGAAAATTTATATTATTTGCATTTTCCATCCTTTCTCATTTCAGGTGATGGTATGTAGTTATAACGTCTTTACTATTTGAGTTTAAGCCTTAGCAAGTAGTTAGTGCTTCAATTTTCGAAACCATAGACCCCCAGTTTCTTCCAAGAAACATTGAGTGTAATAGAGTAATTTCATGTGAAGTGATCACACACAAAATTTTGTCTCCTCTTCATGAATAAACCAAATTTCCCGTTTTTTTAAATAAGAAATATACACTAGGGTGGATCGAAAATAAAGTATAAGGTAATTAAAAAATAATAACGTTTTTGGTATGATATATAATTAATCTTCTTATTTCCAGCAAATTTCTTCTAAATTTTCAAAAAAATTAAAACATTAGGGCGGATCGAAAATAAAGTATTTTTGTCATAAGGTACAATTATAATTTTATTTTTATGGTATGAGATACAAATATATATCTTCTAAATTTTCAAAAAAAATTTAGACATTAGGTTGGATCGAAAAAAAAAGTATTTTTGTTATAATTGTCTAATTTCAAGCAAGTTTCTTCTAAATTTTTTTAAAAAATAAAAATCTTTACACATTAGAGTGGATCGAAAATAAAGTATTTTTGTCAAAAGGTACATTTAATTTTTGTTTGTTTTTATGGTATGAGATTCAAATATAATTCATTGTCTAATTTCAAAAAAATTTCTTTTAAATTTTCAAAAAATAAAAAATTGTGGACATTAGGTTGGATCGAAAATAAAGTATTTTTGTTATAAGGAAGATTTATTTTCTTTATGGTATGAGATACAAATATATATCATCCAAATTTAAAAAAATAGACATTAGGGTGGATCGGAAAAAAGTTCTTTTTGTTATAATTTTCTCATTTCAAGCAAATTTCTCCTAAATTTAAAAAAATAATAATAAAAAATTTTACACATTAGAGTGGATTAAAAATAAAGTATTTTTGTCATAAGGTACATTTAATGAAACACTCCATGATAGTATTATGTCTTTGTGCATTTGTTTGTAACACCTAAAAGGAAGCGAGATAGACCCATTGTTAAGTATACCGATGGACTTAGAATCACCTTTTGAATCGATTTAGCAATGTCCGTCTGTCTGTCTGTCCATCTATTCTTGTAATCACGGTACAGGTCGCAATTGTACACAGAACCAAATGAAACTTTGCACAACGAAGTTTTTCGGTACAAGGACGAACGCTATTTAATTTGAAGAAAATCGGTTCAGATTTAGATATAGCCCCAATACGAATTTCACTCCTGATTTGACTCTTTTCCGCTCTAGAATCCACATTTTGTATCAGATTTATCAAAACTTCTTATATTTAAACTAAGAACACCTATGGTGAAAATAGGTCAGAACGGTTAAGATTTATATATAGCTCCAATTAAAATTTTGCTCCCGTTTGACTTTTTCTGCTCTAAAAACCACATATTTTAACAGATTTTCTTCCACATTGGCAAACCATCTTATATTTCAACCAGAAACACCTGTTGTGAAAATGTGTTAGATCGGTTCAGATTTATATATAGCTCCCACACAAATTTCACTCCCAATTTCACTTTTTCCACTCTATAAACCACATATTTTAACATTTCTTCTTCAAATCTTTCAAAATATCTTATATTGCAACTATAAACAGCCATGGTGAAAATGGGTCAGATCGGTTCAGATTTACATATAGCTCCCATACAAATATCGCTCCCGGATAGACTTTTTCCGCCCCAGAAACCGAATTTCATCGAAGTGAGCATAACACGTTATATTTGAACTGAAAGAACCTATTGTCTGTCACTTCATTCTATGTTTGGATATAGCCCCGATACATATATTCTTATCGATTTGACAAATCGGACCAGGTCATATTAGCCTATGATTTGGAAACATACAAAAATTCATACCGTTTTCATTTTTTACCGAGTTGGATTCTATCGGATGGAAAGTGGTCGGTCCCGCCCGACTTTAGCCTTTCCTTACTTGTTTTTGTTTGTTTTTGTGGTATGAGAAAATATGTATATGAAAATATGTTTGTAACATTGTCTAATTTCAAGCAAATTTCTTTTAAATTTCCAAAAAAAAATAAAAAATTGTAGGCATTAGGGTGGATCGAAAATATAGTATTTTTGTTATAAGGACGATTTATTTTTATTTTTATGGCATGATATACAAATATATATTTCTTTCTATTTTCAAGAAAATTTCTTCTAAATTTTCAAAAAAAAAACATTGAATGGTGGATATAAAATAAAGTTTTTAGACATAAAATAATGTTTTTTGTGGTATGCTATACAAATATATATTTCTTTTTAATTTCAAACTAATTTCTTCTTAATTTTCAAAAAAAATTAGACATTAGTCTGGATCGAAAATAAAGTATTTTTGTCATAAGGTACATTTAATGCTTTTTTATTTTTATGGCATGAGATACAAATATATATTTCTTTCTAATTTCAAGCAAATTTCTTCTAAATTTTCAAAAATAAAAATGTTTAGATATTAGGCTGGATCGAAAATAAATTATTTTTTATTAGGTACATTTATTTTTTTTATTTTTATGGCATGGGATACAAATGTATATCTATTTCCAATTCCAAGCTAACTTTTTCTACATTTTCAAAAAACAAAAAACTAAAATTAAAACGTGATTGCCATCGAAATTAAAGTATTTAATATAATTAAAATAACTAACTTTAACCTGACTTCAACAAACCTATGTGTGTTCTCGACTAAAATAAATTTGTTGGTCTTTAAAGCACTATTTAAAAATATTATATTTCGGCATTATCACCATTGGCGTAAGACGGTAAGTCTTTATTTATATTTTTCACATTGTCGCCAACTACAATATAAATATTTGTATCATAGTAAATTTTTAAAACAAAAATATTTTGTGTTGGCTTTTTTTGGACTTGATGACCATACATTTTACTTACACTGGATAATTATACAGCTTAAGTCCGAAATTTTTAACATAAAATTATTTTTTCAAAATTTGTTTTCATACACACATTGATGATATTGCTGTTGGCGGAAATTAAAAAAATATATATTTTCTTTTATTTTTAGTGAAATTTTAACATTTTGTTTAGATTTTTGTTATCGCAGCTATTTACCGAGTTGAATTGTATTCGGTTAGAAAGTGGAGTGTATCATGTAGTCGACCCCGCCCGACTTTAGCTTTTCCTTACTTGCTATATTCAGGTTTATGTTTGAAATTTGCAGAATTTCGAACAAAATTGGGAATATTAAAAACTTATTTCAAAGGTAGTGAGTTTTTGACCCTAAACTGTAAGGAATTTATGTGGAAATTTTTCGGAAAGAGATCGGCCTTCAGTTCAGCCGCCATGAAGCTCATTTCCATCTCGGTGGCTATGTCAATAAGCAAAATTTAAAATTTTAAATAGACCACCCTATACAATCGAATTTATATCAACAATTTTATTCACATTCGAAACCACTGCACTGGACATATTAAAGTTTACAAAGAATTGAACTATAAATGAATTTCATGCTAAAAATGTGGCTTTCAAAATACTTTTTGTAACATTTGAATTTTGGGTCACGAACTGAAATAAAACTGGTGTGAAGCTGGCAGACCATGAACTGACCAAACGTACATATTCACAACCTGCCCAAATATTTCATACATCATTGACTTTTTACCTCACCTCATCGCCGGTTTCATTCAGGTGGGAAACAAATCATCGTGCAACGCTTTGTGTGTTCTGAATGAACGCACTTTGAAAATAAATTGAAAATCTCTGTTCGACACTATTCTCACTTGGTTGAGGTTAAATATTTCACAAGTTATCAATATCAATGCCGGATGTTTTGAAACTATGCGCATGAAAAGGACAACGACAACAAAAAATGTGAATGGCATGAAATATTTGTCCCAAAGGACAAAGTTTAACTATGCTGTAGAACACTTTGTGGTCTGGTATTTCACAACTCACAATAGTTTGTACGGAGGGGTGTAGAGTGGAATTATGAATAAATGTGTACGGAGTGCAAATACATGATAATATGACACTGCCCTTTCAGATAGGCCAAAATACTAATGAAAAATATTATATAAATTACATACAAAGCAAGGCGATATTTTCACATTCCTAGAGTTAATTAGCTATTCTTAATTGCAACAATTATGTTGAAGGATATTCGTTTGTGAGAATCATTTACTTAAGGAGGCCGGGTATATTGTTGAAATGCCGCTGCAAAGCCACCTGACGAAGGATTTCACAGGGCGGAAATTATGATAGTGGCAGTGTGCAGTCAAGTAATAAATGTCACCATGACATTTGTAAATAAATTTGAATTCTATAAAATTTAGATTCAAAATGGTCTTGAGCCAGGAGAACATTACAGTTCAAATCGAATACAATTTTTAAAAATGTCGTTGAACCGGATGATATATGTATGAAACTAAAGGCAAATTGGAGCTACTTGGCGTTTTTAGTTTTTCATTTCCTCATCTTACTACAAAGTTCAGGACTACAAAGATCCAAAGGATACAATTTTTCAAAAAATTATTTTACATACTTGTTCGCACACTATGATAACGTTATTAGTGCCAGCTTGAAGAGGAGAATATCTATTTAAAATACTTCAAATATCATGCTTATATCTTTATTAGTTCAGCTTTAACGTACATTTCAAGATTGCCCCTTAGTTTTTCTAGTTTATTCATATCTTGATTTTTAAGAGACAAAATTTTAAATCATTGTTAATACTAATCTAAAATTAATTGATGCAAATCAGTTTTTCGCTCTATTTTTATACTCTCCACCACGGAATGGGGGTAACCGTTTGCAACACCTTGGTATATCATCCCGAGACCCTATAAAGTATATATTCTTGATCGTCTTAATATTCTAAGGTGATCTAGCCATATCCGTCCGTCCGTCTGTCCTTCTGTTAGAGGCACGCTAGCATCAAAATGAATGGACGTGCAAGTTGTATATCGGTTGGGATTGGAAATGAGCGAAATTGGTCCACAACGAAAAATTTTTCCCTCACAAGGACTGAACAAACCATTAATATTTAGAGTATTTCATCATGTTTTTAAAAAGTAGATGTTTGATATTTGGTATGAGCATTCCCCTTATAGCAAAACCGTGCACAATAAAGTGATCTTTATTTATAGGAGCTGAAATGGGACAAAAAAGGATAAAAATGGCACTAGAAATACTAAATTCGGTGTGTACATTCTCCTAATTGAGTGGATACATAATAAAAAGTATTTCTTCTAAATTCGTACTTTTAAGGGGTAAAGTGGGAATAGAGGGATAAAAATGGTACAAACCCAACGGCTGCACCTAGAATAATGAAGTGTGGTGTATATATTCCTCTGATTGCGTATACTCGTAAAATAAAGAGATTTTTCGAAATTCGTACTTTTAGGGGATAAAATGGAAAAAGGGGATAACATTGTACCAACCAAATGACCGCTGCTAGAGTCATGGAATTCGGTATATACATTCCTCTGACTGCGTAGACACGAAAAATAAAAAGTTTTTCCAAATTCGTACTTTCACGAGATACAATGGAAAAAGAGGGATAACAATGGTACCAACTACATTCATCTGACTGCATAGACTCGCAAAATATAAAGATTTGTCCAAATTCTTTTTCTACGTTTTTTTACTTTTACTACAAAAATGGGTAGAATCGTGAAGCTAGAATATCTTGAATTGCATACGTGAGAAATAATGGATTTTTAAAATTTAAAATGGGATGGAAATACAATCAACCAAACGGCTGTAGCTGAAAATGCACCCACTATCCATCCCCCAATATTTAGGGTATTAAGCTTTTTTGAAGATTGCCGCCTTATATTTACTTTTTGAATAGACTTGAAGTATTATTTCGATATATAGTAGCCTTGCCTTACAAGCGTGGTTTAAAATAATTAAAATTTTATATTTATTTGTAAATTTATTTGTTCAATATTTCCATTTGTTTTGGTTTGGGTGTATTAAAAAAAAAAAAATTTCCTGTAATGTTACTGAGCTTCTACGAAAATCGACAGCCTCTGTGGAATGCAATCCATAGTGGAGGGAATAAAAAGTTCGGACTGGTGAACTTAACGCCGCTTTTACTTGTTTATTAAAAAGTGGCGAAATCTAATTTAAATCATTCATTTTTACTTGTTTTTGCCATTTTTACTTGTTTACTAATAAATTTTTTGCATAGATCTACATAAAGATATTATTTTCGTCCTTAGAATATTAGCTAATTAATAAAATAAACTAATTTTGTCATTTTCTCTATTTTCTCCCATTTACAATCCTCTCTGGAATGCAATCCATAGTGGAGGGAATAAAAAGTTCGGACTGGTGAACTTAACGCCGCTTTTACTTGTTTATTAAAAAGTGGCGAAATCTAATTTAAATCATTCATTTTTACTTGTTTTTGCCATTTTTACTTGTTTACTAATAAATTTTTTGCATAGATCTACATAAAGATATTATTTTCGTCCTTAGAATATTAGCTAATTAATAAAATAAACTAATTTTGTCATTTTCTCTATTTTCTCCCATTTACAATCCCAACTGATGTCTCTATAAGTACATCCAATGGCGATGCGTACAATATTATTACCCTTAATTGATTTAGTAAACGGCAACGAGTTAATCAATCAATTACATAAATATGTATGTATTCAACTGCTTACCACAATTAGTCATCGAAACACAAATCTTGGTATACACACCTGAAATCAAAAATGAATAGAAAGATATTAGTATTGAAAATAATAATTTAAAATGTTAAGTTGTTTATCGTTAAACAAATATTTCTTAATTAATGCTATAATATATATATTTTTTCCAAAAATGTCCGTACTTATGTCAAAACAAGTAAGGAAAGGCTAAAGTCGGGCGGGCCGACTGATACACACCACTTTTTATCCGAATACAAATTAATTCGGTGAAAATGTGAAAACGGGAAGGATTTTTGTATTCTGTAAATGTATGTGTTTGACAAAAAATGCTAAATCGGAAAGGACATTTGTATGGGGGTATATTGAAACATGGAACGAAATTGGTGAAATATAATATGTATAGTTTGGCCGAAATCGGTTAAACATTTGGGAGCAACATTTGTATTGGGGCTATTTCTTAATCTGAACCGATCTTACCCACTTTCACAATAGGTTTTTTTAGTTGGATTATAAGCTGCTGAGCCAAATTTAAAGAAAATCGAGTACAATATATGGTTTCTAAAGCGGCAAAAGTCAAATCGGGAGCGACGTTTGTATGGGGGTTATATCTAAATCTGAACCGATCTTACCCACCTTCACCATATGTGTTTCTAGTTGGATTATAAGCTGCTGTGCCAAATTTAAAGAAAGTCGAGTACAATATATGGTTTCTGAAGCGGCAAAAGTCAAATCGAGAGCGACATTTGTATGGGGGCTACATCTAAATCTGAACCGATCTTACCCACTTTCTGCACAGGTGTTTATAGTTGGATTATAAGATGTTGTGCCCAATTTAAAGAAAATCGGGTACACTATGTGGTTTCTAGAGCGGAAAATGTCAAATCGGGAGCGACACTTGTATGGGGGCTATATCTAAATCTGAACCGATCTTACCCACTTTATGCACAGGTGTTTATAGTTGGATTATAAGATGTTGTGCCCAATTTAAAGAAAATCGGGTACACTATGTGGTTTCTAGAGCGGAAAATGTCAAATCGGGAGCGACACTTGTATGGGGGCTATATCTAAATCTGAACCGATCTAGCCCACTTTAGCCACAGGTGTTTCTAGTTAGATTATAAGATGCTGTTGTTAAAGAAAATCGGGTACAATATGTGTTTTGTAGAGCGGCTAAAGTCAAATCGAGAGCGACTTTTGTATGGGGGCTATATCTAAATCTGGGCCGATATGTCCCAAATTAAATAGCGTTCCATAGCTTGATCCACAAAACTTACTTGTGCCTATTTTTGTTAAGATCAGACTATAATTGCGACCTGTAATTTGACTACAACAATAGATGGACAGACGGAGAGACAGACGGACATGGCTAAATCGATTCAAAAAGCGATTCTAAGTCGTACAGTATAATTAACAATGGGTCTATCTAGCTTCCTTTTGGGTGTTACAAACAAATGTACAAAGACATAATACTCTCGTGGAGTGTAAAAACATGATCAAAAATGAAATCATAATGGATTTCAGGCACCGGTAAAGAGGTTTAAAGCATTTAATTTTACCTAGGATAGAGACAATTATGTGGGAGGTATAAGAAGAGGTGTGGCTAAAGCGTAAATATTTTTGATGTTTATAGTCATTATAAAATAATACCCTAGTCCACGAAGTGGTGTAGGGTATAAACATTTTAACATATCAAATTGCAAATGATTTGTTGTGTCGGTTTTATTGTAACCAAAGTTCATGCCACTTTGTGTGGGAGGTACCGGAAGGGGTGTGTTAATATCGCCCATCTTCCATGCAAATGTAACCTCTATAAAAGCATTGCCAAATATAAAATTTCACAGTATTCCGATCATCCGTATAGAAGGTAAAACAGCTTTAATCATACGCAGTTTAGGGTGATTTGTGTGGGAGTTACTGGAAGGGACGTGGCAAAACCCACCATATTTTGTACACTTAAAGTGATTATAAAAACATTTTTAGTACCAAAATATAGCTGATTTATTTGATTTGAAATGATTTTAGTTTGAATTACTTAAATTTTGTTATTGTGTGGCTTGATTTGGTCATCTTTTTATTGAAATGGAAGTAATTTATTAAAGTTATTGGCCTGCCAGAAGTATTTATGTATCCTGAAATTGGTTACATCAAGTACCATAAATGCTGAATCAATTAAAACGGTTAATTGTCGAGTTCAACCGAAGCTGATGTATATTTAAAGCGTTACAAACGGATAGACAAACTGATGGGTGGTATATAGGTTGTGGGAAACAACTAAGACATACAACCAATTCTATTAGAATTTCTATGAGAATTTTTCAAAACATATATATCTAGATACATCTATTTTTTAAGAAAGTATAATTATTTCTATCTATCTGCTGAATTCAAACTTAAAGCATTTTGAAAGCCCGTTGCTTTATCTTACCATCACTCTTTTGCGTTCCTTCATTCATACCCCCTGCCTCTTCAGCTAATTTGATGCATTTTTTCCCACAATTTTTAAATTCACATAAATCAAAACAACTTCAACAACACCACCACCAATGATGTACATGTCCATCGCACGTCGCACCACAAAACTTTATCCCACACAAAACATGAGGCATGAGAAGAAGAATCCATGACGACCAAGAGCAGCACAAACGCAGCACAGCCTGCAGTGTTAAATTGGTAACGACGAAACAAATCAATTGCAATTGCAATTGAACACACAAGCACACAAAGCCCACCGACTGTTCGTCACAGGAGAGGGTTGGGGGTGGCAGCGACTACATCACTTCGCATGAATGTTTGTCATGTAATCACATCTAATTAACAACAACAGCACGGCGCAGCACAACAACAACTGCCTGTCACACAACTGCAATCAATAAATGTGGATATGTTCAGCGAGAAGAGCGGTTCCAAAGGTAATCTCCAATTCGAGTGCAAGCATTTGCAAAATTGAAACTGATCGATTTGTAAATTTCAAATGACATCGGCCACGTCTCATGAGAGGGCGAGGAATGAGAGACATATGTACATATTTAACAATGTCACTGCTAGGACTGGTTGTATAACCCCTCCCCCTCCACCCTTCCAACAAAAGCCACATTATTGAGTAGCTTGCTTAAGGCAAAATGTATGTATATTAAATCACGAACCATGAAATTAAGAATTCTTTTTGTATTTTTTTTTGTAGAAAAAATAAAACTCAGCCTTATATGGACCGGCTAGAAAAACCAGGATTGCAGAGTATCTCAGTATCACTGGTTGTGTTTGTTTGTACAGATGTGGTTACATTAACAAAACAACAACAACATCCATCCATCCATCAACAATAAAATGTTTAAATAATCATCATTAAAATGTAAGGTAATGGCAGTGATGGTATGTATGTAATGACTTTGATTTGTTCATTTTGTTTTTTTTTCTTCGTCTTCTTCCTTTTTGGTCTGAGAATCAAACAACATCAATGACAACAATAGCAGTAACAACAACAACAACAACCTCCACAACAATTTAAATCTCAAATGACAATATTAAACGTTGGCCTTTTGAGATGAGATCATTATGGTTGGTTTGTTGCAGCAAATAGACGACAATTTATTGTGGGTATACCTTGCAACATGGTGCATGCTACGCTGGGTATAAACTATTTGATTTGACGCTGTAATATTTGCTCGGAAAAAGCACCATTTTGGGCGAAATCGGCCCAGAGGGAAAACATTTTTCCCTACAAGGACGGAAAATACCCCTAATATTTGGGCTATTTAAGCAATTTTTAAATTTCTGTTTTATTTGGGCTTGAAATTTGTTGTTCTGGAAGCGTAAAAGTACCAAAAAGTAAATACAGGGTGGCTGATGAATTCTGCTACCATGCTACTTAATACTGCTGTTAAATGAGTTTTTCTTTGCAGAACTGCAACGAAAGTGAATCCCTTTCAACACTATGTGTTTTCATCGGGTTAAAAAGGTTTAATAAAAAAGTATTAGTTGTCAAATGAACAAAGAAAAAATAATTTATATGAATTAAACAAAGAATTATTTGAGTTTCTTAATGTAGTCATTCATCAGCCACCCTGTACAAGTTTTTTCGGGCGAAATTGGACGAAAAGGGATAAAAATGGTACCAATGAAACGACAACAGATAGAAGCATGAACTATTCCAAACCTCATCCCTCTAATTGCGTAGATACATAAAATATAGGGATTTTTCAAAATTTCTTTTTTTAAGGGATACAATTGGAAAAGAGGGATAAAAATGGTAGCAACCATACCGCTGAATACATTCAACTGACTGTGAAAATGCGAAGCAAAAAGGATTTTTCCGAAATTTTCACTTTTATGCGGAAATGGGGCGATTGGGGATCGAAGTCGTACCAAACAAACGGCTGCAGCTGTAATAATGTAATTCGGTGTGTACATTTCTTTGACTGCGTAGACGCGAAATATAAATAGATCTTTCGTTATTCGTACCTTCAGAATCTAAATGGGAATAAATTTGGCAACAATCAAGCGGATGTAGATAGAATCATAATATTCAGTATTTGTACTTGTCTGACTGCGTATAGGCGGAAAATAAGGGGTATGACCTTTTCTAAAAAGGAGTGATACTGGTACCAATGTTGTAGCTAAGATGATGGATTAGGTGTTTATATTCCACTCTGAAACATACTGGATCTTCAATATCAGAACTTTTCCTATCAAAATGGTAAAGATATTTAGGCTATAGCTGGAATCATGCAGTTGGAAATGGGGAAAATGGAAATGGGGAAAATCTTGCTTAATGTTCACTTTTTGATTACACTTGAACTTTTACATTTAGATATAGTAGAGAACTATTAATATTATAATAATCACAATCTTCTAATATGGTAGAACAATTCTATGTAATGGCTAATCTGCCGGTAATGCTGTTGACTGCACTCCGTGGTGGAGGGTATATAAGATACGGCCCGGTCGAACTTAACGTATTTTTACTTGTTTATTTTTATTTCGTGCCAGCAAAAAATGATTTTATTTTTTTCAAAAAGTTTTCGCAATTTTTGCGACTGCTTCAATGTGGTCATCATCGAAAATACGGGGATTGGGCGTGATCGAAACTATGTTTTCAAAATTATAGTATAAATAGCGAACGAAAATTGGAATTTTTATTAAAAGTTAAAAAGTCCATGAAATATCTTTTTGTGTTGATTTTATGAAATAAAATAATTTTTTAGGTCTCGGACACACAATTTATATTTTGTTGTTGCAGACTACTTACTGCTTGATATGCATTTGGTTAAATTTTCCACGACATAGATCAGGGGGCAAATCACGGCATTCGACAGCGAGAAGTTACGATCGAAATCAACTTTTATTTTCTGTGAAAGAAGTATAAATATCCACTAAAACACATAAACATTGAGATAAGGTTTCTTGGAACTAATCTCGTTTGAATATGAACCGTTGTACCGACTCACATTCCGTGTGTCTTAAATATTCATGATCTTTTCTTAACAACACACCCTGATAAGTATGAAGTTAACGTTCTAGCACCTCTTGGAAATTCGGATCATTGTATTGTTTCAACATCCTTTTCGTATTCCGCTCTTCGTGTCGCTTCGACTCCAGCCCCAAAGCGGTCAATATATATATATATACGAAAAGGCCGAGCTCAACAACTTTTTCCAGCATTTCAATTGGAAACTTTGCTTTCTAAATGGCGATAAAGATGCTGCGGCTGAAATGATCGAAAATATTATCTTGATTGGAATGAAGTCGTTTATTCCAATTAAAGTTATTTCGGATAAACCATCTAATAAAAGTTGGTTTAACCAGACATGCAAGACTGCTGTCAGATCCAAAGAGGAGGCGTTCAGGAAATAACAAGTAAAAACGGCGTTAAGTTCGGCCGGGCCGAACTTTATATACCCTCCACCATGGATTACACTCCACAGAGGTTTTCGGTTTTCGTAGAAGTGCAGTAATATTACAGGAAAATATAATTTTTTTTAATATAGGCAAACCAAAACAAATATTGAAAAAATAATTTTATAAATAAATATAATATTTTAATTATTTCAAACCATTATTTATTTCAAATAAATATTCTTATATTTATATTTTCAAAAAGCTTAAATACCATAAATATTGGTAGATAGTGGGAGCTACGGTTGGTTGTGTTTTCATTCTATTTTAATTCCAAAAGTACAAAAAAATCCATTATCAGACGTACATAGTGCAAAGTAACCTAACTTCATGATTCAACCAATTTTTGCCATAATAGAAAAGGTACAAATTTGGAAAAAACTTTTTATTTTGCGAGTCTATGCAGGCAGAGGAATGTATACACCGAATTCCATAATTCCAGCTGCGACCATGTGGTTGGTACCATTTTTACCCCCTTGACATTTCTACGCAATTAGAATTTCATCATTCTAGCTGTAGTCATTTAGTTGGTACTATTTTTATCCCTCTGTACCATTGTATCCCTTGAAAGTACGAATTTCGAAAAATTCGTTTATTTTCCGATTCCTACTCAATCAGAGTAATGTATACTCCGAATTGCATAACTCTAGCTGCGGTCATTTGGTTGGTACTATTTGTATCCCCTTTTTCAATTTTAACCCCAAAATGTACGAATTTCGAAAAATTCGTCTATTTTCCGTGTCTACGCAGTCAGAGGAATGTATACTCAGAATTTCATGACTCTATCTGCGGTCATTTAATTGGTACTATTTTTATCCCTTTTTTCATTTTAACCCGAAAAAGTACGAATTTCGAAAAACCTGTTTATTTTAAGTGTCTACGCAATCAGATGAATGCATACACCGAATTTCATTCTTCCAGGTGTAGCCGTTTGGTTGGTACCATTTTTATCCCTCCGTACCCATTGTATCCCTTGAAAGTACGAATTTGGAAAAAACCTTTTATTTTTCATGTCTACGTAGTCAAAGGAATGTATACTTCGAATTTCATGACTCTAGCAGCGGTCATTTGGTTGGTACTATTTTTATCCCCTTTTTCTATTTTGTCCCCAAAAAGTACGAATTTCGAAAAATTCGTTTATTTTCCGTGTATACACAGTCATGTCTACGTAGTCAAAGGAATGTATACTTCGAATTTCATGACTCTAGCTGCTGTCATTTGGTTGGTACTATTTGTATCCCCTTTTTCTATTTTGTCCCCAAAAAATACGAATTTCGAAAAATCAGTTTATTTTCCGTGTGTACACAATCAGAGGAATGTATACTCCGAATTTCATGACTCTAGCTGCGGTTATTTGATTGGTACTATTTTTATCCCCTTTTTTCATATTAACCCCAAAAAGTACGAATTTTGAAAAAATCCGTGTATTTTACTTGTCTATGCAATCAGAGGAATGTATACACCGAATTTCATTATTCTAGGTACAGCCGTTAGGTTGGTACCATTTTTATCCCTCTATCCCCATTTTACCCCTTAAAAGTACGAATTTAAAAAAATACTTTTATATCATGTATCTACTCAATTAGAGGAATGTACACACCGAATTTCGTGTTTCTAGCTGTTGTCGTTAAATGTGTACCATTTTTATCCCTTATTTGCCCCATTTCACCCCCTACAAATAAGAATCACTTTATGCTGCAGTTTTTTGCTATAAGGGTAATACGCATACCAAATATCAAGCAAATATAAACAGACATATTCAAAAAACATGCTTAAATACGCTAAAATAGTAGGGATTATTATGGGTATTTTTAGTCCTTGTGCGGAAAAAATTTTTCCCTTTGGGCCGATTTCGCCCCATTTCAATCCCAACCGATCTACGACTATAAGACGCATTTATGGAAAATTTGGACGTCCTAGCTCCTTTCGTTTAGATGCCAGCGTGCTTTCAACAGACGGACAGACGGACGGACGGACGGACGGACGGACGGACATGGCTAGATCGTCTTAGAATTTTATGACGATCAAGAATATATATACTTTATAGGGTCTCAGGTCAATATTTCAAGGTGTTACAAACGGAATGACAAAGTTAGTATACCCCCATCCTGGAGGTGGAGGGTATAAAAATAAAAAATACCACCACTGATCTGCTACGCAAACAGACAAGAACCATGTGTGCCAGGGTACTTAGACGTGAAAAGTTTCTGTATGAACAACGTCTTCGTGCCAAAGTTCTTTCTTCTCCCAGCGGAAGTAAGAGCTTTTGGTCATTTGTAAGAAGAGTAAAGCATAATTCCTCATCAATCCCAACTCTTGTTAAAGATGACCAGATATTCACTAACCCGGTTGCCAAAGCTAACCTATTGGCTGAAATGTTTGCAAGGAACTCATCCTTGCCGGAAAGCAATCAACCAATCGAAAATGTATTATGTTCCATTCCTCAGATATTTTTCGAACTCGTGGAGTTAAAAGGGTTCTCGCAAATCTCGACGTAAATAAATCTCCAGGCCCGGATGGCATTTCAGCACTTGTCCTATGTCCCATCCCTAAAAAAGGTGAGACTAATAACCTTACTAACTATCGACCAATACCGCGATTTGCTCAGCGCTTTCGAAGGTTATGGAGAGTATGGTTAACCACCATCTTTTGAGGTATTTAGAGAGTAATGACTTACTTAATGATCGACAGTATGGCTTCCGTAGGAATCGATCTACGGGAGACCTGATGACAATGCTATCCGAAAAGTGGAATCGATCTATTCACCAGCTTGGTGAGAGTAAGGTCGTTGCTCTAGATATCTCCAAGGCCTTTGATAGAGTTTGGCGCGGCGCACACATATCAAAGCTTGGTGTTGGTAGTGACTTCTCTCGATTTATATCGAGCTTCCTCAGAGATCGCACTATACGTGTTGTTGTAGATGGGTTCTCATCCGATGAGCATAGGTTAACCGCAGGAGTACCACAGGGCTCTGTCCATTCCCCCTCCCTTTTTCTTATTTTCATCGACGACCTCTTGGATCGGACTGTGAATCCAATACACTCATTCGCGGATGACAACAACCTCTGAGTATGAATACTCATTCGTTCATAGACCAAGTCGTCAAGAAATTGAGGATAAAAGGCGATTAATGGATGAGTCACTTAGCCAGGATTTGCTGGCCATTTCTGAATGGGGTCGAGTGAATAGAGTAGATTTTAATGCACATAAGACCCATTGCTCCTTGTTGTCTCACAAGCGATTCACTGATCCAACGGTGTCATCGATTTTAATGAACGGTGTAGATATTGAGCAATCAGATACTCTCGATGTTCTAGACATGATAATACAACGTGATGTTCGTTGGACAAAACATGTATTTGATGTGTCAAAAGAAGTATTTAAATATTTAGGATTTTTAAAACGATGTAAGAAATATTTCACACCCTCTGATCTGCTCAATATCTACGCTACTTACATCAGACCAAAGATGGAATACAACTCCCACATATGGTCGGGTGCTCCAGCTTCATCACTGGAGCTACTTGACCGTGTCCAGAGGAGGGCGATGGTGTTGATAGGTGACGGTAGAATATCCAATTCTATTGTCTCCCTTGAACACCGTCGTAATGTTGGTTGTGTGTCATTGTTCTATCGATACTTCCATGGTGTTTGTTCTTCGGAAATTCGTGATCTTATACCGCCCGTGAGAACGTTCGGTAGATATACGCGTCTCTCCAGGAACGCTCACCCATTTGTTGTCGATTGGACAACCGGCCGCACTACACACTACAGAATAACATTATCCAAGAAATTAACACCTTTTCATTGGAACATAACAGCGACCCTAAACTTATAGTCCTGCTGGTCCGAGTTTCTTTGTACAGTGGGTCAAACTTTTAATTTTTTGGTCGATATGAATAAGTACTGATTATTTTTTCAAATTTCTGGTTTTATTGGAAAGGTTGAACTTTGCCATTTAATAATGGAACACAATATAATTCATATGACTACCATGACTGGCTCGGCAGTACATCATTCGATCAACTCAATTTTTCAGTACATGACTTAATGATGCACCCAACATAAAATCCAAACCAAACAGTGACTCGTTGTGGATGCATTGGCTTCTTAATAGTCACGTGTGGGTTATCTGAACCCCACATGCGAAAATTTTGCTCATTGCCATAGACACCGAGGTGAAAATGAAGTTCATAAAGGCTGATCTTCATAAAGGCTGAACTGAAGACCGATCTCTTCTCGAAAAATTTCCGGTAGTTCAAATTTAAAATTTTAAATGTCCGACCCAATATATTTAAAGCTTCGAAGTTTTTAGGTTGATTGGTGATAGGACTTTTCAATCCAAAGCACTGGATGTGAAGCCCACGATCAATGAAATTCACACTGAAAAACAATAACCCTAGTGTAGAGTAGGGTATCCTATGCGATCACTGTGTTCCATGGACCAACAACATCTAGCATTGATGTCAAGCAACAAGAGAGCAAATATGTGTTTTTTCTAAATACCCTTTCTTAGAAGAATGTCTTTCCATCCGCGAATGGACGCGAACGGAATTTCTGCTGATGATGCAGCAGTCGGTGTGTTGATGTTGTTGTTGTTGCGGGTATAGTTTATGTTATTATGAATGCCAAACAAAGTCAAAACATATTGACAAATACAAATAAATTTAAACGATCTGCTTGAGAATGCCATCACACACTACAATCCCATGGATACAATGTACCAACAACGACTTCTCATACATTTCCACATTCAGGTCTTCAGGTCTCCCTCCTACAGGCAACATTAAAACCGGGGACAATGTCTGCTTTCCATCTTCTCTTCAAAAGGTTCGTTGTGCTGGCTTTCGTCTACTTTGAAAATGAAGAAGAATGAAATGTGCCATGGCAAAGAGCAGCAAGTGATCATCAAAAGCTGATAGACTTGTATGTATGATGGAACACTGGAGGACCACTCCAGCATCACCATCATTTAGCTCTAAAGTACATGACGCTCGGGCGATGTGGATGATGATGTTTGTTCATTGGCGGGGGCAACCAAGAACCATATAATGATGATCATTATTATGATCATAATAATGTCTTATGCTATTGTTGCTGTATTGCCCATTACTGTGGGCATATTTTATAGCTATAGTTGCCTTGACTTGCCTGGATGTGGGGAGATGTGTTGCATCAATTCAACTTGCAACATTTAGTTGTAAATGTACGGCTAATGTACATTGATGTTTTGAAAATGTTCAAAACAAAACTAAACTCTTGTGTTGAACATGGAAACATTCTTCAGTTGTTGCACGATCGACGTCGTTTGTTCTGGGAGACACTGCTGCTGCTTCTCCTTCTGCTTGTCTATTGGAGATTCATCTTTTGATACCATTTAGTCGAATACAAATAAATAAATAAATAAAACAGAACACAAACACAAACATTGCAAATATGTTAAATGTCATTACTTGTGATGGGGACGACGATGATGAGGACGATCGACAACCGATCGATCGATCGTTTGTTCGTTCCATCGTTCATGGTTGATGAGAAAGAACTACATTTTATTAATTCAATGATTGCAAATTTGTTGGCATAATAAAACAGACAGCCAGACATAAGACTTTTATGTTGCAGCGCTAGAAGAAAAATGCTGAACATGCCTTCTGCACGGTGTAAGTAGTAGTATGTGAAAATCGAATGCTATCACAATACAGGGAGAAGTAATTTATTAAAAAGGGCTAAATTGTTGTATAAAAATAGAACAAGTTCCCAGTAGATTGAGAATGAAATTGTCGGCATAAAAATGAGGTTCTCAGGGGAACATTTAACCATGGGGCTTTTGTGAAGAAAACATTGGTATGAATATAGCCCCCGTGGTAAAAATGATATAAATATATGTGGTATAATATGTACTTTTCCATGTGGCGAATAAAGATGCATTTCACGATTTTCAAAAAAATAAAAAAATTTAGACAATAGTGTGGATTTTTTATTTTATAAACCACAATATGCCTTCGATCTTGGTAAAATAAATTTTATTAATTAATAGATAATAGTCTCAGCTTAAACTAAGTCGTTCTATTTATTTATATTATTATTTAAATATTGAAAATTCAAGCTAGAGGACAAAATAAATAATATAATAATAAATAAATAATAAATTAATAAAAATATAGGTCGAATATCAAACAATCACATTTCTATTTATATTATATATTTTTAATTTATAAATGTTGTAGAGCAAGTATCGCGAACTTAAACATGAAACTTATGGAGCAGCTTACTGACACTATTCACACTTATCCCCACTATAAAAAAGTTGTTTTATTTCGAAGAATTCGACCAGAACAAAAACAATTTATGAATGATTTGTTGATTCGTCCACAACCATGGAGTATTTTGACCATTTTTGTCCCCAAAATACCGATGAGAAATCCCCATTTGAAAAAGTTTTTTTTATTCCAAAGAATTCGAGCAAAACAAAAACAATTTATGAACAATTTCATAACCAAGAATATTATAATTTTATATGCAATATTTTCGATATAAAGAGTGATTTTTTTGAGGTTAGGATTTTCATGCATTAGTATTTGACAGATCACGTGGGATTTCAGACATGGTGTCAAAGAGAAAGATGCTCAGTATGCTTTGACATTTCATCATGAATCGTCTTACAAACGAACAACGCTTGCAAATTATTGAATTTTATTATCAAAATGCGTGCTCTGTTAAGAAAGTTCATTGCGCGCTTCCATTTTATGGTCAGTTTAATCGACCCACTGAAGCGGCTATTCGGGCTATTGTGACTAAATTTCGCACCAAATTTACATTGTTGGACATTAAACCACCAACACGCTTACGTAGAGTGCGAACTGAAGAAAATATCGCAGCTGTATCGGCCAGTGTTAATGATGACCACCAATTTTCGATTCGTCGCCGTTCGCACCAATTGGGTCTCTGTTACTCAAAAACGTGGAAATGCCAAAATTGGACTAAGCGGATGGACCACCTAAGACGCAGCCGCGGTCAACATTTAAATGAAATTATCTTCAAAAAGTAAATGTCATGGACCAATCTAACGTTTCAAATAAAGAACCGATGAGACTTTGCAAATTTTATGCGTTTTTTTAAAAAAAAAAGTTATCAAGCTCTTAAAAAATCACCCTTTATATATTTGTATCTCATACCACAAAAAGTTGAAAATTTTTAAATACCTTATTTTCGATACATATTTACATATTTTTTGAAAATCGGGATATATAGATTTATTCGCCATATAGAAAAGTTCATATTTGGGAAATTTCATCAAAATCGTAGAGAAGATGCCGAAGTTGAGTGTGATCGCTTCACATGGATTTACTCCAACTTCTTACATTTACAAAGAGGACCACAACAATTATATCTATTTATTATGATAGTCAAAATATTTTTATACCCTACACCACTTCGTGGTCTAGGGTATTATAAGTTAGTTTCGCGCCAAATTTTTGTAACACCAAAAAATAATCGAGCTAGACCCACCTTTAAGTATACCGATCGGCTTAGAATCACCAGCTGAGTCGATTTAACGATGTCTGTCTGTCCGTCCGTCTGCTGTCCATCTTAGCTTGTTCGCACTCTACAGGTCGCAATTGTTGTCCGATTGCCATGAAACTTGGCAGAAGTTATTTTTTCTGGCCAAGGAGCATCGGTATTGAATTTGGAGAAAATCGGTTCAGATTTAGATATAGCCTCCATACAATTATCCATATAATTTACACTATTACTGTTCTAGAATACACATTTTAAATGGGATCATGACCAAATTTTCAGGATCGTGTTTATTTGAACTAGAAACAGGTAAAGGGAAAGTGGACCACATGGGTCCATGTTTTGATATAGCCTCCATACAAATGTACCTCCGATTTACAATATTACTGCTCTAAAATTCACATTTTACGTCGGAACTTGTTCAAATTTTCCACACAATGTTACATTTCGATTAGAAACACCTATTTTGAAAGCCATCATTGTTTTGGTATAGGCCCCATACAAATGGGCCCCCAATTTATACTATTATCGCTCTAGAACCCACATTTTACATAGGATCTTAATTTTGCTGATCTTGTTATATTTCAATAAAGAATAACTGCTTTGAAAGTGATATATAAAGACCCACTTTTTAATGTCGTGCCCTTTCAAATGGCCCCCATTTCAATTATTACCTCTCTAGGACCCACATTTTACATCGGAAGTTTTTCAAATTTCGCAGATACATACCATATTTTGGTATAACCCCCATACAAATTGGGCCCCCATTCTACTCTAATAGATCTTTAGAACTCACATCGTGCATTGGATATCGATATAATTTTGCATATCATGTCATATTTCAACTAAGAATACCTGTTTTGAAAGTAATCTATATGGGCCCACTTTTTAATGTAGCGCCCTTACAATTATCCCTTTTATTATTATTTATCCCTTTTTTATTATCCCTCTAGGACCCACATTTTACTTCGGAAGTTTTTAAAATTTTGCATTTTGTATTATATTTCAATTAAGAATACATCTATGAAAGTCAAATATATGTGTCCATACTTTGGAATAACCCAAATATGGGGCCCATTTGGGTTACTTTATTACAGCTCTAGAAACTACGTCGTACATCGGATCATGATATATTTCAACTGTGAATGAGAAGTATATAGGCCCACGTTTTAGACCAGGCCCCAAGAGTTGTTATACTACTGTATAATTTGTATTTGTCTGCCGGAAAATTGGATCAATTACTTACCATATTCGTTAAATATGGCTAAGGATGAATTTAGTAACTGTATAATTTATATGAACTACATAAAATTGCTCCCATGAAACACCTGGGTTTAGTAATAAAATCGAGGTATATACGCAGGAAGTGGTGTAGGGTATTATATAGTCGGCCCCGCCTGACTTTAACCTTTCCTTACTTGTTAGAAATAGAATGTATTTCTAATTTTAAAATTATCCTCCAAAACCTCGCAATGTGTTGGTTTTTTTTTGCACAAATTCGTTGGATACACCCCTAGAAGTGTTTTCTGTAAGACTGGCCACCTTTATTTTCTCCCTTTTGTCATGAACGTACCTTCCCCTATCGGCTCTCGTTACAAAGGGCTCCCACACAAAATTTTTTTTATACAATTTGTTTCCACTGCTCTAAGTGTCCCAAGTTGGCTCAAAGGGATAATATAATTGTTCGATTTTTGGCACACAAATATTAAATAAAATATTATGTATTTTTGGCAATTTTTCCCTCATTCAAAAATAACTACACCCGAGTACTTCTACATTTTCACAGATATATCAGAAACTTCTGAAAATCACGCTCTAAAATGTACAATACATTTAGAACATAGATTTGTTGAGAAAAAAATAAAATAGCTTTCAAGGTAATGTTAATGTTCATCAAGTTGGTACGGACTATTGTTATTCGATCGAAATAATATTTGTTATTTAATTATTCGATTTTTTTTTCACTCGTATAGGCTGGGACACCCTAATAAACACACAGAAAAATTCTCCAGTGTAGAATCGAATTCATTAGATTTGAAAATATATCGAATTTAAGCAACTGAATTCGATTCAATATGTTTTCATTTTAAATTAAATATTCAAAACGCTGTTTTATTAGCAATTGATTAGGTCGAAGAACTTGTGCGATTTTTTTTTTTAATTTAATGTGAAATTTTCAAACAAAATATTTAAAAATTTGCGTAGCTTCCTTTCTTTGCTGTCTTATCGTTCCTGTAATTAACGTTCCTGCTACATAGTTACTGTCTATCGGTCTATGTCTATGAGACCCCCTGTCACATTGTTCCTGCACAGCCTTTACTTTTACGTTTCTCCTGTATCTTTTCCCGCTTCGGCATTCTTGATTCATTGTTCCTGCGTCAATTGTAAGATTCTAATTCATGGAGAAAAATAATATTGCATATTCTAGGTAGTCCTCAATATACATACTGGTGGTCATTAAACCACATTACCACTCCTCCTCTATTCAAGGCAATCAATAACAGCGCCATACCAAACACACACACAGACAGAAAATGCAAACGAAGCGGCAGCAAGCAACAGAAAACTGTGAAAAACGTCTAATCACACAACACGCTCTCAGACCAACTATTGGGCAGCGGCAGTAATCAGACTAACCAACTGACCAACCAACCATCCATCCATTGATTTCCACTCCAAAACTGGAATAGTACCCCGCCGCCCCATGTTGAGCCAGGGAAATAAATTGGTCGGCATTAATTATTAATTAATTAAGCGAGAAACGAAAAATGTGTTACGCACGCAGCACTCTTGAAGATAATGCAGCGACCCTACGACAGCCGCTATTGATGAGGATGCATCAAATCGACCCGACCAAAAAGTAATATTTATTCGTTTAGAAGACCATCGAGGAGCACCACGCCATCATCGTGTTGATGTCTGACATGTCTGTTGACTTTCAATAAATATTCTGATGGAATCCCTGATATCATTACAAATGATAATGTTGGCAGTGGCGGTGGTGGTGGTGGTGGCAACACAATTCCATCGCATATCGAATTTGTTATTGTTTATTTTTATTTTCTTTTTTCAACTTGCTTTTTTGAAGTTTTGGTTTGTTTCGTTACGCTATCCCACTTCTATAGCAGTTATGCAGCACATTCAACCATCCATCCATCCATCTATCATTTTATGCAAATGAAATGTTCTTAGATATGAATTCACTTGATAGGGCGGACGAGGAGAATGACAAAAAACATTTGGAATACATTTGTTTGTGTGTTCTCGTGTTTACTGTGTTTACTAAGGACTATCAGGGTCCAAGAAATTAAATATAAAATGTGGGAATTTTATAAAAAAATCAAAAGTCGAGTGATAAGAATCAAACTTTTTTAAGATTTTTTGAAATTCTTTCAAAGGTGTAGCTGCTCATAATTTAGTTGAGCAGAAATCACATGGTTCAATTTATCATCAAGAATTGTTTGTATAGGATTTTTATAAAAAAACTCAAAAGTCGAGTGATAAGAATCAAACTTTTTAAAGATTTTTTTGAAATTTTTTCATAGGTGTAGCTGCTCATACTTCAGATTTTACTTCAGTAGAAATCACATGGTTCAAATTACCATCAACGATTGTTTGTATAGGATGTTCAAAATGATAGTATAGTAGTCTACAGCTTCTTGGCAATATAAATTGTTCTTATCGGTAGTGTGCAAAAACATTTTGGTGTTGTGTTCTAGTTTCTATTCGAAGAAGAATTCCACGAAGAGATAAACAACGGCGAATATTTTGTTTTTATATTTTTTGTCTGAGGACAATTCAGCGAATTTGTGTTTGTGTCTCACAGAGCTAGTTGTTTACGTTGCACTTCATGTTCGCAATGACTTGAATGTGGGAACAAAATTCAAAAGTGTCAAGCTAGTTTACCTAATACTCTGGAATTTCAAGACACTCTTTAAAGATATGATCATAGTCTGGAGAATGGTGTGTGTCTCATGGATATGACAGAATAATAAAACAATTGTGTCAGAAACTAATCCAGAAAATAAACGCCAAATTTTATTTTCGAGATATATATTTTTAATATTTTTATAAATTTCAATTTACTTTGAAAGCACTTGTACTACAATTTTTTTGGGAGTATAAGTCCCATCACGACCGCTTATGTATAAGGTATAGGCAATTGTAAGTTCTACAAAATATTGCGATTTTTACTTTCACGTAGAGACAGTGTTTTTGGAACCAAGAAAAGCAGAAATAAAATCGCAAAAACGTAGAAAAAAATAAAAAACCATACAAAATAGAGAAAATAGAAGATGATTATTTTCTTTTAGTTTTTATACCCTCCACCTCCAGGATGGGGGTATACTAACTTTGTCATTCCGTTTGTAACACCTTGAAATACCGACCTGAGACCCTATAAAGTATATATATTCTTGATCGTCATAAAATTCTAAGACGATCTAGCCACGTCCGTCTGTTGAAAGCACGCTAGCATCTAAACGAAAGGAGCTAGAATGTTCAAATTTTTCATAAATGCGTCTTATAGACATATATCGGTTGGGATTAAAACGGGGCGAAATCGGCCCAAAAAGGGAAACATTTTTCCCTCACAAGGACTAAAAATACCCATAATAATCCCTAATATTTTAGCGTATTTAAGCATGTTTTTTGAATATGTCTGTTTATATTTGCTTGATATTTGGTATGCGCATTCCCCTTATAGCAAAAACGTGCACCATATAGTGATTCTTATTTGTAGGGGGAAATAGAAAAAAAGGATAAAAAGGTACATATTAAACGACAACAGCTAGAAACGCGAAATTCGGTGTGTACACTCCTCTAATTGAGTAGATACATAATATAAAAGTATTTTTTCCAAATTCGTACTTTTAAGGGGTAAAATGGGAATAGAGGGATAAAAATGGTACCAACCAAATGACTGTACCTAGAATAATGAAATTCGGCGTATACATTCCTCTGATCGCATTAACAAGTAAAATACACGGATTTTTCAAAATTCGTACTTTTTGGGGTTAAAATAGAAAAAGGGGATAAAAATAGTACCAACCAAATGACCGCAGCTAGAGTCATGAAATTCGGAGTATACATTCCATTGACTACGAAGTCATGAAAAATAGAGGGTTTTTTCCAAATTCGTACTTTCAAGGGATACAATGGGTACGGAGGGATAAAAATGGTACCAACAAAACGGCTACACCTGGAATAATGAAATTCAGTGTTTACATTCCTCTGATTGCGCGGAACTTAAAATAAACAGATTTTTCGAAATTCGTATTTTTGGGGTTAAAATGAAAAAGAGGATACAAATAGTACCAATAAAATGACTGCAGCTAGAGTAATGCAATTCGGAGTATACATTCCTCTGACTGCGTAGACACGGAAAATGAACGGATTTTTGGAAATTTTTACTTTCAAGGGTACAATGGTACAGATGGATAAAAATAGTACCAACTAAACGACTACAGCTAGAACGATGCAATTCTAATAGCGTAGAAACGTCAAGACGGTAATACTTTTGGAATTAGAACAGAATGGAAATACAACAAACTGTAGCACCCACTATCTACCAATATTTATGGTATTTAAGATTTTTGAAAATATAAATATAAGATTATTTATTTTTTGATTCGAAATAAATAATGGTTTGAAATAATAAAAATATTATATTTATTTATAAAATTATTTTTTCAATATTTGTTTTGGTTTGGCTATATTAAACAATTAATATTTTCCTGTAATATTACTGCACTTCTACGAAAACCGACAACCTCTGTTGAATGCAATCCATGGTGGAGGGTATATAAAGTTTGGCCCGGCCGAACTTAACTCCGTTTTTATTTGTTTTTTTTTCTATTTTAACGCCAAAAATAAAATCACTTTATTTTACGTGTCTACGTAATTAAAGGAATATATACACCGAATTTTCTTAATTAGATGCAGCCGTTTGGTTGGTACCTTTTTTATCCCTCTTTCCCATTTTACCTTTTAAAGGTACGAATTTGGAAAAAATGCTTTTTTATCATGTATGCACTCAATTAGAGAAATGTACACAAATCGTGTTTCTAGCTGTTGCCAAATAAAAACAAGTAAGGAAAGGCTAAAGTCAAAATTTAAAGGCAAAATTTTACCACAGGTGTTTCTAGTTGACATATAAGATGTTTTGCCAATTTTAAAGAAAATCTGTTGTAATATGTGGTACCTAGAGTGAAAAGAGTCAAATCGGGAGTGAAATTCGTATGGGGGCTATATCTAAATCTGAGCCGATTTTCTTCAAATTAAATAGCGTTTGTCCTTATCCCGAAAAACTTCGTTGTGCAAAGTTTCGTTTGGTTCTGGCTACAATTGCGACCTGTATCGTGATTACAAGAATAGATGGACGGACAGACAGACAGACGGACGGACATTGCTAAATCGATTCAAAAAGTGATTCTAAGTCGATCGGTATACTTAACAATGAGTCTATCTCGCTTCCTTTTGGGTGTTACAAACAAATGCACAAAGACATAATACTCTCGTGAAGTGTATAATCACATTTCAAATATCAGACAAATAAATTCAGATATATTTAAAACACATGATGAACTACTATAAATATTAGGTATATTTTCAGTCCTTGTAAGGGATAAAAATTTTCCCTGTAGACCGATTTCGTCCATTTTCAATCCCAACCGATCTACGTATTCATACAAAATTTGGACGTCCTAGCTACTTTCGCTTAGATGCTAGTGTGCTTTCAACAGACGGACAGAAGGAATGACAAGCCAGAATTTTATGGCGATCTAGAATATATATACTTTGTAGGGTCTCAGGTCGATATTACAAGGTGTTACAAACGGAATGACAAACTTAGTACGTAAGTGGAGGGTATAAATATGTAAAAACAAATGTATGCTGAATTTTTTGAATCAGTATTCCTCAATGCACACAAAAAAAATAATTTTTAGGTCTCGGATATAATGCATAATGTTACCCTTTTAGTTGTTTTATACTACTTCTTTGGGGTTTAATATTTTCTGCGATTCCCTCAATTTGATTAGCGTTGTAAATTTAAACCTTCGATTTTTTTTATGAAAAATTATAAATAAAACCTTTGAAAAAGTCTAGAAAACAACATTGAATTGAATGTTGAAGCCATCGGCATTGTCATCATGATGGAACCCATCACCATTAGCATGTGCACTGCAGCCAGCAGCGTTGTTCTAGGGTTATATGGTGATGTTAGAGGGTCGGCCTGTCGGTTGGTCAACATAAATGCATAACAAGTGCGAACCTGTTTAGGATTAACAGAGCGTATCACCGTTTTCCCTCCATTAGCTCTGATCGTCATCATTCCAAAAACGGCGAGGGTTTGGGGATGAATGATTGAATGTTGTTCAAAATGAAATCAACGTGTAAAAGTTTTAGATTGCCGTTGTTGTTGCTGCTGCCACTGCAGTTGTTGTTGAGTAGTTTTAGGTTGATTTTCAGTGGCTTTAACGCTTTTAGCCGATATAAGGTTAAGTGTCGTTTGTTGGTTATGCTGTTGGTTTTGTTGCTGTTGGTTTTCCGTTGTATGGTCTAATGGGGGAGAGGTGGGAAGGGGGATAAAAGGTAGTGAAGACCATTATAAATGGTTTTGCGATTATGGGCGACCATTTGATTAATTGGTTTATGTGGTGAACAACACTTGTCGTCGTCGTCGTCGACGCAGAGAACCTCGGCCAGGGGAAGTGAGCTAGTGACCGACCGCTTGTCGGTCGTTTGATAAGTACTGTGTGCTGTCGCTGCTGAGAAACACTTGGAAATCACGGTTAATTTGTAACAGGTGTCAGTTTAAAAAATAATGGTTCTCTTTTGATAAGCCAAATAACATAAGTCATTAACAGTAGCTGCATACCATTTTTTTCGGTTTAGGGTTAAGTGTTTGCATTCGTGTTGAACACATCACCACGGGGTTTTTGGTTACTGATTTTTTTTTGAAAAATGCTATGAAATAAATGCTTTGTAACATGTACATTCTTCTAAATTTTCTATGAAAACTATGTGAAGAATCAGTGATTACACAGACAAATAAAGAAATCCCAGAAACATTCCAGATGGAACAAAGCGTAGTTTCTCTCCCATATTGAATGGACCATCTCTGCAAATTTAATGAATTTTAAGGTTTTTGTTACACATAAGTTTTGTGGTTCAAACAAGAAAGTGGCCGGTTAATTAATGATAGCATTATGATGTTCTAAACTCGAAAATGATAATATTTTTTATACACTTTTTTTAATTTTTGTTACTAAAAACGTTATACGTACACAACATAACAGTAAACGCTTCTGAATGTCCCCATAAAAATAAAAAAGCGCTAAAAAATATATTGTTCGCCCACTACAGGATGGGGGTATACTAACTTTGTCTTTCTGTTTGTAACACCTTAAAATATCAACCTGAGACCCTACAATATGTATATATATATATATTCTTGATCGTCATAAAATTCTAAGACGATCTGACTATGTCAGTTCGTCCGTCTTTTGAAATCATGCTAGCATCTAAGCGATTTGTAGGAGGTGAAGTGGGGCAAAAAGGGATAGAAATGGTACCTATCGAACGACAACAGCTAGAAACACGATATTCGGTGTGTACACTCCTCTAATTGAGTGGATACATAATAAAAGTATTTTTTCCAAATTCGTAGTTTTAAGGGGCAAAATGGAAATAGAGGGATAGAAATGGTTCGGCTGCTCCTAGAATAATGAAATTCGGTGTGTACATCCCCCTAATTCGAAATTCGTATTTTTAAGGGGGTAAAATGGAATAAGGGGATAGCATTTGTACCAACCAAATGACCGCAGCTAGAGACATGAAATTCGTAGTATACATTCCTGTAACTGCATAGAACGAAAAAGATTTTCCAAATTCGTATTTTCATAGGAAACAGTGGGAACAGAGATATAAAAATGGTACCAACCAAATGGTCGCAGCTAGAATCATGGAATTCGTTGTATACATTCCTCTGACAATATAGACTCTCAAATTTGACATTTGACAAGTAGACACGCTTCAACAACGCATTGAAATTATTAAAATTCATGAACGAAAATGATCCGGAATTCCATCGAAAAATTAACTTGAGGCCCATTTCCACCTTCAACAAGCAAAATTGTCGCATCTGGGGCTCGGAAAATCCAAGAGTTATTGTTGAGAAGCCTCTCCATCCTCATCGTGTGACAGTTTGGTGCGGTTTATGGTCCGGCGGGGTCATTGGACCTTACTTATTCGAAAATGAGGTTGGATCAACAGTTACGGTGAATGGATTGCGCTATCGAGAGATGATTAATGATTTTTTATGGTCGGAGTTGGATGGTATTGATCTGGACTACGTTTACTTTCAACCAAACGGGCTACGTGCCACACAAGTAACGAAACCATTGCTCTTTTACGGAAAAAGTTTTCGGACCGTGTTATCTCTCGAAGAGGTGATCACAATTGGCCACCGAGATCTTGTGATTTAACACCTTGCGACTACTTCCTTTGGGGACACGTGAAAGATAAGGTCTACGCCAACAGCCCAGTGTTCAAGACCTCAAAGATAGAATTTGTGAGGCTATCGAGGACATAGGGCAGCCACTTTGCGATTTGGTTATGGAAAATTTCATAAAAAGGACATGGTCCTGTAAACGTGGTCGTGGTGGCCATTTGGCTGATGTTGTTTTTCGTTATTAAAGGCATACCTTCCTCTTTATTATCAAATAAGCATCCGATCATTTATCTCAAAAAATAAAATTTTTCTTTGAATGCCAAAATAACACCTCTTGTTGGAAAACCCTGTATAATCCTTCCAAAAAAATGGTAAAGCTCTACCTACTTTCACGCACTAATGGAGCACAATAGAGTAGCTGTTGTTTATTGTTTTTTATTGGAACGCATGGCCACACATGCTAGAATTGACTTATATAACTGCGACTTTCAAAGTAAAATACATTCATTCAATTTTCTATAGACGTCATCATATATTGGGATACAAAATTCAAAGAAAGATCCGTATATTCACAATAGTAGGTTGCCTAATTGTAATTTTAAGTGGGTTGTCTATTTTTGTAGTAAGATTTGACGGAGTTAGAACTCGGCGGCATGGTTGATGTCGATATGAGCCGATGAAATCGGTCGGCTTGTATCTCGGGGCACGAAAGATCTATGAATAAATGTATAATTTATGGCCCTCTTTGTAGAGGCAAAACTTTTTTAAAATCATGACTTTCTTAATTTGTTATTAAATAGCTTGAAAAATCCTTTTGTTATTAAGTTATTGAATATTTCTTTTAATTTTATAATAGCTGTGAACTAAAAAAAACAAGACTTGAAGAAAATCTATGAATAAATGTAGAATAACACTTATTACTCTTAAAAGTGATTTTATCTTTTTACGAATTTTTGTTTAAGTTGACTTCTACATGAAGAGCTATAACTTTTAAATATATCTTCTTCAACTGGAGATCAGGTTGAGATACCAGCAATTATAAAATAAAACTAAATATTCTGTTATTTAATTTACAACATACTATTGGATTAGAAAACAATATTGAAAAATCATGATTTTTTAAATTCCTTAGCGTCTACATTATTCGTAGATAATAACAAACATATTTTTATACCCTCCACCTCCAGGATGGGGGTATACTAACTTTGTCATTCCGTTTGTAACACCTTGAAATATCGACCTGAGACCCTATAAAGTATATATATTCTTGATCGTCATAAAATTCTAAGACGATCTAGCCATGGCCGTCCGTCTGTCCGTCTGTTGAAAGTACGCTAGCATCTAAACAAAAGGAGCTAGAACGTTCGAATTTTCCATAAATGCGTCTTATAGTCGTAGATCGGTTGGGATTGAAATGGGGCGAAATCGGCCCAAAGGGAAACATTTTTCCCTCACAAGGACTAAAAATACCCATAATAATCCAAAATATTCAAGCGTATTTAAGCATGTTTTTTGGATATGACTGTTTATATTTGCTTGATATTTGATATGCGCATTCCCCTTATAGCAAAAACGTGCACCATAAAGTGATTTTTATTTGTAGGGGGTGAAATGGGGCAAGAAAGGGATAAAAATGGTACTTATTAAACGACAATAGCTAGAAACACGAAATTCGGTGTGTGCATTCCTCTAATTGAGTAGATAAATAATATAAAAGTATTTTTCAAAATTCGTACTTTTAAGGGGTAAAATGGGAATAGAGGGATAAAAATGGTACCAACCAAACGGCTGTACCTAGAATAATGAAATTCGGTGTATACGTTCCTCTGATTGCATAGATAAGTAAAATACACGGATTTTTCAAAATTCGTACTTTTTGGGGTTAAAATGAAAAAAAGGGGATAAAAATAGTACCAATTTAATGACCGCAGCTAGAGTCATGAAATTCGGAGTATACATTCCTCCGACTGTGTAGACACGGAAAATAGACGAATTTTTTGAAATTAGTACTTTCAAGGGATACAATGGTACAGAGGGATAAAAATAGTACCAACTAAACGACTACAGCTAGAATGATGCAATTCTAATTGCGTAGAAACGTCAAGGGGGTAAAAATGGTACCAACCAAATGGGCGCAGCTGGAATCATGAAATTCGGTGTATACATTCCTCTGACTGCATAGACACGCAAAATAAAAAGTTTTTTTCCAAATTCGTACTTTTTCTTTTACGGCAAAAATTTGTTGAATCATGAAGTTAGGTTATTTTGCACTATGTACGTCTGATAATGGATTTTTAAAATTTGTACTTTTGGAATTAAAATAGAATGGAAATACAACCAACTAGAGCACCCACCATCTACCAATATTTATGGCTTTGAAAATATAAATATAACAATATTTATTTTTTGAATTCACGTATAAGGTAATGCTACCAATCATTACCTTATAAGCGTGGTTTGAAATAATTAAAATATTATATTTATTTATAAAATTAATTTTTCAATATTTGTATTCGAAAATATATTAAAAAAATTATATTTTCCTGTAATATTACTGCACTTCTACGAAAACCGACAACCTCTGTGGAATGCAATCCATGGTGGAGGGTATATAAAGTTCGGCCCGGCCGAATTTAACGCCGTTTTTACTTGTTTCAATTTCTTTTATCTTTTATAAGTTGTTTTCATGCCAATAAAAATGATATTTTAAATACTTTTTCTCAAATATTTGAAGGCTCTTCCTAAACCATTATCTCTATGAGAATGTGTAAGTCGCAACATTTGTATCCACTATAAACCTTTAATTTAATTTTTCAAAATGAGAGTACAAATTGGAATTTTAGTAAATATTTTTTAAAAAAAAAATATACATAAAAATGTTTGATTTTATAAATCAGTAAGCTTCAATTCGAGCAAAAAATATTTTTTAGGTCTCGGTCGCATTTTTGTTGCATAGTTTCAGTTAGTTTCCTTCACTTAAGTCTTAGTTGAGTTTCGCTAATGCTGAGAATTGTTAGCAACTATTTTTGAATTTTTCTATTATTTGCAATTCCCATTATTAAAATCCATTAAACCGCCATATCTAGTCGAATACAAACCTTATCCTGGCACAATATCAACATTCATTACAAACAATTTTCAAATGTGTGCTGCATTACCTCCTTCACTCCTCCTCCTCCCAACAGACTTAAATAATGCATTGCGATAGTTCTCATATGTACGATGACTGCTTTCTTCTTTTTCGTTCATCAAGGGAATGAAAGAAAAAAACTACAACCTGTCAATCAAATTGATTCATGTTCAAGTGAACACATACAGCGGCGAAGCGATCCCAACTATGATGGGATGCTATGGCATGGGAAGATGTTGCTGGTTGGTTGGTTGGGCAAGCTACAGCTTACGAAAAAGCACCACAATCAATATCGAATAGACAATATCAATTTCAAAGTCAAATTGATGACTAAACATAGGGATTTTATACAATTCAGCCAAACAGATTCCCACCATAACCAAATAAAAAAAGGCAAGCATGAATGCAACAGCAACAGCAACATCCATGACAACACACTTACTTACATACATTTACAATTTAAAAGCTTTGGAGAAAGAAAAACTTGCAATTCATTGTTTTCCATAAAGCAACAACAGCGACAGCGGCAGCACAGAAGAATCTACTTGCGGCAACTAACGTAATTGCCCATCTAACCCACTATCGCCCATAAAAGGTCATCTAAAAGTCGTCTTGGTCTTCTTCTCCACTGTTGTCGTCATCATCATCCCAGCCAAGCCAAAGCCAGTCTTAGCGTTAATGCCACACAAACTAACCCTCAGCACACCATCAGGCCACACCATGTTGCAGTAAGCTTGCATCTAGCAAGCTTTGAAATGAAATGCATCATTCTGTCTGGTGGTGTTAATGCAACAGTGCAGTGGCTGCATCAGCAGCAGCAGCATCATAGCTTAACTTTGTGCCCGTTCTTCGTTACTATGCCACACACACTCACACCAAGTTGTTGACGTTGTGTGCTTGTCCCCCGTCCCCACCCAGCCATGGCTGATGAAGGTCTCTTCGAAAACCAGCCAAAGTGAAGAAGACACATTACCAATGGTAATTGTTGAAAGATTTATTTTACACTGGGACCTATGCACTCTACCGCCACTCTACGATGTCGATGTTCTCTCATCCTCGCCATACTCCTCCTCTTCTATACTGGCCCACGTCATTCCATCCGATTCGCTTCTAACTAGATGTACGACACATAAGTTGGGGGTTGTGTGGTGGAGCAGAGGGAATACAAATAAAGCAACTATTAAAGAAGATTGCTTTTGGAAATTCGACAAAAGCAACAAAACGAAATGCATTCAACTCTAAAAAGAGTCTTTCCCGCCGCCGCTCATACCCATGAATGTTTAGTAGGGGTGGGGTGGTGGAGTATCATTGCTGAATTATGCACCGAAATTTTGTAGTTTCCGGCAACGGCAAAACAATATAAAATACAGAACATCACATAAAAAGTCAATACAAAACATTATATGTACATACATATGTATCCTATGTATGGTTTAACATACAGTGGGCTGGAAAGTCATCAATTGCGATAATGTCAACGGACAACAAAAATAATTGCAAAGAGAAAATATAAATAGTAGAGTATAAATAGAAAAATATTTTCGAACTAACATTAAGCACAAAAGTAGCTAAGCTTTTTCTAAATTTTGGATGATTATTCTAAGGAATTCTATGAAACGTGAAATTTTCAAAATTCTTCCGATTTTATTGAAGTCTACTTTCAAAATTTTTAAACGCTCGACATGCTGCAGTAAAACATCGATCGAAGATGTTCACTTTTCTACAGATGTTTGTATTGCATTTGAGAAAACTATATGGAATATATCTTATAGATCAGTTGTATGGATAGATCTTTCCAAGTGAAATATAACGAGTTGCGTCAAAAATATTAAAATTTTAAATATTTCATGACTCTAGCTGCGGTCATCAAGTTGGTAAAATTTGTATCCCCTTTTTCCATTTTGATCCCAAAAAGAACGAATTTCCAAAAATCCGTTTATTTTACGTGTCTACACAATCAAAGGAATGTATACATAAAATTTCGTTATTTTAGGTGCAGCCGTTTCGATAGTACCATTTTCATGCCTCTGTTCCAATTTTAACCCATAAAAGTACGAATTTGGAGAAAAATACATTTATTTTATGTATCTACTCAAGTAGAGGAATGTACACAACGAATTTCTTGTTTCTATCTGTTGTCGTTTGATAGGTACCATTTTTATCCCTTTTTGCCACATGGTGAACCTTATGGTGCACGTTTTGCGCATACCCAATATCAAGTATGTACAATCGTACATATTGAAAAAACATGCCTAAATACTCTAAATATTAGGGATTTTTATGGTGGACCGATTTCGCCCAGTTTCAATCCCAACCGATCTACGACTATAAGACGCATTTCTGAAAAATTTGGACGTCCTAGTTTAGATGTTTCGTTTTGATGCTAGCGTGCTTTCAACAGACGGACGGACTAGATCGTCTTAGAATTTTATGACGATCAAGAATATATATACTTTATAGTGTCTCATGTCGATAATTCAAGGTGACAAAGTTAGTATACCCTCACCCTGGAGGTGGAGGGTATAATTACAGGTTGATAAACAAACAAACACATTTTCAAGGGGTAATTTAAAAAAAAATTAACTGAAAAACAAGTAAGGAAAGGCTAAAGTCGGGCGGGGCCGACTGTATAATACCCTACACCACTCCCTCGTATGTATCTCGCTTTGATTACTAAGCCCACGTATTTCATGGAAGCAATTTTATGTAGTTCATAAAAATTATACAGTTACTATAAATTCATCTTTAGTCTTATTTAACGTATATTGTACAGACAAATATAAATTATACAGTAGTGATAGGATGAATCGGACCGACATTTTAAAAGGGGGTCGATAACAACATTTTGGGACTGGTCCAAAACATGGGCCTATATATTTCTCATTCACGGTAGGTATTCCTAGTTGAAAAATATCATGATCTGCAAAATTTGATGAAGATACGATGTAAGATGTAGTTTCTAGAGCTGTAATAGATCAGATTGGGCCCCATTTGGGTTATATCTTATAATCCAACTAGAAACACGTCTGCAAAAATTGGGTAAGATCGGTTCAGATTTAGATATAGCCCCCATACAAATGTCGCTCCCAATTTGACATTTCCCGCTCTAGAAACCCCATATTATACTCGATTTTCTTTAAATTTGGCACAACATCTTATAATCCAACTAGAAACACATATGCAGAAATTAGGTAAGATCGGTTCAGATTTAGATATAGCCCCCATACAAATGTCGCTCCCAATTTGACATTTCCCGCTCTAGAAACCCCATATTATACTCGATTTTCTTTAAATTTGGCACAACATCTTATAATCCAACTAGAAACACATATGCAGAAATTAGGTAAGATCGGTTCAGATTTAGATATAGCCCCCATACAAATGTCGCTCCCGATTTGACATTTTCCGCTCTAGAAACCACATATTGTACCCGATTTTCTTTAAATTTGGCACAACGTATTATAATTCAACTATAAACACCTATGCAAAAATTGGGTATGATCGGTTCAGATTTAGATATAGCCCCCATACAAATGTCTCTCCCGATTTGACATTTTCAGCTCTAGAAACGACGTATTGTACCCGATTCTCTTTAAATTTGGCACAACATCTTATAACCTAACTATAAACACCTATGCAAAAATCGGGTAAGATCGGTTCAGATTTAGATATAGCCCCCATACAAATGTCTCTCCCGATTTGACATTTTTCGCTCTAGAAACGATAAATTTGATACAACATCTTATAATCCAACTAGAAACACCTATGCAAAAATTGGGTATGATCGGTTCAGATTTAGATATAGCCCCCATACAAAAGTCGCTGCCGATTTGACATTTTCCGCTCTAGAAACCACTTATTGTACCCGATTTTCTTTAAATTTGGCACAACATCTCATAATCCAAGTAAAAAACTTATGGTGAAAGTGGCTAAGATCGGTTCAGATTTAGATAAAGCGCAAATACAAATGTTGCTCCCAAATGTTTATTCGATTTTGGCCAAACTATACATATTATATTTCACCCATTTCGTTCCAGATTTCAATATACCCCCATACAAATGTCCTTTCCGATTTAACATTTTTTGTCAAACACATACATTTACAGGATACAAAAATCCTTCCCGTTTTCACTTTTGCACCGAATTAAATTGTATTCGGATTGAAAGTGGAGTGTATCATAGAGTCGGCCCGCCCGACTTTAGCCTTTCCTTACTTGTTTTCTTTTTCTTTCAGTGTTGGAACTTCTGTTAATTTTTGTACAATTTCCCATTATATTTTAGAAAACATAAAATATCGGACAGATCTAATGGAAATACTATCAACTGACATTCGTGTAAGACCAAACCTGAAGTTTAAGAAAAATATATCCCACTGTGCAGTGTGCACATCATTCAACCATTGATGTCCATGCCACATAGCAGAGTCTCATCATCAACAGACAAACATGCAGACAGACATTCAAACCGTTGCTTGCCCAGCTTCATCATCTTCTTGGGGATTCATTGACTGAAATTACCCCCTCCCAACCCAAAAACGAAGAAGAAGAATGAACGTCTGAAAACGCTTTAAAACACAAAATTGTAAATGCCTGTGTTTTACCTCATTTCGTGATTGTATGTTTTTGGCATATAAAATTCTCACGATTTTTCCCAAGCTTTTGCTTTATTCTTTGCTATCTGGCTGGCTGTTGGAATAAGCATAAGTTATTTCGGGCGAGGGCGGGGGCGGGGGGATGGTTGGTTCATAAGCTAAAATCATGGCCAAAATAATCTTCATTCCACTGCAGGTTTGGTCGTTCTCCTCCATTCGAAACTGAAAATTATTCAAAGCGGATTTTAGCGTTGGATTTAATACTTTCGTGAATGGTTGGTTATCTGCGTCAGAATTTTTGGCGCGATAGTTGGATGGCGAGGTGGTTCCTTTCCGTTGGAGATGTATCAGTTCTGTGGATCCTTTCTCCTGCTGCTGAGAGTGTGTGCGTGTGAAGTTTATGAATGAGGCATTATTTCGGAATTTGGGCTTTTGGGCACTAAAGTGCACTAAAATCATGTGAGTGGATTCCTCTCTAGCCTGTGGCGAAATGCCTTTCTATTGAAAAGTTTTAAAGACATTTGTAATTTTCGAAATGTCGGCAAATTTGAAAACATTTCAGGGGAAATCATGCTAAGGCATAGTCTGGTAATACTTCTGTAGAAAGCGTATGAGCAGATTCCAGCAAAATTTAATTTATTTTGAATAGTACAGCCTGAGAGTTTTACTGGAAAATGTAGGAATGGGGTATTCTTTACTAAGAAGACTTGAGTGATTAGACTTTTCTACTTTATTCCACAGAATGAATTTTTAAATAAATATATTAAATATTAATATATTAAAAATTATATTATTAAAGATTCGTCCAGGCCCAGCTTATGAAATAAAAGTTTAGAGTACATGGTGGATAAGGTATTTTTTATTTCCTGCAGGGCCCTGTCGATAGGACTTTTCTTTGCAATTCACAAAAAAATGTTTCCCTCTTATTTTTTAAACAATGCTAACTTTCCTACCATCACATAAAAACTCTTCAATGAATGCATACTATCATTTTATAAATTCCTTCAGAATGATAAAAAAAACAGTGGCCAATCGTGGTCGACTCTTAGCTTCCAGTGGACACTGCACTGGGAGCCTGTGACAAACGCCACATTTATGATGCCATTTTTATGACTCATCGTCAGAAACTCATTCAGTGACGGCAACAGCAGCCAACAACATTGTAACAACAACCACTTGCCACTTAATGACTCGGGTGTTAATACACTTAGGCTGCTGTGGACCCAAAGATATTTACGAACGAAAATGTGTACTCAACTCTGAGAAATGGTATTTAATAAGCAAAAATTTAATAGACGATAACGCTGATAACGTAATTAATTGAAATTGAAATTGAAAGGGGGAAACGATGAACAGAGAAATTACGATATGATACCCGCTTAACGCCGCCATAGACAACGAACGAACAGCCGCATTTTTAATGGACACTTAAAAAGCGAAATGAATGACAGCAAAACACTGGAAGCGAGCCGCTCATAATTGACCCCCAAAAGTCACATTTGAAATGCCGTCACATGACTGAGACACTGATGCATTAAATACCAAAAGAACACAGTGGGTGAAATTAAACACAATAATCAATAACACTGTGGAACAAAATGTGACGACGGATTCTGATAGAGGGGGTTAAAATAGAATAAGTAAGTGAAAACAATTTGACCCTTTTTCGAAAAAAAGCAAAAAAGTCCTTTCAAGAAACATTTAAGGATTAATATGTTCTACAAAAGAAACCATGCTAGATAGCAAATTTACAATTTATTCACGATCTAACCAACGGATCCGGCGGTTTTTTTGCATGTTTATCAAGAACCAATGGTGCTTGTAACATAGACATAAAGCTGTCATTGTTGCAAAAATCCAAATTTATATATAGCTCCCATACAAATTTCGCTCCCGATTTGACTTTTTCCGCTCTAGAAACCACATATTGTATCAGATTGTCTTCAGATTTGGCAAAACAACTTATATTTAAACTAGGAACAACTATGTTGAAAATTGGTTAGATCGGTTTAGATTTATATATAGCTCCCTCACATATTTCAGTCCTAATTTCACTTTTTCCGCTCTAGAAACCACATATTGTATCAGATTGTCTTCAAATTTGGTAAAACATCTTATATTTCAACTAGAAACACATGTGGTAAAAATGGGCCAGATCGGTTCAGATTTATATAGCTCCCATACAAATTTCGCTCCCGATTTGACTTTTTTCGCTCTAGAAACCACATATTTTACCATATCCTCTTCAAATTAGGCGAAATATATTATATTTGTCCTAGAAACACCCATAGTGAAAATGGGTCAGATCGGTTCAGATTTACATATAGCTCCAATACGAATTTCACTCCCGATTTTAATCTTTTCACTCTAGATACCATATATTACAAGAGATGTTCTTCAAAATTGGCAAAACATCTTATATTTCAACCGGAAACACCTGTGGTAAAAATGTGTTAGATCGGTTCAGATTTATATATAGCTCCCATACAAATTTCGCTCCCGATTTAACTTTTTCCGCCCCAGAAACTACGAATTTTCACCGAATTTCTTCAAAGTGAGCATAACACCTTATATTTGAACTGGAAGAACTTATTGTGAAAGTTAGTCACATTTTTCCATGTTTGGATATAGCCCCGATACAAATATACTTATCGATATGACAAATAGAACCAGGTCGTATTAGCCTGTTCTTCCCGTTTTCACTTTTTAACCGAGTT
The DNA here is from genome assembly GCA_947397865.1 of Polietes domitor. Taxonomy (NCBI): domain Eukaryota; kingdom Metazoa; phylum Arthropoda; class Insecta; order Diptera; family Muscidae; genus Polietes; species Polietes domitor. The sequence continues at coordinate 33,585,880 of OX377619.1, read as the reverse complement.
GGACTGTATTCGGTTGGAAAGTGGAGTGTATCATATAGTCGGCCCTGCTCGACTTTAGCCTTTCCTTACTTGTTTTATATTCAATTTTAAGTAATTTGCTTGAAATCCCCAAGTAAAATATATTTATATCTCCTACCAGAAAAATTTTACGATTTTTTTAAAATACCTTTTGATAAAATTACTGTTCAACGACACACGCTAGTGTCTACAATATCATATTTTTGAAAATCGGGAAGTGTAGTTCTATTTCTTTTATTCAAAGGTATAAATTTGCAATATTTCATTAAAATTGGAGAACCAGAGGGAAATTTCTGTTATGTTTCTCTTGGAACTAGTCTATTTTCAGGCCAGGATTATTTGTTTATGATATTTCACAAATGTCTCAATTTGGCTTCGAATGACTTTACTCTCGTCATCTTTGGAGTTCTATGAATATAAATGATCGAATATGTTGTTAGGATTTGAAAAGAGCCGACTACAAATACACTTCCACCCATTGTGCCAGAGCACACAAATGGGCGACGACCAGAGAACACAACCAACAGGCTTTTACTTTCAATACAAAGTCAAGAGGAATGAAATTAAGCTGCGCAACAAAACAACAGATAAGATTATTTCAAGAATGTTGAAGATGGCCAAGAAATAAACGAAATCATAATGGCAAATAATTATGATTTTTGCATAAGAATCTCATCATAAGGCTGAACATAAAAATACCCCCGAAAAAAATCAAAGGAAATGGAATTGAACAAGGCCTGGGCCTAGTGAACAACAAAACACAACCACCATCATCACCACCACCGCCAACATCGAACGATCTCTGCGAAATTTGGCACAGAATTACCGAATTACCACTGCCATCATCATTGTCATGGACGACCGGTCGGTCGGTTGGTTGGTTGGTCCATGAATTCTTTCTTGTGCCTTTCTGTTCTTGTTGTTGGCTGCCAGACTCACTCGTATGTTATGAATGGAATTGTGGAGTGTGTGTGTGGAAGTTGCTGTGGCAGTGGTTGAAATTGTGATAAAACGTGAACCTATTACCAAAAACAATACGATGGCCATAAAAACGGTTTATTAAGGATACTATTGGGGGGCATAACAGAAATTAAACCACGATGCTCCAACCATACAGCCTTCACTGCAACAGCAACAAGAACAACATACATGCTACAAGGAATATGAACTGTAAGAAAAAAACAACAACATCATCTTCATCTTACTACTGCATACAAGGAACAACAAGAGCAAAAAAACATTAAAGTTTGGTTATATCGACCATTGATGTCATGATTATTGGTGAGAAATAACTGAGCGTCGTGAAATTGTACCTAACTGTACTGTACTTGCCGGAGCTAAGGTTGGCTGGTTACACTGTTGCCTTAAAACGATTTTTTTGGAATTGGAATTTTGTGATGGCATGTCCATAATTCAATTTCGTAGAGAAAGAGAAGACGAGATCCATTCCATGTTACAAATCGGATATAATTGTGATCAAGTATTATTTTGTACTACACTGAAAGAAGATATGACGTTATATTAACGACAGGAGAAGATATCGGCCTTCTGTTTAGCCTTCATGAAGCTCATTTTCGTCTCGGTAGCTATGTCAGTATGCAAAATTACCGCATATGGGGTTCAGAGAATCCACAAGTGACTATTGAGAAGCCGAGTCACTGTTGAGTGTGGATTTTGGGCTGGCGGCATTGGGTCATGTACTGAAAAATTGGGTTGATCGGATGAGGTACTGCCGAGCCAGTCGTGGTAGTCATATGAATGATTTTGTGTTTCATTATTAAATGACAAAGTTTAACCTTTTCATTTTTATTTTTTATTTTTTTTTTTTAAAGGGGAAATGGAGGAATGCTAATACATGCAGGAGAATTAATTCTGAAGTATTTTTAAAGGGTATTCACTTTTTTCATCTGATATCCATTTTGACCTTTTAAGGCTCCGAAAAGTACAAAAATAAATTATATAAACATTTGTATCCCTTGTTATACACTCCACGAGAGTATTATGGCTTTGTGCATTTGTTTGTAACACCCAAAAGGAAGCGAGATAGACCCATTGTTAAGTATACCGATCGACTTAGAATCACTTTCTGAGTCGATTTAGCAATGTCCGTCTGTCCGTCTGTCCATCTATTGTTGTAATCAAATTACAGGTCGCAATTATAGTCCGATCTTAACAAAAATTGGCAAAAGTAAGTTTTGTGGATCAAGGACGAACGCTATTTCATTTGAGGCAAATCGGTTCAGATTTAGATATAGCCCCCATACAAATGTCACTCCCGATTTGACTTTTTCCGCTCTAGAAACCACACATTGTATCCGATTTTCTCTAAATTTGACACAACATCTTACAATTCAGATTTAGATATAGCCCCCATACAAATGTCGCTCCCGATTTGACATTTTTCGCTCTAGAAACGACATATTATTGTACCCGATTTTCTTTCAAATTGGCACAAAATTTTATAATTGAACTAGAAACTCCTATACTGAAAGTGGGTAAGATCGGTTCAGAATTAGATATAGCCCCCATACTAATGTCGCTCCCGATTTGACATTTTGCCGCTTTAGAAACCACATATTGTACTCGATTTTCATTAAATTTGGCACAGCAGCTTATAATCCAAGTAAAAAACCTATGGTGAAAGTGGCTAAGATCGGTTCAGATTTAGATAAAGCGCAAATACAAATGTTGCTCCCAAAAGTTTAACCGATTTTGGCCAAACTATACATATTATATTTCACCTATTTCGTTTCAGATTTCAATATACCCCCAAACAAATGTCCTTTCCGATGTAACATTTTTTGTCAAACACATACATTTACAGGATACAAAAATCCTTCCCTTTTTAACTTTTTCACCGAATTAAATTGTATTCGGATTGAAAGTGGAGTGTATCATAGAGTCGGCCCCGCCCGACTTTAGCCTTTCCTTACTTGTTTTGTATTAAATTACAATTACCATCGAAACTTTATTATTGAGGTATACGTCGCATCGAGCCGAGTCGAAACTGCGCAGTCAACTTTTAGCTGCAACAATAAAGGTTTCGCTTTGCCTTTTTGCTAATTTTGGGTTTTGCTGAGGACTTCAGCACAACCTTTCGTCTTGAACCAAAATAAATGACAACACATTTTATTTTTTTTTTAATTATAATTATCGTCAAAGGTACCCTTATTATTTTTGAAGTATAAACCCGATCGAGTCGGCTAGTACCTTAAATTTAAGGTAATTATGAGAATTACTAATGAATATTTCACGTAGAAGCAGTGTTTAAGTAGCTATCGTGAAAAAGTTTTTTTTAGAATTTTTTTTTTCGATTTACCGAGCTAAACTAAATTTTACTACAAAAATAAAATTATATCTGAGAATGACAAAGCAGTTCACCGTTTTTTTAACTCTAAGTTTTTGAAAATAACAATTTGTCTAAAACCAATACACCATGGTGTAATAAATAATGGTAATAAGTAATTTCTTGTTTAAATACTCAAACTGGTACTAACAAGTAAAAACGGCGATAAGTTCGGCCGGGCCGAACGCTTCATCGTGGCTGTTGATTTTCAAAGATGTGCAGTAACATTACAGGAAAATGAAAATTTTTTTACATAGCCAAACCAAAACAAATAAAAATATTGCAAAAATAATTTCATAAATAAATATAAAATTTTTATTATTTCAATCCATGCTATATAAAGCATGGCTACCAATACGTGTATACAATTCAAGAAGTAAATATAAGAAAGAAATCTTAAAAAAAGCTTAAATACCATATATGTGGGTAGATAGTGGGTGATACAGTCGGTCGTATTTCCATCCTATTTTAATTCCAAAAGTATAAATTTTGAAAATCCATTATCTCACATACGTAGTGCAAATTAACTTAACTTCATGATTTTACCCAATTTTTGCCGTAAAAGTAAATAGTACGAATTTGGAAAAAATCTTTTTATTTTGCGTGTCTATGCAGTCAGAGGAATGTGTACACCGAATTCCATGATTCTAGCAGCGGACATTTGGTTGGTACCATTTTTATCCCCTTTTTCCAATTTCACCCCCTCAAGAGTACGACTATCTAAAATCTTTTTAATTTACGTGTCTACACAGTTAGAGGGATGTACACTAGGGCGTACCTCAAAAAAAAAGTTCGCCGTACACCTTCGAATATGAAGTATTATTGAAAGGTAGTTTCAAAAAAAAAATTTTTATTTTTTTATGCCGAACGTAGGGGTCGCGCTTTTACATTTTTCTATATAACTTGTATTTATAAACGGATTTTAAAGTGTGATACATCGATGTTTTTGTCTCGACGAGGCCGATTTTTTTGTCTTTGAAGTCATTGAGCTCAAGCACCCCCTTCTGGTACTTACCCATCATTTCTCAGTTGCTACTACCCTAATGTACCACTCTAATAATCGAAAATTAAAGCTCGCATAAAATCATGAATCATGTTTGAGCTCAATGACTTCAAAGACAAAAAAATCGGACAAAAACATCGATGTATCACACTTTAAAATCCGTTTATAAATGCAGAAGTTATATAGAAAAATGTAAAAGCGCGACCCCTACGTTCGGCATAAAAAAATAAAAAAAATTTTTTTGAAACTACCTTTCAATAATACTTCATATTCGAAGGTGTACGGCGAACTTTTTTTTTTTTACTTGTAACCTGGTACGCTCTATTGTACACACCGAATTTCATCATTCTAGCTGTAGCCGTTTAGTTTGTACCATTTTTATCATCACTCTGTTCCCAGGAAAGTACGAATTTGGAAAAACCTTTTTATTTGATGAATTTATACTCCGAATTTCATGACTCTAGCTGCGGTCATGTGTTTGGCACTTTTTCCCTTTTTTCCATTTTAACCCCGAAAAGTGTGAATTTCGAAAAATCAATTTATTTTGCGTGTCTACGCATTCAGATGAATACACCGCGTTTCATCGTTCCAGGTTCAGCCGTTTTCTTGGTACAATTTTTATCCCTCTACTCCCATTTTACCCCTTAAAAGTACGAATTTAGAAAAAATCGTATGCACACACCGAATTTTGTGTTTCTAGCTGGACAGGTACCACTTTTATCCATTTTGCCCCATTTCACCCCCTACGAATAAAAATCACTTTATGGTGCTCGTTTTTGTAATGGGGAGGAATGCGCATACGCAATATCAAGTAAATACAAGCAGACATATTGAAAAACATGCTTAAATACTATAAAATATTAGGGTTAATTATAGGTATTTTCAGTCCTTGTGACGGAAATTGTCTTCCCTTCGGACTGAATTCGCCCAATTGCAATCTCAACCGATCTACGACTATAAGACTTATTTATGAAAAATCGGGACGTCCTAGCTCCTTTCGTTTAGATGCTAGCGTGCTTTCAACAGACGGACAGATGGAGGGACATGGCTAGATCGCCTTAGAATTTTATGACCATCATGAATATATATATATTTCCATTCAGCCTCCTAAAATACAGTTTTAGAAAAAAGTACGAAATTAACCCTAAAATTAATTTTAAGTTTTAACTTATTTCTTGCATTTATGTTGAGTTTTGAGTTCTGGTGTAATCAGAGACTTATAGTATAACTAATGTGCGTGAAGATAAATTCGGAATTTATCTAGCGGAGACACAAACCACCTCTTTTAACAGTGGGCTGTTAACGGGTTAACAGAACTATGTTAAATATGGACGTACACCTTATAATATATTTTTTACTGCTTTTGACAATATATATAATCGAAATTTACAAATCATGCACAAAAAGCATAACCCTTAATACATATATTACGAATCTACTCATAATATTTAGAGAATCTACGTATATGGCAGGTATAGAGCTGAAAACTATTTTTAAAGATTTACATCCACTGTGTCCGTATGAACAATTCTGCCTCACATATATTTATATCGCAAGAAAGCCCTCGGTGTGTACTTTCCGAATATGCAAAAACATTTTTCAAAAGTTCACCAGAATTCTGAAAATATCCAATTTTCTAAAATTTTTGGAAGAAGTGTGTCTAGTGGCCATTTCTAGCATTTTCCAAACATTTTCCAAAAAAAATCCAAAAAATTTTAGAAAATTCGATATTTTCAGAATTCTGGTGAACTTTTGAAAAATGTTTTTGCATATTCGGAAAGTACACACCGAGGGCGATATAAATATATGTGAGGCAGAATTGTTCATACGGACACAGTGGATGTAAATCTTTAAAAATAGTTTTCAGCTCTATACCTGCCATATACGTAGATTCTCTAAATATTATGAGTAGATTCGTAATATATGTATTAAGGGTTATGCTTGTTTTTGCATATTCGGAAAGTACACACCGAGGGCTTTCTTGCGATATATATGACCATAGTGGCAGAATTGCTAGAAATGGCCACTAGACGCACTTCTTCCAAAAAAAATCCAAACATTTTTAGAAAATTGAATATTTTCAGAATTCTGGTGAACTTTTGAAAAATGTTTTTGCATATTCGGAAAGTACACACCGAGGGCTTTCTTGCGATATATATGACCATAGTGGCAGAATTGCTAGAAATGGCCACTAGACGCACTTCTTCCAAAAAAAATCCAAACATTTTTAGAAAATTGGATATTTTCAGAATTCTGGTGAACTTTTGAAAAATGTTTTTGCATATTCGGAAAGTACACACCGAGGGCTTTCTTGTGATATAAATATATGTAAGGCAGAATTGTTCATACGGACACAGTGGATGTAAATCTTTAAAAATAGTTTTCAGCTCTATACATGCCATATACGTAGATTCTCTAAATATTATGAGTAGATTCGTAATATATGTATTAAGGGTTATGCTTTTTGTGCATGATTTGTAAATTTCGATTATATATATTGTCAAAAGCAGTAAAAAATATATTATAAGGTGTACGTCCATATTTAACATAGTTCTGTTAACCCGTTAACAGCCCACTGTTAAAAGAGGTGGTTTGTGTCTCCGCTAGTTAAATTCCGAATTTATCTTCACGCACATGTATAACTATATAGCAACTATTTTTGTAGAACATTTAAACCGTTAAATCCTTGTTTTGGAAGCGTTTTTCACCCTTTTGCATAAAAGGGACCGAATAGTCCCCTGTATTGAGGAGCTAGAAGGTTACAATGTTCCGTTAAAATATTCCCGGTAATGTTTTAAGTAGTATTGCTGAACACTTCATATACATAAAATGTAAAGATCACAAAGTTCCCATGCCGATTCATTATAAGAATGTACACAACGGGGAAATAGTTACCCCTCTAATAAGACCACAAGACGTAAACTCTCAAAAGGCCCTCTCTATCAGAATCCGTTGTCAGAGTTTTGAGTGTTGTAGTAGAATTTTAGGGCAAATATTTTTGTAGGACACTTGTTTTAGGGACGTTTCTAACCCTTTGCAAAAAAGGGACCAAAAGGACCCCATACATTGATGTGTTCAAGGGTTAAAATTCTCCACAAAAATGTCCATCGCAGTGTTTTAAGCAATATTGTTGAACACATCCTATACTTAAAATGTAAGGATCACAAGGTTTCCTATGGCGATTCATCATAAGAATGTGCAAAAGGGAGAAATATTGACCCCTCTCTAATATGACCATCGTAAAGTTTCAATATGACCCCTCTATCAGAATTCATTGTCAGAGTATTCAGAGACTTATAGAATTTTATGGCAAATATTTTTGTAGAAAATTTTATCCCATTAAACCTTTGTTGTAGCGGTGTTTGATACACTTTTGCACAAAAGGGGCCGAAAAGTCTCCTATATTGAGTAGCTAGAGGGTTAAAATGTTCCACAAACATGTCCCTCGTAGTATTTTAAGTAATATTTCTGAACACGTCCTATACTTAAAATGTAAGGATCACAGGGTTTCCTGTGCCGATTCATCAAAAGAATGTGGAAAAGGGGGTAATATTGATCACCACCTAAAATGACCTAAAAACATTCAAAACGCCGTACATTGTAACACCTCTATCAGAATCAATTGCCATTTTTGAAATGTTCAATTTAAACTTACGAAACAAGGTAAGCCACCGATATCCCTGTGTGCACACTTCCAAACATTTTTCATTCAATGAACTCTGTTACCAATTTGTTGCCAAGTCCTTATACTATCAACATCATCATCTTCAAATACTCTTGTCTTTTTATGTCTGTTTTGGAAACAGTGTTCCATTTGTCCTTAATAAAAAAATAAAACCATTTCTGTGGACATTAACACCAAAAGGTACATAGCCAAAAAAGAAAACAACAAACACTTCAAAGACGACGTTACACGTAGACCTTAAAAGTACGTACTTACGAATACAACAAAAAAAAAACACACAAAGCAAATAAGCACAACAAAAAAAAACAATAATAACAAAAATATTTATGATATGATTATAATTTCATGCACCAAGTAAAGGGTGATTTTTTAAGAGCTTGATAACTTTTTTTTAAAAAAAAACGCATAAAATTTGCAAAATCTCATCGGTTCTTTATTTGAAACGTTAGATTGGTCCATGACATTTACTTTTTGAAGATAATTTCATTTAAATGTTGACCGCGGCTGCGTCTTAGGTGGTCCATCCGCTTAGTCCAATTTTGGCATTTCCACGTTTTTGAGTAACAGAGACCCAATTGGTGCGAACGGCGACGAATCGAAAATTGGTGGTCATCATTAACACTGGCCGATACAGCTGCGATATTTTCTTCAGTTCGCAGTCTACGTAAGCGTGTTGGTGGTTTAATGTCCAACAATGTAAATTTGGTGCGAAATTTAGTCACAATAGCCCGAATAGCCGCTTCAGTGGGTCGATTAAACTGACCATAAAATGGAAGCGCGCAATGAACTTTCTTAACAGAGCACGCATTTTGATAATAAAATTCAATAATTTGCAAGCGTTGTTCGTTTGTAAGACGATTCATGATGAAATGTCAAAGCATACTGAGCATCTTTCTCTTTGACACCATGTCTGAAATCCCACGTGATCTGTCAAATACTAATGCATGAAAATCCTAACCTCAAAAAAATCACTCTTTATATTGTTACTTTTGGTAAACATTCGGACAAGGCATAGCGATGACTTGCTTGCTCTGGAGTGTATTGTTTTGCGCTGCTAAAACAGAGAGCGAGTTATGACAATACCTGCCGAGATGATACGTCGTGTTCAACCTTAAAGAAGCCAATGGCTATGGCAACAGTTCCATCAATATCACCATCGTCACCGCCAGCCATCCTCACCGACATCATCATACAGCCATGAAGATGTACCGAAAACGTGACGATGATGCCAAATGAAGAAAAAAAGAAACGAAGAATTGTTTACGAAATGTGAGATGGTTGAGTGCTGGCCAAAAAAAGAAAAACACAAGAAAAAAGGTGAGACCAAATTCGCACGAGCAAAAAATTCAAGGCGGGGGATGTGCGAAGGAGTCGGTATAGGGAATTGTAATTATTTTTCACTTGAAAAAATATTGTGTTTATATCTGAAAAAAAAATAATTGGATTATCTTTAAACTTTAGCAGTGGAACAAAGAATTATATTCCATGATCTAAGCATGTTTCAAAAAATTTTCATTGTTGCTGTTATATATGTGTCTAAATTTTCTTTTAAAATTATGGACTTTCCAACAATTCATAAAACAAACATTTCCACTGTAATTTGCTTGCCAAGATATTGAAGAAACCTATTAGATTATCACCACTCACTTTCGAATTCAATTCGTATCGAACTGTAGGGAACATATCGTCGATGTGCTGCAAAAAGCACTCTTTTGTGAAATTGACTTAATTATGTAAAAGTGCTCCAAAGTCATAGTCAAAAAAAAAAATATTTTAAAAACTGGAAGCGGTAATAAACAGTACTTTATTAAATTAAAAAATATATTTTTTCAAGATTTGATAATTCTACATTAAACTTGATGCAATTTTCCCTACCACAAAATATATCTAAATAGTATACATACAGAAATATATATTTTAATAGATATAAAAATATATCAAATCCAACCACAAGAATTCCTACCATATGTTTCTAATTTTGATATATACGTTATTGCAAATCAGTACCAGTGATTTAATTTGAGTCCACAATTAATTGAAAATAGCCAGTGCCAAGGGCAATTCGCAACTCTCTCAGATAAAACTCATTGTATCTTTACAATTTAATAATTTATAATTTAATAAATACGGCTTAATATATGAGCTCCACATTTAAAAGATGTCCGTGGAAAATGGTTTGCCGTTTCATGTTCATTAATAAATCATTCAAAATAGCCTGCCTTCTTCCTACAAACTTATAGACTGATTAGAACGCAATAAATACCAAGCAAAAAATTCTTTAGAACTTGGAAGCAGTGCACCCGTTGCAGAGCTACTAAGGGTGCAATAATGTAAACATTGCTGAAACGCCACAAGACTTGGGTGCAATAGATTCTCTGAATGCTTCGGTTGCAAAAGTAAGAAACAATCGCCGAACATATATCATCACTTGCTTTGGTGATAATCATGAAAGGAGTCCCATGTTAAAATTTATATCTAAACTACATATGTCATTATTGCATCCCAGTAATAGCTATAATACGAGACATTCCCCACAAAATCAGCGATTAATCTGCCGCTGAAAACGGAGCAGGAGTTTTGCTGGGTACTTTTAGGTTTTTAATAAATTTACTATTGAAACCTTTTGTTGTTAGCCTTATGGTATGTTTGAATGTAAGAAAAAATATTGCCCCTAAAGGTATGCCGTACAAAAAAATTTTAACTGTTGTCGTAGCTGGAACAAATATGAATATGAAATCGGTTCAGATTTAGATATAGCCCCCATACGAATTTCACTACCGATTCAACTCTTTTCACTCTAGATACCACATATTACAACAGATTTGCTTCAAAATTGGCAAAACATCTTATATTTCAACTAGAAACACCCATGGCGAAAATAGGTCAGATCGGTTCAGATTTATATATAGCTCCCATTCAAATTTCGCTCCCGATTTGACTTTTTCTGCTGTAGAAACCACAGATTTTAAAAGATCTTCTTCAAATGGAGTAGTTTTTTAGCTCTACAAAATAATTTCTGTATATGCATTTATTTAATTTATTATATACATTATCTTAGATCTTTATTTAGTTTTTTAATTGAACATACTGCAATATTGTTGAGTAGTTTTTAGCCATGTTAAAAAATTATTATATATGCATTTTGTAATTTGTTTTAAATTGGCCCGATGGCTTTGAATTACAAGTTGAAATAAATAAATCAAATCAAATCAAATCAAAATTGGCAAAACATCTTATATTCAACTAAAAACACCCAAGGTCAGATCTGATCAGATTTAGATATAGCCTCCATACGAATTTCACTCCCGATTGGACTCTTTTCACTATAGATACCACATATTTTAACAGATTTTCACCAAAATTGGCAAAACATCGTATATTTTAACTAGAAACACCCATGGTGAATATAGATCAGATCGGTTCAGATTTATATATAGCTCCCATTCAAATTTCGCTCCCGATTTGACTTTTTCTGCTGTAGGAACCACATAGTTCAGCAGATTTCTTCAAAATTGGCAAAACGTCTTATATTTCAACTAGAAACACCCAATGCGAAAATATGTTAGATCGGTTCAGATTTATATATAGCTCCCATACAAATTTTGCTCTCAATTTGAGTTTTTCCGCTCTAGCAACCGCATATTTTATCAGACTATCTTCAAAGTTGACAAAACATCTTATATTTTCACAAGAAACACACAGGGTTATGAGTCAGATCTGATTGATTGATTTTTCCGCCCCAGAAACCACTCGTTATACTTCAACTGAAAGAACCTATTGTGTAAGTGGGTCACTTCATTCCATGTTTGGATATAGCCCCGATACAAATATTCTTCTCGATTTGACCAATTAGTTCAGGTCATATTAGCCTATGATTAGGAAACATCCAAAAATTCTTCCAGTTTTCACTTTTTTACCGAATTGCATTCGGATAGAAAGTGGAGTGTATCATATGGGCGGGTCGCCCGACTTTATCCTTTCCTTACTTGTTGTAATTAAATACATGTTTGCAATATCAATATTTTAGAATAGCGAGCGCCGTGGTCCAAAAGTTGTATTATCAAATTATAGATCGTCATTTCGAACCATATTGATAAAATATAAGTAATATATGAAATTTAAAAAAACGGATAAATAAATGGATTATAGAGCGAAAAAATCAAATAGAGCCGAAAATCAAAATATGTTCATTCTAATATTACACTATCCGACAGTTCATATTATACTTGAACCAAATGAAATACATCTGAAACTATAGGTTAAATAGAGTTAATTGGCGTTTTTAGTTGTTCATTTTCTCATCATGTTGCCCCTTAAAAGGACTTAAAATTTCCAAAGGATACAATTTTTCAAAAATTATTTTTAAGATTTATTCACATCCTATGACACCAGAATAAATGCCAAATCAAAGATGAGAATATGTGCTAAAAATACTTTAAATTTCAAGCTTTTATCTGTTTTAGTTTAGTATTGACAACCATTCCAAATGTTGTCTCTTAAACAACAAGATATGAATAAACTAACAAAACTAAGGGATAAACTTGAAATAGATGTTAATGCTGAACTAACACAGATAGAAGCAGGATATTTGAATTATTTTTAATAGATATTCTCCTCTTTAATCTAACACTAATACCGTTATTATAGGGTGCAAACAAGTATGTAAAATAAATCCTGTGAAAAAAACTAAAAACGAAAGAAACTCAATTTTTCCTATAGTTCATTCGGTTCAAGTGTGACGACTTTTTTTTTAAATTGTAGTACGGTTTAATGGGAAAGAGATTTGTATGGGTGATGCATCAAAACATGTAGCCGGGTTTGTAGGGGAAAATAATGCACTGTGTCAAATTTTAACTAAATCTCTTTAGTTAAAAAGTCAAATCGGAAGTGACATTTACCTGGGTGCTTTATTCAAATTTGAACTAATGTGACTTACTTTCACCATATATGTTTCAAGTTCAAATAAAACATTATTAAAAAAACTAAATAGGAAAAACATTTTTGTGTGGTTATAAAGGGTGATTTTTTAAGAGCTTGATAACTTTTTTTTTTAAAAAACGCATAAAATTTGCAAAATCTCATCGGTTCTTTATTTGAAACGTTAGATTAGTCCATGACATTTACTTTTTGAAGATAATTTCATTTAAATGTTGACCGCGGCTGCGTCTTAGGTGGTCCATCCGCTTAGTCCAATTTTGGCATTTCCACGTTTTTGAGTAACAGAGACCCAATTGGTGCGAACGGCGACGAATCGAAAATTGGTGGTCATCATTAACACTGGCCGATACAGCTGCGATATTTTCTTCAGTTCGCACTCTACGTAAGCGTGTTGGTGGTTTAATGTCCAACAATGTAAATTTGGTGCGAAATTTAGTCACAATAGCCCGAATAGCCGCTTCAGTGGGTCGATTAAACTGACCATAAAATGGAAGCGCGCAATGAACTTTCTTAACAGAGCACGCATTTTGATAATAAAATTCAATAATTTGCAAGCGTTGTTCGTTTGTAAGACGATTCATGATGAAATGTCAAAGCATACTGAGCATCTTTCTCTTTGACACCATGTCTGAAATCCCACGTGATCTGTCAAATACTAATGCATGAAAATCCTAACCTCAAAAAAATCACTCTTTATCTATACAGGGTCCGATGTTTCAGGTGAAGTATAACGTGATTTGCGAAATTTAAGGAAAATTTAATCATATATTTGATTTAGAGAGAGAGAAAAGACAAATCATTAGAGTTATTGGTATGGAAGCCATATCTAAAACCGATTTGCTTCAAATGCGCCAAGACTTGTTAACATCGAACAATAATTGCAATATATAGTAATTTTATGTAGATGTAATAAGCGATGAGTCTATCGGTCTTCCTTTTGAGCGTTACAAATAAATAAATGGACAATTGAAAAAGGATATTATCTCAATTGTTAATATAGTTCTGCCGCCTTCCCAAAATACCAATATAGTGGATTTTTTCATTATTTAACATTATCAAATAGATTTAGCCATTCCTATTTCACTGAGTTTTTCTTTAACTGACCCTCCGGCCCTCGTACTTCATAAAAAAGTATTGCCCTCAACTACAGAACTAAATTTGGTAAACTTAAAGATTTCTGTTATCTTTAAGTTGTTTGTGCGTTTGCTTCACAAAGTTCTGGGAAACTTTTTTCTGTGAACGATGTAGTTGAGAGTGCATCATCATAATCATCCTCGTCATCGCTATGGCAGGCCATGGACGAGTGTAGGAATTTTTGTTTTTGACATCAGGCCAAAAACTGCAGTCATTGGCGCAGATTTGGTGCGAGTCGAACGAACACACACACTCTGGCACACACAGCAATATTTCCAAGTGTCAATGTTAAGGGGATGCGAGATGGAAGATGGAACAACGTTCAATTGTTTTGTGTGTTCAAAATGTTGACACTAATGACACTTCAAGATTCGCAACGTTTCTTTTTCATCTCGTCGACTTATCCGCCCAGACGGTGAAGGAAGATTGCAAAAATTCAGCAAATCTTGAGAATTTCGAATCAACATTTTGTGAATTTCATGGCGCAGCAGTTGTAATATATTTTATTTTTTCGTTGCCCCCCCCAAAAAGCACACAGTGAATTGAGAAGAAGAGTCAAATAAACTTTCATTGTCTGCCAGCTAACGAAGGGACGAACGGGGACGGGGTCGGTCACAGAGGCAGTCGGCGTGAGTGTAATCAAGCATGTTCAACTGTCAAATAAATTGTGCCACCAGCGTTTCAACGTTTACGGCGATATCTGTGCTGATCTGGTGCTGCAACTCCAATGGCAACAGCAAACGGCAACACTGCCGCCAATGACAACAATAAACAGCAACAAATTATTCCCACAGTTACGACGAGTAGTTCATACAATCATACCGGTATTGTTTTTTCCTCGTTGCCCCTACCTCTTCTTCCTCACCTCTCTTCTTCAGGAACTTCAGCTGGGTCTTCAGTGTGTTTGCATTAACATCATTAGAGATAGTTTGGCTTATATATTTCCATTTTTTCTTGTACTTTTCTCACATCCTCCAATGATTTCGTCTGTCCTGCTGTCTGACGAGCCAGCCAAACTGTCTCAACACGATTTTTGCCAAGGGAAAATAAGCGACAAACTTAACTAAACGTTGCGGTTAAGTTTTAAGCTGATGTGTGTGTGCATATATGGGGCTTTCCTTAAATCAGTGAGAATATTGTTTCAAGAAATAACAAATTGAAAGGGTTTTAGACATAAATGTGAGTTGTAGACTCACTGTCATAGTAACAATTTCCAACAAGGATATCATTATGAGAATGAAGAATGAAATCGGCTATTGACACTAGGCAACAAAAAAAAAATAAAAATTAAGTGACCGAGATCTAAATTTTGTTTAATAATGACTCATAAAATCAACAAAAAATATGCAAATTTTTGGTTCATTTTTTATTAAAATTCATTGATGATACCTTTAATATTTGTACTGAAATTTTGGAATTATAGATCCGGTCATATCTGCATATATATATGTTTAATAAAACGTAAATATCATGTTGCGAATTTATCTTTCACATAGAAGCAGTGATATGGGATCTCTATCTATCTCTAAATATTAAAAAAAAAACATTTTTTGGAAAAAAAAACATTTTACACATAAGCAATAGAAATAATGTTGGACAAAACTATTTTGGAAAATGGTATGCCAAAATGTTAAATTTACATTACATATATTTGTTAATGAAATCATGGGATACATATCGAGCCATAACCGCCGAAAAAATGTATCCCACAAACTCGAAATTTTACTGGGGAAGGTTTTTTAAATAAAATCAGTTTGAATAAAGCTATTGTTTTAAAATTTATAATGTAAACATTATAAACAAAACATGAAATTTTGACAGATCATGCAAATGATGTTGAAATATCGATTTCGATAAAAAACAAAAATCGATTATATTGTGGGATACATTATTTTGGCGGTAATGGCTCGATATATTTATCTCCGAAATATATGTATAAATCATAAGCTTTTTAATGATCAATACACTAATGGTACGAAGTAAGTGTAGGCATACTACACGTACGACGTATGTTCAGAAAACTGGTTAAAACAATCATATTTGACTTTATTTGACCATTTCGAATCACCTACTATTCGAAAAAATGTCGACACAGTCGCGGAAGCGAGATCCTTAATATTAGTGAACTACCCCGAAAATTTCCTGACCCTGGCTTCAGCCATTTGGTCTGGGCGCTGATCAATGATAGATTATTGTCCGCATGCATCATTGGATTATAAAAGCCAAGGTATCAGCGGAATGCGGATGCAAAATGGTCTTGAGCCAGGACAATATCCCAGTTCAAATGAAATATTGATTACAGACCAAAAAAATACAAACGAAAAAACTAAAAAAAAAATAATATTAATTTTTATTTTTAGGTTTGACATTTGCCAAATGGGACGCTATGTATACGCTTGAACAAAATTGGGAAATATTAAAAGCTTACTTCCAAAGTATTCAAATTCGACAAAAAGATAAAACGGTGTAAACATTACAATAATTTAATTTGTTTTCCAAAAAATGCCCGAATTATCAAAATGGGAAAAATGTGTTCCAAAATTGGGGATTTTTTAGTAAAATGGTCGCCATGTATTTTTTAACACTATTTTCAGCTTTTATGAATTTTAAATATATTTATTGGACTTCAATTCGTAAAATTATGAGTAGGGTTTGCATCCCGGGATTTCCCGCGGGAAAATTCCCGGGAATTCACATATTTTTCATTTCCCGTATCCCGGGAAATTCGTACAGGAATCCCGCGGGAATTCGGTAGAAAGTTTTACATATTTCTTCGTTTATTTTTACCATCATTTCCACAATAAAAATGTTGTACAATAATTTAGCTCATATCGATTTTAATTTGATATGTCAATGTCAATGTTCGATGACAAATACGTTCGGATATACACCCAAAATAGACTTTTCCGGGGTTTGCCTGTCAAACTCCATATGAAAAAATTTAAAAACCCAGAAAAAGTCGATTGTGGGCGTGTAACGCCCAAAATAAATGAGGTCAGTCGTTTGAAAATATCTGATGACGTCATAAATGCATTGTCTGCTCTTAAATTTCACTTTCAAATTTTGCAGCAAACATTTAATTAATTTTAAAACTTGAAAAGATGTTTGAGTTGAATTCTGTAACAGGTTCGTTGTGAAATGCATTTTTATTTTACTGAACTGCGAAACTCTCCTGGCTCAAGACCATCTATATTTAAAATTTATTTACAAATGGCATGGTAACATTTATTACTTGGCGGCAGACTACCACTATCATGATTTCCACCCTGTGAAAGGTTTCGTCAGATGGCTTCGCAGCAACTTTTAAACAACATACCCGTCCTCTTTAAGTAATGATTTTCACAAACGAATGAGAAGCACAGCTCACTTTACGCATATCCGTTCAAAAAATCGCACACATCCCACCTTAATGTAAATGTTAGGTTTTTGTGAATTTGTTTGTAACTCCCAAAAGGAAACAAGTTAGACCCATCGTTTAAGTAAGTAAGTTTTGTGGACCAAGGACGAACGCTATTTAATTTGAAACAAAGCGGTTCAGATTTAGATATAGTCACTGATGCTCCCGATTTGACTTTTTCCCCTCAAGAAACAACATGTTTCACTCGATTTGCTTCAAATTTGGCACAGTACCCTATAATTTAACTGGAAACAGCTATGGTGAAAATCGGTCAGATCGGTTCAGATTTAGATATAGCCCCCATACAGATGTTTAACCGATTTTGGTCAAACTTTACATATTATATTTCGCCTATAAACATACATGGTGAATGCGGTGAATGCGATAAAGATGTCCTTTCCGATTTAAATTTTTTGTCAAACACATACATTTACAGGATACAAAAATCCTCCCCGGTTTCACTTTTTTTACAGAATTGAATTGTAATTGGATAGAAAGTGGAGTGTATCATATAGTCGGGTCCGTCCGACTTTAGCCTTTCCTCGACGCCCGCTGCATAAGAATATATTTGATTATTTGTAGAGGTGTTCTCAGGTGCGTTCAGCTCACTGACGGTTTGACCCAAGGACGAAATATTTTTCAGGAAGCAATTTTTTTCGCGATCCAGCCTTATACGTATATTATACTCGCCTTTGTAGGTAGTATGAGGTTGATGATTTTTGCGAATATAAGAGAAAAGTCCTTTCAAAGAGTCCAAAAATAGGCATAACCCTTGAATTTCGTATGAAACATATGATTTATTTTCTTATTTTTATATATTTTAGCGTACTTTATTATCTACAAGATATAAGAATTACAGTTTGGGATAATTGGTCCAGAAATTATTACTTTTTCCAAATGATTTCCTATTTCAGCAAGACATAATGACATGTAGTTTTTACGGTGTTCACACCTGTTCTAAACTGATATTTTATGGAATAAGAGATGCAAGATGGGCAATGATGGTTTGATATATTATTTAAAAAAATGAATTTTTGGTAATGGAGTCAATTTCGAAAGAATTCAGTGAATCTGACTATGGCATCAGAATTGTCCTATACCCAAGAACGAGTATGTACAATGGGTCAACATTTTGTGGAATTACCCTGTAATGTATAACTTCCCCATTTTTTACTGTTCCAAGAAAAACCTGGTCCGTCTGGTTTTTTATAGAAAGAAAACCGGCTAAACAGGTTTTCGAAAAACCCGACATTGCAGAAAAACCGGGTGTTTGATCACCCTATAAATATTCACAAACAATTCGGAATTGTGTTCAAATTTTCCAGATTTTTTGCCCCAGATGCCCCCTTTTCTATGGCAACTACCATATGCAGGAATACTTTTTTGTAAGCGTGTTGTTCCCCTGTGTCTCAGTCTCCGGCATACGAATATTCCGTTTAAGATTCTGTTTGTTTCCCATTTCATCTCTGGTGCCGGCGATGGTGCCTTTCTTTTGTCTTCCTTTTCATGTTGTACGAGAGAACTCTAACAAACTACTTACACTCCACTTTAGACTGGGGAACAATACGGGGCAAAACAAGTGAAAATAACAAATGGGACATACGTGCAACAAAAAAAAGCGACAGCAACAGCGGCGTCCACATCATACATGCACTCGCCCGTTAAACGACTTGCAAGCATGGAAAGCTTACGGAAGGCTAGCAGCAGCAGCAACAGACACGCTGTGGCAGCATCAACAGCATTAGAATTACAAATAGAGCAACAGCAACAACAAACGGCAATAGAAAGACAGACGACTTCAAGTGCAAACCCTATGAAGAGTTGATAGCATGTATTCTGTCATGGGATGGGAGGGCAGTGTATTAAGTTTGGATGTCGGCTAGAATTAGAGTTTTTTAATAATCACCTTATGAAATTATTTCCCTTTAAAACACCTTGAAATATTAAACTGCTAAGACGATCTAACCATGTCCGTCTGCCCATCTATTGAAAGCACGCTAGCAGCTAAACGAAAGGAATTAGAATACCTATTTTGCCCATTTCCAATCTCAACTGATATAGTACTTGTTAATCGATTAGGATTGGAAATGGGCGAAATTGGTTAAAACTAAATAGCGAATACACCCCAAAAAAACACTAAAGTTCGGAGTTTTAAGCTTCTTCTTGTATTTATTTGGGATGGAATAGGGCAAAAGGGACAAACAATGTACCAATTAAACGACAAAATGTAGAAGCTTGAATTTCGTATGTAAATCCATCTTGCGGCGTATAAAAGTAAACTAAATATATCTTTCGCTATTCGTACCTTTAAGGATTAACACGAGAAAAGTGGGATAAAAATGGTACCATCAAAACAGCTGTAAGTGAAATTATTAAATTCGGTGTAAAAATTTAATAGATTAGTTTTTTGAAATTTGTAATTTTAAGGAAAGGGGATAAAAATGGTACCAAATAAACGGATATTGCAAGGACAATGAAATTCGCTGTATACGTTGCTCTGATTGTTTGGTAAATGGCTTAATCCAAACAGCTGTATTTGAAGTCATGAAAATAACGTTATTTTTCAAATTAATACTTTTAGGGACAAGGGATAAAAATTGTACCAACCAAATAATGAAATTTTGTGTATTCGTGACTGATTAAACATGAAAAATAAAGAGATAGTTCGATATTCGTACGTTTAAGGGACAATATGGATAAAAGGGTACCATCCTGTAGATGAAATCATGAAATTCACTCTGAATGCTTAGACTCGAAAAATAAAGAGTATTTTTGCGAAATATGTGCTTTTAGAAAAAGGGGATAAAAATGGTACCGGCCAAGCGGATGAAGTCAGAATAATGAATACGTTGATCTGAGTGCTTAGACGCGATAAACTAAGGTATATTTCAATATTCGTACTTTAAAGGAGTAATATGGGGAAAATGTATAAAAAGGGGTCATGATGGTACCCATGGTCCATTTTTTTAATTTTTACTTTTTGGGAAAGGGGGATAAAAATAATGATAAATATTGAAATTAGGTTTATACGTCGCTCTGACTGCTTAGACGTGAAAAATAAAGATATATTTTGACATTCTTATATTTATGGGGTCAAATGTGGAAGAAAGGGACAAAAATAGTACCATCCAAACGGATGTAGATGAAATTTTAAAATTCGATGTATACAAGTGCGTAGACGTGCAAGATAAAGTAACCATTCGAAATTTGTACTTATAGGGAAAGGGGTTAAAAATAGTACCTACCAAGCTAAAGGGGGTGATAATAGTACCAATCAAGTGGATGCTGATAGAATAATGTAATACGGTTTATACTTCGCTGTTATTGCTTATATCGCGAAAAATAGAGAGATTATCCGAAATTCGTACCTATTAGGGGGTAATATGGGAAAAGAGGGATGGAAATGGTACTCACCAAACGGCTGTTGTAGTCGCGCAAAACACAGTAATTTTTCGAAATTTGTACTTTTAGGGAAAAGGGATAAAAATAGTACCAACCAAGTGGATTCACTAAATGGGATAAAAGTGGCGCCAAACAAGCTGATGCAGCTTAAATACTACTATTTGGTTTAAATGTGGCTCCAAACTGAAACATATTGAAAATGTCAATGTTCGTACTTTTAAGAGTTAATATGGGAAACAAAGGGATAAAAATGGTACCAGCTATGAAATATTTTTTTTTTTTTTTTCAAAAAATTTCTTTAAGGGAAGAGGGATAAAAATAGTACCAACCAAGCGGATGGAGCTAGTATAATGACTGTAGGACTGTGTAGACGTGCAAAATAAGGTAATTTTTTTCCAAATTTGTGCTTTTAGGGGAAGGGGATACAAATAGTACCAAACAAGCGGATGCACCTAAAATTTTCGTTTATACGTGCTCCGAAGTAAAAAATACAGAATAATGTTTGATATTCGTACTTTTAAGGGGTAACGTGGTAAAGAAAGGGATAAAAACGGTACCCAACAGGCGGAAGTAGCTAGAGTATTTCTCAAATATTCGTTTTATTGTCATCAGGTTGATAGCTATTAAATGTAAAATTATTTTTTTTCTTTTTATGAATATTTTCGTGTTGGCAAAAAAAATTATTTTTATACCCTCCACCTCCAGGATGGGGGTATACTAACTTTGTCATTCCGTTTGTAAAGTTGGTCGTCATAAAATTTTAAGACGATCTAGCCATGTCCGTCCGCCCGTCTGTTGAAAGCACGCTAGCATCTAAACGAAAGGAGCTAGAATGTTCAAATTTTCCATAAATGCGTCTTATAGTCGTAGATCGGTTGGGATTGAAATGGGGCGAAATCGGCCCAAACGGAAAAATTTTTTCCTCACAAGGACTAAAAATACCCATAATAATCCCTAATATTTTAGCGTATTTAAGCATGTTTTTTGAATATGTCTGTATATATTTGCTTAATATTTGGTATGCGCATTCCCCTCATAGCAAAAACGTGCATCATAAAGTGATTCTTATTTGTAGGGGGTGAAATGGGGCAAAAAGGGATAAAAATGGTACATTCAAACAAAAACAACTAGAAGCACAAAATTCGGTGTGCATATACCTCTTGTTGCGTAGACACGTAAAATAGAGGGGTTTTTCGAAATTCGTACTTTTGGGACGAAAAGGGATAAAAATGGTACATATTAAACGACAACAGCTAGAAATACGTAATTCGGTGTGTACATTCCTCTAATTGAGTAGATACATAATATAAAAATATTTTTAAGGGGTAAAATGGGAATAGAGGGATAAAAATGGTACCAACCAAACGGCTGTACCTAGAATAATGAAATTCGGTGTATACATTCCTCTGATTGCAAGACAAGTAAAATACACGGGTTTTTCAAAATTCGTACTTTTTG
The DNA here is from genome assembly GCA_947397865.1 of Polietes domitor. Lineage (NCBI taxonomy): Eukaryota > Metazoa > Arthropoda > Insecta > Diptera > Muscidae > Polietes > Polietes domitor. Next base: position 33,563,499 of record OX377619.1, on the reverse strand, counting down.
GGGTTAACATGAAAAAAGGGGATAAAAATAGTACCAAACAAATGACCGCAGCTAGAGTCATGAAATTCGGTGTATACATTCCTCTGACTGTGTAGACACGGAAAATAAACTGATTTTTCGAAATTCGTACTTTTTGGGGTCAAAATGGAAAAAAGGGGATAAAAATAGTACCAACCAAATGACCGCAGCTAGAGTCGTGAAATTCGGAGTATACATTCCTTTGACTACGTAGACATGAAAAATAAAAGCTTTTTTTCAAATTCGTACATTCAAGGGATATGTACGGAGAGATAACAATCGTACCAACCAAACGGCTACACCTGGCATAATGAAATTCGGTGTACACATTCCTCTGATTCCGTAGACACTTAAAATAAACAGATTTTTTGAAATTCGTACTTTTTGGGGTTAAAATGTAAAAAGGGGATACAAATAGTACCAACTAACTGACCGCAGCAAGAGTCATGCAATTCGGAGTATACATTCCTCTGACTGCGTAGACACGGAAAATAAACGGATTTTTCGAAATTCGTACTTTGAAGGGATACAATGGTACAGAGGGATAAAAATAGTACCAACTAAACGACTACAGCTAGAATGATGACATTCTAATTGCGTAGAAACGTCAATGAGATAAAAATGGTACCAACTAAATGGGCGCTGCTGGAATCATGGAATTCGGTGTATACTGTCCTCTGACTGCATAGATACGCAAAATAAAAAGATTTTTTCTTCAAATTCGTAATTTTTCTTTTACGGCAAAAATTGGTTGAATCATGAGGATAGGTTATTTTGCACTATGTACGTCTGATAATGGATTTCCAAAATTTGTACTTTTGGAATTAAAATAGAATTGAAATACAACCAACTGTAGCACCCACTATCTACCAATATTTATGGTATTCAAGCTTTTTGAAAATATAAATATAAGATTATTTATTTTTTGATTTGAAATAATTAAAATATTGTATTTATTTATAAATTTTTTTTCCAATATTTGTATTTGTTTTGGTTTGGCTATATTAAAAAATTTATATTTTCCTGTAATATTACTGCACTTCTACGAAAACCGACAACCTCTGTGGAATGCAGTCCATGGTGGAGGGTATATAAAGTTCGGCCCGGCCTTAACGCCGTTTTTACTTGTTTTAAATCAAATTTATTTCTTTTTTTTGAGAATCTTGGGGTACGTAAAAAAATTTTATATGTGTACTCATTGTATTTGAGTAGCACCTAAAAGCTTTCCCTCTTACCAACCCTCGTGCAATTGTGCAACAGGAAAAAAGTGTCGTGCGAATTTAGTTTAGGATTTATGTTGCAATTATGTTGTGTACAATTTTTTGTCGTCGTTGATTTGCTTTTGTCATCGCTGTTGAACTTACAACACACGAACGTACGTACGTACATCGTACGCACAGACGTACATACTCTCGTACCACCTAACGAGGAGTGGATGGATGGATGGATGAAAAGTCTCATGGAAATGCAATGCTTAAACTGGACCTTTGCTCCTCGTGCAACACGAATAAGCATGAATATGTTGTGTATGAGAGAGCGTGAGTATCTGATGCACTATTTCGCAGGAGGAAATCATCGTATACTAGTGTTGGACTAGTAGCTAGCTAGGTAGGTAGGTAGGTACTTGCTGTGGCAGTTGCACTTATTGTTGGTGTGTGTGAGAGTGTGTGCGTAGAATACAATGTTCAACTAAATACTTTTGCTGTGGCAACTGTTTTTACGTTTATGAAGCAAACGAATCACCGGCCAAGGAATGAATACAAAATACATTCTTTTTCATTCTCCTCATCGCTTTCATCGTCATCACGAATAGTGACTCAAAGTGCGTAATAATGTGCAACAATGGAACAAAAAAATTGTCGAAAGGCTATATATTGCATTATATATGATGAATTATGGCTTTCTATGCTCGAAAACGATATTAAAAAATGTTTTTGTGGATACATTAGAGAAATTACTAAAATAAAATTTTTCGCCGAACTACTTTTAATATGTGTACTCGCTTATTTGGTAATTAAAGGTAACTACAGGGCCCATCTAACTTTTTTCAACTAGTGCTTATTTCGTGAATGGTAACACTTAGCTCATGTCTGATTTGACAGATAATTAGTTTTATCCTTCCGCTGAACGAATATGGTTGTGTATACGCTTGAACAACGCTGGGAAATACTGCGACATTACTTTGCCGATTTTGCCCAAAAATTCATCTTTTCAGATGGAGCTCATTTTGATCTTGGCGGGTATGTAAACAAGCAAAATTGTCGCATTTGGGGCATACATTGAAAAGCCGATACACCCAAAACGTGTCACTGTTTGGTGCGGATTTGGCTCCAGAGGCATAATTGGCCAATTTTTCTTCGAAAGTGAGTAAGGAGTGGCCGTTACAGTCAATGGCGATCGTTATCGGGCCATGTTGAACGAATTTTTGTTCACAAAAATTGAAGAGGAGGATATTGACAACATTTGGTTTCAACAGGACGGCGCTACGTGCCACACAGCCGAAGCTACACTCGATGTTTTGCGCCCTGTTTTTGAAGATCGCATTATCAGCCGCAGAGCTGATGTCGTTTGGCCACCTTGGAGCTGCGATTTGACACCGTTGGACTATTATTTGTGGGGTGCCCTCAAAGATAAGTGTTACGCCGACAAGCCAGAGACAATTGACGCTTTAAAGGACAATATTCGTGAAGCCATTGGTGAAATACAGCTGCACACAATCGATAATGTGCTTAAAAATCGGACCGATCGTGTAGGCTTCTGCATGGCCAGCCGAGGCCTCCATTTGAATGAAATTATTTTCCATTATTAACCGGAAAGATTGTACTTTCAAATAAAAAAATAAATTTGAGAAAATATTCAGTAGTGTTTTTTATAACATTTTCAAAAAAGTTATTTGTCGGACCCTTTATGATGGCTACAAAATGTGGATATTTTTTTATTTAATTCAAATTGTCGCCGAAGGTGTCATTAATATTTGCACACGCTTGTTTGTTCAATTGAAGGTAACTATTATTGGTACAGAATTTGTCAATTTCAAATTTCGCATATAAAGTTTCGTCTACAAAACCTTCTCCAACTTAATTACCCAGTTTCACTGTCTGCACGGTCTGTGAAAACACTGTGCTCGGTCTTCCCTGTCATCAGCCCTGCCCACCCCGCTCGTAATGAATGCGTTTGTTTCACATGATGCAACCGACCGACCGACCAACCAACCAGCCAGCCAACACTCACTTGAAAAAGTTCGCACAAATCGGAGCCAAATCACAAACAAACAAAAAACAGGATGAAAATTGTCAGTCGTTGCCAATTGTTGGGTTATTGTCGTTGTAGTTGTTGCTGCTGCAGTTGCAGTTGCTTCATCCAGGGAGTATTATGGAGTGACAAGTGCAACAAAACGTTGCTGCACTTGTTGTTGTGGTGGTCGTTGTTTGGCGCAGTTGTTATTATTGTCAACCTAACTAACTAAGCGTATGAATAGTTTGGGATTTTGGAATTTTTTTTTGCTGATGATGCGGCTGCTGGCTGTTGATGCTGATGATGCTTCATCTTCTTCATTTGCTTTGGTACTGGAGGTACTGCAGCAGTTTTCTGTCATCGTACATTATGAGTAATTGTCTTTTATTGTCACTTTAGTTGCTGTTCCTGTGTAGCAGAGTGTGTGTATGTGTTTGTACGTAGAGATGGATGTGTGCGAATGTTCTCGGTAAGTTGACTTCATATTCATCATTTATTATGTTCTTGATGCGAAATTGTGTTGGTGCGCATGTGTGCGTTTAAACACAATCCATAGTTTAGTTTTTATAAACGAATATAGAGCATCTTCTCCTGGCATATATATACAGATAGGCCTACGAGAACGTGGGCGTGACTTTTTTTCAAACACATACATTTACAGGATACAAAAATCCTTCCCGTTTCACTTTTTCACCGAATTAAATTGTATTCGGATTGAAAGTGGAGTGTATCATAGAGTCGGCCCGCCCGACTTTAGCCTCTCCTTACTTGTTTTTATCTTATAATCCAACTAGAAACACATATTCAGAAATTAGATAAGATCGGTTCAGATTTAGATATAGCCCCCATACAAATGTCGCTATCGACTTGACATTTTCCGCTGTAGAAACGACATATTGTACCCAATTTTCTTTAAATTTGGCACAACATCTTATAAACCAAGTACAAAATCCTATGTTTATTTCGTTCATTTCAATATACTCCCATATAAATGTCCTTTCCGATTTAACATTTTTTGTTAAACACATACATTTACAGGATAGAAAAATCCTTCCAGTTTCCATTTTTCACCGAATTAAATTGTATTCGGATAGAAAGTGGAGTGTATCATCCCGCCAGACTTTAGCCTTTCCTTACATGTTATTAATTATTATTATTTCTTTATATTACTAACATTATTATTATTATTAATTAATTAATTTAATATTTATTGACAGTATACATTAGTTCATATTAATCAAATATTTTGTTAATATTGTCAATTCTGCCTAAAATGAATTGCTTTACACAACAGAGTATAGTTGAGGTGTTTAGTGAGCCGAAGTGGCTACCAGAAGGTCAACTAGACCTTTAAAATAGTAATTTAAAGTAGTGAACAAGTGGATTCTTTGTTACAACATAAAATTGCATGTTAAATTCATTAGTGAAGAGCCCAACTACACAAGTTCCGAATCATAAGATTAGCTAAAGATTAACTAAAAATTTTGTGTCCGATACCTTAAAAAACACTCATTGTTCGTTGATGTTCATTGAGTCATAAAAGCATCACAAACAATTTTAGGGATATATATATATTTTTTAATTTTACTAAAATTTCCACATTTGTACTCTGGCTTTGGAAATAAAGGTCCAATCAAAGCTGCTCACATGCCCAATCAAACGTAATTATGATGGCTAAAAATGTTGTGAAACTCATTTTCATATAGAAAAAATAGTTCGGATCAGTCTCCAAAAATTTGAGAATTTTTATTTTCACAAAAAAATTGCTGAGACGAAAAAGTCCATACAAACTAGAAAAAAATTTGAAATCTTTTATTTTTATAACTTACATTCCAATAAAAAATCAAAGTATTTACCTACAAGTATATGGATAAACCTAGAAATTATGACACATGCATGATGACGCAAAAGATTAAAAAAAACATGAAATCACGAAAAAATTCTTTACAAATTACATAACAGAATATTTTTTATAGCTGTCGCCTTAATGAAGAAAACAAGGGCTATGTGGAGGAAATAAAATTAGAATCGGCAATAAAAAAGTACTAATCTTTTTTTCTCAAATTTCTGATTTTATTGGTCAGGTTGAACTTTGTAATTTAATAATGGAACACAATATCATTCATATGACTATCCGACTGGCCCGGCGGTACCTCATCCGAGCAACCCAAATTTTCAGTACATTTTCGATTGTTCCGGCTCGAATTTCTACATTGGTTACTTCGATTTCATGTTTCAACGATTCAATTGCCTCTGGATGGTTTGAGTAACATTTATCCGTAATGGCTTCCGACAGCTCCAAGGCAAGTAGAAACACTTGTGGTGAAAATGTGTCAGATCGGTTCAGATATATATATATAAAGGGTGTTTTTTATTGGGGTATAGAACTTTAAGTTGGCATCACTTTTTTAACTGGCGGCCATTTTGTCAGCTGTCAAGTGATTAATATTTAGTTTGGTTTGCCATTTCATCATGAACAGGTTGACAAAAGAACTACGCTTGCAAATCGTGCAAATTTATTTCGAAAGTAATGGTTCAGTTCGCGAAGTTCATTTTATGGTCGACATAATCGTCCATCAGAGCAATTAATTCGGTTAACCAAGGATCGTTTTCGCACTACGTTTACTCTATGTGATAATACGCATCCGCAGAGACGTCGAACAGTGCGCACCGAAGAAACAATTGCCGCTGTAGAGCAAAGTGTTGAAGAGGACCCGAATGAATCGATTCGCCACCGTGCACAGCAATTGGAGCTGCACAGCAATTGGAGAAAGTGGTTGAAAATTGGACCTGTAGAATTGGCTATATTCGAGCCAGCCGCGGCGGCCACATGCCCGAAATCATATTTAAACATTAATGGCATAAAATTATCCTTCCAATAAAGCCAAATTGATGGACATTAAAACGATTTTCTTGTGTTTTATTTCAATTCGAAGTTCTATACCTCAATAAAAAACACCCTATAGCTCCCACAGAAATTTCGCTCCCAATTTGAGTTTTTCCGCATTTGAAACAATATATTTTATCAATCTGGCTTCAAATTCAGCAATGTAGCTTTATTTAAACTAGGAACTCCTGTGGTGAAAATAGTTCAGATCGGTTCAGATTTATATATAGCTCCCACACAAATTTGACTCCCGATTTGACTTTTTCTGCTCTAGAAACCACTTATTTAACCAGAGTTTTTTCAAATCTTAAAAATTACCTTATATTTCAACTAGAAACACCCATGGTGAAAATGGGTCAGATCGGTTCAGATTTAAATATAGCTCCCATACAAATTTCGCTCCCGACTTGAATTTTTCCGCCCCAGAAACGGCATTATTACAGTTAACACGTTATACTGAACTGGAACTGGAAGAACCTATTGTGCAAGTGGGTCACTTCATTCCATGTTTAGTTATAGCCCCGATACAAATCCTTCCATACAAAAATCCTTCCCGTTTTCACTTTTTTACTGAATTAGATTGTATTCGGGTAAAAAGTGGAGTGTATCATATAGTCGGCCCCGCCCGACTTTAGCCTTTCCTTACTTGTTTTTTTTACTATTTTTTTCTTTTTTCGGTATTTTGTTTCGTGTCAGCTATCAATTATTTTTCAACTCTTTGGAGGCAGTTCCTAACCTTAATAAAAAATCCATAAAAATCGTTTAATATCGCTTTCGAGCTAAGAAATCCAAAATATGCCATATGTTAGACATAGCCCTTCGACAATTTTTTTGTTGCAATTGCAATTGTAGTAGAACATTTAAAAAGACATTCAAATAAAAAATGTGTGCTTTTATTGTGGGAAACAGTATGTCTCGGTAGAAATAAAAAAATCGGACTCAAAATTTTTATTTTTTCTTGAGTAACGTTAAAGGTCAAACGTTTTCTTGTAACACAAATGAATTATACAAACATTTAACAAATTAAAAAATAAACTCAAAAGCCTCTCTGACATGAAGGAACACCTTTCGATAAAAACCTATAGTCTTGTCGTCGTTTAGGCAAGCCATTAACAATATTTGCTACCAACTACACTGTAATTAACAAAAATCATCAGCAAAACATTAATCATCGCAGATTAAAAATTTGTGATCGGCAATTAATTATTGATTTATGATCGACAGCTATTAAATAATGATTAATTGGTTCAACTAAGCTAAACGGCAATAAAAGATGACACAGAAGAAAAAGTTTACAGACCTTCAGAGAAAAACCTTCGCAGGTTCCCACAGTCGATTTTTGTAGATTTCCATTCGACGAGTGTTATCTGTACATTATGACGTATTTGTTTGATGTTATATTTCATTATCTTATTCCATTCAGCTTATTACGTTTAAAAGCCCGCCCTACCAGGCAATCATAATGCTGAACAGAGAATGAGGCAAACTTCGTGAAGGGAAGCTGACGAGAGGTTTAGATAGGATACTATGCGCTGTGAAAGACCTCCCTTGCTTTGAATTATTCCGGGAACCATTTGCATTTTTTACGCATAAAGTAGTTTGTGTTTCTTTTTTGTTGCTGTCGTTCATTATTCAAAGGATTTATCATTAGTTGATACATTATGATGATGCAAAAAATCTGAAGATAAATAATGTTTGTGTAGTTTTTAAACAACATAAATCATGCAAATTACAAGTAAACAGGCCATTAGGCAAAGGACGAGGGTCAGACCGACCGGGGCGAATAAATCTAAGAAAATTGGTCACAACTCTCGTTGGTTTTGGACAGGATTAAGCACAATATAGAATGAACTATCATGTAATTAGAATTGAAATTTAGTAGAATTGGCCAAATGGTTTTTTGGTCTATTTTTTATGTGTTTTTCGTCCCAGAAATTTTTTTTTTCGAAAAAATCAATTTTTTCTCTATTCTTTGAAGATTGTTTCCATGTGAAAGTGAAATTCGCATCTTCACAAGCATCTTGGAATGATTTCCCAAATGAGAAGACAAATATTAAAGGTAGATTCGAAAGTAAGAATTTTAGTAACTTTGTTTCTGTTAAAAAAATATTTTTTTTTGTTAAAAAAATATTTTTTTTTTTGTTAAAAAAATATTTTTTTTTGTTAAAAATATATATTTTTTTTGTTAAAAAAATATTTTTTTTCATATGTTTGTGTAGATTTTATGAATACTGATTGAAACAAAAATAATTTTAGATCTCGGACACTTAATTTTGATTTGTGTGATTTACCCTGCTCAGTGCTAACCTCTCCTTACTTCAATTCCATAAGACATCTCTCACTGTGCCCCATTGGCAAGAAATGAAAATATAATACAAACAACACCTAAGTGTTAAGGCCATTAAAAGGAAATATTCATAAAATTATAATAATATAGAAACGAACAATCAATATGAATATGAATATGAATAAAACTTACCTGTGGCCAAAAAAGACTCCAAATACCTCGCACGTCGATTGATGCCAAAGGCTTAAAGCCACACACGTGGGAAGACTGATACTAAAATTGTATTCTTCTTGCAGCCTCTATTTGCAATGAAGATATAGCTGCAGAGTGTTACGTAGATTTAATGGATGTCTGGAGGAAATTATACTGATTTAAGGTAATTGATAACATACACATAAATATAACTCGCTCCGATCGACACTGGGTAATAAAATGTATTCAGCAATTGTGATAATTTGTGCCGGGAGGAGATGCGATGTTAATCTTTGTTTTTTATTTGTTAAAATTACAATTCACGAGGGAAGATATTTTTTGAGCAATTGAAGATCATTTTTTCTGTAGATTATACTGCATGGCATGTATGTAATTGAATTTTAGTTTTTTATTTTTCGTTTTTTTTCTGTTGAAAAATTATTAACAATTTTGCATATATTATTGGGATGGCATACAATGATGGACAGTAAACAACATTCGCACTGTTGCAAAGGGAAGAATCAAAAAAGAGCTTATCCAGAAAATTAAAAAATTATTTTGAATTGCATGGGATTGATTTATTCGACATTATTATGACATCACCAAAAATCAGAACTTTTTAGGCAAACCTCATTCTCCTACAGCTCAAATATAGATGTTTTTAAAACAAAAAACAAAGTATTTTTTATAGGCCCACTTTCAGCCAAGCCTCAAAATGTACAGAATAAATAGATGTTTAAATAAATTTTTTTCTAGAAAATCGAAGAGTACTAACAATTAAAAAATAAAGTTTAATTTATTTTATTTTTGGTTGTCCAAATTTTCAAAAAATTTAAAAACATAGTAATTTTTATAGGCCCACTTTCAACCAAGTCTCAAAATTTACAGAATAAATAGACGTTTAAATAAAAAATTCGAGAAAATCGAAGAGTACAAACAAGTAAAAAATGAAGTTTTCATTTAAAAAATCAAAATTTTTATATAAAAACATTGCGACTATTTTTTCTGAAAAGTACATCAAAACACAAAAATACTAAAAAAAAGAATATCCAATTCGGACCATTATTGACGAAGTAATGAGCAAAATACTGAAAAAAGAACTACTATTTAATGATTAAAAAAAACTATATCTTTTTAACGAGTAATCAAAAAAACTCAAAGTATGCCAGGGGGTGTTTTTAGTGGGTACTAAAAATGTAAAAAATTGAGAAAATCAAAAATATTTTTTTTTCTGATTTGTCCGATTTGTCGTGGAATGGCCCATATATATTATAGGATGGGGATATATTCACATGTTCATAGCGTTCGTAACACCTTGAAATATTCCAGCCCAGAGAGAAAATGTTTTTCCCTAACAAGGACTGAAAATACCCCCTACTATTTAGATTATTATACCCTCCACCTCTAGGATGGGGGTATACTAACTTTGTCATTCCGTTTGTAACACCTTGAAATATCGACCTGAGACCCTATAAAGTATATATATTCTTGATAGTCATAAAATTATAAGACGATCTAGCCATGTTCGTCCGTCTGTTGAAAGCACGCTAGCATCTAAACGAAAGGAGCTAGAACGTTCAAATTTTCCATAAATGCGTCTTATAGTCGTAGATCGGTTGGGATTGAAATGGGGCGAACTCGGCCCAAAGGGAAACATTTTTCCCTCACAAGGACTAAAAATACCCATAATAATCCCTAATATCTTAGCGCATTCCCCTTATAGCAAAAACGTGCACCATAAAGTGATTCTTATTTGTAGGGGGTGAAATGGGGCAAAAAAAGGAATAAAAATGGTACATATTAAACGACAACAGCAAGAAACACGAAATTCGGTGTGTACATTCCTCTAATTGAGTAGATACATAATAAAGAGTCCGCCAAATAACTAACTTAACTACTGAATATTTTCTCAAAATTCTTTTTTTATTTGAAAGCACAATCCTTCCGGTTAAGAATGGAAAATAATTTCATTCAATTGGCTGCCTCGGGCACCCAACAAATAATAGTCCAACGGTTGAATAGTTGAAAAAAAAAACGTTAGATGGCGGACCCTTTATAACAGTATTTTTCCAAATTCGTACTTTAAAGGAGTAAAATGGGAACAGAGGGATAAACATGGTACCAACCAAACGCCTGTACCTAGAATAATGAAATTCGGTGTATACATTTCTCTGATTGCATAGATAAGTAAAATACACGGATTTTTAAAAAATCGTACTTTTTGGGCTTAAAATGAAAAAAAGGGATAAAAATAGTACCAATCTAATGACCGCAGCTAGAGTCATGAAATTCGGAGTATACATTCCTCTCAGTGTGTAGACACGGAAAATAAACTGATTTTCGAAATTCGTACTTTTTGGGGTTAAAATGCAAAAAGGGGATAAAAATAGTACCAGTCAAATGACCGCAGCTAGAGTCATGAAATTCGGAGTATACATTCCTCTGACTGCGTAAACACGGAAAATAGACGAATTTTTCGAAATTAGTACTTTTGGGACGAAAAGGGATAAAAATGGTTCATATTAAACGACAACAGTAGAGTTTGCATTTCCCGTACTTTTTATTTCCCGGGAAACGGGAATTATTTTTTCAATTTCCCGGGATCCCGGGACAGCACGGGAAATCGCCAACATACTGTTTACCATAAGTCAAGCTTTTTTTTCAATGAAACATTCACCTTTTATTAAAGTAAAATAAATATATATTTCACAACGAAACTGTTACAGAATTCATATAATAAAGCGCAATGTAAGATCAATACAAACATCTTTTCAAGTTTCAGAATTAATTAAAGATCAGATATTTCTTATTTTATTGGAAAATGTGGACGCGACGGAGAACGCTCGTTCACATTAATAGCGAGTATAGCATTAAATGAAATGTTTGTTCTTTGTCCTGTCGCTGCAAAAACTTTAATTTTTTTATTTCTGCCGTTCGGATACACGCCCAAAATCTATATTTCCCGGATTTTAATTTAATATAAATCCGAAAAAGTTGATTTTAGAGTTAGTAGATAGACAACAGCTAGAAACACGAAATTCGCTGTGTACATTCCTCTAATTGAGTAAATACATAATATAAAAGTATTCTTTCCAAATTCGTACTTTTAAGGGGTAAAATGGGAATAGAGGGATAAAAATGGTACCAACCAAACGGCTGTACCTAGAATAATGAAATTCGGTGTATACATTCCTCTGATTGCATAGACAAGTAAAATGCACGGATTTTTCGAAATTCGTACTTTTTGGGGTTAAAATGAAAAAAGGGGATAAAAATAGTACCAATCAAATGATCGCAGCTAGACTCATGAATTTCGGAGTATACATTCCTCTGACTGCGTAAATTTCGAAATTAGTACCTTCAAGGGATACAATAGTACAGAGGGATAAAAATAGTACCAACTAAACGACTACAGCTAGAATGATGCAATTCTAATTGCGTAGAAACGTCAAGGGGGTAAAAGTAGTACCAACCAACATTCCTCTAGTAGCGTCAAAACACCAAAAAGTGAATAAAAGTTTTAGCGAGCGAAATGAACCACAACATCTAGAATCTTGAAATTCGTTGTGTTCATCTCTCTAATTGCGTAGACACGTAAATATCAGTAAACACGTAAATACCACTGTGTTCCGCGAAACATAACGGATTTTCAGTATCAGTACTTTTCGTATGAAAGTGGTACATACATCTGATCTGTAGCTAGATGCAATTTATTTAAAACTGTGCAGATAAGTATGCCTTATATCACAATTTACCTAATATGATAGCGCACTTCTATGTAAAATCGACAGTATCTAATCTGCCTGTAATACTGTGGAATGTACTCTGTGGTGGAGGGTACATAAGATTCGGTCCGGCTGAACTTAACGCATTTTTACTTGTTTCCATTCACATCTCAAGTAAGTAAGCTTCAGTTGGTTAAACCGACTTATATATACCCTCACTCTCAGAGAACATATATAAATAAGTTATAAGGAATAAAATTTTATGTAGGGCAAGATAGAAAAGTGTAGTTGGAACAAAAAGTCGATTTTTCGACTTTTGCAAATATATGAAAAGTCGACTTTTGAAAAATCGATTTTTCGAATTTTGAAAATTCGACTGGTGCAAATAAATAAAAAGACGAACTTGCAAATGAATGAAAAGATGAATAGACCAAATCAAATCCAAATATAAATCTGAACCGATCTTACCCACTTTTTGCATAGATGTTTCTAGTTGTTGTGTCAAATTTGAAGAAAATCGGATAAATGATGTGTTGTCTAGAGCGAAAAAAGTAAAATCGGTATTCATCATTATTAAATTCATTGATGCACAAAGTCGAAACAAAAGACGGCTTTTCGACTTTTGGCAATGGTAAAGTCGATTTCGACTCTTTCCTCCCAAAAGTCGATTAATCGATTTGTCGAAAGTCGATTTATAGATCCCTAGGGCAGAATAATTTGTGTGGAAAGTGCTAGGAAGTTCGTGTCACATGATCCCAGATTCCACATTTATAAAACAATTGTAAAAACATAATTAAATATCAAATCATAGTGGATTCCATGCACCAGTAAATAAGTTATGAAGAATTTAATATTACCTAGGATTCAATTGTGTGGGAGGTACAAGAAGGGGCGTGGCTAAATCGTGAATCTTTTCTATGTTTAAAGTGATTATGATTATAGTGATTTTTAAATATCAAATTGCAAATGATTTTGGCTACCCGTGTGCATGTTAAGTCGGTTTTATTGTAACCAAAGTTTATGCCACTTTGTGTGGGTGGTACCAGAAGGGGTGTGCCAATATCGCCCATATTCCACGCGAATGTAACCACTAAAAAAGCATTGCGAAATGTCAAATTTTATAGTATGCTGATAATTAGTATATAGCACTGTACGACACGATTTTTCACCCATGATCAAACTGACCAGATTCTGAAAATATAGCTCAAAAAAAATATACGTATCTCCCAGTTTTTCTAGATCAATTCATTTAAGTTTTTTACGAGCAATTCAATTTTTGGAGTAATCAGCCAGTATATACCTATATATGTCTTGGTAACCCTACATATTAAAAACATTGATGTTATCATTTTTGTGACAACTGTTTTGACAGTAGATAATTTTTTTGCAAAACTCAGTTTTAATGAAACAGTGCGTAAGTGTTCAAACGGTTAAGAAATGGAGTGTCCAAATAAAAATAAATTTTGTTACGTTTGTGGCTTATTTGCACCTCCAAAAAAAAATAAAATTTAAAATTAAATTTTAAAATTTGCATTTTTAATTTTTAATGCTTAATTTTTAACCTTAATTCTAGTTTTAATTTTTATATTTGTAATAAACTTGAACATCAATGTGTAGGGTTCCCAAGACATTAAACATATATAGGTATATACTGGCTGATTACTCCAAAAATTGAATTGCTCGTAAAAAACTTAAATGAATTGATCTAGAAAAACTGGGAGATACGTATATTTTTTTTTTGAGCTATATTTTCAGAATCTGGTCAGTTTGATCGTGGGTGAGGCCAAAAGTTTAAATTTGTCTTACAGTGTAGCATATAGAAGTTATAACAACTTTAATTTTACGTAGTTTTGCGTGATTTGTGTGGGAGGTACTGGAAGGGGCGTGGCAAAACCCGTCATATTTAGCACACTTAAAGTGATTATAAAAACATTATCAAATACCAAAATATAGCTGATGCCGATTATCCGTGTGGAAGTTATATGGGTTTTAATTTAACATTGGAATATGGGCTATTTGTGCGGGAGGTACTGGAAGGGTCGTGGGAATTTCACCCATCTTTGAACTTAAACTAAGTTTGGGAAAATATTACGATGTTCCAAGGGTTAAGCGATTCCTTAACTCCTTTCGAGAGTTATCGTATACACCAGCCAGACAGACGGACGGACGGACATGGCTCAATCACCTTAAAAAGTCGTGAAACGGATTTGGTCCAAACATACTTAGGGTCTTAAGTCACTCATTTAATGCGTTACACTTTTTTTCTGTCCCAAATTATATACTCTGTAGAGTGAGGGCATAATAAATTTTTAATTTTGACTTACTTGTGCCATTTAAGATTAGTTTTGTGTTTTTGGGGTGTTCAGAGACTAATAGTAGAATTTTATGGTAAATATTTTTGTCGAACATTTTGAACCGTTGAACCCCCGTTTTAGAGGTGTTTTTGCTCTTTTTCACAAAAGGGACATATATTGAAGAGCTAGAGGCTTAAAATTTTCCCAACAAATATTCCTCGTATTGTTTTAAGTAATATTGTTGAGCACATCATATACGTAAAATTTGTGGATCACAAGGTTTCCTTTGCCGATTCATCATAAGAAATGTGCAAAAGGGAGAAATATTGACCCATTCTAAAACGACCTACATTTCAAACGATACGTATATTCTTTTTTATCCCCTCTATCCGTATTCGTTGTGAGAACCTTTTTATTTTCGAAAAAGTTTCACTTTGTTCTACAGCTTAATACATATTTATTAGCATCTTAGAATATTTCTTTGGCGAAATTATTGGATGATCATAGTAATTTTCTTAATTAATTAAGTTACAATTAAAAGCTCGCATTTAGTGAGGAAGTGAAGTGTGAAGAAATCGGTACAAAATTCAAATCGGTACAAAGTAAATCGTCGTAACTTCTACACTTATAGGCATATAGGTTTTCATCGTTAAGATTCCAGCTGTTATAAAACAAACTATTCAGTTTTTTCAATCATAATTTTTTGGAGACTGTTTCTAAATCACTGTTTCTGTTTTATTTAACATATAAGGTATGATTGGAGTTATAGTTCCAAAATGAGGGTACACACATTAAAGATATTTTTACAAAAATTTTAATTTTAGTATTTTTATTATTTTCGAATCTACACAGCAGCGTATACACCGAATTTTATTATTCTAGCTACATCCGTTTGGTTGGTATGATTTGTATCCCTTTCGGAACGTTCCCATCTAAAAAGTAGTTATCTCTAAAAATTCTTTTATCTCACGAGCCTATGCAGAGGATTATACACTTCAATTTTCATGAGTATAACTTCAGCCGTATGAATGTACCATTTGCTAACTATTGTCTTTAGTTTCGTACCATTTTTATCCCTTTTTGGGATATTCACGAGGGTGAATATTCAGTCCTTGTTAAGGATTTTTCACTATGGACCTAGGTCCCCCATTTTCAATTCCCACTGATTAGACATCTGTGTTGTTGTTGCAGTGAAAAAAAGACGGACATGGCTAGAATGCTTAGAATTTTACCACAGCCCAGAATATATATCTTACGGGGTCTCCGATGAATATTTGAATGTGTTGCAAACGGAATTATAAAATGAATATACAATCCATTTTAAGGTGGAGGGTATACAAATTAATTAATAATCATTATTTTTAATGGACACTTTTAATTGTGGGTTAGGAATAAAAATCAAAAAATCGAAAAAGAATATTTTTTTAAAAACAACGTTTTTGGCGGCATGAAAAAATCCCTAAAAAGAATTTTTAGTCTACTTTGATGTTCAGAAAAAAAAAATAAAAAATATTTTATTTTATTACTTAATGGCTAGCATGCTAGAAATGGATAATTTAAAAACTAACAATTTTCCTGCAATAACAGATGACTAAAAACCTACATCCTCAAAATAAGCATTAGTTCAAAGCGAACGTTGCCACTGTTTTCAAATTTTTGTAAAATAATTGCAGAGTTTCGAAAATTCTCAGTTGATTTTTTAAATATGCCAATGCAAAATTATTTTTGTTTTGTTTGTTAGAATCACTTAAATTAGTCATTAATGTGAATGCCATGTACATAATGTTACATATAAAGAGTTCAGCCAGTAGCATCTTCTTCCCATGGCGGAGGGTGCACTTGTGTTATACAATCTCTTGATGTTATTGCACTAAACTTGTATCGAGTTATTTGCATTGGATGCAAGATTTTGCTTTTCTGTTTGTTGTACACGAAACTTTTTTCCTTAAATTGAATCACTTTTCTTTATTGAATATATTTTTGTTGTTGTTGTACACAATTTTTATAGCTCAAACAGTATAACACAGACACGTCCGTACGTACACGGGGGCGATACACTTGAATTTCGAGACGTTCCTTTTTCACTTTTTCAAAAATAAACATTTCGCTTCGTGAAATAAACAGTTGCCCGACAAATGGCAACAGATTCACTTCACTTTTTATTTTCATTTTTATTTTTTGAACAACACACACGATTCGTTTGAGATTGTAATTCACTTTTAGATCTCAAAGATATTTTTGCGCACTTCCCCCGTAGCGGCGAATGTGGAAAAGGGCATTTGGTGCAGGAGGCACCCTTTCACGTTTACACTTGCACTCGGGCGCACATTCACAGACGGCGTAATTTGGCATGTATTCGTACACATACACACATTCATATGATTTTATTGCAATTTTTTTCAATTTTATTTCATACCGAGAAGTTCTCAACTCCGGCCATGCTGCAAGAGTTGCAATCATAATGACGAAGGAAATCACACTCACACACACGGAATATGAGATGTACCTACACATGTATGTATGTGTGATGTTCTTGATGAAAGAATTATGCTAAAAATAAAATTGCAATAAAACAGGCAGGCAGGCATAACAACCGTTATAAATGGCGAAATGAACAAGTGAACGACAACGCGTCAACGCACCGGATGGCGTTTCATGTAAACGGACGGATGCACTGCCACCGCAACTCCCTTTTATTCTTACCGGGTGAGCACACAGCGAACGAACGAGACCGGGCCGACAATAACTTTACCTGGTGTTTGCACCTCCTTTCTTCGCTAGCACAAATTGTGCAGTTATTTTTTTATTAATTTAATAATTTAACACTCTTTTTTTGAATTTCTATGTTTTTGTTTATTTTTCTTTTTCGAAAACTCCAGAATTTTACGTAAAACTTGTTGACGAATCAACGATCAATCACTGCCTGCGACGATATTCATGCGCGCGCCTACCATCGTTTCGTATCCGTTCGTTATGTTTGTTTACATACAACTAACCGTTCGTTGATGTGTTGTTTTGTTGCTGCTACTACTCCATCATGGGATGTAGCGCCCCCTCGCTTAGATCTGGTTGGATCACGGTTTTGTTTACATTCGTTTGTCGAAGTTGCTTCGGCACATTAATCTCTCGCTCTCTCTCTATCTCTCTGCTTGTGCACTCTCTCCATGGCGGAGAGCCACAATGATACATTCTCATTGAAGACTTCACAGAGTTTAATTCTCATTTAAACTCACTCTATCTCCCGCTCTCGTATATCTCCATGTGCGCAACATTTATATTTAGCACGTGTTACTTCAGTTCTGTTTTATTTTGTTTCTGATGTTTTTTTATTTTATTGCCAGAGAGCATTATCTGCAGAGAGTGTTAGAGCGATATGGTGCATTAACTCTTTCTCTGGCCATCTCTTTGTGAAGATCTTTTGTTTATGCCATTACAAAAGGCCGGTGTTTTTTCAAACAAAAGAATAAACAAAACAAAATCGAAATGAATACACATTTGTTTTCAATACAAATTGAAAATATTTAACGATCCGTAACACGCGCAGGGTTGCCAGCAAACTATATATAAAGGAGTTGCGTTACTGAGTGACTGACTTATCATTGACCAGCGCCCAGACCAAACGCCTGAAGCCAGGATCATGCAATTTTCAAATATGACGAAGACGCTGACAAAGGAAATTCGAAATTCGTACTTTTAGGGGTAAAATGGGACAAAAAGGGATAAACATCGAACCTTCGCGCGGGCTAAACGGCAGTAGCTAGAAACATGAAATTCGGTGTGTTCCTTGCACTGACCATGCAAGACGAGCTGCAAATAGTAATTTTTCGCAATTTGTACTTTTAAGGGAGGAAAGAGACAAAGAGGTATAAAAATGGTACCGATTTAAATATTGCAGCTATATTCGTGATAATCGGCACTTACATTTCTCTGACAACGTAGACTTGCAATATAAATTGATTTTTTTGAAAATTGTACTTTGAAGGGGCTTGCGGGACAAAAAGGGATAAAATGGTACCAACTAAAATATTACACCTACAATCGTGAAATTTGGTATGTAAATTCCTTTGACCATATAAAAGCAAAGTAAAATTGGATTTTTGGAAAATTGTACTTTTAATGGGCGTGCGGGACAAAAAGGGATAAAAATGGTACCAACAAAAAAATTACACCTAGAATCGTGAAATTTGGTATGTAAATTCCTCTGACCATATAAAAGCGAAGTAAAATTGGATTTTTCGAAAATTCTACTTTTAGGGGGCGAGCGGGACAAAAAGGGATAAAAATGGTACCAACTAAAGTATTACAGCTAGAATCGTGAAATTTGATATGTAAATTCCTTTGGGATAAAATGGTACCTACTGAGTATAACACCTAGAATCGTGAAATTTGTTATGTAAATTCCTCTGACCATATAAAAGCGAACTAAAATTGTTTATTTCGAAATTTGTACTTTAAAGGGCCAGTGGGACAAAAAGGGATACAAATGGTACCAACTAAAGTATTACACCTAGAATAGTGAAATTTGGTATGTAAATTCCTCTGACTATATAAAAGCGAAGTAAAATTGGATTTTTCGAAATTTGTACTTTCAAGGGGTGCGCGGGGCAAAAAGGGATACAAGTTGTACCAATTTAAGTATTGCAGCTATAGTCGTGAAATTTGGTATGCAAATTCTACTGACAACGTAGTAACGCAAATCTAAATGGATTTTTCGAAATTTGTACTTATTAGGGGTGAGTGGGACAAAAAGGGATACAAATTGTACCAACCAAGGTATTGTAGCTACAATCGTGCAATTTGGAGTGCAAATTCCTCTGGCAACAGATAAAATTAGTACCAACTAAAGTATTGATAATTTTGAAGCACTAATCTAAAAGAATTTTTCGAAATTTGTACTTAAAAGCGGTGAGCGGGACAAAAATAGTACCAACTAAAATAGTGCAGCTAGAGTTGCGAAATTTGGAGTGTAAATTCCTTGACAACGTAGAAGCGCAATCTAAATGGATTTTTTTTAATTTTGTACATATAGGAGGTGAACGGGACAAAAAGGGATACAAAAGGTACCAACTAAAGTATTGCAGCTATAGTCGACAAAAATTTGGAGTGTAAATTCCTCTGACAACGTGAACTTGAAACAGAAATGGATTTCTTGATTTAGTATGTAAATTCCTCTGACCACGTAGAAGCGCAGTAAAATTTGACTTTCGAAATTTGTACTTTTAAGGGATGCGCGGGACGAAAAGGGATAAAAATTGTGTACAGTTCTGTTTCCAAATTACTATTTTAGATTTATCTATATCCACCAAAAGAAAATTAAATAAATAGATAAATAAATAAATAACAGAGACGGATAAAATTAACAAATAACTGGCTTTTTCGCGTGCGAAGCAGCGGGTACTGCTAGTGTACTATACTTTGCTTTGAAAGTAATTTCAATAATTTTTAAAATATGAACAAGAAAAAATGTTGTACCAAATCTTATATACTTTCCACCTCAGAGTACATTCTTTATTTATTTCTTTTTATACCATCGACTATAGGATGGGAAATACTGAATTTGTTATTCCGTTTATAACACCTTGAAATATCGACCTGAGAACATATCTATGTATATATATAAAAGAAAGTGTCCGAAGCGATGTAATCCCATAACTCGAGATCGGCCAAACCGATTTTGATGATGTGTACTTTGTTGGAAAGGTATTTTCTCAGCACGGGTTTTAAAAAATGGAAATTTGGATTTTCATTTTGTGGGCGAAGTGGGCGTGGCAATAGTGTTTTTGGGAGCTAGAAGGCTGAAAATTGGTACATATATACTACTGACCACGAAAATGATAAATATGATGCCGAAATTTGGATTTTCATTTTGTGGGCGGAGTGGGCGTGGCAATAGTGTTTTTGGGAGCTAGAAGGCTGAAAATTGGTACATATATACTACTGACCACGAAAATGATAAATATGATGCCGAAATTTGGATTTTCATTTTGTGGGCGGAGTGGGCGTGGCAGTAGTGTTTTTGGGAGCTAGAAGGCTGAAAATTGGTACATGTATACTACTGACCACGAGAATGATAAATATGATGTAGAAATTTGGATTTTCATTTTGTGGGCGGAGTGGGCGTGGCAAAAGTGTTTTTTGAGCTAGAAGGCTGAAAATTGTAGCGTATATATTACTGAACACGAGAATGATAAATATGATGCCGAAATTTGGATTTTCATTTTGTGGGCGGAGTGGGCGTGGCAATAGTGTTTTTGGAGCTAGAAGGCTGAAAATTGGTACATATATACTACTGACCACGAAAATGATAAATATGATGCCGAAATTTGGATTTTCATTTTGTGGGCGGAGTGGGCGTGGCAATAGTGTTTTTGGCAGCTAGAAGGCTGAAAATTGGTACATATATACTACTGACCACGAAAATGATAAATATGATGCCGAAATTTGGATTTTCGTTTTGTGGGCGGAGTGTGCGTGGCAATAGTGTTTTTTAGCTAGAAGACTGAAAATTGGAACGTATATATTACTGAACACGAGAATGATAAATATGATGCCGAAATTTGGATTTTCATTTTGTGGGCGGAGTGGGCGTGGCAATAGTGTTTTTGGGAGCTAGAAGGCTGAATATTGGTACATATATTACTGACCACGAGAAACATCAATTTGATGCCAATATTTGGAATTTCGTTTTGTGGGCAAAGTTGGCAAATAAATAAATAAATAATAATAATAAATAATAAATAGTGTTTTTTAGGTAGAATGCTGAAAATTGTAACGTATATATTACTGATCATTACAAAGATGAATTTGATGGCGTATTTTGGATTTTCATTTTGTGGGTGGAGTGGGCGTGGCAAAAGTGTTATTGAGAGCTAGAAGGCTGAAAATTGGAACGTAATTTAACCATTTGTTTTTTTTCTTGCCTGGCGAAGCGGGCGGGGTTCAGCTAGTAAAGTATATATATATATATACGTAAAATTATAAGACCCATGTCCGGCTGTCCGTCCATCCGTCTATTGAAAGCACACTAGCAGCGGTTGGGATTGCAACTAGGCGAAATCGTTCACGATTTCTAATTGAGAAGATACACATTCCTCTAAATGAGAAGTTACATAATATAAAAGTATTTCTTCCAAATTCGATAAAATGGGAATAGAGGGATACAAATGGTACCAACCAAACGGCTGCACCTAGAATAATGAAATTCGATATAAAAATTCCTCTGATTGCGTAGAAGGATATTTCGAAATTCGTACTTTTTGGGGTTCAAATGGAAAAAGGGGATAAAAATAGTACCGTACTCTTAAGGGGGTAAAATAGGAAAATGGTATAAAAATGGTACCAACCAAATGGCAGCAGCTAGAATCATGAAATTCGGTGTAGACATTCCGCTGACTGGATAGACACACAAAATAAAAAGATTTGTCCATATTCGTACTTTTTATTTTTACAGCAAAAATTGGTTGAATCATAAAGTTATGTCATTTTGCAATTTGTACTTTAGGAATTTAAATAGAATGGAAATACATCCAACTGTAGCACCCATTATTAATGGTATTTAAGCTTTTTTGAAACTATAAATATAAGAATATTTATTTTTTGAACTGATTTGAAGTATTATTTCGATATTTGTAGTCTTGCCTTATATGCTAGGTTTGAAATAATAAAAATATTATATTTATTTATAAAATTATTTTTCAATATTTTTATTTGTTTTGGTTTGGCTATATGCACTACTGCACTTCTACGAAAATCGACAGCCTCTGTGGAATACAATCCATTGTGGAGGGTATATAAAGTTCGACCCGGTCGAACTTAACGACGGTTTTACTTGTTTTTATATATTGTAGAAGACTATTAATATTATATTAATGAAGCATCATAATTTTCCTAATATGGTAGTGCAGTTCTATGTAAAGTTGGCAGCCTCTAATCAGCCGGTAATACTGAGAGAACATTTGTATTGAAGTTATAGGGACTTTAGTTTTACTTAGGGTCGTATAAGTTGTGATTGAGATACAACAAGATACAGTATAGACGTTATAAAGCGTTTAATTTTACCTAGGATTGGACAATTGTGTGGGAGGTACTAGAAGGGGCGTGATAAAAGTATAAATATTATTTAACTTAAAATTGGTTATAGACAATTTCAAATACAGAATTGCAACTGATTACGACTATCCTGATGTAAATTATATTCCTTTTACTTTAACCGAAATAAGTACGAAGGTTAGGCTGATTTGTGTTGGAGGTACTAGAATGGGCGAAGTTTGAATTGATTCCTTAACTTCTTCCGGGAGTTAACGTATGCACCAACCAGACAATCGGACGGACTTGACTCAAACAGCTTGAAAAGTCTTCAAACGGACTTGGTCCAAACATATTTAGGGTCTTGAGTCACTCCTTCCATGCGCTTCACTTTTTTCTTTCCCAAATGATATATACCCTAGGGCGTACCTCAAAAAAAAAGTTCGCCGTACACCTTCGAATATGAAGTATTATTGAAAGGTAGATTCAAAAAAATTTTTTTTTGCCGAACGTAGGGTCGCGCTTTTACATTTTTCTATATAACTTCTGCATTTATAAACGGATTTTAAAGTGTGATACATCGATGTTTTTGTCTCGACGAGGCCGATTTTTTTGTCTTTGAAGTCATTGAGCTCAAGCACCCCCTTCTGGTACTTACCCATCATATCTCAGTTGCTACTACCCTAATGTACCACTCTAATTAAAGCTCGCATAAAATCATGAATCATGCTTGAGCTCAATGACTTCAAAGACAAAAAAATCGGCCTCGTCGAGACAAAAACATAGATGTATCACACTTTAAAATCCGTTTATAAATGCAGAAGTTATATAGAAAAATGTAAAAGCGCGACCCTTACGTTCGGCATAAAAAAATAAAAAAAATTTTTTGAAACTACCTTTCAATAATACTTCATATTCGAAGGTGTACGACGAACTTTTTTTTTTTACTTGTAACCTGGTACGCTCTAATATACCCTCCTACTCTGTAGAGTGGGGCTACCAAAATAGTATCACTTACCAGCAGTTGTGGACTGTCGCATAGTGTAACCTCTTCGGTCGATTGAGGTTATGAACCACAAAGAATCAAAGACTCAAATATCAAATTCAAACGTTCTTATATTTACTACGGCCCAGCGTGTCGACCAATTTTCGCCGTTTGATGATCTGATATTTAATAATTATGCTCCATTTTCTCTTCCTCTGATTATCTTTTGCCCTCCCTGCGTGTGGCGGCTATACAATTCAAATTTCACTTATTAACAATTCAAAACGAAAATGTTGATCAGCAATTGTATTCGAACAAACACATCCACAAGGTAGAGCAACAGCAACAACACCAACTACTAATAAATATTAATAATCTAAAAATTAAAAACGCAAACCCAGAGGGCTGTTAATTATTTACTTAAATAATTTACAATTATACTCGTATGTTAGCATCGAATAACGAAAAAACCTAATCAGATATTCGACAAAAGAAAGGCTGGCACATCCGCCAATGCGTGATCTATGAACGGAGTAGACCCCCCGCCCAAATGCTAACCCCCCCCAATATCCCATCAATTACAACCCGCTTCATATTTGGAGTGTTGAACTAAACAAAAGAGTTGATAATTATACCGCCAAATAAATGGAATGGAGTAGAGTAGAGTGGAGTGGAGTTAAAATGAAACTTAACACATTAACAACATACAACCGGTGTTTGGGGTAGTCTGGCCGTCTGGCTGGACCCGTCCGTACCGGATAGATGGGAGATCATTGATAACGCAACGGGAGTTAACACCAACATTCGGCAACGAAATTAAACGATTTCCACAATAGATCAAAGCCGATACAGTAGTACAGTGCCTTGTAGTTGTGGTTGTGTGAGTGACGAGATGCGAGTTGTTACAACAAAGGTCCGGTCCATGAAAGTACAACATACAACACAACACATGTATCTCGTTAGCACAACACTCACATGGACGGACACGATGTGTTGAAGTAGGGCTTAACTATGAATGATGTTCAAGACAACTCGGCAGGTTGTTAAGTAGCAAAGGGTGATCGTTTTTTATGTGATGCCACATTGAGTGGGGGCGATGATCATCAAAGTCTTGTTAGCACAGTGTTCGATTAGCTTCGTAAGTGGTAGTAAAACAGAAACGAGGGTCACTCATGCGCTGTATTAGTTTTCGTTTGATTGTGTCCGTCTGTCAGATTTAATTGAAATTGAATGAAATATGGTTTGTTTTATAGCCCATTATGTTGTATCTAATTACTTTGAATTTTGGGGGAATCAACTACATCGAAATTAATCGAATTTGATTTCAATTAAAAAACAGAAACTAATCGAATTCGATTTCAATTAAAACCATCAAGAACACGGAGGTGGTTGTACTTATGGTACCTTCCCACAAACAGTGAGAGATTTAGAGAAAAAAATTGGAAACGATTATGTTTTCGCTATTCGGCTAAGCTCTTCATAAAATGTATTGAACTTGTTCCATAAAGAAAACAATCAATGAAAAGTGTTAAAGAATTCCTGAAAACTTTGTTTTAAGCAATGAAATGCTGGTAAAAACACAATAAGTATTTCTCATATGTTTGGAGCATTCCACAGTCACATATAGAAAACTTGAACTATATCGTTGTGTTATATTATCCCAGCAAAAAGAGAGCACCCAAAGAAGTGAAAAAGATGTTCAAAATGATGTGATTCAGGAGTAGTGAAAATTGCGATCTTCATCATTGAATTTAACATGGAGTTTTCGTATTAGGGATGTCCTTTACTTTGAAAGACTTAAGAGTTATTTAAAAGTGTGGCGAAGGAATCACCTTTTCACTAGTTTCCATTTCGATTTGAACTCGAGACCTACTGGGCGCAAAGCGGACACCTTACCTCTGTGACCCCATACTAAAAATTCGTTCCCATTCACTTGTGAAAATGCTATTCGTAAAATGTTACGGAATATCTAAATATATATTATCCACTTTTTTGGAAGTTGTTTAATAGAACTTCATCAAAAGCGAGAAAAATGCACATTTGGATTTTGAGATGCGAGTAAAATGTGCTTCCTATGTAAGTGCTTAAATTTGTATACACTCCACGAGAGTATTATGTCTTTGTGTATTTGTTTGTAACACCCAAAAGGAAACGAGATGGACCCATTGTTAATTGTACCGATTGACTAAAATCACTTTTTGAGTCGATGTAGCAATGTCCGTCCGTCTGTCCATCTATTCTTGTAATCGCGATACAGGTCGCAATGTAGACTGAACCAAATTAAACTTTGCACAACGAAGTTTCTCGGTACAACGACGAACGCTATTTAATTTGAAGGAAATTGGTTCAGAATTGAATTGTATTCGGATTTGGCAGAAGTTACTTTTTTGGGCCAAGGACGATTGGTATTGAATCTGCAGGAAATCGGTTCAGATTTAGATATATCCCCCATACAAATGTCGCTCCCGATTTGACTTTTTCCGCTCTAAAATCCACATATTGTACCCGATTTTCTTTAAAATTGGCACAACAATTTATAATCGAACTAGAAACACTTGTGCTGAAATTGGGTAAGATCGGTTCAGATTTAGATATAGCCCCCATACAAATGTCGCTCCAGATTTGACTTTTTCCGCTCTAGAAACCGCATATTGTATCCGATTTTCTTAAAAATTGGCATAACATCTTATGATCTAACTAAAAGCACCTATGGTGAAAGTGGGTAAGATCGGTTCAGATTTAGATATAGCCCCAATACAAATGTCGCTCCCGAATGTTTAACCGATTTTGGCCAAACTTTGCATATTATATTTCACCAATAAACATACATGGCGAAAGCGTGTCGCAACATTCCAGCAACATTTTTTGCCAAACACATACATTTACATGATTCAAAAATCCTCCCCGATTTCACTTTTTTTACCGAATTGAACAGTAATGAGATAGAAAGTGGGGTGTATCATGTAGTGGCTCCGTCCGTCTTTAGCCTTTCCTTATTTGTTTGGGAGATGCCCATATGTCCATACTTTGGTATAACCCAAAAAGGGCCCCATTCTGCTCTATTGCAGCTCTAGAAACTACATCTTACATCGGATTTTCATCAAATTTTGCAGATCATTATATGTATAAACTAGGAATACCTACCCTGAATGAGAAATATATAGGCGCATGTTTTGGCACAGGCTTCAAGTGTTGTTATAAACCTTCAAATGTCCATCCGATTCATCCTATTACATCTGTATAATCTGTATTTATCATTCGATGTTGATACATTTTTCCAGATCATGTATTTACTTTACTCGGAATATCTGCTTGCAAATTGGATCAATTACTTCATTATTAACCATATACGTTAAATTTTACTAAAGATGAATTTATGGTAACTGTATAATTTATATGAACTACATTAAATTGCTCTCATGAAATACCTGGGTTTAGTAATCAAAGCGAGGTATTTGCGCAGGGAGTGGTGTAGGGTATTATATAGTCGGCCACGTCCGATTTCCCGCTCCCGATTTGACTTTTTCCGCTCTAGAGACCACATTTTTCACTTGATTTGCTTCAAATTACCTTGCATTACCTTATAATTCTACTAGAAACATCTGCGTTGAAAATGGATTAAATCGGTTCAGTTGAATTGTATTCGGATTTGGCAGAAGTTACTTTAGCCTTTCCTTACTTGTTTTTGCTGGGATATATAATTCTCAATTAATTCATCGGATTACAACAATTGATGGACAGACAGGCGGACAGATGGGCTTTGCTAAATCGGCTCAGAAAGTGATTCTAAGCCGACCTGTATAATAAACGATGGGTCTAACTTGTTTCCTTTTGGGTGTTACAAACAAAAGCATAAAGACATAATACTCTCGTGGAGTGTATAAAAACTAAAAAAAAATCTGATATTTGGGAATCAAAATGCTATATGGATGTAATTATTGATTGATGATACAACAATGTTTTTAAAAAATGTCAGTTATTTGTCCCCCAATGAATAGCATTATTCCTCAAATCAATTCTACTGTCAACCATGAATGAATTAACTCAATTTTAAATAATTTTATTACGCTGAATCGGATTCTGGTTTCAGAATTGTTCTGTCTGATGTTTTATTTTATAATGTTTGGGATTATGCTGTGCGAGTTCCACACCATCTTAAAGATCAGCTCTAACTCTCAAACTAGCATGTACATATCTAAAAATTAAAAATTATTTAGTATTTCCACTTTTATTAAAAATTGCCATTCCTCAACTTGCAACAAAATGTTTATTTAGGGAAACGAAAAATGCGAGTTTTGAGTTAATGATGCAGAAATATTCAAAATTCCCCGTTTATTCTCGATAAAATAAAGTTCTGTTCTTGAATTTGAAATCGCTTCAATTTGTCAAAACGAACATCTTGTACAGTGACGGTCGTTGGATCAGGTCAACGGAAAACATAAATCACAAAGTAACCATTTCACATTGAAGAGGATTTCAACCAAGCTCCGTCACAAGACCAAACACACCCTTCTCCATGCTAATCCGATTCGATCTAATAAAATATTCTCTCCGTCCCCCACAATTTCCTATGAATGAAATGTGTGAAAATGATCTATTACTTGTACTTTTTCAAATCATTCAGATCATCATAATGAATTTGGGGTTTTTTCTTCAGACCAACTATAAATTATATTTAAATATTTATGGACGTTAATTTTCGTAACATTTTTATGGGATCGGTTAAAATTACCATAAGTTTGAGCTGTTCGCGTGTAAGTGTGTGTATGTGTCCCGTTTCGAAGTCAAACCGAGCTTTTGTCAAAATATTTATCATTTCTAGCATTTGCTACTTAGATCATTAGAGAGATTTATTTGGTACCCGCATCCATAAAAATCAATTAAAACGATACCTGAGAACGAGGCATTTTCGAATTCACCGTATGTGGTCGAATTCCCCATTAACCTGTCTCGCGAGGCGCAAAAGGCACCTTATCAAACTCAACCAACCGCATTCTTGTTGGCCCCGCATTTGCGATGAGCGGCATAGCGCTTGGTGTTGGCCGCCCGTCCGTCCTGCTGACCGTTGTGCCGTTTTGTTTCGGCGACGACGTACATATGTGACAAAGTCATAAAAATCATTAAACGACATAAGAAATCGCTTAAAATGATCACTAATTTTAACACATTTAACGTGCGGCCATAAATTTGGTCATATAAAATAATTAACAGTTTTTCTCCCTCTCGGGTTGTTGTTCTTGGAGTTACGATTGGCTACGCTATAGCCGGGAGATGGCGCTATGAGTTCAGAGATAACATTTTCACATTTTAGTTTTCATTTTATAGCGTAGCGAAGTTGTGGCCAAATTTCGAAATTGCATTTTTTAATATGCTTCAATGACTGTTTTCGCTGGTCTTAAATAAAATATTTTTTAAAAAATAAATTACAAACGTGATCAAGAAGTTACTTAAATTTTTTAATGTTTTTCTAATTATACTTGTATGTATGTATTATCAACATGAGTTCAAGAATAAATAATATTTATTTGTGTTGTTTTTTTTTTCAATTAGTTTTATGACCTCTTCAATTATTTCTCATACTTAGTTTTTTCATTGGAGTGACTTATTAAATATTATTGTTGTGATGGAGCAAAAATTATGAAATTATTGGGAGATTATTCAAATAGCTTCGTATGAAATACGACATGAAAAATTATCGGCCCTAATGTGAAATGAAAGTACACAAATAAAGCTATTCCTTAATTCTGGGGCCTTTACTTAATGAATATTGCGATCAAATAAAAATATACCAAATATACAATGGGTTCACACAAGACCGAACATATATATAAAACATGACTCAAAAAATTAACTCACTGGACCTTTGGTAATAGATTTTATGCAATGGCCCATGACTAATGGGAACACAAATTTACAGTGCTGCCGATCTACCGCAGGACTTATTATATATATTTTCTGTGTGGTATGTTTTCGTCTAGGTTATGATACTACCAAGGCGTCGATTTCAGAATTTCAAGAATATTATAAACGCTTGTACTCTGTGTAGGCGATTTTGATATACCTCAGAAGAGAAAAGCTATAAGCTCGATTGAAGGCCGGCAACGTAGTAAACCTTTATTCAGAAAATTTCCAAACAATAACTTCTTGTGTAAATGGAATAAACCCCAAATAAGGCAATGTGATCCTCAAAATTTAAAAATGCAATGAAACTATCTCTAAAACAAATTTTTGGTGTTATATCAATTGGTAATTGGTTCATTATTAAATAATCCATAAATTAAAAATGATATTATTCCCAAATAATTTTTTCACATTTTTTGGGGATTATTCTATTTTCCCTTCTGAAAGGGAACAAGTAAAAAAGACGTTAAATCCGGGCCGAATCTTTTATACCCTGCACAATGGTTTGCATTTGACTTCACGCATAAGTGCAATAAAATATTGGGAAGATTATGATTTTTTAATTTTAATTAATGTGTTTGTGATGTTTCATTATTATAATTTTAATAAAATCAAAAAATTAATTTAAAGACAAATATGTTTTTGGTATTGTTTGATAGCCCTTGACTATATAATTCTTCAGAAAGGCAAAGTGCGAATTAAGAAATTCCATTATCTTTCGAGTTCACAATGGAATTGAATTTTACGATTCTAGCTACAGCCGATTGCTTGGTATCGGCTTCATCTCTTTTACCCAATTTTTTCCTTAAAAGTACGTAGTTGGAGAAAGATTTTTCTTTTACGCATCTACAAAGTCAAACATGTTTATACCCTACACCACTTCGTGGACTAGGGTATTATAAGTTAGTTTTCCGCCAAATGTTTGTAACACCAATAAATAATCGAGCTAGACCCACCTTTAAGTATACGGATCGGCTTAGAATCCAGCTGTTCAATTGTCTTTAAAATTGGCACAACATCTTTTAATCGAACTAAAAACACCTATGGTGAAAGTGGGTAAGATCGGTTCAGATTTAGATATAGTCCCCATACAAATGTCGCTCCCGATTTCACTTTTACCGCTTTAGAAACCGTATATTGTTCCCGATTTTCTTTAAAATTGGCACAACATTTTATAATTGAACTAGAAACATCTATGCTGAAAGTGAGTAAGATCGGTTAAGATTTAGATATAGTAAGATTTAGACTTGTAACCCAAATGGGGCCACATTCTGCTCTATTACAGCTCTAGAAACTACGTCTTACATCGGATCTTCATCAAATTTTGCAGATCATTATATATTTCAACTAGGAATACCTACCATGAATGAGAAATATATAGACGCATGTTTTGGCACAAGCCTCAAGTGTTGTTATAGGCCCCCTTTAAATGTCCGTGCGATTCATCCTATTACCGCTGTGTAACCTGTATTTATCATTGGATCTTGATCAATTTTTCCATATCATGTTATATTTACTTTACTCGGAATATCTGCCGTATTTACCATACTCATTAAATTTGACTAAAGATTAATTTATAGTAACTGTATAATTTGTATGAACTACATAAAATTGCTCCAATGAAATACGCAGGGTGTGGTGTAGGGTATTATATAGTCGGCCCGGCCGACTTTAGCCTTTCCTTCCTTGTTTTAGATATAATATCATGATTCTACACTGAAAGAATTATCTTCATACTATTTATGATTTTGTCTTAACCTCAGTGAAATTTTTCATTAAAAATTCGCCAAAGAAACACTTCATAAAATTGAAAAAATTAAACATGTTTCATTAAACTCATATCAATTAAAAATGTCATAGAATTTATAAAACATTTCTTAGAAACTATGTAATGCAGTCGTTTTGCTCCATTTTCCCAAAAAGTAAAAATTTTCCAAAAAAAATCCTTTATGTTTCGCGTCTACACAATCAGAGGATTGTGTCCAACTTTATGATTATCTGTCTATCTTCAGCCGGTCGACACCAATTTTATGCCTTTTTGTCCTAAAGCAAAATATACGCCGATTTTCATTATTCTACCTGCATCCGATTAATGTTTCCCTTTTATCATCGCTTTCCATAAAAGTATATTTTTTGAAAATTTCCTTGAGTGTAATTTACCTCATACAGTCATAGGAATGTACATAATAAATTTCGTTATTCTAGAAACAGCCATTTGGTCGGTACCCATTTTTCCACATTTTCCTCTTAAAAGTACGAATTTTAAAAATCGCTTTATTTTACATCTACAAGCTATTTGAGAGATGTACACGCCGAGTTACATTATTCTATCTGCAGTCGTTTTGTTGGTACCATTTTGAACCCTCTATTCCTATTTTATCCCCTTAAAAGTACAGATTTGAAAAAACCCTTTATTTTACGTGTCTACTCAGTTAGAAGAATGTACACACCGAATTTCGTGTTTCTAGCTGTTGTCGTTTGATAGGTACCATTTGTATCCCTTTTTGTCCCATTTCCGCCTAGAAATAAGAAACGTATTATGGTGCACATTTATCAACTAAATATAATAAGACATATTTGAAAAGCAAGCGTAAATACTCGACTCAGGAGGGACTTGGGGACCTCAAGGAGGGACTTGGGGCAGTCAAATGTGTGACCAATATGGAAATATGGTAAATGTTGCGGAGGAAAATTAATGGGGTCAGTCATACATGTCTCCGCTGTAGGAGCTAGTGCTGGGCACTTTTAGGGCTATCTTTCGTAAAAAAAGTATAAAAAATAAACAAGTAAGGAAAGGCTAAAGTCGGGCGGGGCCGAGTATATGATACCCTCCACTTTCTACCCATTACCATTCAATTCGGTGAGGTTTATACCATGTGTGCTATAGTACACATGTCAAAATCATCAATGTATATTTCTCCTCTGATTTATATTTCCCGGCAAAATATAACGTGTCCTGATCAAAATCTATTAAAATATGTGTCTTCAGAGAATAAAAAGTCGAATCAGGAGCGACATTTGCATGGAAGCTGCATATATGTAAATCTGAATCGATCTCATTCACAATAGATGTTTCTAGTTGATATATGTATAAGGCGTTGTGCCAAATTTGTTGCTACTGCGGTAAAGGTAAAATCGAGACTGAAATTTGTTTGGGAGCTATATATAAATATGAACCGATCTGACTTACTTTCAGCATAGGTATTTCCAGTTGAATTATAATGTACTGTGCCCAATTTGAAACAAATCGAGTAAAATATGTGGTTTCTATAACAGAAAAAGTCAAATCGGGAGCGACATTTGTATGGGGGCTCTATCTAAATCTGAATCGAATTCCGTCAAATTAAATAGCTTTTGCACATCCTTTAAAAGCGCCATAGGACATACGTTTGTGGTAAGATTTGCTACATCAATTTGTGACTCTACCAGGAAATCGGTCACTCCATTTTACAAATGACGGACTCAAAATAGACTAGTGCGTAAATGAAAATTCGCCAATGCCACCAATTTCGCATGTTTTCGATATTTCAAATGAAATTAAAGAAAATCGGGTGGGAAATTTAAGAGAAAATATATAACATCTGCTAAAACATTTTTATACACTCCACGAGAGTATTATGTCTTTGTGCATTTGTTTGTAACACCAAAAAGGAAGGGAGATAGACCCATTGTTAATTATACCGATCGGCTTAGAATCACTTTCTGAGTCGATTTAGCAATGTCCGTCTGTCTGTCTGTCCATCTATTGTTGTAATCACGATACAGGTCGCAATTGTAGCCAGAACCAAACGAAACTTTGTACAACGAGGTTTTTCGGGACAAGGACGAACGCTATTTAATTTGAAGAAAATCGGTTCAGATTTAGATATAGCCCCCATACGAATTTCACTCCCGATTTGAACCTTTTCACTCTAGATAGCACATATTTTAATAGATTTTCGTCAAAATTAGCAAAACCCATTATATTTCCACTGGAAACATCTGTGGCAAAAATGTGTTAGATCGGTTCAGATTTATATATAGCTCCCGTACAAATTTCGCTCCCAATTTGAATTTTTCCGCCCCAGAATCCACATATTTTAACAGATTTTCATCAAAATTGGCCAAACATCATATATTTAAACTAGGAACACCTATGGTGAATATGGGTCACATCGGTTCAGATTTACATATAGCTCTCATAAAAATTTCGTTCCCCCAGAAGCCGCGTATTTTCAGAGAATTTCTTAAAATTGAGCATAACACGTTATAAATACTTCAACTAGAAGAACTTATTGTGAAAGTTAGCCACTTCATTCCATGTTAGCCACTTCATTCCATGTTTGGATATAGGCCCGATTATTCTCGATTTGACAAATTGGACCAGGTCATATTAGCCTGTGATTAGGAAACATACAAAAACATTTCCCATTTTCACTTTTTTACTGAATTGAATTGTATTCCGATAGAAAGTGGAGTGTATCATATAGTCTGCCCTGTCCGACTTTAGTCTTTCCTTACTTGTTTTTATTATTTTCTATTAAATTATTTTTTCCGATTTTTTTTCTATTTTCTATGTTCCTTTTGGTGCCAAAAAAATCTTTTTTCGAAGAAAAATGATTATTTTGTATTCTTTTACTTGTTACTAAAATAATGTTTCTAGCCATCGTTATTTACGGGTTAAAAGCGTATAAATACAAATATTTAACGTACTTTCGGCGAAAATTTGAATTTTAGTAAAAACATTAAAAAAAAAATCACAAAGTTTTCAAATCAACCAATTGCAACAACTTTGGCCAGCAAAAACTAAACAGAACGGTAGGTCATAAGACTTGGGATACTTTAAGAATTCGAGTGTGGAGCCTGAAATTGCTTTGGTGCATGCTGATGAATACAATTATGGTCCGATAATAGACTAGATGTTTAAGACCACATTTATTAGTGATCATCTGAGTCGTAAGTAGCACTTTCCCATGCCGGTGTAGATGTAACATTTAACATCGGTGTAGATTTAACATTCGTATATCGACCAGTGTGTTAATTAAACTCCCATAATAAACGCACGCCATTAAACTCCAAAATGCTGTCAATTTTTATAGGCCAATCGTAAAGTAATTAAAATTGGAAATAAACATAAACCACCACCACCGTCCAAGTTTTATAAGCTAAAAACACTCATACAATGAGATTCTTTGACTTGAAAGAATCGCTGGCGAAGACATTTGAAATAAAAAACCAGTAGCTCTCGTTTACAGCTTCCAAACCATTGTGAACAATCTTTTCGCAGCGATCTTCGTTTGGGGCACTTGAAAGCTTCCGCTTTCAAGGTAGCTTTTAATCTGGGCTAGTTGAGTTTGGCTGGCAATTGTTGTGTACAGCTGACAGATAATATCGGTAATTTGTCAGGACAATGAAAGTGGAAGCGACAGATTTGCATTTGGAGATTTTTTTCAATGAATGAACGAATAAATGAATGCAAGGAAGTGTCAGAATTAGGGGTATTCATGAAGTGTGCAGTGGTTCCGCAAGAGGGGGATGTGGGAAAACTTGTAAATGTAGAGCAATTAAAACCAATAGACAAATCAAAACAAATAAAAATATTAAAAAAATAATTCTATAAATAAATATAAAATTTTAATTATTTTAAATCACACTTTCTACTATATGTCGAAATAATACTTCAAGTCAATTCAAAAAGTAAATATAAGGCAGCAATCTTCAAAAAAGCTTAAATGTCATAAATAGTGGGACAAGTAAAAATTTTGATAATCCATCATCTCTCACGTACACAATGCAAGATAACTTAACTTCATGATTCAATACATTTTTGCCATAAAAGTAAAAACGGATGAAAAAATATTTTTATTTTGCAAGTCTACGCAGTCAAAGGAATATATACACCGATTCTAGCTTCGTCCATTTGATTGGTACCATTTGTACCCCCTTTTTACCTATTTTACCCTTTTATCTTTAATTTACATGTCTACACAGTTAGAGGGATGTACACACCGAATTTCATCATTCTAGCTGTAGCCGTTGGTACCATTTTTATCCCTCTGTTCCCATTGTATCCCTTGAAAGTACGACTTTGGAAAAACCTTTTTATTTTTCTTTTCTACTCAGTCACAGGAATGTATACGCCGAATTTCATAACTCTAGCTGCCGCTATTTGGTTGATACAATTTTTATCCCCTTTTCCATTTTATCCCCTAAAAGTACGAATTTTGAAAAATTCCTTTATTTTACCTGCCTACGCAATCAGAGGAATGTATACACTGAGTTTCATTATTCTGGGTGTAGCCGTTTGGTTGGTACCATTTTTATCCCTTTATTCCAATTTTTCCTCTTAAAAGTACGAATTTGGAAAGAAAACTTCTAAAAAGTCTTTCTATTTTCCGCGTCTATGCAATCAGAGGAATCTGTGCACCGAATTTCACGATGTTATCTACGGTCATTGGGTTGGTACCATTTTTATACCTTTTCCCATGTGTTTTATACCTTCGACATATACCTCTTTTATACATGTCGACACAATTAGAGTGATGTACACACCTAATTACATCGTTCTAGCTGTAGGTGATTGGTTGGTACTATTTTTATCCCCATGTTCTCATTTTATCCCTTGAAATCATGAAATTTGGAAAAATCTTTTTATTTTGCGTATCTATTCAGTCAGATGAATGTATACACCGAATTTCATAATTCTAGGTGCAGCCGTTTGATGGGTACTATTTTTATCCCTCTATGTCTACTTTACCCCTTAAAAGTACGAATTTGTAAAAATCTTTGTAAATTATATATGTACTTAATTAGAGGAATTAACACAGAGATTTTAGTGTTTCTAGCTGCTGTAGTTTGATCTGTACACTTTTTATCCCTTTTTGTCCCCATTTCACACCCTACAAATAAGAATCACTTTATGGTGCACGGTTTTGCTATACGCATATTAAATATCAAGATAATATAAGCCGACATATTCAAAAAAATATGCGAAATATTAGGGATAGTTTCCGTCCTTGTGAGGGACAATTTTTTCCCTCTAGACCGATTTCGCCCAATTGCAATCCCAACCGATCTACAACTTAAGACGTATTCTAGTAAAATTTAGAAGTCATAGCTCATTTCGTTTAAATGCTAGCGTGCTTTCAACAGACGGATGGACAGTAGGGCGTACCTCAAAAAAAAAGTTCGCCGTACACCTTCGAATATGAAGTATTATTGAAAGGTAGTTTCAAAAAAAAAATTTTATTTTTTTATGCCGAACGTAGGGGTCGCGCTTTTACATTTTTCTATATAACTTGTATTTATAAACGGATTTTAAAGTGTGATACATCGATGTTTTTGTCTCGACGAGGCCGATTTTTTTGTCTTTGAAGTCATTGAGCTCAAGCACCCCCTTCTGGTACTTACCCATCATTTCTCAGTTGCTACTACCCTAATGTACCACTCTAATAATCGAAAATTAAAGCTCGCATAAAATCATGAATCATGTTTGAGCTCAATGACTTCAAAGACAAAAAAATCGGACAAAAACATCGATGTATCACACTTTAAAATCCGTTTATAAATGCAGAAGTTATATAGAAAAATGTAAAAGCGCGACCCCTACGTTCGGCATAAAAAAATAAATTTTTTTTTTTGAAACTACCTTTCAATAATACTTCATATTCGAAGGTGTACGGCGAACTTTTTTTTTTTTACTTGTAACCTGGTACGCTCTAATGGACAGACGGACGGACGGTCGGACGGACGGACATGGCGAGATCGTCTTACTATTTTATGACTATCAGGTCGATTTTTCAAGGTGTTACAAGCGGTACGACAAACTCAGTAAAAAGGTGAAAAAGTTCTTAAGTTCCTCTAGACGGATTTTATATACCCTCCACTATGGAGGGCTTTCCACAGCATTCGCGACAAATTAGATAGATTTTAGGATCGGATTTTAATTGTGATGCGTACTGATAAATGGACAGACCAGATAGGCGACTAAATCAATTCAGAGAATGATTCTAAGACGATCAGTATACTTAGTAGGGACATAAATACTGTTACAACATTAAACACACCCATTTCAATAGTAGAACTGAACATACCCCGTTAATGTCATAAGGGTTTTAAAAGCTAACCTCAATAGCGTTAGTCTGTAACGGGATTTTAATGGCATGGTGACATTTATTACTTGGCTGCAGACTACCACAATCATGATTTCGACCATGTCAAATGTCTTTTCAAGTGGCTTCGCAGCTACTTTTCAACATCAAACCCGGCCTCTATAAGGAGATGATTTTCACAAACGAACGAGAATCACAACTCACCTGAATGAATGAAACCTTTAGACAGGGTGGAAATCATGATAGTGGTAGTCTGCAGCCAAGTAATAAATGTCACCATGCCATTTGTAAATAAATTTGCATTCTATTAAATATAGATGCAAAATGGTCTTGAGCCAGGACAATATCCCAGTTCAAATCAAAAAACGATATTTTCAAAACGCTCCGGCCACTCGGGATTAGCCGCATGTTCGTCTACCGATGCATAAAACTGTTTGAGGAGAGTGGAGATGTAAAAGACCGCCACCGGTAGGGCCGCCCACGGTCTGTTCGATCACCGCTTGTCATCGAAGCCGTCAAATCAAGAATTCACAGAAATCCGCTCCGAAAACAGAAAATTATGGCCCGTGAGATGAATATCACGCAAAAGTCCTTGAGTCGAATCACTAAAAAAGACTTGGGGCTTTCAAACGACATACCGGACATTGCATTGACTGCAGCTTTAAAAAAATAGGATTGAAAAATGCAAACGTCTTTTGGCGAAGCACACTGATAACTTGCACAGAAACATTTTGTTCACCGATGAAAAAATGTTTACCGTTCAGGAAAAATTTAACAAGCAAAATGATAGAGTGTATGCGCGGTCATCTAAGGAAGCATCTAAACTGATCCCAAGGGTGGAAAAGGGTCATCGCCCAGCTTCAGTCATGGTTTGGTGGGGTGTCTCTAACGATGTGGTCACTGACCTGCATTTCTGCGAACAAGGAGTCAAAACATCGGCCAAAGTTTACCAAGAAACCGTTTTGGAAGCTGTCGTGAAGCCTCTTAACAATTCCCTGTTCCAAAACCAGCCATGGACTTTCCAGCAGGATTCTGCACCGGTCCATAAGGCTGGCTTCGAAACAATTTGCCAGCGTTCATTTCCTCTGAAGAATGGCCCTCAGGCAGTCCAGATTTGAACCCATTGGATTACGAATTGTGGACGGTTTTAGAGGACAAGATTTGTCACAAGATACATTCAGTACTTTTTATTTTACAGCATAAAACGTGTGTAACACGTCCCTACTAAGTAATAGACACTGAATCTATCTCGCTTCATGGAGGCTATAAGAATCCTCTCACATCACTTCTATTGAAAATGAACGCATTCCCAGACCATAATATCTGAATTAAACCACAGACACTCGTAGGCAATGATACTACAATTTGTCATTCATTATTATTAACTTACTGACTTACTTCCTTAGTTAATGTCTCTGCATCTGCACATTTCCAGTGTCCGCACCACTTTTAACGCTTTCCCGACCGCAACCGACAACCAAAGAGATCAATATCCAATTGTAAACAAGTTAACATATCTTAACCCACATTATGCCTCATCGTGGGGCGCAGACACACACACACACATCTTAAGTAGAAAATGATGTGCAACCTAATAATATCGTTACGTAACTATCAGACAAGGCGTATAACGTTACAGGAAGACCATCAGAAAACTCCTCCGATCACCGATGCCACCTCCACCGCCAACATCATCAGCGCCACCTCCCATGTTGACACCTTACTCGTGCTTTGAATAGATTCACTTTTTCTCAGCGCGCGTAAAAACCCACACAATAATAATCGCCGCCAATTCACTCAGTTTTTTTTCTTGGTGCCGCCAGCGTTTCTGCTTTTTGCCATCTTCTCTGCATTCAGGCTTCTGCAAATTCTCATTTGGGTTGACAACACCAATCAACAGTCAATTAATTTCAATTATACACAAGCTTTCAAATGCAATTTATGAAAGTCACGCGCAAGAGGAGTCAAAGAAGACAAACAACACCAGCACCACCAACAGCAACAGCAACGACGGCGATGGACGAGCAAACAAACAACAGCCCACGTAACCGTAGGCCAGCAGAAAAAAAATATTTGCAAGAAGGAGGCGGTGATGACAACGAAGACGTTGTCGGCGATGACGACGACGTCGTTGGCAACTCCTTCAAGAAATGCATGCAAAAGAGGAGGCTTGAAAGACATGATGAGATGCACACACACAAAATGATGATAGATCCGAAGTTACTGCTGTTGTTCCAGTAGCTTGCCAGTTAAAGGAGGCTAGTCTAGTAATCCTGGACAAGTCCTTTCAGGCAAGACCATCATCATAATATACATACAATCCTGAACGTCCAGCAAAAAAATTGGAAGTACTTCCGTAGTACTTCCGCACATTTTAATCGCATCTCAAAAACCGAATGTGATTTTTTCTCGCTTTTGAGGAAGGGAACGAATTTTTTGTATGGGGTCACAGAGGTAAGGTGTCCGCTTT
The DNA here is from genome assembly GCA_947397865.1 of Polietes domitor. Lineage (NCBI taxonomy): Eukaryota > Metazoa > Arthropoda > Insecta > Diptera > Muscidae > Polietes > Polietes domitor. The sequence continues at coordinate 33,523,391 of OX377619.1, read as the reverse complement.
GCACACAGAAGGTCTCAGGTTCGAATCGTGGCTAGGGAAAAACTTAGTTTTCGGGTTTTTTATTACTTTTATAAATAAACAATGTTTAATTTTGTACAATTTTAACATTTTAAAAATGTTTGCATAAAAATACAATTTTTTTGCATTTGTTATATTACATAATATCAGTAAAATTAGTTAGTGTTAATTTATTTAATGATAATTTAATTTAATTGTGATTTTTTAGCTTTTATCTTTTTGGCAACACTGGTTTTAACAGCTGACGCACGTTTCGTGTCTTGTTTCACTGTCAAACACCTTCAGTTTGGTCTATAATTTAACCATGAATCGTCTTACAAACGAACAACGCTTGTAAATTATTGAATTTTATTATCAAAATGCGTGCTCTGTTAAGAAAGTTCATCGCGCGCTTCTTCCATTTTATGGCCAGTTTAATCGACCCACTGAAGCGGCTATTCGGGCTATTATGACTAAATTTCGCACCAAATTTACATTGTTGGACATTAAACCACCAACACGTTTACGTAGAGTGCGAACTGAAGAAAATATCGCAGTTGTATCGGCCAGTGTTAATGATGACCATCAATTATCGATTCGTCGCCGTTCGCAGCAATTGGGCATCTGTTACTCAAAAACGTGGAAATGCCAAAATTGGACTAAGCGGATGGACCATTGGAGGCAGTCAAGGTCAACATTAGCATGAAATAATCTTAAAACATTAAATTATATGGACCGTACTATCGATTCAAAAAAAAAAAAAACTTTCCTATAGCTTTTAAAAAATCACCCTTTATATTAATTCATACTAAATAAATATTTTAGAGGATAGCTGAGATGGTTAGAGTGTCATAGTAGCAACCACAAGGTCCGCTGTCCTACCCCCAGTATCGGCGGATTTTTTGAAACAGATATGAAAACTAATGAAAAAGGTATTCTTTTGAAACACTTTAAAATAAATTTTAATTCTTTGAAAATAAAGGGCATCCCTCCTATAACAACTCCATGTTAAATTCATTGGTGAAGAACCCAATTTTCATTACTTCCGAATCACAAGATGAACATTTTGTTCACTTCTTTGGGTGCTCTCTTTTTGCTGGACGCTAATGTATTTTCCGCGTATGCCTGCTAGGCTGCTTACTCCGAAATGTCGTCAGTATTAATGAATATGTTATGGTCTATCATAAATGGGGGCACTCTGGAAAGTACGGTAGTACTAGGGTTTGCATCCCGGGATTTCCTGCTGCAAAAATCCCGGGAATTTGCATATTTTCAGTTTCCCGTATCCCGGGGGAATTCTGCAGATAGTTTTACCTATTTCTCGCACACTTTTACACAATAAAATTGTAAAAAGGTGCAAAATAATTTAAAAAATATCACTTTTAATTAGATATGTGCCAGCTAGGCGATATAAATCTTCTAACTTGAATAATTGGTAATTCAATATAAATAATATAAACTGAATATAACAGAATAGAAGGCTATAATAACGTTATTAATATTTTGAGATAATTCAATTTCAAAATTTTTGATATTTTTATGAAAAAAGTCTTGATAGGCTAATATCTGTGGAGAAATCGTACAGGTGTTATACACAATTTTACTAATAGATTACAAAAATATATATAATAATATAATAAATAATAAATCCAAAATATATACAATCTAAAGTAACAACTATGTATTAAAAAATGGTTATATTACTTCCTCAAAATATAAATTTATGTTTAGTTAGGGAACTGATAATTAACGATTTACTAACAATACAACTCTCGAGTATATCGTTCTCTATCGCGCTCACTTTCTCCAATAAAATTAGAAATATACTATCTTATGAGTCTTTAAATTGGTTGTGTGCTTTAACAATTTTTATATTTCAAAAAACCTCTTTATTTAAAAAATAAGCCTACATTTCATACTATACATCACTTCGTGGAATAGGCCATAATAAGTTTGTTTCACGACAAATGTTTGTAATACAAAAATATAATATAATAAAATAAATTTTTATTAAAGTTCAAATGTTTTATTCGGAAAAAATAAGTTTTTATATAGAAAACAATATGTTGACGATTTCCCGTCCTGTCCCGGGATACCGGGAAATCGAAAAAATAATTCCCGTGTCCCGGGAAATAAAAAGTACTGGAAAATGCAAACCCTAGGTAGCACACATTTGCATTGAGTGTTGCTGAAATATCCCCAATCTGTAATAGATCAGAATGGGGCCCCATTTGGGTTATACCAAAGTATGGACATATGAGCATCTCCCAAACAATTCTCATTACAATTCAATTCGCAAGAAGTGAAACCGGGAAGGATTTTTGCATCCGGTAAATGTATGTGTTTGACAAAAAATGTTAAATCGGAACGATGTGACCCGCTTTCACCATGTATGTTTATTGGTGAAATATAATATGTAAAGTTAGGCCAAAATCGGTTAAACATTCGGGAGCAACATTTGTATGAGGGCTATATCTAAACCTGAACTGATCTTACCCACGTTCACCATAGGTTTTTTAGTTGGATTACAAGATGTTGTGCCAATTTTAAAGAAAATCTGGTACAAGATGTGGTTTCTAGAGTGGAAAATGTCAAATCTGGAGCGACATTTGTATGGGGGCTATATCTAAATCTGAACCGATCTTACCCAATTTTTGCATAGGTGTTTCTAGTTCGATTATAAGATGTTGTGCCAAATTTAAAGAAAATCTGGTACAAGATGTGCTTTATAGGGCGGAAAGCTTAGATGGACAGTAGACGGACAGACATCGTTAAATCGACTCAGCTGGTGTTTCTAAGCCGATCGGTATACTTAAAAGTGGGTCTAGCTCGATTATTTCTTGGTGTTACAAACATTTGGCGCGAAACTAACTTATAATACCCTAGCCCACGAAGTGGTGTAGGGTATAAAAATATTTTTTAAAATTGTTCCCAACAGCTATATCAATGTGAGTATACAAACAAAATATGAAACAAGTAAGGAAAGGCTAAAGTCGGGCGGGGCCGACTATATAATACCCTACACCACTCCCTGCGTATGTATCTCGCTTTGATTACTAAACCCATGTATTTCATGGGAGCAATTGTATGTAGTTCATACAAATTATATAAATTATATTCATATAATTTATATGCTATAAATTCATCTTTAGTCAAACTTAACGAATATGGTAAATAATATGGTAATTGATCCAATTGTCCGACAGACAAATTCAAATTATACAGTAGTTAACCAAAGTCATACCAAAGTATGGACATATGGGCATCACCCAAACAATTCTCATTGCAATTCAATTCGGTAAAAAACTGAAATCGGGAAGGATTTTTGCATCCTGTAAATGTATGTGTTTGACAAAAAATGTTTAATCGGAAAGGACATTTGTACGGGGTATATTGAAACCTGGAACGACGTGACCCGCTTTCACCATGTCTGTTTATGGGTGAAATATAATATGTAAAATTTGGCCAAAATCGGTTAAACATTCGGGAGCAACATTTGTATGAGGGCTATATCTAAATCTGAACCGATCTTACTCACTTTCACCATATGTTTTATAGTTGGATTCTAAGATGTTGTACCAATTTTAAAGAAAAACTGGTACACTATGTGGATTTTGGAGCGGAAAAAGTCAAATCGGGAGCGACATTTGTATGGGGGCTATATCTAAATCTGAACCGATCTTACCCAATTTTTGCATAGGTGTTTCTAGTTCGATTATAAGATGTTGTGCCAAATTTAAAGAAAATCGGGAACAATATGTGGTTTATAGAGCGGAAAAAGTCAAATCGGGTGCGACATTTGTATGGGGGCTATATCTAAATCTGAACCGATCTTACCCAATTTTTGCGTAGGTGTTTCTAGTTAGATTATAAGATGATGTGCCAATTTTAAAGAAAATCGGGTACAATATGTGGTTTCTAAAGCGGAAAAAGTGAAATAGGGAGCGATATTTGTATGAGGGCTATATCTAAATCTGAACCGATCTTACCCAATTTTTGCATATGTGTTTCTAGTTGGATTATAAGATGTTCTGCCAAATTTAAAGAAAATCGGGTACAATATGTCGTTTCTAGAGCGGAAAATGTCAAATCGGGAGACATTTGTATGGGGGCTATATCTAAATCTGAACAGATCTTACCCAATTTCTGCATAGGTGTTTCTGGTTGGATTATAAGAGGTTGTGGCAAATTTAAGGAAAATCGGGTAAAATATGTGGTTTCTGAAGCGGAAAAAGTCAAATCGGGAGCGACATTTGTATGGAGGCTATATCTAAATAGGTGTTTCTAGTTGGATTGTAAGATCTTGTGCCAAATTTAAAGAAAATCGGGTACAAAATGTGGATTTTAGAGCGGAAAAAGTCAAATCGGGAGCGACATTTGTATGGGGGCTATATCTAAATCTGAACCGATCTTACCCAATTTTTGCATACGTGTTTCTAGTTGGATTATAAGATGTTCTGCCAAATTTAAAGAAAATCTGGTACAATATGTGGTTTCTAAAGTGGAAAATGTCAAATCGGGAGCGACATTTGTATGGGGGCTATATCTAAATCTGAACCGATTTCCTCCAAATTCAATACCGATGGTCCTAGGCCAGAAAAAATAACTTCAGCCAAGATTCATGACAATCGGACAACAATTGCTACCAGTAGAGTGCGAACAAGCTTAGATGGACAGCAGACGGACGGACGGACAAACAGACATCATTAAATCGACTCAGCTGGTGATTCTAAGCCGATCGGTATACTTAAAGGTGGGTCTAGCTCGATTATTTCTTGGTGTTACAAACATTTGGCGCGAAACTAACTTATAATACCCTAGACCACGAAGTGGTGTAGGGTATAAAAATAATTTTATGTTGAAAATGTTGGACTTAGCCAGGATAATTATCCATGGTTATCGAGGCTAAGTCCAAAAAATTCAAAGCAAAATATTTATTGAACACCAGGTTTCATATTGATCTTATCATATTGATATTATCGTGGTGGTCGTGGTAAAAAACACTATTGCCACGCCCACTAAACGAAAATCCAAATTTCGACATCAAATTGATCTTTCTCGTGGTCAGTAATATATACATTCCAATTTTTAGCCTTCTACCTTAAAAACACTATTCCCACGCCCATTAAACGAAAATCCAAATTTCGATATCATATTTATCATTCTCGTGGTCAGTAATATATATGTACCAATTTTCAGTATTCTACCTCTCAAAAACTCTTTTGCCACTCCCACTCTGCCCACAAAACGAAAATTAAAATTTCGGCATAAAATTGATCTTTCTCGTGGTCAGTTATATATATATATACATTCCAATTTTCAGCCTTATAGCTCTCAAAAATACTATTGCCACGCCCTACTGCCCACCTAACGAAAATTCAAAATCCAGCATCATACTTATCTTTCTCGTGGTCAATAATATATATGTACCAATTTTTAGCCTTCTAGCTCTCAAAAACACTTTTGCCACGCCCCAACGCCCACGAAACGAAAATCCAAATCTCGGCATCAAATTAATCTTTATCGTGGTCAGTAATATATTTGTACCAATTTTCAGCCTACTACCTCTTAAAAACACTTTTGCCACGCCCCCACGGCCTACGAAACGAAAATTCAAAATCCGGCATCTTTCATCTTATCTTATCTTTTTCGTGGCCAGTAATATATACGTTCCAATTTTCAGCCTTCTAGCTTAAAAAACACTATTGCAACGCCCACTAAACGAATATCCAAATTTCGGCATCACTTTATCATTCTCGTGGTCAGTATTATACATGTACCAATTTTCAGTCTTCTAGCTCTCAAAAACACTTTTGCCACGCCCACTCCGCCCGCAAAACGAAAATCCAAATTTCGGCATCATATTTATCACTGTCGTGGTCAGTCACTTTGCAAAAACACTTTGCCACGCCCACTCCTCCCACAAAACGAAAATCCAAATTTCGGCATCATATTTATCATTGTCGTGGTCAGTAATATATACGTACCAATTTTCAGCCTTCTAGCTCTCAAAAACACTTTTGCCACGCCCACTCCGCCACAAAATGAAAATCTAAATTTCGGCACCATATTTATCATTCTCGTGGTCAGCAATATCTATGTACCAATTTTCAGCCCTCTAGCTCTCAAAAACACTATTGCCACGCCCCTCCGCCCACAGAGTAAATTTTTAAAAATTCTATAGCCTATAGTTCCTTCCAGACCTGCATCTATCTGTACTGAAAATTTCAACAACATCGGTTCAGCCGTTTGCACGTGATTGCGGAACAAACAAACAGACAGACATACAGACTTACACTAAGGTTTTATAATATTAATAGGGATCTGTTTTGATACAAATAATTATATTGCAGTTGTCGACAATGTGAAAAAATAATTTTTGATTTTGAGTAAAAAAAACAAGTTGTTAAGTTCGGTCGGGCAGAACTTTATATACCCTCCACCATGGATTGCATTCCACAAAGGCTGTCAATTTTCGTAGAAGTGCAGTAATATTACAAAAAAATATATATTTTTTAATATAGCCAAACCAAAACAAATATTGAAAAAATAATTTTATAAATAAATATAATATTTTTATTATTTCAAACCTTATGCAAGGCTACCAATACGTTTACATAGCGAAATAATACTTCAAGTCAATTCAAAAAATAAATATTCTTATATAGGGTCCGCCATCTAACGTTTTTTTTTTTTTCAACTATTCAACCATTGGACTATTATTTGTGGGGTGCCCTCAGCAGTCATTTGAATGAAATTATTTTCCATTATTAACCGGAAGGATTGTACTTTCAAATAAAAAAGGAAATTTGAGAAAATATTCAGTATTTTTTTTATAGCATTTTCAAAAAAAGTTAAAGTGGGTGTTACAGTAGGTTGTATTTCCATTATATTTTAATTCCAAAAATACAAATTTTGAAAATCCATTATCTCACGTATATAGTGCAAAATAATCTAGCCATGATTCAACAAATTTTTGCCGTAAAAGGAAAAAAGAACCAATTTGGAAAAATCTTTTTATTTTGCATGCCTATGCAGTCAGAGGAATGTATACACCGAATTCCATGATTTATCCGCTTTTTTGCTATGTTACCCCCTTAAGAATACGACTTTCTAAAATCTCTATATTTTACGTGTCTACGCAATTATAGTGATGTACAGACCGAATTTCATCATTCTAGCTGTATTCATTTAGTTGGTACTATTTTTATCCCTCTGTACCCATTGTATCCCTTAAAAGTATGAATTTGGAAAAAAAAAACTTTTATTTTTTGTCTCTAGGCAGTCAGAGGAATGTATACTCCGAATTTCATGACTCTAACTGCGGTTGGTACTATTTTTGTATCACCTTTTCCATTTTAACTCCAAAAAGAAAAATCCTTGTATTTTACATGTCTGCGCAATAAGAGGAATGTATACACCGAATTTCATTTTTCTAGGTACAGCCGCTTGGTTGGTCCCATTTTTATCCCTCTATTCCCATTTTACCCATTAAAAGTACAAATTTGGAAAAAATACTTTTATATTATCTACTCAATTAGAGGAATGTACATACCGAATTTCGTGTTTCTAGCTATTGTCGTTTGACAGGTACCATTTGCCCCATTTCACCCCCTACGAATAAAAATGATTTATGGTGCACGTTTTTGTTATAGAGGGAATAGAGGGAATGCACATACCCAATATCAAGTACGTACAAACAGATATATTGAAAAACAAGTAAGTAAAGGCTAAAGTCGGGCGGGGCCGACTCTATGATACACTCCACTTTCTATCCGAATACAATCCAATTCGGTGAAAAAGTGAAAACGGGAAGGTTTTCTGTATCCTGTAAATGTATGTGTTTGACAAAAAATATTAAATCGGAAAGGACATTTCTATGAAGATATATTAAAAGCTGGAACGAAATATATGACATATAAAGTGTATAGTTTTGCCAAAATCGGTTAAACTTTTGGGAGCAACATTTGTATTTGGGCTATATTTAAATCTGAACCGATCTTACCCACTTTCACCATAGGTTTGTTTAGTTGGACTATAAGATGTTGTGCCAATTTTAAAGAAAATCGGGTACAATATGTGGTTTCTATAGCTCAAAAGTCAAATGGGGAGTACATTTGTATGGGGGCTATATCTAAATCTGAAGCGATCTAGCCCGCTTTAGCCACAGGTGTTTCTAGTTAGATTATAAGATGTTGTGCCAAATTTAAAGAAAATCGAGTGTTTCTAGAGCGGAAAAAGTCAAATCGGGAGCGAAATTTGTATGGGAGCTGTATATAAATCTGAACCGATCTAACCTATATTCACCATTGGTGTTTCTAGTGAAAATATAAGATGTTTTACCAAATCTGAAGACAATGTGATACAATATGTGGTTTCTAGAGCGGAAAAGTCAAATGGGGAGCGAAATTTGTATGGGAGCTATCTGAACCGATCTAACACATTTTTACCACAGGTGTTTCTAGTTGAAATATAAGATGTTTTGCCAATTTTAAAGAAAATCTGTTGTATTATGTGGTATCTAGAGTGAAAAGAGTCAAATCGGGAGTGAAATTCGTATGGGGGCTATATCTAAATCTGAACCGATTTTCTTAAAATTAAATAGCGTTCGTCCTTGTCCCGAAAAACTTCATTGTGCAAAGTTTCATTTAGTTCTGGCTACAAATGCGACCTGTATCGTTATTACAAGAATAGATGGACAGACTGACGGACGGACGGACGGACATTGCTAAATCGACTCAAAAAGTGATTCTAAGTCGATCGGTATAATTAACAATGAGTCTATCTCGTTTCCTTTTGGGTGTTACAAACAAATGCACAAAGACATAATTCTCTCGTGGAGTGTATAAATATGCTCAAATACTCTAAAATATTAGTGGTTATTATGGGTATTTTTAGTCCTTGTGAGGGAAAAATTTTTCCCTTTGAGACGACTACTCCCAGTTTCATTCCCAACCGATCTACGACTATAAGACGCATTTATGGACAATTTGGACGTCCTAGCTCCTTTCGTTTAGGTGGACGGACGCGCGGACATGGCTAGATCGTCTTAGAATGATTGTAATACTAAAAGTAATGTTCGAAATTTGTTTGTCCACTTTTCGAGTTTTTTCAAATCTTAATTCTTTGTTGGCTCATTACACCACCCTCGTATGTGGACGATTATGTGGTTATTTAACACCCATTTAGTGTTAGCGGAGTCAACGTGTTCTGTTGACTCTGGCACTTTTAACGCTACACTGCAATTAATGAATGGATGCACATTGGGGCGACTGGCTGAATGAACGAATGAATGAACCGACAACGAACAATACCCAATTCCGTCCACCGTACTTTCCGTCTGCGCAGCCGTCCTTGTTCGGCCTGTCGATTGTTCAGCCTGGTTAAATTGTGGTCAACATTGGTGGCTTCTTAAATGTTTTGCAAATATATGAACGCCTGTGACCGCAGGCAAACAAACAATAATAAAATAAAGAGAGAAGAAAAAAAGAAAACAATTTGCACTCAACATGGACTGGTTCGAAACATGCACATGCATGCAAATGTGTTTTCAGGCTCCATGTTACAGCCGTACATACACATACGTATGCACATAAATGAAAAAGGTCAGTTCTCAATGTTCCCAAGAGCTTGGCGTATCAGACGTTCGTGCGTTTGGTTTTGGCCAAATTGAAAAAAATTGCTGTAAAACATGCAATAACAACAACTGGGCTTATCAACAAGAAAATACTACTCCAGCTATAATTTGATTTTAAAAGTAATTTGGTGTTTACTTTAAATTAACATCCGAATTATGCCCACTTCATCAAAGTGGTGGAGAAGTGGTGGCAGATTAACTCAGAGCTCATCGGCTGCAGACAGCCACAGCCGCAGCAGCAGCCGCTTGTTGCTGCGTCACACTTAGACGATGTCTGCTTCGTCTTGGCCATAGTTACGTTTCGTTTGGTTTTAACCGCATGTTCGTCAATAGCTTATTAACAACAATTTAACAACAACCCATGTCATATCTACGAACATACATTTGTATGTACGACTGACTGAGCTGTGAGACCAGTTAACAATGTCTACATGTCGACACGATGCCCGCCAGTGGTGTAGCATCTCGGACTTTCTTGCTGGAGTAGAGCTGAGAAATCCAAATCCATATATAAATCCGATCTTTCCTGCTAGCTGGATTATGATGCCAAATTTGAGGCAAATCGTGTAAAATATGTGGTTTCTAGATCGACAAAAGTCATATCGAGAGCGTCATTCGCACGGGTGCTATATCTAAATCTGAACCGATCTTACCTACTTTCACCATAGGTGTTTCTAGTTGGATTATAAGATGTTGTGCTAAATTTTAAGAAAGTCGGGTGATATCGATCTATATAATAAACGATTGGTCTAACTCGTCTCCTTTTGGGTGTTACAAAAAAAATCCACTAAGACATAATACCCTAGTCGAGGGTATACAACTGTAAGGGAAAGACGTGAATTTTGCAAATCGTCGTTAAACAATCCAATCTTCATTTCATTCATAACCCATGAATGCATCAATAATTTTCGCGATCCATCCTAATGTACAGAGTGCGGGGATTATTAATATTAGGAAAAGTGCATGTGAAGGGCTTTCTTCGATGCATCAATATTAGTGTATTTTTTTGTTAGGACCTTGGGGTCCAAGATACCCCAAATACAGAAATCCAGGGAGTTGGCATCTGGTGAATCTGAAAGGCACTGTTCAGCGGAAATAAAATCAGGAACGTTGTTTTTCAACCAGTCCTAATTTGCGCTTGCCTTTGCGTACTGCTCTCTTCGGTAATTTTTCTCGTCTTAGAAGACGATATTTTGTAAATGGCTGCTCGCGTGTAAGCGTTTTAGCTCATTTTTGCCTTAACTTTTCGCAGCATTTCTATCGAAGTTGCTTTTTTTTGTCAATAATATAATACAGTGTTGCCATACCAAATTAAAATATGATTGCATTTATAGTTTGGTAGATATGACACATTGAAAATGGTAGCACTTCAATCCCCACACCCTTTATATTTTACTTTTTATGTCCTCCACCATGGATTGCATTCCACAGAGACTGTCGAATTTCGCTGAAGTGAAGAAATATTAGATGAAAATATATATATTTTTTTAAATAGCCAAACCAAAACAAATACAAATATTGAAAAAATTTGATTTGAACTGGGATATTGTCCTGGCTCAAGGCCATTTTGCATCTATATTTAATAGAATGCATATTTTTTACAAATGGCATGGTGACATTTATTACTTGACTGCAGACTACCACGATCATGATTTCGTCCATGTCAAAAGTCTTTTCAAGTGGCTTCGCAGCGACTTTTCAACATCAAACCCGGCCTCTATAAGGAGATGATTCTCACAAACGAACGAGAAGCACAACTCACTTGCCGAATTTGCGTTTAAAAAATCGCACCAAGTAATAAAGTACGCATGCCGTCTTACAAGCACCTCATTGAGTTGCATATGTAAGCAATACTTCTGCCGTGCTCATTTGTTTTAGTTTTTTCGTTTGTTTTTTTTTGGTCTCTAATCAATATTTGATTTGAACTGGGATATTGTCCTGACTCAAGACCATTTTGCATCTATATTTAATAGAATGCAAATAATTTTATAAATAAATATAATATTTTTATTATTTCAAACCACAGAAATACACCCTGTATTTCCATTCAATTTTAATTGCAAAAGTACAAATTTTGAAAATCCACAACCTCACGTACATAGTGCAAAATAACCAAACTTCATAATTCAACCAATTTTTGCCGTAAAAGTAAAAAGTACGAATTTTTAATTTTATTATATTTTGTAATAATATATAAAATATATATTTATATTTTTCGTTTTATTTTGCGTGTCTATGCAGTCAGAGGAATGTATGCACCGAATTTCATGATTCTAGCTGCGGTCATTTGGTTGGTACCATTTTTATCCCATTTTTCCATTTCACCCCTTAAGAGTACGACTTTCTAAAAGCTGTTTATTCTACTTGTCTACGAAATTAGAGGAATACACACACCGAATTTCATAATTATAGTAGTAGCCGTTTAGTTGGTACCATTTTATCCCCCTTTTCCCATTTTACCCCCTTAAGAGTACGACTTTCTAAAATCTCTTTATTTTACGTGTCTACGCATTAAGGGGGATGTAAACACCGAATTTCATCATACTAGTAAGTCGTTTAGTTGGTACTATTTTTATCCATTTGTACGCACTGTATCCCTTGAAAGTACGAATTTAAAAAAAAAACCTTTAATTTTTCGTGTCTACAAAATCTGAGGAATGTATACTCCAAATTTCATGGCTCTAGCTGCGGTCATTTGATTGGTACTATTTTTATCCCCTTTTTTCATTTTAACCCCAAAAAGTACGAATTTCGACAAATCCGTGTATTTTACTTGTCTATGCAATCAGAGGAATATATACACCGAATTTCATTATTCTAGGTCCAGCCGTTTGGTTGGTACCATTTTTATCCCTCTATACCCATTTTACCCCTTAAAAGTACTAATTTGGAAAAAATACTTTTATATTATGTATCTACTCTATTAGAGGAATGTACACACCGAATTTCGTGCTTCTAGCTGTTGTCGTCTAATATGTACCATTTTTATCCCTTTGGTGCACGTTTTTGTTATCGGGGGAATCCGCATTCCCGATATCAAGTATGTACAAGCAGTCATATTGAAAAGATATGCTTAAATATTCTAAAATATTAGGGATTATTATGGGTATTTTTATACCCTCCACCTCCAGGATGGGGGTATATAATATAGACAATCGTCTATATTCTAGGTTAAATTAAATCCTTCATAGATTCTATACTGATGCATGGAATCCACTATGAGTTGATATTTGATCATGTTTTTGCAATAGTTTTATAACTATGAAAGCTAGAACCAAATGTCATGAACCTTCTAGTACCTTCCACACAAATCACCCGTCCCTACGTAAATTTTAAGTTATTATAATTTCCATAGATATGTTCTCTGAGAGTGATTGTATATATAAGTCGATTTATCCGATTGACGTTTTCTTACTTCTTTTGTTTTTATTTACAGGTTTGGGAAATATTAAAAACTTACTTTCAAAGTAGTGAGTCTTTAACGTAAACTGTAAGAAATTTACGTGGACAATTTTCGAGAAGAGATCGGCCTTCAGTTCAGCCTTCATGAAGCTCATTTTCATCTCGGTGGCTATGTGAATAAGCTAAATTGACGCATGTGGGGTTCAGAGAACCCACACGTTACTATTGAGAAGGCAATGCATCCACAAGGAGTCACTGTTTGGTGTGGATTTTGGGCTGGCGGCATCATTGGGCCATGTACTGAAAAATTGGGATGAGGTACTGCCGAGCCAGTCGTGGTAGTCATTACGAAAATAAATTATTACATATTAAATAATTATCTATATCCGTTGGAAATTAAAAGTCCTGTAAAAAGGAGAAAATATCGCTAAATGAAGAAATGAGTACACAGCTTTTCTACATACGATCTCTAGTTTCATGTGTATATGGTTTAGCTCCAATGAAGAAATGTAGAATTATCGTAGGGTGTTATATGTTCGAAATTATATGTCTTTAGTTCAGCTCACTTGGTTCGCGGGATACATGGTGTGTCCTCCTAGATAGATCCAATGAGACGGAGTTTCGATTGTCCTCTTTGGCATCTTCGCTCATTTGGCACAATTTTATGAAGGGGCGTCTCAAGGAGACATTTTGGTTTAGCCCTCACACAAAATAATTAGCTGAATTTTAATTTATGACATGCATACCAAAAAATGTTGAAACGCAATTGGGAAAATGAACAAAAGTTCTAAATACAATACGTACCTCCTTCTAAATACAATGCGTCCTCCCTTTTTGGCTGAGCCCCCATACAAGTCTACCACCTCTGTCAGCACCACTAGTACATATGTATGTAGGCCCATGTAGTCACCTGTTTCTGTTCTCTTCTCCTCCGCCAAACCGAGCCATGTCATACATTACCTTTAAGCTTAACTAAATTTGGATTTATGGAGTCTGGTAGAAGGTACCTCCACGTCAACAAAAAACAACACACTCGTATGTGGTGATGGAAGATGGAACATTCTCACATTCACATCCAACCGACTGCATTGTTGTTAATCAGCATTGGCTGAAGTGTGTTAATTCATCATCAGCGTCATCAACAACAATATTCGCTTGTATCGTTGTCGCTGTACACGTCGCCGTCTTTGTTGGCAACCAGAAAAGGATGAAATATTTCGGAGCATTTACAGCGTTCCGAGGTACCTGTGTGGTACCTGATGTTGCAGCATGAATGGCACGATGATGATGATGCTGTGGAATATGTACCATCGCCACTGCCACAGCCATCACGACGATGACTGTTTAACATTGTTGTGGTCTGGAGGCGGAACCTGTTAAATAAAACGTTTATCGCGTGCGGCAACGTGTTTTTTACTTTCAACCGCTGTGTAATTGCATTTTTTCAACGTTTTGGTGGGAATTTCTGCTTAAACGCAGACTTCTTCTCGGAATAAATGGTAGGTACTCCTATATATGTAGATAAACGTTTACTTTCACAAGTGCACGGCGAGAGACTTATTATGGATTAATTGAATTAGACATTAAATAAACTTTGGAATTTGCATTCATTTTGGAATTTAATAAAATAATGCATTCACTTCGCTGTATATATTTTATATATAGAATTCTATAGCGTGCTATTTGTTCTTAAGTATCCTGAAAGCATCGTAGCATATAGAAGAACGTAGTCATATGGAGATTGTGAAGCGATCTATGCATCAAAAAGTTGCAGATCGAACAAGATAGATAATAGGGAAATCGTGAAAAAACTACTCCCAGAAACGTAAATTTTTAATTTTATAGTTGTAGATCGGGTGTGGATTGAGAATACACCTAATAACACCCATTATTTAAAGTGTTTAAGCATGGTTTTTGAATTTTAATTCCAAAAGTACAAATTTTGAATATCCATTATCAGACGAACATAGTAACAAAATAACCTATCTTCAAGATTCAACCAATTTTTGCCGTAAAAGAAAAAGTACGAATTTGGAAAAAAACTTTTTATTTTGCGTGTCTATGCAGTCAGAGGAATGTATAAACCGAATTCCATGATTCCAGCTGCGACAATTTGGTTGGTACCATTTTTACCCCCGTGACGTTTCTACGCAATTAGAATTTCATCATTCTAGCTGTAGTCGTTTAGTTGGTACTATTTTTATCCCTCTGTACCATTGTATCCCTTGAAAGTACGAATTTCGAAAAATCCGTTTATATTCCGTGTCTACACAGTCAGAGGAATGCGGTCATTTGCTTGGTACTATTTGTATCCCCTTTTTTCATGTTAACCCCAAAGAGTACGAATTTCGAAAAATTCGTCTATTTTCCGTGTCTCCGCAGTCAGAGGAATGTATACTCCGAATTTCATTAATCTAGTTGCGGACATTTGATTGGTATTATTTTTATCCCCTTTTTTCATTTTAACCCCAAAAAGTACGAATTCCGAAAAATCTGTTCATATTAAGTGTCTACGCAATCAGGGGAATGTATACACCGAATTTCATTATTCCTGATGTAGCCGTTAGGTTGGTACCATTTTTATCCCTCTGTACACATTGTATCCCTTGAAAGTACGAATTTGGAAAAACCTTTCATTTTTCATGTCTACGTAGTCAAAGGAATGTATACTCCGAATTTCATGACTCTAGCTGCGGTCATTTAGTTGGTACTATTTTTATCCCCTTTTTCTATGTTGACCCCAAAAAGTACGAATTTCCAAAAATTAGTTTAGTTTCCGTATCTACACTCTCAGAGGAATGTATACTCAGAATTTCATGACTCTAGCTGCGGTCATTTGATTGGTACTATTTTTATCCCATTTTTTCATTAACCCCATAAAGTACGAATTTTGAAATATCAGTGTATTTTACTTGTCTATGCAGTCTGAGGAATGTATACACCGAATTTCATTATTCTAGGTACAGCCGTTTGGTTGGTACCATTTTTATCCCTCTATTCCCATTTTACCCCTTAAAAGTACGAATTTGGAAAAAATACTGTTATATCTACTCAACTAGAGGAATGTACACAACGAATTTCGTGTTTCTGGCTATTGTCGTTTAATATGTACCATTTTTATCCCTTTTTTTGCCCCATTTCACCCCCTACAAATAAGAATCACTTTATGGTGCACGTTTTTGCTATAAGGGGAATGCGCATTCCAAATATCAAGCAGATATAAACAGACATATTCAAAAAACATGCTTAAAGACGCTAAAATATTAGGGATTATTATGGGTATTTTAGTCCTTGTGAGGGAAAAATCCCTTTGGGCCGATTTCCCCCCGTTTCAATCCCAACCGATCTACGACTATAAGACGTATTTATGGAAAATTTGAACGTTCTAGCTCCTTTCGTCCTTTGCTTTTAATTTTGATAAAGTTTTCATTAAAAATTTAATGATGCCTTCCAAATAATTACTATCGAATTATTCGTTATATGAAAATCGGCCATTTCTGAGTATTCGAACAAATATTTGATATTAAATATTCGATTAATCGAATAAAATTTAATCGGACACGTATAATAAATAGATTTTTCGAAATTCGTACTTTTAAGCGATAAAATGTAAAAAGGGGGATACAAATTGTACCAAGCAAATTGCCGTAGCTAGAATCATGACATAAAAATAAAAAGGTTTTTCCAAATTCCTACTATCAAGGGATACAATGGTGCCAACTAAACCGCTACATCTAGAACGATGAAATTCCCTCTAATTGAGTAGAGATGTAAAATAAAGAGATTTTCCAAAGTCGTCAATGAAACTATTTTCATATTAAAATAAATATAAATAATAATAAATTATATTGACTATTTCCATGTGAAAAGAAATACAATTGTTTCGTTAGGTTATCCGATTTTAATGAAAGTGCCAAATTTGTACTTCTGAATAAGGGCAATAA
Organism: Polietes domitor; assembly: GCA_947397865.1. Classification (NCBI taxonomy): domain Eukaryota; kingdom Metazoa; phylum Arthropoda; class Insecta; order Diptera; family Muscidae; genus Polietes; species Polietes domitor. The sequence continues at coordinate 33,506,411 of OX377619.1, read as the reverse complement.
AACTGCATATTCGGATTTTCAAAAACTAAGAAATTGGAAGAATTTTGTCATGGGGTAATTTAAAAAAAATCGTAGCTTTTTTGTGGTAGGAGAAACAAAAATATATTTTTTACCGAATTTCAAGCAAATTGCTCTTATATTAATATAAAATTATCAAATAAAAATATGTATTTTCTTTCTTAGTTCTCTGTATTTCTTAATAAAAAAAAAGTATTTCTCCGTTGTTTAAGTAAATTTTTACGAACAGTTAATAGGGCCAGTGAGACGCTCCATAAGTTTCATGATGGCGTTCCTGGTACTTACTCTACAACAATTATAATTGTGATTGCAGTCGAAATGTAAAATATTTAATAGAAATAATTAAAGTAATTTACTTTAAGCTGACTTCAAAAGATTGACTAAAATAATTCTTTGGTCTTTTTAATGCGTTGTTCTAAAATATTACGGCTTTATCACTGTTCTTTTGTAAAATAGTCAATACAACGTTTAGTTTTTAGAAAATCGGTAATGTAGAAAATGCTGCAACATCGGAGAGAACAGACTTTGTTATAAATAAAATTACTCAATAATGTTTTCCGATTATTTTTTTCCAAGGTATTAGTTTTGATCAAAGACCTAGAACCATAAAGACTGAGCATATGGGAAAATAAAAAATATATACAATAGATGTCCTCATAGTATTATTGGAAAATTGGAATATTCAGCTCACAAAGATGGTGAGATGGTGAACATTTGCAAGTTTTGTGCCATCTACATTTAATTTTTTCTCACGTCATGCTCAGTCTTTATGGTTCTAGGTCTTTGTTTTGATTAATTTCCAACGACATCTGGCGTTTCATTCATTCGAAATAAAATAACTTAGTTATTAGGTTTCACCACCTATATCGTAAACTGGTTTGTATGTGACCCACCACCCAAGTTTTTGGATGAATAGTGGATGGTAGAAAAAATGTTTCTGGTTTGTGTCTCTACTAGCAGCTGGTATAACAGTTTAATAAGCATTACAAACTTACCACAATAACGACCCAGTTTAGTCACATCCGTTCTGTTTCAAATGTATCTGCAGATCTGATAACTTACCTCAGTGGAAAATGCTTTTTTGGAATTCACAGGGGTTTGGTGTAAGAATGGGATGAAATCTTTTTATACACTCCACGAGAGTGCATTTGTTTGAAACACCCAAAAGGAAGCGAGATAGACCCATTGTTAATTATACCGATCGACTTAGAATCACTTTTTGAATCGATTTAGCAATGTCCGTCTGTCTGTCCATCTATTGTTGTAATCAAAGTTCAGGTCACAATTATAGCCAGAACCAAACGAAACTTTGTACAACACAGTTTTTCGGGATAAGGACGAACGCTATTTAATTTGAAGAAAATCGGTTCAGATTTAGATATAGCCCCCATACGATTTTCACTCCCGATTTGACTTTTACTGCTGTATAAAACAACATATTTTAACAGATCTTCTTCAAAATTGGCAAAACATCTTACATTTCAACTAGAAACATCCATGACAAAAAAAGTTCAGATCGGTTCAGATTTATATATAGCTCCCATACAAATTTCACTCTCAATTTTCCGCTCTAGAAACCTCAAATTTTATCAGATTTTCTTCATATCTTGCAAAATATCTTATATTCCAACTAGAAACACCCATGGTGAAGATAGGTCAGATCGGTTCAGATTTATATATAGATCCCACACAAATTTCATTCCCGATTTGACTTTTTCCACTCTATAAACCACATATTTTAATAGATCTTCTTCAAATCTAGCAAAATATTTTATATTCCAACTAGAAACACTCGTGGTGACAGATTTAGATATAGCCCTCGTACAATCGTCGCTCCCGATTTGGCTTTTTCCACTCTAAAAACAACATATCGTATCCGATTTTCTGTACAACATCTTATAAACTAACTAGAAACACGTATAATGAAAGCGGGTAATATCGGTTCAGATATAGATATAGCCCCCATACAAATGTTGCTCCCGATATGCCTTTTTCCAATCTGGAAGCCACATATTGTACCCAATTTTCTTTAAATTTCGCACAACATGTTATATACCAACTAGAAATACCAGTGGCGAAAGCGGGCTAGATCGGTTCAGATTTAGATATAGCACCCATACAAATGTCGCTGCCGATTTGACTTTTTCCGCTATAGGAACCACATATTGTACGCGATTTTTCTTCAAATTTGGCTTAAAACCTTATAATTCAAACACTTAAGGTGAAAGTGGATAAGATCGGTTCAATACAAACGGTGCACCTAAATATTTTACCGATTTTGGCCAAACTTTATATATTATATTTCACGTATTTCACCATACATGGTGAAAGTGAGTCACATCGTTCCAAGTTTCAATATACCTCCATACAAATGTCCTTTTTGATTTATATTTTTTTTTGTCAAACACATACATTTACAGGATACAAAAATCCTTCCCGATTTAAATTTTAACTTATAGCTAAAAATTAAAAAAATCATGATTTTGTAAACAACTATTTTGCGTCACAACCTCTACAGCTACGTTCAAACATTATCTTCTTCGATAGAGTGTTAGCTATTAAAAACATTTTTACCCATTTTGAAAAAAAAAAAAAAAACTGTTTACATGTTATCGCACCTATTTCCTCAAAATGAGAGTATAAATATTGATTGAATGCGTCTTATAGTCGTAGAACGGTTGGGATTGAAACGGGGCGAAATCGGCCCGAAGGGAAAAAATTTTCCCTCACAAGGACTAAAAATACCCATAATAATCTCTAATATTTTAGCGTATTTAAGTATGTTTTTTGAATATGTCTGTTTATATTTGCTTGATATTTGGTCTGCGCATTCCCTTTATAGCAAAAACGTGCACCATAAAGTGATTCTTATTTGTAGGGAGTGAAATTGGGCAAAAAAGGGATAAAAATGGTACATATTAAACGACAACAGCTAGAAACACGAAATTCGGTGTGTACATTCCTCTAATTGAGTAGATACATAATATAAAAGTATTTTTCCAATTTCGTACTTTTAAGGTGTAAATGGGAATAGGGGGGTAAAAATAGTGCCAACCAAACGGCTGTACCTAGATTAATGAAATTCGGTGTATACATTCCTCTGATAGCATAGAAAAGTAAAATACACGGATTTTTCAAAATTCGTACTTTTTGGGGTTAAAATTAAAAAGGGGATACAAATAGTACCAATCAAATGACCGCAGCTAGAGTCATGAAATTCGGAGTATACATTCCTCTGACTATGTAGACTCGGAAAATAAACTGATCGAAATTTGTACTTTTTGGGGTTAAAATGAAAAAAGGGGATAAAATAGTACCAACCAAATGACCATAGCTAGAGTCAGGCAATTCGGAGTATACATTCCTCTGACTGCGTAGACACTTAAAATAAATAGATTTTTCGAAATGCGTACTTTCAAGGGATACAATGACACATAGGGATAAAAATAGTACCAACTAAACGGCTACAGCTAGAATGATGAAATTCTAATTGCGTAGAAATTGGAATTCTTCAGACTCCATAGACACGTGCTTTTTCTTTTACGGCAAAAAATTGGTTGAATCATGAAGTTAGGTTATTTTGCACTATGTACGTCTGATAATGTATTTTCAAAATTTGTACTTTTGGAATTAAAATAGAATGAAAATACAACCAACTGTAGCACCCACTATCTACCAATATTTGTGGTATTAAAGCTTTTGGAAAATATAAATATAGGAATATATATTTTAGCCTTGTAGCTTTGTAGCCTTGCCTCATAAGGGTGGTTTGAAATTATAAAAATATAATATTTATTTATAAAATTATTTTTTCAATATTTGTATTTGTTTTGGTATGGCTATATTAAAAAATTTATATTTTCCTGTAATATTACTGCACTGCTACGAAAATCAACATCCTCTGTGGAATGCAGTCTATGGTGAAGGTCGAACTTAAAGCCGTTTTTACTTGTTTATCTCTCGATTTCCATGAAAATCAAAAATAATGTGTGAAAGTGAAATCGTGTACAAAAGTAGCATGTATATCGAGGTATATGTGTACTTGTTCGCTTACATCTTTTCGCAGCACTATCATCCACCTGTGGCACTCATTAACGTTGCCGCTAACATAAATTCCAAATAAATCCCACACCAGTAATCAACAAAGCAAAGTCACGAACCACAAAGTTTCACAGTGGACTGCATTGCAGCAATGTTTTTAAAACCGCACCATTACTTTACATTACTATGTATGTTAATAATACATTCCTACAACCTCTGTTAACTCCCACATCTCAATGTACGCCCAACAGCAACTTCACTACATTGTTTGTCATTCCATTGCCAGTAACTGGAAGTTTTATTTTAATTGAAATGTTTATGGTGGGATTTTATTAATATAATATTAGTCATGATTTAGCTAAACTAATGGCATAATTAACATGTCGTTTTATTCAGTTTAATTTTTCGCACGCTGCACGCGTTCACTAATGGCGTCAACAAATGCCCCAAAACGACATAATCACATTAGCTGTCGATGGCGGGCGGACGCGTAATATGAACAACAAAAAATCAATTATTTAAATGCATTCTGATAATAATGCCAAAATATTTGTTAATTATGTAAACAAAGGCGGCGAAAAAATGGAGCTTTTAAATTGGATGACATAATTAAATTAAAATTATACACGTCATTTGTATGTGCAAAAAGTGAAACCACATTAAATTTATGTTTGCAAATATGTAAATGGATATTTAGATAAATACTAGTTGAATTCGTTGTTAATAATTGTCAGAAAACACGCATGTTTAAAGCACGTACACGTGCCTGAGATGAAAGGGAAAGATTGCAGGAAAAAGTTGATGTCTCAATTTGAGGAATTGCTTCAAATGAATTACACTCTGTGATTTGCAAGGACTTTATTAAGTACACATTTTTTAAAGAAACAATTTTCATGGTAATATTAAATTTACGAATTTCAATCTGAATGACATATCAAGTAATGGAAAGATAGGGAGGAACCGACTGTATGATACTTTCTATTCTCAATCACATTAAAATATACTTCTGTGCCTATCGGTATTTTGAAAATTGAATCTATTTCGCTTCGTACTCATATATGGACTAAGTTATGGTTTTTTAGACTCGTAGAAATTTAAATTGAAATGAATGAATTGAAATGATATTACATTAATTCAAACTGACAATTTAGATTGTTAAAAGGGTAATATGTTATGCCTTCAGGTTTTGAATATAATTTAAGGCAAGTAGTTGAACATAGCTGATTATTCCTAAGATAGCCTCCTAAATCTCTATCAACAACCGTTGACGAACGATACCGTTTTAAACCGCCTCAAATTGGGGTTTTTACTCGAAATTTGTTATTCCAAATGCCAGTTGAGCATCTATTGAAAGTGTCTACTACCTTTACAAAAAATCTCGTAAATTTGAATTAATCATTATTTGGAGTTTTTAAGATAACCTTTCTATATAGCACCTCAAAATTCAACATAACAAAATTTATTAAAAATGTAAAATTCGTAGGGGGAGCACTAGACCGGTCCTTATTTATATGGACAAATTTATTTTCTCGAATATATGTTACGGCAAGCGCTAAAAATATTCGTTTTAGTCCCAAAAAGCATAAAAAAAAATTTGACAACGATTGGATAATTTTTAGCCGTGCCCCAAGCACCTTTTTGTTTTTATTATGAGAAATAAGGCAAAAATATATATATTTTATTTTATTTACATTTATTTGAAAATTAAGAATAAACTTAAATATTTTTATTAATTACATACTCATAGTAATATTAATATTATTTGAATTTAATAGTGAAGTCTTTTTAAAAGTGGGATAATTCATGTTATATTCTTTAACCACCTGAAAAAGGAATTGTTTCTCCTCTTCGTTGTGGGTTAATTTATTATTATAATCTGTAATGAATTTGGCGCCTCTTTCAGCTGCATCATTCACTACAGATAGGTTTTTACAAATTTGTGATCCGCGAGCGTAGTCAAATCTTTCATTCCAATCCGATGGATCGACTTGCAAAAATTCTTTTGAAATTTCTAAACGATCAAAGAATGCGTGTGTATTGGAATTTACAAAATCGCTTAAATCTTTTTGCGCAAATGTGCCGATATTTGTTGGATTAGTTATTATTCGCTTGCATTTTTCTGTATTTGCTTCAACATTAATTGCCTGAACCATTTTTTTTAATTGCAACACTTACATTAGGATCGAAGAATGAAAGACCGACTGCTTCTACCGACAAATACCACAAATGATTGCTGATTTTTTGTAGCAAAGCTAGAGCTATATCCCTTTCAGGATAAGTCATAATATTTGTAATTAAATTTAAGTCTTGATTTGGTGCTTCAATTGCTTTAGTGCATCCAAACCAGGCTTTTACATAAATACGAACTACGAACAGACAGACACTACGTATACCGTTTAACTCTTGGTTGGTCATATTGAATTCATTACGAAACAAATATATTTTAAGTGCATAAATACATTTTGACATCCATCGAGCATGAGAAGTTGCACCAGGTATACGAAAGGTGTTAAAATTCGGCACCGTACCACCAAGAAAAGTGACAACTAATTGCAATAATCCTTTGTAGTCGCGTCCGCTATGAGCTTGTTTTAAGTTATCTAGACAGTAATTTAAAATTGTTCCACGTTCTTCAGCAGTCAATACTGTAATAATGTGTTCATCTTCTAAACAACTCTTGTAATTTAATTTGTCAATATTAATCCAGTATTTGCTAAAGCGATTAAAAATTAGCACTTCTGGACCGGCTGTAGTAGCCACTCTAATTTCAAACACTTTACGGATCAACAACTCGTAAATATGGTGTCTGCAGGGAAAATATAATAAATCGCGACCTAGTTTTCCTTCAAGCAGAGCAGCAGCACCGCTTTGAACTCCTGTATTATGAGCAGTTGTGTCGAAGCAGATTATTTGAACTAGATCAAGCATTTCATATTCATTTATTGAATTAAACACGGCATCTGATATTTCTTTTCCACTCGAAGATTTTAACTTTGGAATGCCAAGTAGTTTATCGATACCTTGAGATGAGACTATGATTGGCAAGCGGTCAACTTTTTCCCTGCCACTAATTTCTGGTAACATTGTACCATCCCAGTGCAAAACAAAACTACGTGGAATCTGAAAAAAAAACTCAAGTTTCTTAATTTATACTCAAAACATAAAAAAGAAGCATAGGGATAACCCACATTACAGTACTTACATCAAAGTTTGCTGCAATGTTTTGTGCTGTTGTTGCACGATGCTTCTGACGCATTCGACGAATTGATGATCTATTTAGTATAAGATCTCCGATATCATAGCCCAACGCGTCAGCAGTTGCGCTTAGGATATGAACTGCAGCACCATCAGTGATTTTCCACTTATCCAAAGTTGAAAGCAGTCTTGGTGTAAAAAAAATTGTTTTACCTCTGGAGATACCTGATATACCTGGATTTGGATTTGATACAGATGTTGATGTTGATGCTACAACTTCAATATCGTTTTCGTCGTCAATGTCAATCATACCTGTTTTACAACAATAATTCTGATTTGCTTAAAATATAGAATATTTAATTGTATACCTCTTCGAATCTGTTGTTCATATAACTCTTTTCGTTCATCTTCTTTTATTCGACGCTGGTTTTCTTGTTCTTTCTGGACTGCCTTTCGCTTTTCTTTCTGCATTACAATTTTATCCGTTCCTAGCATACAACCTGGTCTTCCTTTTTCTCGTTGCTTTTTTAAGAACTCTTTGTCTTCTTGTATTTTAATTAATTCAAACGCGTTTGCATGTGCGATATCGAATAAATCATCTAATTTATCTTGAAATTCAGTTTCTTTCCTGTTTTGACATTCTGTTTTTCGACCATGATGCTTTGTAATATCTCTCCACTTGTTGTATAATTTTTCCAGCTTCTCAATGCAGTGTTTTTCATGGTGTGTTGGAATTCGTGCTTTTTGCCAAAACGTGCTGACCTCAGCAACAACTAATCTAGAACTTTCTCTTAAATTTAAGCCTACTATTCTTAAATTATAAAATAAAACTTGTAGCACTTGTTTTCTTCCTGGTAATTTAGCTCCAGTAATTTGGTGGTCCATTACGCCAATTAACATAATGTCATCATCCGATCGAAGTCTTTTGGTTGTCATCGCTTTAGATTTTTAATTTTAAAATGTATTTGTTCGTTTTGGATTTTCTATGAATTTAAAAAATAAAAAATATTAATATTTTAGGCAAAAAATATTTATTTTCTTCATACATTTATTTTTACCGGCTAAACTGTTGATTATATAGAAAAACGCTATATATACACATTTTAAAGGAATTCTAATTCTTAATTATTTTTCAATTTATTTAAACAAAATCGGACTAGTGGTTCTCGAGTTATGTCAAAAAAAGAGCACCAAAGGTGATAATTTCCCCTATATGATAGTAACTAACTTTAATGACAAACAATTGTTGGTGGGGGCACGCCTAAAAATCAAGCTCAAATATTTTTTGTGTATTTTTAGGTTCAAATAGAGAAATTTTAGCGCTAGCCGTCATACGAATTCGAAAAAAAAGAAATAAGGACCGGTCTAGGGAGCACGTTAAGGGTTGAAGATAGAATGAGTCATTTCATGTCAAGCGATACGATTTAGATCTCGATAGTTTCGAATGGTTTGAAAATCTCATACATATATTGTACACGTAGTTTTGGAAAAATAATTAGAATTTGTTTAGCAAATTACAACAAATTTAACAGAGAAATTTTTTTTTCCAAAAAGGTGTGTTCATTCAATCGCCTGTAACACCTGAAACACGATATGACCAATTTAACAGAGAAAATAACTCTGTTAAATTGGTCATAAATCGTGAACAAAAATTTTCTTTTTTTTTCAAAAATACGTATACAATATTTTTTTGAGATGAATGCATACACAAACTCTCAAAACAATCGTAGCTATCGAGGTCGAAAATCGTACCGCTTGACATGGAATGACTCAGTTATGGTTAGAGAAAATGGGAGTCGGTCACACATATGACCGGCCTCCTTGGGCGGTGAGAGCAGGAGTGGGGATAGGGAGTATGTGTGCTCGTGTGAGGGACAAATATAGGGAGGCGGTCATACATTTGACTCTACTAGTGGCCTCCTTGACCGGTGAGAGCAGGAGATGGGATTGGGAGTATGTATATTCGAAAAAATTTTGGGGAGGGAAAATTAATGGGGGTCGGCCTTATATTTAACCTCTTTCGGTGCTACTCCAAGGCAGTTTTGATTTTTTTGACCCCGATGATTGTCCATAAAAGATCGTTGTACAAAAATATTGCAGATGCCCTATGTTCCCACGAGGTATAAAATAAAGGGAACAAATCTGAAAATATAAAAATCTTCATTTTGAGACGGAAACTTTTTATTTATTTTTTCCCGTAGATCCATTTTACCCTAAATTAATAAAATTAATTTCAATGCAATTATATATACTAATTAACTATATTATTTAATTTTTTAAACATAAGACTAGAAATAGGCATCGATATGAAATGCGTACGCACATTAAACTGAATGAGAGATAGTAACTCCGAAAAGTGGCATTTATAATACCATGAAACCATATCTCCTCTAGAAGTCAAAGATTTTAAAGATATAAGTAAACATCTACTTTCATACAATGGTATGGTGGATAAAAGTTTAAAGAGTTTACATCAAATTTTATAAACGTTTTCTGAACATTCTCAACACGATTAAAATGTACTGAAGTATTCGGGCTCCAAATGAAAGAAGCACATTCAACCTTTTTCGCATAAGGATCTGAGGATTCAGCATCTTTTTAATTTTTTGCTTTATTTCCATTTGAAGAAGCTTTTATTTTCGTAGTTATTTTTTCTTGAAAATTATTTATTTAAAATTAACTATAATTTAAAATTATTATTAAATTTATTTTATACATAAATAAAAAATAAAATCGGACGACGATTCTTTATTACCTTTACTTCTGCCAACAGTAATTTATATATAAATAAAATCTGTCGCCGATTTTCGATTTTACGAGCTTTCTTCTACCAACATTCAAGTTTTAAGACAATAGAGAACAGTTGATAGAAGTAAAGGTGGATGGGAATCTTCAGATTTTAATTTTATAGTTATTATTTTTATACCAGCCATCTTGAAATGTTCATCTATAAAGTGAAGTATGAACAAAAACAAAAAAGTTTTCGAAATTTCTTATTATTCGCGTTTTTATGATTCATAGCCACTTTTGCACGTTTAAAATTGAGCACTATGAATTTTGAGATAAGCACATAGCCATTAATGCTCAAAATGCTATGAATTTTGAGATAAGCACATAGCCATTAATGCTCAAATAAAGGGTGATTTTTTAAGAGCTTGATAACTTTTTTTTTAAAAAAAACGCATAAAATTTGCAAAATCTCATCGGTTCTTTATTTGAAACGTTAGATTGGTCCATGACATTTACTTTTTGAAGATAATTTCATTTAAAAGTTGACCGCGGCTGCGTCTTAGGTGGTCCATCCGCTTAGTCCAATTTTGGCATTTCCACATTTTTGAGTAACAGAGACCCAATTGGTGCGAACGGCGACGAATCGAAAATTGGTGGTCATCATTAACACTGGCCGATACAGCTGCGATATTTTCTTCAGTTCGCACTCTACGTAAGCGTGTTGGTGGTTTAATGTCCAACAATGTAAATTTGGTGCGAAATTTAGTCACAATAGCCCGAATAGCCGCTTCAGTGGGTCGATTAAACTGACCATAAAATGGAAGCGCGCAATGAACTTTCTTAACAGAGCACGCATTTTGATAATAAAATTCAATAATTTGCAAGCGTTGTTCGTTTGTAAGACGATTCATGATGAAATGTCAAAGCATACTGATCATCTTTCTCTTTGACACCATGTCTGAAATCCCACGTGATCTGTCAAATACTAATGCATGAAAATCCTAACCTCAAAAAAATCACTCTTTATATAAATAAGACTTATTGTAAACTCGATAACGTTTTTTATGAAATGTTGGCAATGTTGTATAGAAAACGCATTTTCTGTGATATACACAGCGAATTTAAAGATTCCAGCTTCATCCGTCAGATTGGATCCATTTCCCTTTTTCCATATTTTAACAAAAAGTGTATATTGCGGTAGGGTACGGTAAACAAAAAATACATATTGGATATTTTTTGAAAATTTGTCCTTTTCGTGGGAAATATGGCTAAAAAGATTTTCATGCATGACATTTTTGTTTTTTGGTTTTCTCGCGATCTAGCCAACGGATCCGGCAGAATTTTTGTTCGTGTATTAAGAACCAATGTCGCTTATAACAATCACATGTTAATGAAATGTTTTGTTGTTCTCAATATAATAAAAGGTTACGCGGGTTTTTCGAAAGATACTTTTCACAATTTTTGACTTTACTTTATTTATCCCATTTTAGCCTGGTAACTGGGGAATCAAAATGCTATTAACGCGAAATGATGGAATTTAATAGTACGATATGCCCTAAATCTAGAAAAATAAATAAAGTCGTTGTAGCGAACTATAACCTTCGGTTATATGCTGCTCCATTGTTTTATTTTATTATTTCTATTATTTTTATGTTCATAGCCACTTATGCAGTCACAAACTATTTAACAATATAGGGGATTAATTAGTTGATGTAGTGGAAAGGCATGTTTGGGGAATATGTCGGGTAGAGAAAATAAAGGGAGGCAGTCTTACATTTTCTTCATAAAAAATTATAAAAAATAAAAAATCGTATGGGGACCACCTTAAGAGTTGCAGATAGAGGGAAAGTATGTTCAGAGAAAATGCGGGAAAAATATTAGAAGTCGGTCATAGCTGCCAGCTGGAGCGGTGGGAGTAAATTTTGTAAAAATTATTTTTTGTTTTTGGGCCTTACTGCCGGGCCGACTATATAATACCCTACACTACTCCCTGCGTATGTACCTCGCTTTGATTACTAAACCCAGTTATTTTATGGGAACAATTTTATGTAGTTCATATTAATTATACTATAAATTCATCTTTAGTCATATTTAACGAATATGGTTAATAATATGGTAATTGATCCAATTATCCGACAGACAAATACAAATTATACAGTAGTAATAGGATGAATCGGACCGACATTTCAAAAGGGGCCTATAACAACATTTTGGGCCTGGTCCAAAACATGGGCCTATATTTTCCTCATTCACGGTAGGTATTCCTAGTTGAAAAATATAATGATCTGCAAAATTTGATGAAGATCTGATGTAAGATGTAGTTTCTAGAGCTGTAATAGATCAGAATGGTGTCCCATTTGGGTTATACCAAAGTATGGACAAGTAAGGAAAGGCTAAAGACGGACGGACTTTCTATCTCATTAGAATTCAATTCGGTAAAAAAGTGAAATCGGATTTTTGCATCCTGTAAATGAATGTGTTTGACAAAAAATGTTAAATCGGAAAGTACATTTGTATGGGGGTATATTGAAACCTGGAACTATGTGACCCGCTTTCACCATGTATGTTTATTGGTGAAATATAATATGTAAAGTTTGGCCAAAATCGGATAAACATTTGTGAGCAACATTTGTATGAGGGCTATATCTAAATCTGAACCGATCTTACACATTTTCACCACAGGTGTTTCTAGTTATTATAAAATGTTGTGCCAATTTTAAAGAAAAACGGGTACAATATGTGGTTTCTAAAGCGGAAAAAGTGAAATCGGGAGCGACATTTGTATGGGGACTATATCTAAATCTGAACCGATCTTGCCGACTTTCAGCATAGGTGTTTCTAATTCGATTATAAAATGTTGTGCCAATTTTAAAGAAAATCAATACAATACATACAATATGTGGATTTTAGAGAGGAAAAAGTCAAATCGGCAGCGACATTTGTATGGGGACTATATCTAAATCTGAACCGACCTTACCCACTTTCAGCATAGGTGTTTCTAGTTCGATTATAAGCCGATCGGTATACTTAAAGGTGGGTCTAGCTCGATTATTTCTTGGTGTTACAAACATTTGGCGCGAAACTAACTTATAATACCCTAGCCCACGAAGTGGTGTAGAGTATAAAAATATGGGAACCATTTTAAGGGTTGAAGATAGAAGGTAGGTATGTTGAAAATATATGTCATACATTTAACTGCACTATCGTCCTTGGGCCAGTAAGAGCGGTGGGAGCAAATTTTGTAAAAAAAAATAATTTTTGTGTGGGAGGAGTGTGGATGTTCGACAAAATATTGGGGAGGAAAAGTTAATGATGATCGATCTTAATTAACCTCTATTCAATTTAGGGACTTTTGCGCATTTTTAACCTTTTTCCCTCACTTTGGACTCGGATGAGCACCCAACCACCCCCATTTTTTGGCCCTTGATTTTTTTCCGAACCTCACAAAGTAGTTGATTTCAGCGTATTCAAATCCAACAGCTAAAATTCCTATACAACACTATCCCACTATATCGTTCTCCTTCTACTATATCGGCAACGTTGGTATCTCTAATGGTATCACTACTTCCAGAGTATGTACTGACTTAGACAACTTTCATTCTTCTCAAAATTGAAAAAAATTAATAAACAGAATATTATTTTTTTTCGCAAAAGTAATATTTCCTTACCCAAAATGAAAGAAAACAAAAATATAATAATAAATAAATATTTATAAATAATATAAACAATATAAATAAATATTTACAGGTTCTTCGCCACACATCAATATTAGTGGATACAGTGTGACTTAGACCACTTTCAAACTAACACTAAAAACAATTTTGGTGTGCATAAAATGAGAAATGTCATCGAAAGGGTATATATTTCTTTATATGTCAAAAATAAAAGTTCTTAAATTAGTGATCTGATCAAACTAAAGAGAATAATTGGGATATCTAAATTTTTTTGGATTTTTGCCTTAGACCACTATCATTCTATCTGGCACATATGTAATTTCATATGTAAACAGAATGATAAAACAGTTGATAGCTTAAAGCTGGATGGGAATCTTCAGATTTAAATTTTTATAGTTATTTTTTTATTCTGTTGATCTCGATCATGTAACATGGACAACAAGCTCTGTTTAGTTCAAGATTGTCGCGAGAGGCACCGTTGATTATTTTGATTCTTAGAGGTTGTACGATACGAGGATCTCGCTCACTCACTCATAAAGGCCAAGAACTCCTAGGACAACACTGAAAGACAGGATGGCACAGAAATTGATAAAATGAAGGATAATGATGGTGGTACTAAAATGCATTATATATGTTGAGAAGCCGAAGAATATTTTATTGCAGCCATGTAAACATTCAAAGATTTGATCAACTTGTATGTGAAGTCAAAGAAAAATATATCATCTTTGTCTTTGCCCACACTGTTGGCAAATTTTGGAAACAAATTTAAAACATTTCAATAAAATTAATAAAAATGAGCAGCATATGTTCATTCTACTGTAATAGTGACATAGAGTCCATGGACGATGTGCCACTTTACCCATAGACATTATGTCCCTTCCCATGGATTCCACTCTACCAGAATCCGTTGGTTGAACCTTGTTATTTCGCAAAATGTTTGATTCTGTTGTCTAGTGTTATTATGTCTCCATTGTGTCGTGTGTTGCACAAAGCATTGCATTGGTCAACCATATCAAATTCTACCAAAAATACCAAATTACTGCCACAGTTGCATGTAATTGGACCATTTAAAAATTAATTGCATTACGCAGGTATATTATGTTTTGCATTTAGAATAATTTCTCGAAAATTAATGGAGAATTGAATTTACTCATTTAATGGAATAAATATTCAATTGATTAGCCGGTCATTACATTACTACCACCACAACCACCAGAATATCGTCCCTTTCTCTACCCTTTACAGTCTACAGCCGGATGTAGTAGAAAATTATATGCATTGTGGTGCTGCTGTTTGTAGTTGCTGTGTTTATTTTAATTTCTATTCATTTCAAAAATTAAAATTAGCATAATAGTAATGGACTTTTCATCTAATAATAAATATTACTATTCGCAACAATTTCGGGTTTTTGGCACTGTATGTGTGTGTGTGCAACAACATTGGTGGGGGTCATGGCAAAAGTTGCTGCTTTTATTGTGTCAAAGAATTGCAAATAAATTTGAATTCCATAAAATAGAGATGCAAAATTGTTTTGTATGCCTTTAGCGCAAAAATAGAAATTAAGAAGAAAAAACTTAATTTTGTTTTCAAAAAGAAAGAAATATATTTGAAAACGAAATCACTTTTTTATTTTTTTCTCAACAAATAACTCCATATGTGCTTCAAATGCTCTGTAATTTTCTGAGGAATTTAAATGGGAATTAATATTTTGATCTTTGCTGAAAAGCTACATTTTTAGCGGCTATTTCAAATCATGAACGAATATGATCCTCTTTACAATCGATATTTTCTGCTTCAATATATCATCATCTGGAAATTTTATTTTTGTGTTGTTCGTATCGCCGACGACCCAATTTATTGCATGCAGTAACGACAACCGATATATATATTATATACATATACTATATATAAGCTTCTCTTACATACTTACCAATATAATGTAGAACACCAAGTGAAATATTTTTTAATTAATTATTTAAAAACCACAAAGTGCTGCAAATAATCTGCATTTTGTGTTAGTTGTGTATGTTATTTACTTGGTATTGAGACACATGCATAAATGTTTACACTTTTTCAAATTCATTGTTTTCGTCCAGCTTTAAGTACATTAGGGAGGGTGTGTTCACCATGTCGAGTTAAATCGATATTCAATGGAATGAGTAGACAAATATATTAGTTGTAGACTATATTAGAGTCTAACAAGTAAAAACGCCGTTTCGACCGGGTCGAATTTTATATACACTCCACCATGGATTGCATTCCAAAGAGGCTGTCTTTTTTTGGCGTTAAGTTCGGCTGGGCCGAACTTTATACACCCTCCACCATGGATTGCATTCCACAGAGGCTATCTATTTTCGTAGAAGTCAAACTAAAATAAATAAAAATATTTTATATTTATTAATAAATTATTTTAGTTTTTATACACTCCACGAGAGTATTATGTCTTTGTGCATTTGTTTGTAACACCCAAAAGGAAGCGAGATAGACCCATTGTTAATTATACCGATCGACTTAGAATCACTTTTTGAATCGATTTAATCGATTTCTTGTAATCAAAGTACAGGTCGCAATTGTAGCCAGAACCAAATGAAACTTTGCACAACAAAGTTTTTCGGGATAAGGACGATCGCTATTTAATTTGAAGAAAATCGGTTCAGATTTGGATATAGCCCCCATACGAATTTCACTCCCGATTTGACTTTTTCTGCTGTAGAAACCACATATTTTAACAGATCTTCTTCAAAATTGGCAAAACATCTTATATTTCAACTAGAAACACCCACGGTGAAAATGAGCCAGATCGGTTCAGATTTAGATATAGCCCCATACGAATTTCACTCCCGATTTGACTTTTTCTGCTGTAGAAACCACATATTTTAACAGATCTTCTTCAAAATTGGCAAAACATCTTCTATTTAAACTAGAAACATGAAACAGACCGAATGAGCCAGATCGGTTCAGATTTAGATATAGCCCACATACGAATTTCACTCCCGATTTGAGTTTTCCGCTCCAGAAACCACATATTTTAACAGATTTTCTTCAAATTTGGCAAAATATCTTATATTTGCATGAGAAACACCCAGGATGAAAATGAGTCAGATCGGTTCAGATTTATATATAGATCCTATACAAATTTCGCTCCCGACTTGATTTTTCCGCTCCAGAAACCAAGTATTTTCATCGAATTACTTAAAATTGAGAACTGGAAGAATCTATTGTGAAATGGGTCACTTCATTCCATGTTTGGATATAGCCGTAAAAAAATATTCTTTTCGATTTGACAAATTGAACAAGGACATATTAGCCTATGATTAGGAAACATACAAAAATTCATCCCATTTTCACTTTTTTCCGAATTGAATTGTATTCTGATAGAAAGTGGAGTGTATCATATAGTCGGTCCGCCCGACTTTTGCCTTTCCTTACTGGTTTCGTTTGTATTGTTTTTGGTCTGTAATCAATATTTGATTTGAACTGGGATATTGTCCTGGCTCAAGACCATTTTGCATCTATATTTAATAGAATGCAAATTTATTTACAAATGGCATGATGACATTTATTACTTGGCTGCAGACTACCACGATCATAATTTCGACCATGGCAAAAGTCTTTTCAAAAAATACAAACGAAAAACTAAGACAAATGAGCATTGGCACATCAGAAGTATTGCTGGGTAACTATACCTGCATATACACATACTTACATATGCAACTCAATGAGATGCTTGTAAGGTGGCATGTGTACTTTATTACATGGTGCGATTTTTAAACGCAAATTCGGCAAGTGAGTTGTGCTTCTCGTTCGTTTGTGGGATTCATCTCCTTATAGAGGCCGGGTTTGATGTTGAAAAGTCTCTGCGTAGCCACTTGAATAGACTTTTGACATGGTCGAAATCATGATCGTGGTAGTCTGCAGCCAAGTAATAAAAGTCATCATGCCATTTGTAAATAAATTTGCATTCTATTCAATATAGATGCAAAATAGTCTTGAGCCAGGACAATATCCCAGTTCAAATCAATTTTAATTATTTTAAAACATGCTTATAAGACAATATGTTTGTACTATAAACATTGACATAATACTTCAAGTCAATTCAAAAAGTAAATATGTATGGCAGCAATCTACAAAAATCAGAAATTGATAATGTGCGGTGGCAATATCTTTGCGCAATGCTTCACTTTTGCTGTAATTGTTTCTAACTATAATATAACGCCTAAAATCGTATCGTGGGTCTACATCAAAACAGGGACCCCTGATCAGTCAGATAGATCAGATAATCCATGATCTGGAAAATTTGATCCAGATCCGATAAAATATGAAGGCTTTAAGGCGATAATATTGAAAACTGGTGGAACAGTTGTATTTGATAACATTGACCAATTTTCCTGTAGGAATTCCGACAGTAAATATAACATGATCGGGAAAATATGACCAAGATCCCATGGCAAATGCAGATTTTACAACGATAATTGGATATATCAGACAGACATCTGTAGTGGACCTATAACTACAGTTGGGCGTTGTACCATTACATGGACCTATATAGTTCCCTTTAGGCTTTCCAAGTGGAAATGAGTCATGACCTGGAAAAATTTGATAAAGATCCGATGTAAGATATAGTTTCTGGTGCGGTAATAGTGTGGCTGTTTTTCTTTAAGACTGGATAACTAAGCTGGGATAACAAAAATCTAAATAAAATGTTAAAATTTTATTGAAAATATTTTTTTTTAAAAGTGTTGCCAAAAGCAATAACAATGTTTTGAACAAATAACAAATAATTTTGTGTTAAAAATTTTGGACTTAGCCTGGATAATTATCCAGTGTAAGTCAAAATTATGGTTATGGAGGCTAAGTCCAATAAAGTCAACACAAAATATTTCTTTGAAAATTTCTTTTGAGACATATATTTATATTGTAGTTGGCGACAATGTGAAAAAATATTTTTTTTATTTTGAGCAAAAAATTAAATTTTTATTAACGTTTTTGTTATCGCAGCTTGTTATCCCGGCTTAAAGAAAAACAGCCCTAGTGTAAAATGTGGGCCCATTTGTACGGGGGTTATACCAAAATATGGATCCATATATTTTACTTCCATAGTAGGAATTCCTAGTTGAAATAAAATGTGATCTGCAAAATTTTACCAACTTCTGATGTAAAATGTGGGTTCTAGGCTGGTAATAGTAAAAATGGGGCCCATTTAAAAGGGCGCTACATTAAAAAGTGGATCCATATGGATAACCATCAAAATACGTATTCTTAGTTTAAATATAACATGATCTGCAAAATTGTGGGTCCATTTGTATGGGGCCTACACTAAAACATGGACCCATATACCTGGTTTTCAAAATAGGCATTTCTCGTCTAAATGTAATATGGCGTGATATGATGAAAAATGTGCATTCTAGATCAATAGTGTAAATGGAGGCTATAACAAAACATGGACCCATGTAGCCCACCTTTAAGTTGGCTGCTTCTAGTTCAAATATAACACGATCCTGAAAATGTTGTCATGATCCCATGTAAAAAGTGTATTCTAGAGCAGTAATAGAGTAATTTTAAAGGATATATGTATTGAGGCTATACCTAAATCTGAACCGATTTCCTCCAAATTCAATTCCCATCGTCATTGTCAAAAAAAAAAACTTCTGGCAGACATCGTTAATCGATTCAGCTGGAGATTCAAAGCCGATCGGTATACTTAAAGCTGGGTCTAGCTCGATTATTTCTGGGTGTTAAAAACATTTGGCGCGAAACTACTACTATTAAATAAACTTATAATACCCTAGCCTACATAGTGCAAGATAAACTAACTTCATGACTCTAGCCTTTTTATTATATACTCCACGAGAGTATTATGTCTTTGTGCATTTGTTTGTAACACACAAAAGGAAACGAGATAGACCCATTGTTAATTATACCGATCGACTTAGAATCACTTTTTGAGTCGATTTAGCAATGTCCGTCTGTGCATTTACAGGTCGCAATTGTAGACATAACTAAATGAAACTTTGCACAATGAAGTTTTTCGGGACAAGGACGAACGCTATTTAATTTGAAGAAAATCGGTTCAGAGTTAGATATAGCTCCCATACGAATTTCTCTCGCGATTTGACTCTTTTCACTCTAGATACCACATATTACAACAGCTTGTCTTTACAATTGGAAAAACATATTATATTTCAACTAGAAACACATGTGGTAAAAATGTATTAGATCGGTTCAGATTTATATATAGCTCCCATACAACATATTGTGCTCGATTTTCTTTAAACCCTTTGCTGAAATTGGGTAAGATGTGTTCAGATTTAGATATAGCCCCCATACAAATATCGCTCCCGATTTGACTTTTGCCGATTTAAAAGCCACATATTGTGCTCGATTTTCTTTAAATTTGGCACAACATCTTATAATCTAACTAGAAACACCTGTGGATAAAGCCAGCTAGATCGGTTCAGATTTAGATATAGCCCCCACACATATGTCACTGCCGATTTGACTTTTGCGCTATAGAAACCACATATTGTACCCAATTTTCTTTAAAATTGTCACAACATCTTATAGTCCAACTAAACAAACCTATGGTGAAAGTGGGTAAGATCGGCTCAGATTTAAATATAGTCCAAATACAAATGTTGCTCCCAAAAGTTTAACCGATTTATACACTTTATACTAACCGACTATACACTTTATATTTCACCTATTTCGTTCCAGGTTTCAATATATACTCATACAAATGTCCTTTCCGATTTAATATTTTTGTCAAACACATATATTTACAGGATACAAAAAACCTTCCCGTTTTCACTTTTTCGTCAAATTGAATTGTATTCGGATAGAATGTGGAGTGTATCATAGAGTCGGCCCCGCCCGACTTTAGCCTTTCCTTACCTGTTCTTACTTAAAACCTTGGAAACTTTCTTCCACACAAGTATGAATTTACTCAATGGTAAGAATTGTTTATTAGATCCAATGAAATGTTTTTAAGTAAATTTACTACCCTATTTCTAGTAAATGAACTATTTGCTATGACTTTGGAAAGAGGAAACTTTACGCATACTTAGTTAATTTTCCTGCTTTTAAGTTAATTTTTACTAAACTGGAGTAAAATAGTTGAACTAAATTGGAGTATGAAGTATTGGAGTATTTTACTCAAATTTAGGAATGCTATTTTTCTGAGTGTACTACGACTTTCAAAATCTCTTTATTTTACATATCTATCTAATTAGAGGGATGTACACTAGGGCGTACCTCAAAAAAAAAGTTCGCCGTACACCTTCGAATATGAAGTATTATTGAAAGGTAGTTTCAAAAAAAAATTTTTATTTTTTTATGCCGAACGTAGGGGTCGCGCTTTTACATTTTTCTATATAACTTGTATTTATAAACGGATTTTAAAGTGTGATACATCGATGTTTTTGTCTCGACGAGGCCGATTTTTTTGTCTTTGAAGTCATTGAGCTCAAGCACCCCCTTCTGGTACTTACCCATCATTTCTCAGTTGCTACTACCCTAATGTACCACTCTAATAATCGAAAATTAAAGCTCGCATAAAATCATGAATCATGTTTGAGCTCAATGACTTCAAAGACAAAAAAATCGGACAAAAACATCGATGTATCACACTTTAAAATCCGTTTATAAATGCAGAAGTTATATAGAAAAATGTAAAAGCGCGACCCCTACGTTCGGCATAAAAAAATAAAAAAAATTTTTTTGAAACTACCTTTCAATAATACTTCATATTCGAAGGTGTACGGCGAACTTTTTTTTTTTACTTGTAACCTGGTACGCTCTAATGTACACACCGCTGTAGCCGTTTAGAGGATACCATTTTTATCCCTCTTAAAAGAACGAATTTTGCAAAATCCCTTAATTTTACGTGTCTACGCAATCAGGGAATTGTACGCACATAATTTCATTATTCTAGGCGCAACCATTTCGCAGGTACCATTTTTATCCTATTATTACCGTTTAACCCCTTAATAGTACGAATTTGAAAAAATATTTTTTATATTATGATCTACTCAATTAGAGATCTGTACACACCGAATTTCGTGTTTCTAGCAGTTGTCGTTTTATAGGTACCATTTTTATCCCTTTTTGTCTCATTTCACCCTATAGGAATAAGAATCACTTTATGGTGCATATTAACCCATATTGAAAAGCATGCTTAAATACACTAAATATTAGGGGTACTTGCAGTCGTTGTGAGGGAAAATGTTTCCATGTGGACCGATCTCGCCCAGTTGCAATCCCAAGACGGATTTATGGAAAATTTGTATTTCAAGTGGTTTCAACAGAACAGACATGGCTATGTCGTCTTAGAATTTTATCACGATCAAGAATATATATACTTTATAGGGTACCAGGTCGATATTTCAAGGTGTTACAAACGGAATGACAATCTTAGTATACCCCCATCTTGTTGGTGGAGGGTATAATTAATGATTTACGTCGGTCCAAAACGCATATATATGATTGAAGCACGGACATTATTTACTTCGCGGGACCATACCCGCACTATATGTAGTAATTTCATTTGAAACGCAACAGAAATATTGCTTGTGTTCTCCGAGTTAAATGCAAAAATCTGAAACTGTACACACAAGTGTGGATGGAAACTATTTTTTCATATAGTAATTTAAACAAATTTGTAACTTTTTTCATTTTTTATTTGTATGGACCACGACCCAGCCTAATGTACATATGTATACAATATATGTATTTACAAAACGAATGTAATATTGAAATGTATTTTTGTGGTGTCAATGTTAATAAACATGTTTTATTCTCGTTGGCTGCTGGTGCGATTTGTATGCCCTCCACAATTGGAGGGAATGTATAGATACTTTGGCATAACGCATGTAACCTATCGAATTATCCATCGGATATTATATGAATAAAATATATGTTTATTCTAGATCTAGCATTCCGCCAGTTTATTGAAAACACAATAGAGCTCAAAACGACATGACCTTTGTAACATGTCTGCCTATTGTACGCTTATGGGCACTTGATATGTTATTTCAAAGCACCTATAAATAAAAACTTCAGCCAATCAAGGCTAAAACAATTATTAACACTTTTTTCTTCACCTTTTATTAGATTGAATTTAAGTCATCTATTATTTTGATGGAAAAAGAGAGATTTTTACACCCTGTCTAGAAATCTCCAGGGTTTAGGGTATGTAAGTTACGACCTGAACTACATACAAAAGTAATTTCATATATATTTCTCTATTTGTTTGGGTGTTGGCTGCCCATTTTGGTTTATTTATGATTTCTCGAATTTCATATTTGATTAAAAATAACGAAATAATGCAAATGTCGATGGTCATGGACTGTCACCGGTTGTTACACAAAAACAATTTGCAATTTTCTAATGGATTCTTGTTTGAGGCGAAATAATTAAAAAACTCCCGTTATGAATATGCTAATTTGTTTTGTATTTTGATGAATAATTTAAAACCAAAATGCGCGTTCAAATAAATGTTTCAGCGGAATAAGTTGAAAAAGGACACAAAGTTCTAGACTGTCATAATGGACTGGGAGCGGCGGCACCATAACTAAATTAGAACGACTCTCTGCTGTACTGAAGATAAGTATCGAAATAGCCTAGACTATTTGATCTATTAAATATGGACATTTTTAGGTTTAGGTTTAGATTCAATTTGACATCTAGATTTTGTAATAAAACGTCTTGTATTAGGAGTGGTTGGTATAGAAAAACACTGTTATACTGAGGGGAAATTATATAAAAAGGTCTAGGTTTGCCGGAATGCTATTCCAAAAGCAAATTCCCACATCACAATTTAGAATCTAATCAAGTAAGGAAAAGCTAAAATCGGGCGGGGCCGACTCTATGATACACTCCACTTTCTATCCGAATACAATTCAATTCGGTGAAAAAGTGAAAACTGCAAGGTTTTTTATCCTGTAAATGTATGTGTTTGACAAAAAATGTTAAATCGGAAAGGACATTTGTATGAGGATATATTGAAACCAGGAACGAAATAGGTGAAATATAAAGTGTATAGTTTGGCCAAAATCGGTTAAACTTTTGGGATCAACATTTGTATTTGGGCTATATTTAAATCTGAACCGATCTTACCCACTTTCACCATTTTAAAGAAAATCGAGTACAATATGTGGTTTCTATTGCGCAAAAGTCAAATCGGGAGCGACATTTGTATGGAGGCTATATCTAAATCTGAACCGATCTAGCCCGCTTTAGCCACAGGTGTTTCTAGTTAGATTATAAGATATTGTGCCAAATTTAAAGAAAATCGAGCACAATATGTGGCTTTTGAAGCGGCAAAAGTCAAATCGGGAGTGACACTTGTATGGGGGCTATATCTAAATCCGAACCGATCTTACCCAATTTCTGTATAGGTGTTTCTAGTTAGATTATTAGATATTGTGCCAAATTTATAAAAAATCGTGTGCAATATGTGGCATTTAAAGCGGAAAAAGTCAAGTCGGGAGCGACATTTATATGGGGGCTATATCTAAATCTGAACCGATCTTACTCAATTTCAGCACAGGCGTTTCTAGTTGGATTATAAGATGTTGTGCCAAATTTAAAGAAAATCGAGTACAATATGTGGTTTCTAGAGCGGAAAACTGTCAAGTCGTGAGCGACATTTGTATGGGGGCTATATCTAAATCTAAACCGATTTGACCTATTTTCACCATAGATGTTCCTAGTTTAAATATAAGATGTTTTGCCAAATCTGAAGACAATCTGATACAATATGTGGTTTATACAGCGGAAAAAGTCAAATCGGGAGCGAAATTTGTATGGGAGCTATATATAAATCTGAACCGATCTGACCTATATTCACCATGGGTGTTTCTAGTTGAAATATAAGATGTTTTGCCAATTTTAAAGAAAATCTGTTATAATATGTGGTATCTAGAGTGAAAAGAGTCAAATCGGGAGTGAAATTCGTATGGGGGCTATATCTAAATATGAACCGATTTTCTTCAAATTAAATAGCGTTCGTCCTTGTGCCGAAAAACTTCATTGTGCAAAGTTTCATTTAGTTATGTCTACAATTGCGACCTGTATCGTGATTACAAGAATAGATGGACAGACAGACGGACGGACATTGTTAAATCGATTCAAAAAGCGATTCTAAGTCGATCGGTATAATTAACAATGGGTCTATCGGGCGATCATTTTGGGTGTTACAAACAAATGCACAAAGACATAATACTCTCGTGGAGTGTATAAAAATATTCTTGGGTATGTGAGTCATTCCATATGAAGCGGTACGATTTTTCACCTCGAAGGCTGAGATTGTTTTAAAATATCGTGTATGTATTCTTCTCATAAAAATTTGCATTTGTAGAAAAGTTCAAGAGTTATGAACAATTTAACAGTAAAAATGACATTTTTTCAGATTTTTATTCAATCGCGTGTAACTCCTGAAATTCTTGGCCGATTTTAATGTAATATACCTTGTTTCGAAAGGAATTTCAATTACTTTTAAAATACTGAAGTGGGATTTTATAGCCGCGTTATATTTTTTAAAGTTTTTACAATTAACCCTACTGTGATTTGTTTTATAGCCCACGGCTGACAATACTTCCCATCTAGAATTCACATTTTAAATCTGATCTTGATAAAATTTTCAGGATCATATCACTTTTTACCTAGGAACACATACCGTAAAAATGGTCTAAATGGGTTCATGTTTTGACATATCCCTCATATCAATATCCCCCGGTTTACCCCAACACTGCTTCATAATACTACTTCATAATATAATAATATCCAGTAATCACACGGAAATAAAGTTTGAATTGTTTAATGATGATTTTTTACATAGGTACATCTATGTTTTGCATTTGGTGGCAGTAATTTTTACAAAATAAATAGCTGAAATCTGAAAATCCATATTAACTGTCTAATTAAAAATATGGAGTCAGAATAGCATCACGCAAAAAGTCCTTTTTTATTTTTTAAACACGTCTCAGGTGAATGTATACTTCGAATTTCATGACTCTAGCTACCGCTATTTTGCTGGTGCTATTGCTATCCCTTTTTCCATTTTACCCCCTCGAAAAATCCATTTTAACCCCATTTTTTATTCCTTTTATCAATTATAGGAATGTACAGACCGATTTTCTTGTTTTTCAAAAACATTCTTAAATACTCGAAATATTACGAATATTATGTTTTTTTATTCAGTTCTTGAGAGACAAAATTGATTCCCTCTGTACCGCTTTCGCCGACTTTCAATCCCAACCGATCTACAACTATTAGGTATTCTGGGAAAATTTAGATGTCCTAAGTATTTTTTATCAAATTATTATCTTTAGTAATTTAGAGTTAATTTTCGTTCCAGTTATACCAAATACGTATTATTCTGTTCTTGAGAAGAACGACCAGACAGACGTGACTAGATCATCTGACCTAACTATTCATACGATATACGAACTGTGATGAATAATTTTATAACTTACAAAAATTTAGGCCACATATAAGAAACGAGTGCCTTAAAACAATTAATTTGTTGTGTGTTTCACATCCAAAACAATTTTAAACAAATGAAATTATTGATTTTTAAACTTTAAATATTATGTACACACATTTTGAATAAATATAAGCACAACTCCCAAACGAAATTCACACACAAATGTAGGTAATAAAAACTTTTATAATGTTTCCTAACCATCGCTGACAGGAAACCCTCCCATACATACAACGTACATGGCTGCGTGTACGTTTGTATACGTCCGAGAGGAAAGCGAACGAAGAAGAACAGCAAAAAAATCATTGAGGAAATGTCTAACCAAAATTTTATTGCAATATTAAAAATGTATCCATGAATGGAAATGATTATATCACCATTAATGTTTATACGAGTACTCGTTCCAAACGCATTCTTTTCAGAGTTTAATATGGATGAGTGTTTTTAAAATGCACACACACACACACATGTCCACACACATCTAGACAGCCATATGTAGTCGTATCGACGTCGCACACCCGACATACTCTACACCGATGAATATTTTATAAATTTTATGTAAATTTTATTTTTATATATTTTTGGATAATTGAAAATAAAGAAAAACATTGGATGTTTGGGATTGGTTAGGTCGGTGCTGTCGGTATACTCCGACAAAAGGGTAGCTTGGCGCTATAGTGAATAGTGGTCTAGTGTATATTCTATTACTTAAATATATTAAATATTCTTTAATATTTTGCTATGCATTTTCGCGGAATATTTTTAGAATACGATTCATTTTTAAATGAAAAATGAAATTTAATAAAAAATACATCCAATAATGAAAAAAAAAATCAATTATAAATTCAATTATCGTATATTTGAGAGGGTATAAAAATAAGAAAAAAATATTTTAGTACATATTTTAGAGTACATGACTATCAGAGGATGTTAATTATTTAATACTTGATGTTGTCACATCTGCAATGCCAAACTAAGTATGCCATTCGTGCTGTGGAAGACTGTCTAAAAATCCTGTCTGAATATTATTTCATGGCAGTGTATGTACGAAATTGAAAATATTATATTATGGCATTAATAAGCGATGCATATGTGATGCGTACATGCCAGGAGTTGGTATCGCCAAAATGCACAATATCATATGAAATCATGAGGACATGAGTATGTAAACTATAGCTATTTTTAAGCTATTTTCTGTTAAAACAAGCTGTACACATGCGTACACATCTAAAGTGCATTAGAGATGATGGTCCTTTAGAGGATTCACGTAAAAGCTTCTAAATGCAAATGACAAACTTAATGACGGGCGAACAACAAAATATTGAAAATATTTTCATATTCACATTATGTAAATAAATATGGCCGAAGGCAACATTTTCAATATAGAAGGTGGGGGGGGGGGTTCTTCTCGTATGGGAATGAACACTAAGCTGATCACATTTCGAGAGTTTGAAGCATGTTTGAAAACATAGCATTTTGACGATATGTATAGTAGGCTGGGTCGCGGTGCATACAAATGGACAAACAATTTCCAGTCACCACACGAAAATAAAGTTTGGATTGTTTAATTATGATTTGCAAAATATGTCGCTCCTAGATCAAGCCATCTGTGAGCTAAACGAAAATACCCCTAAAAATCATGTTTTTCCAGTGTGCTGTATTTTTGTCAAAAATCTTTTCTTTTTTCCCCTTGAAAGCACTTTAAAAATAAATTTTAATTCTTGTCTTAGAGTAACTTATTGGGCGAATTATTGGGCCTTTATAGTAATTTTTTATGTTTTTCACAGTGACGACTGAACAATTTTTCGTATTTGGTGTTAGTGTTTTACTTATATATATAAAAATGAATCTGTGTTTGTAAGTTTGTGGGTTAGTTTGTTTCTTTGTTTGTTTGTTCTTTATAGCAGACTAAAGTACTGGACCGATCTTCTTGAATGTTCATGCTGAACCGGTGGTGAAAATAGGCTATATAATTTTTTGATATTTTCAGTGGGCGTGGCACCTCCCACACAAATTGGGGATTTATTCGTTTTTTATAAATTAGTATATTCGGAGTACTGTTGCAGCTAGAGTCTTGAATTTTTGTAAAAGTTTACCAATTGTTAGTCGGCAAAGTTTTGCCAAAAATGGGCGGTGTTGTAAAAGTGGGCTTGGCACCTCCCATACGAAGCTAACACCTATTATAGAATATTGTCAGTTCTATGACACCTAGAGTGCTGAAATTTTGTGTAAGTGCATCTAGCATCAATGTGCGTAGTTGTGCCAAAAATGGGCGGTATTGGAAAAGTGGGTGTGCTATCTCACATACAAAGTTAAAACCTATTATCGAATATTGTCATTTCTATAACACCTAGAGTGCTGAAAATTTGTGTTTGTAGATCCAGTGTAAATACTTGTGCAAAGATGGGCGGAAAGTGACCGTGTCCCTTCCCATTCGAAATTAAAACCTGTTTTAGAGTATATTCGACACCGAGATTGCTATATTGTTGTGTGAGTTAATTTATTTGTAACATTCTTAGACAATATACAAATGGGCGGGATTTGAAAGATGGAGAATTTTTATACACTCCACGAGAGTATTATGTCTTTGTGCATTTGTTTGTAACACCCAAAAGGAAACGAGATAGACCCATTGTTAATTATACCGATCGTCTTAGAATCACTTTCTGAGTCGATTTAGCAATGTCCGTCTGTCTGTCTGTCCGTCCGTCCGTCCGTCCA
This sequence comes from Polietes domitor, assembly GCA_947397865.1. Classification (NCBI taxonomy): domain Eukaryota; kingdom Metazoa; phylum Arthropoda; class Insecta; order Diptera; family Muscidae; genus Polietes; species Polietes domitor. Next base: position 33,477,551 of record OX377619.1, on the reverse strand, counting down.
TCTATTCTTGTAATCACGATACAGGTCGCAATTGTAGACAGAACCAAATGAAACTTTGCACAACGATGTTTTTCGGGATAAGGACGAACGCTATTTAATTTGAAGAAAATCGGTTCAGATTTAGATATGGCCCCCATACGAATTTCACTCCCGATTTGACTCTTTTCACTCTAGATACCACATATTACAACAGATTTTCTTTAAAATTGGCAAAACATCTTATATTGTAACTAGAAACACCTTTGGTAAAAATGTGTTAGATCGGTTAAGATTTAGATATAGCTCCCATACAAATTTCGCTCCCGATTTGACTTTTTCCGCTCTAGAAACCACATATTGTATCAGATTGTCTTCAGATTTGGCAAAACATCTTATATTTAAACTAAGAACATCTATGGTGAAAATAGGTCAAATCGGTTAAGATTTAGATATAGCCCCCATACAAATGTCGTTCCCGATTTGACATTTTCCTCTGTAGAAACCACATATTGTACTCGATTTTCTTTAAAATTGGCACAACATCTTATAATCTTACTAGAAACACCTATGCAGAAATTGGGTAAGATCGGTTCAGATTTAGATATAGCCCCCATATAAATGTCGCTCCCGATTTGACTTTTTCCGCTTTAAATGCCACATATTCTAATCGATTTTCTTTAAATTTCGCACAACATCTTATAATCTAACTAGAAACACCTGTGGCTAAAGCGGGCTAGATCGGTTCAGATTTAGATATAGGCCCCATACAAATGTCGCTCCCGATTTGAATTTTGAGCATATATTGTACCCGATTTTCTTTAAATTTGGGACAACATCTTATAATCCAACTAGAAACACTATGCAGAAATTGGGTAAGATCGGTTCAGATTTAGATATAGCCCCCATACAAATGTCGCTCCCGATTTGACTTTTGCCGCTTTAAAAGCCACATATTGTGCTCGATTTTCTTTAAATTTCGCACAACATCTTATAATCTAACTAAACAAAACTATGGTGAAAGTGGGTAAGATCGGTTCAGATTTAAATATAGCCCAAATTCAAATGTTGCCTCCATAAGTTTAACCGATTTTGGCCAAACTATACATTTTATATTTCACCTATTTCTTTCCAGGTTTCAATATATCCTCATACAAATGTCCTTTCCGAAATAAAATTTTTTGTCAAACACATACATTTACAGGATACAAAAAACCTTCCCGTTTTCACTTTTTCACCGAATTGAATTGTATTCGGATTGAAAGTGGAGTGTATCATAGAGTCGGCCCCGGCCGACTTTAGCCTTTCCTTACTGGTTTTATTTGAATTTTGTAAAATTACACGTTTTCTTTGGATTTTTTAGCACAATAGTAAAGGATGGTTACAAAAAAAAAGAAATATTCAATCGTCAAAAGCCGACTTAAGACAATATTAATTTTTTAGTTTTTGTGTTGTCTGATTAGTGAACAATTTGATTGATTTATCCATATTTAACAATTGTAGTCTTCGATCCCACAATCGGAAAAGGCTGTTGGCTGGTTTTCTATGGAAGTTTAAATAAAAAATTCCATTTTAAATTTTTCATATTCTCGAACGTCCATTTTTCCCACTGTCCAGTTATTATATGCTGACTAAAAAGCCAAGAGAGATTATTCAAAATTTGATCCTATTGCTTAGGAAAAGTTGATTATTTCACTCAATTATTTCAAAAGTATATATACCTTCATGAAGCATAAATATAATCGCCTTTATTGCTGACATCAAGCAAATACAACGTTTGCATTTTTTAAACTAAACAAAATATGCGTATTGGCTTTTGCAAAGTAATTTCAACTTTTTCTCAAAATCCCCAACTTAAGAAAATGCCGTTGGCTGCAATTGTTCTTTGACAATGATGCCGAAAATGATTAGAGATGGTCATTCGGAGAAATTTCAAAAAGTTTTGCACTGCAAAGACATTCCTATAAATTACATGCTGTTGTTGTTGCTGCTGTTGTGTACTGTTATGCATAACAAATTCACAGAATGTTTCCCATTTTAAATTATTCAAATGAAAACAGATATTATTTCTCTTTCTTTTTCATATTGTGTATGTTTGAGTGTATGGGTGTGCGTTCTTTTGGTTGTGGTAATCCCCAACAACCATTAACATATTGATTACAAATCAATAAATGTAATACTACCATATTTATATGTATGTATGTAGATGTAGATACAGAACACATCCATTTAGTGAGATTTGTCTGTATGTACAAACCGACCGTTTGGTCCATTGCAAAGGAAGAAACGGAAATAACAAAATCTATGGATGATGAGGACGGCCGGGACAAGAATAGCAATCGACATATGTTTATAATGATGAAAACATGTAAATATTTTAAATGTTTCATTGTAAATACCTTAAATGTTTTGGATGTGGGGTGTGTATGGAAAATACTTACTATTGAACGATTCCTAACCACCAGACATCCTACTCATGCCCATCACGTAGGACTACTTCGTGTGAGATTTACAAGAAGGAAAATGTTTCATGTTAAGGTTTTTTGTGGCAGGATTTACATAGTATCAGGCGGCATGAGTGTGTATGAGTGAGTTGAGCTTTTACTTATTCAAGTTCTCTGTTATTGTAAATATTTCATTGGAATGAAGAGGAGCAGCCATAGAATCTGGACATAATCACAATAATAATCATCATAATATGCGAAAGATATATGACCAGAATTAAAGAAATAGCAAATGCCAAAGAGACCGGGGGGTACGACCGGTCAGCACAATGAATGGACAAACGAACAAAAGCTGAATGCACAAGCAATACCGGAAGTCTACATAGGGCCATCGTAAAGGCCTGCAAAGCCCTGTTGAATCCTCTTTCAGCTCACCTCACTTCAACAACACGAACACTGCCTCCGACCAGTTCTCTTTCATAGTTGGTATCACTAAAATTGCTGTATTCGTATTAACCTACCAAAGCAGCAACTTCTATCTACAGCAGGGAAAATTTATATATGGTCGGTGAGCTAGTTTTCCGAAATTTACTTATATCTTGAACATAGAAAACTCAAAAAAAAATAATTTATAGAACTTAGTTAAGACATATAGACATTGTTTTCTTCGTTAGCATGTTAGCTATTTAAAAATAATACAAATTTATAAATTCCAATAAATAAAATTCCATTTTTTATTTTTTTATGGGGCTTTTCGTGCTAGAATAAAAATATTTTTTCAATTATTTGAAGACTGTTCCTAAAACACTGCTTCTATGTGAAATTGTAATTTGCCACATTTGGGGCCATACTAATTGAACATATAATTGGGTGTTACCGGTCTTTTATTTCGAAAACGAGAGTGCAAATATTAAAGGTAACTCGACGAATATTGGAATATCCATAAAAACTATAAATTTTTAGTTCTCGGATACAAAATTTGCACTTTTTGATGTTAGCGTTATTATAATTTTGAAAAATAAAAAAACATTTCCATATATCCTTCATTCCATATCAAACCGAACGATTTTTGTAAAAAAATACGACCACGACTCCGATTTTAACGACAGACATATTCTACTCTTAAAATATTTTACACGTATTTAAAAAAAAACAAGTAAAAACGGCGTTAAGTTCGGCCTGGCCGAACTTTATATACCCTCCACCATGGACTGCATTCCACAGAAGCTGTGGTAGCAGTGCAGTAATATAAGGAAAATATTTTTTTTTAATATAGGCAAACCAAAACAAATACAAATATTGACAAAATAATTTTATAAATACATATAATATTTTTATTACTTCAAACCACGCTTATAAGGCAAGGCTATCAGTACGTTTACACTATATATATCGAAATAATACTTCAAGTCAATTCGAAAAGTAAATATTCATACAAATATTTATATTTATTTTCAAAAAAGCTTAAATACCACAAATATTGGTAGATAGTGGGTGCTATAGTTGGTTGTATTTCGATTCTATTTTAACTACAAAAGTACAAATTTTGAAAATCCATTATCTCACGTACATAGTGCAAAATAATCTTTTTATTCCGCGTGTCTATGCAGTCAGAGGAATGTATACACCAAATTCCATTATTCTAGCTGCAGTCATTTGGTTGGTACCGTTTTTATCCCCTTTATCCAAATTTACCCCCCTATGAGTACGACTTTCTAAAATCTCTTTATTTTACGTGTCTACGCAATTGAAGGAATGTACACACCGAATTTCATCATTCTAGCTGTAGCCGTTTAGTTGGTACTATTTTTATCCCTCTGTACCCATTATATCTCTTGAAAGTACGCATTTGAAAAAACTTTTATTTTTAGCATCTACGCAGTCTGAGGAATGTATACTCTGAATTTCACGACTCTAGCTGCTGTCATTTGCTTGGTACTATTTTAATCCCCTTTTTTCATTTAAACCCCTAAAGGTACGAATTTCAAAAAATTCGTTTATTTTACGTGTCTACGCAATCAGATGAATGTATACACCGAATATCATTATTCTAGATGCTGCCGTTTGGTTGGTACCATTTTTATCCCTCTATTCCCATTTTACCCCTCAAAAGTACGAATTTGGAAAATATACTTTTACATTATGTATCTACTCAATTAGATGAATGTAAACACCAAATGTCGTGTTTCTATCTGTTATCGTTTAATATGTACCATTTTTATTCCTTTTTTGCCCCATTTCGTCCCATACGAATAAGAATCAATTTATGGTGCGCTTTTATGCTTCATTCCAAATATCAAGTAAATACAAGCAGACATATACAAAAAGCAGGCTGAAATACTCTAAATATTAGGGGTATTTTCCGTCCTTGTGAGGGAAAATTTTTTCCCTCTGGGCCGATTTCGACCACTTTCAATCCCAACCGATCTGCAACGATAAGACACATTTAGGGAAAATTTGAACCTCCTAGCTCATTTCGTTCGGAAGCTACCGTTCTTTCAACCGACAGACGGACATGGCTATATCGTCTTAGAATTTTACCACGAAACAGAATATATATACTTTATGGGTTCCCCCATCCTGGAGGTGGAGGGTATAAAAACTGAAACTTTTTTCAAAAGATAGGACCAGTTGAAAATTGTGAAAATCGAGAAAAACGTGCCGAGGTATAAACATTGAAAATGGTGTAGTGAGAAAACGCGTGGGCACAATTCACAGAATGAAGGCTTATTTTAAAGATAATTACAAGTACTTTTCGCTCGCATTCTTGGCTATTGACTGTTACTGACAACAATTTTGTGTATTTCAGATTTTTCTTCTTTTTTATATTTGTCACTATGAAAACACCAACCTAAAAATTCAGAAAAAATATAGGCATATTCCCTGATCGATTCTAAACAAAACCTAAAAATTACAGCTTGGAGAAATAACGCGTTTTAATAAAAAAACGAATATATCTCCGATTTACAATATTACGGCTCAAAAATTCACATTTTACATCGGATCTTGATCAAATTTCCCACACAATGTTATATTTAGCTATATAGGTCAATGTTTTGGTATATCCGCCATACAAGTGGGTCCCCATTTTATTCTATTACCCCTCTAGAATGCACATCTTACATTGGATATGGATACAATTTTGCAGATCATGTTATATTCCAATAAAGGGTCCATATTTTGGTATAACTCCCATACAAATTGGGTCACCATCCTACTGTAGAACTCAATTCGTGCATTGTATATCGATACAATTTTGAAGATCATGTTATATTTCAACTACGAATACTATTAAAGTCAAATATATGTGTCCATACTTTGGTATGACCCAAATGGGCCCTATTACAGCTCTAGAAACTACATCGGATCTCGGTAAATTTTTGCAGATCATGATATAATTCATCTAGGAATACCCACCGTGAATGATAACTATATAGGCCCATGTTTTGGTACAGGCCCTCAGGATTGTTAGGCCTCCGTCAAATGTTCGTGCGATCTTTGCTATTTCTTCTGATGAAAGCATGTATCTTTTTATGGCTTTAGGTACGATTTATTATCAAAAAAAGTCCAAGTCCAAAATTCTGTCTACCTTTTGAATCAACATGCAATTAATATAGTATCTGGAATCTACAACATTTAAAACCCACCCATATCTACCACCCATATTAATAAACCCAGTTGGTGGAGCAATTTTATGTACTTCATATACATTTTACAGACAAATACAAATTATACAGTAGTAATAGTATGAATCGTACATTTGAAAGGAGGTCTATAACAACATGGGCCTATATATTTCTCATTCACGGTAGGTATTCATAGTTGAAATATATCACGATCCGATGTAAGACGTAGTTTCTAGAGCTGTATTAGAGTGATTGGGGGCCCCATTTGGGTTATTCCAAAGTGTGGACACATATATTTGACTTTGTATTCTTAGTTGAAATATAATATAATCTGCAAAATTTGAAAAAAATCCGATGTAAAATTTGCGTTCTTTAGGGATACAAATTAAAATGGGGCCATTTGTAAGGGCTCTACATTAAAAAATTGTTCCATATAGATCACTTTCAAAGTAGGTATTCTTAGTTGAAATATGACATGATATGCAAAATTATATCGAGATCTAATGCACGATGTGGGTTCTAGAGATGTAATTGAGTAGAATGAGGGCCCAATTTGTATGGAGGTTATACCAAAATATGGACCCATATATTTGTCTTCCATATCATGTCTTCTTAGTTGAAATATAACACAAAATGCAAAATTTGATAAACTTCCGATGTAAATTGTGGGTCCTAGATGGGTAATAATAAAAATGGGGGTCATTTGTAAGGGCTCTACATTAAAAAGTGGATCCATATAGATCACTTTCAATGGGGCCCACTTGTAACGGCGCTACATTAAAAAGTTGGCCTTTATAGATCACTTTCAAAGTAGGTATTCTTTTTTGAAATATAACATGATCTGCAAAATTTTATCAAGATCCAATGTAAGATGTTGGTTCTAGAGCGATAATAGTGTAAACTGGGGCCCATATATATGGGGGCTATTCCAAAACACTGACCTATATAGCTGGCTTTCAAAATACGTGTTTCTAGTATAAATGTAACATTGTGTGGAAAATCAAAACATAGACCCATGTAGTCCACTTTCCCATGAGCTGTTTCTAGTTCAAATTTAACACGATCCTGAAAATTTGGTCATGATCCCATGTAAAATGTGTACTCTAGAGCAGTAATAGTGTAAATTATAGGGATATTTGTATGGAAGCTATATCTAAATCTAAAAAAGTAACTCCTGCCAATTTTTATGATAATCGAACCACAATTGCGACCTGTAGAGTGCGAACAAGCTTAAATGGACAGCAGGCGGACGGACGGACAGACATCGTTAAATCGATTCAGCTGGTGATTCTAAGCCGATCCGTATAATTAAAGGTGGGTCTAGCTAAATTATTTCTAGGTGTTACAAACATTTGGCGCGAAACTAACTTATAATACCCTAGTCCACAAAGTGGTGTAGGGTATAACAATATATGATTTTATACACTTTACGACGGATGTATGGATTTATTAGCTTGATTGGGTTTATTAGCTTCATATTTGTATGGAATTTACTCGCTAAGCTAGAAATTAGCTTGCTACTCCCTCAGTGGTGATTCATTACAACATTCATTAACAACCTTATCAAGTATCTTAATTGTAAGCTAGTTAGTAATCCCAATCGAACAGGCGTATTCATTAAATCACATTTGCAACACAACTAAGAGAGTAGCAAGCTACTTTCTTGTCAAGCGAGTAAATACCATAGACATATTAAGCTAGTAAGCCCAATCTTCTGTATAGAGTGGTGACGTATGAGTTATATTTATGAATGATAAAATTAATCATTCGCACTGATAAACATACTGATAACACTAAAATCAGCTTAATACATCTAATTCAATTTGGAACTGTTCCTATTTCAGCAATATATACATTTGTATGATTGAATGTCAAAATGATTTTGATTCGATCGTCAATCAACTATTTGAAAGGAATATAGGAAAAGGAATAGGTCAGAAAAAACAGACAGTTTTTTGACCACTTTTGTAAATTTTGAATGTTTCGTAATCCAAATTACGTTTACCCTACTTGTTACTACATTGAAGTCTCCTATTCACACACAATTTTCGTTGACTACTTGTTGATGTTCAGCTATATGTATTTATTCTACAGATATTCTGGTAATTCGCTGAATAAATACAAAATATCTGTTTCTAAATAAATATAATCCACAATTTATTTTATGCAATTATCTTGTACAAAAGAATTAGGAACACAAACTAAATACTAACAATAACGCGGGTGCCTAATAACACTTAAATTTATGTGTGCTACTGTTTGCAAAATGGTAAAATTCTATACAGAATGTCATAAAACACACAGCAGGATATATAAAACAAACTTCCGGTATTTATCATTGTTGGAAATATATGAATTTTCAATATTTTATAAAGTATTACATTTGTCTGTCTATGCATGGCTATGACTATGGCCATAGCTACGAGTATGCATATCAGTATCAGTGTAGCTGTGCGTGTGAGCTTTGTATTCATAATAGCTGCATACATATACGAGTAAAGACTGATAAAAATGTTATATATGTATGCATTTGTATGGGAATGTTCAATTTTCTAGCTTACAGACTTATGAATTAAAGTTCATTTTTCACCGGCACCAAATTCAATTCGGAGCAAAAACGAAATGATTAAATTATGCATTTATTATCACCACGGAAGTGGAAACACAATGTTGTTGTAGACATTGACACATATATGAATTTGGAAAATCTATGGAATTTTGTCGTGTTAAATATCTCTGCGTAAAATAATTCCATTGAATCACATTTATGACATTAAACAAATTTTTGCCACCAAATGAAGTTGGTTATTTTAAAAGTGAGAATATAAATTTCACTTATTTGAAAACTCAGATACTTAAAAACAAGCAAGGAAAGGCAAAAGTCGGTGACCCTACATTAAGAAACTCAAATAATTCTTTGTTTAATTCATACAAATTATTTTTTCTTTGTTCATTTGACAACTGATACATGTTTATTAAACCTTTTTAACGCGTTTTAAAAATAATAGAATTTAAATGAATCCATAGTCGGTGACACATGTACAAAATTCATTATTCATTACTTCCTGTAGAGTTTCAGTAAGAATTGTCTCAATTGCTGTTCGAATGCATTGCTTTAAATCTCCAATTTTTTAGATTTATTTTACAAACTTCCTGTTGAAATAACCCCACAAGAAAAAAAGTAGGTGCAGTGAGTTCGGGAGATTTTGGGGGCCAACGAAATGTCGAGTTTCTAGAAATCAGCTTATTGGGGAACTTTCGCTGCAATTCTCTCATAGCAGTACCTGGCTATGTGACAAGACGCATCATCCCGTTGAAAACACACAGTGTGTAAAGGGCTTCACCTTCGTTGCAGTTCTGCAAAGAAAAACTCATTTAACAGCAGTATTAAGTAGCATGGTAGCAGAATTCATCAGCCACCCTGTATGTATATGTTTATACCCTACACCACTTCGTGGACTAGGATATTATAAGTTAGTTTCGTGCCAAATGTTTGTAACACCAAGAAATAATCGAGCTAGACCCACCGTTAAGTATACGGATCGGCTTAGAATCACCAGCTGAATCGATTTAACGATGTCTGTCTGTCTGTCCGTCCGTCTGCTGTCCATCTAAGATTGTTCGCACTCTACAGGTCGTAATTGTTGTCCGAATGTTGTCAGAAGTTATTTTTTTTTTTTTTGAGAAGGACCATCGGTATTGAATTTGGAGGAAATCGGTTCAGATTTAGATTTAGCCCCCGTACAAATGTCGCTCCCGATTTGACTTTTTCCGACCTATAAAGCATATATAGTACCCGATTTTCTTCAAATTTGGCTTAACACCTTATCATCAAACCAGAAATACCTGTGGCGAAAGTGAGTAAGATCGGTTTAGATTTATATATAGCCCCCATACAAATGTCGCCCCCGATTTCACTTTTTCCGCTCTAAAATCCACATATTGTACCTGTTTTTCTTTAAAATTGGCACAACATCTTATAATCCAACTAGAAACACTTATGCTGAAAGTGGGTAAGATCGATTCAGATTTAGAAACACCTATGCTGAAAGTGGGTAAGATCGATTCAGATTTAACTATAGCCCCATACAAATGTCGCTCCCGATTTCACTCCTTCGCTTTAGAAACCGCATATTGTTCCAGATTTTCTTTAAAATGGGCACAACATTTTATAATCGAACTAGAAACCCTTATGCTGAAAGTGGGTAAGATCGGTTCAGATTTAGATATAGCCCCCATACAAATGTCGCTCCAGATTTGACTTTTTCCGCTCTAGAAACGACACATTGTACCCGATTTTCTTTTAAATTGGCACATTGGCATATAGCCCCAATACAAATGTTGCTCCCGAATGTTTAACCGATTTTGGCCAAAGTTTACATATTATATTTCACCCACAAATGCAATGCAAGCGGGTCACATCGTTCCAGGTTCCAAAATACCCCCATACAAATGTCCTTTCCGATTTAACATTTTTTGTCAAACACTTACATTTACAGGATTCAAAAAATCCTTCCCGATTTCACTTTTTTACCGAATTGAATTGTAGTGAGATAGAAAGCGGAGTGTATCATATAGTCGGCTCCGTCCGTCTTTAGTCTTGCCTTACTTGTTAGGGAGATGCCCATATTTCCATACTTTGGTATAACCCAAATGGGCCCCATTCTGCTCTATTACAGCTCTAGAAACTACATCTTATATCGGATCTTCATCAAATTTTGCAGAATAAGAAATATATAGGCGCATGTATTGGCACAGGCCTCAAGTATTGTTACAGGCCCCCTTCAAATGTCCGTCCGATTCATCCTATTGCCGCTGTATAATCTGTATTTATCATTGAATCTTGATAAATTTTTCCATATCAACAACTTTACTCGGAATATCTGCTGGAAGATTGGATCAATTATTTTATTATTTACCATACTCATTTAATTTGACTAAAGATAATTTTATAGTAACTGTATAATTTATATGAACTACATAAAATTGCTTCCATGAAATATCTGGGTTTAGTAATAAAGCAGGGAGTGGTGTAGGGTATTATACAGTCGGCCCCGCCCGACTTTAGCCTTTTCTTACTTGTTTTCTTAAATTGTTAACACAACAATATTATTTGCTTAATTTTTCTGCAATCAAATCCATTTTTAAATTCTAAATTTTTACATTTTGTCTAACAAGTACTGTTAAGCGGGAAATCCGCGTGTTGCAAATAAATACATACATATATAATGTTGCCAAAATTTAAGAATGAATGATGCAATTTTATTGTTAAAAGTTCAACACGTCCATGCACATACTACTACATATGTAGTAGTTATGCAATTAAATGCTAATCTGTATAATGTGATGATTGCATAGGAAGTTGTGCAATTCCTTTCCTGTTATGTTTGGAAACTTAAACTCCTGTGAAATGGTAAATTCACTTTAATGTCATCGGTCCCATGATGACAGACACAGTTGTGCATACATACATACATATATCCCACTTTCAATATTAAGCATTTCTGTTTTTTATTGCCTGCCATCTACTCCTTCTAGTTGCAGTCGTTGCTGGCAAAAAACGAGCAGACATACATACATGTGACACGCATACACAGCAAAGTAGATTAATTTCACTTACTACCATGTCAACTGCAATTTAAAATCTAAAACCGAAAAACGAAAACCTACCGAAAAAACAAGAGGAAGAAACTCGAAAGGGTATAGTTTCGCTACTTCCTTTTATTACGAAATGCTACGAACACTCAGTGCCAGGCAGTCGTACGAATACAATTTGTTGTTGTCTCCTTTTGGGTGAGGGCGAGTGTGCCGGAGTGTGTGTGTGCCTGCGAGAGTGTGAGTGTCATAAAGCAAATGCTTAAACTGGATTTCACTGAAATTACTCAATTCTATGCAGTCGAGTGTGACTCTTGTGCACACACACACACCCATGCACTCACTTTCGTGTCTGTTTGGATTTGAATAAATGGTTGTTGTGTAGTGTTGTCTATGTGTGATCGTGTGTGTGAGAGGGAAGGAGAGCGGTGCCTGTAAGTGAATGAACGTTTTTCCAATTTTGACAACCACAACTACGACCACCGATGCAAAAATAGGCATTTAAATAATGAAACCATTCGTTTGTAACCACAGCCAAGCACATAGACACACACACAGGCACAGCCGTCCCCCTACCCAGTGCTCAAATCGTTTGTGTTGTTTCCGGGGCGACGGCATTACAAAATATGCAAATCATTATAAAAAACTTGTAAAATACTGAATGTTTTCATGTAACCAAACATCATTTACACATTTCGACACAACATCCTTGTATCGCGCTTATACACTTGCACACAGCACCTGGCCATTGAATTATTCCATTTAGTCATATCATTCTTCTTTTAAAAGCCAATGGATCGATTGGTCCATAATTTCTCCTGGTTCATCGGTTGCAGTCTTATCTCTTTTACCACTTTTTGGTAGAAAAAAAAATTCAGATGGCCAACTGCGTAAAATTTGCAACATTTTGCGGTTATGTAGAAAAAATGCCTCCGATAATGTTGGCTTACAAGTTCTTTTTTTTTCAATTTTGTCCATCAATATACCAAATTTCCAAAGTGGGGAATTATGTTCCAAAATAAGGTACTTTATGAGTAAGAAGGCAATATGTGAGGCTAAAATAGATGCTAATCGTAAAATGTATTGTAACCGACTCAAAACATCGAGTGTGAAAATGTACCACTGTTGTTATAGAACTCATATCTACCATATATACTTCAAAATCGGGACTTCCCCGTCCGAGTTTAGCCGTTAGACCTGCCTGTTTTGATGAATTGAATGAACTCGCAAGCTGAATATATTTCGTAATTCATTGGCCAGCGGCCGTACAAATGAATACGTGTTTGCATTGACACATTTGCTGTTGTTCTTTTACGAGTGTGTGTGCGTGTGTGTTTGTATGAACACAGAGCCTTACAAACACATGCACGTACATTTGAGTTATTCCATTCGATTTGACTTTAATAAATTTTGCAAATATATGGAGTTCTATTCGAGTGTTGGGGTGGGGGAATGTTTATGCATGAGTTTGCCGGCTTTGGTGGGTGACAATTCATACAATGTTTTATTTGGAGCGGCAACATGCTAACAGACATAGTTCTGAAAAGGTGGCCAACATTTGGTTGAACAAAGTATTAAAACAAACTATAACCGCATATTAGGCCACACTAGAAGAATTTCAGAAATTGCATTGGAAATTGGGAACGTATTAAATTAAATTGTGAAATTTTAATTTCGTGAAATTCATAAATGGTTATTTACAATTCCGAAACTATAAACTTATTGTCAATTTGCATTCAATATGGAGGCATCGCTAATCCTCCGGTGATACTGTAACGGGTCGGAGCTTTTCAAATTAAATTGTCGTAATTCCAATTCCAAAAATTGGGTTTTTAATTAATCCTATGGCTTTTAACCCTAGAAAGATAACCCTATTGGAAGCTACGGAAAAGATAACCATACGTATGTGGGACGTATCATAGTTTTTCTTTATGGTGACAACATTTTTGGAAATATTTTTTACCTTTTTTGTACTTACATGGATTCTTTATATATTTCTTTATTATTTAAATGCGTTATTGGCTACTGTAGACGACTGAGAAAAACAAAAACAGCAACGTGTTGCACAAACATTCGAGAGAGGGAGAGCGAAAAATTAAAAAGGCATACGTCTCTCAGACGTAGGTTATCTTTCTAGGGTTAATGGGAAAGAGATATCTTGACGAAATTTCACATTCATAGGGCAGATGTGTTTTCCAGATGATTTACATATTTTTGTGTGTCCCTAGTGGGTATGGGAGCTGCTGGGTTACCCACCAAATTTGATCGCCTCTGGCATGTCAAACTTGGAAAAGACTGTAATGACAAGTTTATGAGTGTAGACTTCATTCGAGTCAAATATGAGTCTCATAATTGAAGAGAATATAAATAGAAGCATGGGTCGCGAAGATAAATTAATGCGGTCACCACCCAAAATTGATTGTTTAATTTGCAAAATATTTCGTCCCTATGTCCAGATATCCATGAGCTAAACATTCATGAAAACACTTCCGATAACCGATTTTAAAGTTCAACAAGTAAGGAAAGGCTAAAGTCGGGCGGGGCTGACTCTATTATACACTCCACTTTCTATTCAAATAAAATTCAATTCGGTGAAAAGTAAAAGCGGGAAGGATTTTTGTATCCTTTAAATGTATGTGTTTGACAAAAAATTTTAAATCGGAAAGGACATTTGTATGGGGGTATATTGAAACATGGAACGAAATAGATGAAAATCCAAAATCGATTAAACATTTTGGAGCAACATTTGTATTTGCGCTATATCTAAATCTGAACCGATCTTAGCCATTTTCACCATAGGTTTTTTACTTGGATTATAAGCTGTTGTGCCAAATTTAAAGAAAATCGGGTACAATATGTTGTTTCTAGAGCGGAAAATGTCAAATTGGGAGCGACATTTGTATGGTGGCTATATCTAAATCTGAACCGATTTTACCGACTTTCTGCATAGCTGTTTCTAGTTGAATTATAAGATGTTGTGCCAAATTTAAAGAAAATCGAGTATAATATGGGGTTTCTAGAGCGGAAATTGTCAAATTGGGTGCGACATTTGTATGGGGGCTATATCTAAATCTGAACCGATTTTAACTAGTTTCTGCATATGTGTTTCTAGTTGGATTGTAAGATGTTGTGCCAAATTTAAAGAAAATCGGGTACAATATTTCGTTTCTGCAGCGGAAAATGTCAAATCGGGATCGACATTTGTATGGGGGCTATATCTAAATCTGAACCGATCTTACCCAATTTTTGCATAGGTGTTTCTAGTTGGATTATAAGATGTTGTGCCAATTTTAAAGAAAATCGGGTACAATATTTCTTTTCTACAGCGGAAAATGTCAAATCGGGAGCGACATTTGTATGGGGGCTATATCTAAATCTGAACCGATCTTATCTAATTTTTGCATAGGTGTTTCTAAAGAGTGATTTTTTTGAGGTTAGGATTTTCATGCATTAGTATTTGACAGATCACGTGGGATTTCAGACATGGTGTCAAAGAGAAAGATGCTCAATATGCTTTGACATTTCATCATGAATCGTCTTACAAACGAACAACGCTTGCAAATTATTGAATTTTATTATCAAAATGCGTGCTCTGTTAAGAAAGTTCATTGCGCGCTTCCATTTTATGGTCAGTTTAATCGACCCACTGAAGCGGCTATTCGGGATATTGTGACTAAATTTCGCACCAAATTTACATTGTTGGACATTAAACCACCAACACGCTTACGTAGAGTGCGAACTGAAGAAAATATCGCAGCTGTATCGGCCAGTGTTAATGATGACCACCAATTTTCGATTCGTCGCCGTTCGCAACAATTGGGTCTCTGTTACTCAAAAACGTGGAAATGCCAAAATTGGACTAAGCGGATGGACCACCTAAGACGCAGCCGCGGTCAACATTTAAATGAAATTATCTTCAAAAAGTAAATGTCATGGACCAATCTAACGTTTCAAATAAAGAACCGATGAGATTTTGCAAATTTTATGCGTTTTTTTTTAAAAAAAAGTTATCAAGCTCTTAAAAAATCACCCTTTACATACAGTTCGCTCTCAAAGGTGGAGTAAGGAACGGCTAAAGTCGGGCGGGGCCGACTCTATGATACACTCCACTTTCAATCCGAATACAAATTAATTCGGTGAAAAAGTGTATCCTTTAAATGTATGTGGTTGACAAAAAATGTTAAATCGGAAAGGACATTTGTATGGGGTACATTGAAATCTGGAACAAAATAGGTGAAATATAATATGTATAGTTTGGCCAAAATCGGTTAAACATTTGGTAGCAACATTTGTATTTGCGCTATATCTAAATCGATTTTACCTAATTTCTGCATATGTGTTTCTAGTTGCCAAATTTAAAGAATATTGAGTACAATATGTGGTTTCTAAAGCGGCAAAAGTCAAATCGGAAGCCACATTTGTTTGGGGGCTATATCTAAATCTGAACCGATCTTACCCATTTTCTGCATAGGTGTTTCTAGTTGAATTATAAGATGTTGTGCCAAATTTAAAGAAAATCGAGTATAAAATGAGGTTTCTAGAGCGGAAAATGTTAATTCGGGAGCGACATTTGTATGGGGGCTATATCTAAATCTGAACCGATCTTACCTACTTGCTGCATATGTGTTTCTAGTTGGATTATACGATGTTGTGCCAAGAAAATTGGGTACAACATGTGGTTTCTAGAGCGGAAAATGTCAAATCGGGAGCGACATTTGTATGGCCACTATATCTAAATCTGAACCGATTTGCATCAAATTAAACGGCGTTCGTCCTTGATCCACAAAACTTACTTGTGCCAATTTTTGTTAAGATCGGACTATAATTGCGACCTGTAATTTGATTACAACAATAGATGGATAGACAGACGACATTTCTAAATCGACTCAGAAAGTGATTCTAAGTCGATCGGTATACTTAACAATGGGTCTATCTCGTTTCCTTTTGGGTGTTACAAACAAATGCACAAAGCCATAATACTCTAGTGGAGTGTATAAATATGAGATATAAAACAAATTATTTTATAATCTTACTTTCGCTGATAACTTCGATTTCTACAAAGTACTTCTTTACACAATACTAGCTGGGGATTCAGCCCGCTTCTCCGGGCAGAAAAACAGACGGAAACTAAAATCAGGTCTCGTATTGTTTTTTCTTGTGATCGGTAATATATGTACCACTTCTAATCAAGGTACTTCCCTGAGATACTAAAGTAATGGATATATTCCATGGAGAATATTGAAGAACAGAACTTTAGTTTAAAGGATGAAACGCCAAAAATCAAATTGATTTTAGGTTGAGTGTGATGCTCTTCCTTTCCATTTCCAAAACAAAAAACTTCCTATGTAAGACGAACTTACTTAATCGAATAGCTGGAATTAGAATGTACTACATTCAAAACACATAGAAAGTCAATCAAATTCTTTACTATTGTGCTAAGAAAATTCAAAGAAAACGTGTTATTTTACAAAATTCAAATCAAAAATTCCCCATCTTTCAAATCCCGCCCATTTGTATATTGTCTAAGCATGTTACAAATAAATTAACTCGCACAACAATATAGGAATCTCGGTTTCGAATATACTCTAAAACTCATATGGGAAGGGTCACGCCAACTTTCCGCCTATCTTTGCACAACTATTTACACTGGATCTACTCACACAAAATTTCAGCACTCCAGGTGTCATAGAACTGACAATATTCAATAATAGGTGTTAACTTCGTACGGGAGGTGTCACACCCACTTTTGCAATACCGCCCATTTTTGGCGCAACTGTGCCGACTAACAATTAGTGAACTTTCAGAAAAATTCAAGACTCTAGCTGCAACAGTACTCTGAATATGCAAATTTATAAAAAACGAATAAATTCCCAATTTGTGTGGGAGGTGCCACGCCAACTGAAAATATCAAACATTTATATAGCCTATTTTCAACACCGGTTCAGCATGAACATATTGTGAACATTGTAAGAAGATCGGTCTAGTAGTTTAGGATGCTATAAAGAACAAACAAACAAACATTTTTTATCCTTTTTATAAACGGCTGTTAAATTTTAAGGGCCGATGTTGATTTTGAATAAAATACAAATAATTTAGGAAATTGTTGTTATTTACATTTCCATCCGAAGTGGCGCATTTCCATCCCATGGTCCAAATTTTTTCCAATTTTTCATCCGAGTCTTTATGCATAATGTTCATTAACGACGAGCTGAGAGGTACAATTGTCGGGCATGACGACGAGTTGAGCACGGCTCTTCAGCCATACTATCCCGAACAGGAGCAATATTTTCTGCAGTACGAGCTGTACGAGCATGCACTGGTGTTCTCTCCTACAGACCAAGTTTGCTCAAACTTTTGCACGAGTTTTCCGATTGTACGCACATTTGGACAATTAAGTTGACCGAAAAAATCACGAAGTGCACGAAAAAATGCATATTGATTTGAACGCCCATTTTCATAAAAAGCCTGAATAACTTTAACGCGTTGCTCGATTGTGTATCTTTCCACGGTTCAAATTGAGTTAGTCTGAAATTGAGAAATATCAAATGAAATGCAGAAAAAAACTTGTTCACATTCAACATCGGCCCTTACAATTTAACCATCCTTTACACATAATTAGGGTTTGGGGTCCGGGAATTCCCGAATCGTGAAAACGGGAAAACATTTTCAATTTCCCGGGAATACGGGAAATATTAAAAAATAATTTATTTATTATGTTGATCAATAATTTAATGTTACTATATAAATTGAAATTTTTAGATGTATTTCAAATTCATATATGTATTTACATTACTGACAAATTGACATTGTTGAGTATTTGTTTATATTATATTACGACAAACAAAACTTTTTAAATGCGCTAAATATCCATTTTATGAGAAACCCAGCTAGGGGGAATAAAAACTTTTTGTGAGGCTATTTGCAGGATCTTTATTGTGAAATGAAAATATCATGCCGACAATACTATGGCTTACATAATGTAAATTTTCTTGTTTTTCTAGAAGAATCGAAGTGAACATATTCTTTAAGAACAATTTACTTTACATATGTAGCCAGAAAGAAATGGTCTAAAAATAGGAATACAATAAAAATTGTTCGCCTGGAAATTTTCAAGAGACATCTAATATATAAATATAAATATAATATATAAATATAGGGTCCGCCATCTAACGTTTTTTCAACTATTCAACCGTTGGACTATTATTTGTGGGGTGCCCTCAGCAGCCATTTGAATGAAATTATTTTCCATTATTAACCGGAAGCATTGTACATTCAAACAAAACATGAAATTTGAGAAAATATTCAGTAGTTTTTTTATAGCATTTTCAAATATGTGCTTTCTAGAGCGGAGCTACGGGGTATTTCAATGGCCATTTGTAAGAATTAATGACTGGACTATTTCAATATTTTTATTTTTTATGAATTTATTAAATTAATATTAATTTTGTATGTTTCTACTGTATTTACAGTTTATAATATTCCCCCCTGTTTCTATTAAATATTTTTGTCTCCAGGCAGAATGAGTATTCTAAATTAAATGTGTCATAACATTCTCCGTCATATGAGTTATTTGTTTCCTTAATCGTTTTCAATTTTGAATCTAGTGTAGGTGTCAGTCACTTCTACCTGCTATATAAATGTCCAATTCTGACGATTAGTCTACATCAAGTTTCAAGTTTATAATGAGAAAATGTAATTTATAATCAGAATATGTAAGTTCATGATGAGAAATGTAAATTCATAATAGGAACATGATAATTCATGATAATCAGCACTGTAAATTCGTAATGTGAAATGTAAATTCATATTGAGAAATATAAAATCATAATAAGAACATACAAATGAGATATATAAATACAAAATGAAATTTGATAATTAGAAAATAAAGAGTGATTTTTTTGAGGTTAGGATTTTCATGCATTAGTATTTGACAGATCACGTGGGATTTCAGACATGGTGTCAAAGAGAAAGATGCTCAGTATGCTTTGACATTTCATCATGAGTCGTCTTACAAACGAACAACGCTTGCAAATTATTGAATTTTATTATCAAAATGCGTGCTCTGTTAAGAAAGTTCATTGCGCGCTTCCATTTTATGGTCAGTTTAATCGACCCACTGAAGCGGCTATTCGGGCTATTGTGACTAAATTTCGCACCAAATTTACATTGTTGGACATTAAACCACCAACACGCTTACGTAGAGTGCGAACTGAAGAAAATATCGCAGCTGTATCGGCCAGTGTTAATGATGACCACCAATTTTCGATTCGTCGCCGTTCGCACCAATTGGGTCTCTGTTACTCAAAAACGTGGAAATGCCAAAATTGGACTAAGCGGATGGACCACCTAAGACGCAGCCGCGGTCAACATTTAAATGAAATTATCTTCAAAAAGTAAATGTCATGGACCAATCTAACGTTTCAAATAAAGAACCGATGAGATTTTGCAAATTTTATGCGTTTTTTTTTTAAAAAAAGTTATCAAGCTCTTAAAAAATCACCTTTTATAAATTCTTATTCATATATATTCATAAAATATAAATTCGTAATCAGGAAGTGTAAAATTTATAATCGAAGCTATGTATGTACGTTTTTCTATGGATATTTTCGTAGAAACACATGTTTTATCAATTTTCTATTTATAAATTTACATTTTCTCATTATGATTTTATATTTTCTCATTATGAATTCATATTTTCTGAATATGAAAACGTATTTTCTGATTATGAATTTGGATTTTCTGCTTACAAACTTGTATATTTCATTATGAAATGGTATGTTCCTATTATGAATTAATTGTTATAAATTAACAATTCTCATTATGAATTTCTATTTCTCATTATGAATTAACATGTTCCTATTATAAATTTACATTACCCATTATGAATTTATATGTTCCTAATATGAATTTACATTTATCAATATAAATTTGTATGTTCCGAATATAACCTTGAAAAGGTGTAGAGTAAAATATTTGTAAAATGAAAAATAATTTGTAAAATAGTTTGACAATAACATTCGTTTTTAATTTGTAATATGACAGTATTGAAAAACACACCAGTTATTAAATGTTGATATTTTAAACCATATTGGACATACCTATAAATAAATTACTTTTTCCCGGGAATTCCCGGGATGCGCGGGAATGAAATTTTTCATTCCAGTTTTCCCGGGAAATGAAAAAAGTCCGGGAAACCCCAAACCCTACACATAATTTGACTAAATCTGTTTTATACACTCCAAGTATTTGTGCCTTTGTTTGTAACACCCAAAAGGAAGCGAGATAGACCCATTGTTAATTATACCGATCGAATTAGAATCAATTTTTAAATCGATTTAGCAATATCCGTCCGTCTGTCTGCCCATCTATTCATGTAATCAGAGTATATACATACTGTTTTCTACTAAATTCGACTAGATTATTTGTGAAAAAATTATTAAAAAAATTCTCGATTTTGGCCGCAAACGTTACATTGAGCGACCCATCCTAATAAATAGTGGCCAGACAATTTTATGTCCATTGAACGAACGATGATAATGCTGCTTTTCATTTAATTTATTTAGTCTATTTTCTATTGCCTATTGACAAAAGTTGGTTGTCATATGTGGCCCATTGTGAATATCGAAAACATTTTCAAACTTCCATCAACCCAAAAGGGCACCTTTTATATAGTGCCAGAAAAAATTGCTGGACTTTTTCTCTGTCATTCTGTAGAGATGCACACAAAACGCATTGACCAATTTGAGGGTCATCACAGCTGAATTTGAATTTGCAGAGAAAAAAACGAACCGTTTCGACAATCAATGAAGTGCAGATGTTTCAAATTGAACTGAAAACAATTAATTCAGCTTTAACTTCACCAGATACTGGCAGTTGTTTTTTTCCAAAGTGGACACACTGTGGACTCTGGAATTCGGCAGTTGTCAATAAAACGCAGATAAACTAACGGCGATGAAGTATTTCAGCGATTTTTTAGGAGTTTGAAGTTGGAACTTAGAACTTGTGAAGACATATTGATTACTTCTGGTCATTCAGATTAGGTTTCTTTCGATTCACTTTATTTTTATACCCTACACCACTTCGTGGACTAGGGTATTATAAGTTAATTTCGCGACAAATGTTTGTAACACCAAGAAATAATCGAGCTAGACCCACCTTTAAGTATACGGATCGGCTTAGAATCACCACCTGAATAGATTTAACGATGTCCGTCCGTCTGCTGTCCATCTAAGCTTGTTCACACTCTACAGGTAGCAATTGTGGTCCGATTGTCATTAAATTTGGCAGAGGTTACTTTTTTTGGCCAAGGACGATTGGTATTGAATTTGGAGAAAATCGATTTAGATATAGCCTCCATACAACTATCCCTATAATTTACACTATTACTGCTCCATAATACACATTTTACATGGGATCATGACCAAATCTGCAGGATCGTCTTATATTTGAACTAGAAACAGCTCACGGGAAAGTGGACCACATGGGTCTATGGTTTGATATAGCCCCCATACAAATGTACATCCGATTTACAATATTACTGCTCTAAAATGCACATTTTGCATCGGATCTTGATCAAATTTTCCACACAATGTTACATTTGTATTAGAAACACGTATTTTGAAAGCCAGCTATATAGACCAATGTTTTGGAATAGCCCCTATACAAATGGGCCCAGTTTACACTATTATCGCTCTAGAACCCACATCTTACATCGGATCTTGATAACATTTTGCAGATCATGTTATAATTCATTAAAGAATACCTACATTGAAAGTGATCTCGAAAGGTCCACTTTTTAATGTAGCGCCCTTACAAGTAGGCCCATATTTGAATTATTACCTCTCTAGGACCCACATTTTACATCGGAAGTTTTTCAAATTTTGCACATTATATTATATTCATATTTCTTACTAAGAATACCAACTTTGAAAGTGATCTATATGGGCCCACTTTTTAATGTAGTGCCCTTACAAATGACCCCCATTTTTATTATTATCCCTCTAGGACCCACAATTTACATCGGAAGTTTATCAAAATTTGCATTTCGTATTATATTTCAACTATGAAGACATATTATGAAAATCAAATATATGGGTGCATATATTGGTATAACCCCCATACAAATTGGGCCCCCATTATACTCTATTACATCTCTAGAACCCACATCGTGCATTAGATATAATTTTGCATATCATGTCATATTTCAATAGAGAATACCTACTTTGAAAGTGATCTAGAAAGGCTCACTTTTTAATGTAGCGGTCCTTTTTAATGTAGGACCCACATTTTGCATCGGAAGTTTTTCAAATTTTGCAGATTATATTATATTCATATTTCATACTAAGAATACCTACTTTGAAAGTGATCTATATGGAACCACTTTTTAATGTAGAACCCTTACAATTGGCCCCATTTTAATTTTTACCCCTCAAGAACACAAATTGTACATCGGATTTTTTTTTCAAATTTTGCAGATTATATTATATTTCAACTAAGAATACATACTTTGAAAGTCAAATATATGTGGCCATACTTTGGAATAACCCAAATGGGCCCCATTCTACTCTAATACAGCTCTAAAAACTACGTCTTACATCGGATCATGATATATTGCAACTATGATACTTACCGTGGGTGAGAAATATACAGTTGCGGTCAAAATAATAGCAGCGCAACACAGCTTAGCATACATTTTCATATATTTATTTATGTGATAATTTTTTTATTGCTACTACTGCAATGCTGTCTTATGAGGTTACAAACACAAAATAATTGTTTATTCGGTGATATGATTTTAATTGTTTGAATTTTCACATTTTTTGGATTATTCGACATTTTGGACCGGTCAAAAAAATAGCAGCATTCAAAAAATCTCAAGAAAAAGAATTTTATCTCATTTTTCCAATTCGATTTGATGTTATAAATAAGATATTATGGAATGTACACTATTTCTGAAATGTTATTGTTTATTATTGTTTTATTTTTTCTTCATAAGTAGGGAGAGAAGAGCATTGTGGAGAACAAAATCGAGTTCATATAAAAAGGTTGAAATCTGAGGGAAAATCATATAGTGAATTTCGATTTTTTTCCAGTGTTCCATTAAAATGATCAGAAATTCGATATTATAAGAATAAAAAACAAAAAATGTCAAAAAATCAGTTTATATCACCTGTAACCATTCGCCGAATAGTAATGTCTAGTACAAAAAAACCACTTACGCCCGTCACCGAAATAAAAAATCAATGTCTGTCCATCTTTGAGAGTTTAAAATGTTCGTAGAATACTAAGAAAACATAATCTGTAAGCCAGAAGTACGAGAAAAGTCCGACTTAAAAATAAAAGACATGTCACAAAAAATTGCAATTCGCAAAAACACACCTGCAGTAGCCAACCAAAAAGTGGGCACACGTTTTATGGTCAATTGAATCAAAAATTGTTTTATATAGTGGGACAGTACCTCGTCAGTTTGTTCGACGTCCACAGAACACGGAATACATCTCCAGGTATAGTCCAATACTGTCAAGCAATGGTTTCGTGCTTTTTATAATATGGAGTTAGGTCAATACATTGGCCCAGAACTACTATGGACTCTGCCCAGTACATCAACATAATGCCTACGTATGCTGGACATGGAATACCCCTGAAATGAATCTTCTAGCAGACCAATTATCCCGCAAACACCAGCCGACACTCAAAAAGGTGGTTTGAAGTCAATAATATCGATGTAATGGAATGGTTCGGGCAGACACCGCATCTCAATATAATCAAAAATTTGAAGTGTGGTGACTAAAATGAGGTCTCACTAGAAATACTGAAAAACAATAACGATATTTGACACGAAATTATAGAGGTATGGTCAAAAATACCGCATGAAAGGTTCAAAATACTAAGTGACTCCAAGAAACGACGTTATGTAGCAATATTAAGCAATAAAGGCAGTACAACTAAGTGTTAAATTCAAGAAAATATCGTTAATTAAGTAATTATTCAAGTTTTTGTTAGCGCTGCTATTTTTTTGACTGGTCTCATTTTTGACATAAATGGTTCTAAAACTTAAACTTAAAAAAAAATTAAAACTTATTTTTTTATTTAAAGCCATTTTAAGAATGGCATAATACCACCTTTCAATCACCGTAAAAACTCTTAGGATTTTCGAAGTAAAACTGATATTTTTTTTGTCCACATTTTTTATCTCGTCGCTGCTATTTTTTTGACCGCAGCTGTATAGGCCCATGTTTTGGACCAGGACCCAAGTGTTGTTATAGGGCTCCTTTCAAATTTCGGTCCGATTCATCCTATTACTACTGTATAATTTTTATTTCTTTGCTGTAAAATTGTATCAATTATTTACCATATTTGTTAAATACAAATAAATATGAATTTATGGTAACCTGTATAATTTATATGAACTACATAAAATTGTTCCCATGAACAGCTGGGTTTAGTATTAAAAGTAAAAGTTGAGTAAAATAAAAGGTATATACGCAGGGAGTGGTGTAGGGTATTATATAGTCGCCCCCGCCCGATTTTAGCCTTTCCTTACTTGTTTTATACTAATAATTTACCTCTTTTGGAATTGAAAACAACAAATTGCAAAAAAAATCTGAATTCGTTTTCAGAAAACTAAAACACCTTTAAGGTTTTCAATGTTCACAATATACATAAATAACGTTTAAATAATTCATATAATAATTAAATTAATAATAATTAAATTTTTACTTTAATTTTCATCATTCACTGTTACTGTAGGAAACTCTACTCAAGCTAGCATTGACAATCAATTGCTTCTAGGAAATTTTTATTTGGCAATGTTCTCATTTGCCAATTTATGGTTCTACGTAGGATATGATGAATTCCTGGAATTATGTCCAAATATTTCACAGTTTTCACTCGAAATTAATACGTTTTAATAATGTTCAATTGAGTGTAATGTGACTGAAAGGGTAGAGAGTCAATGCTGAAGAATTGCAATTAGTCTAATTGATATTTTGCACATTTCATTAGGTAATTTTTGTCCATTGCCCAGTGTGGTGGCTTGCCTTTGTTTAAATATTTTACAGATTTCATACGAAATTAACACACGTTATAATAATGTTCAAACAGTTTTCGTTCGCTTAGTTCGCCGGACAACAATCAAGTCCAAGTATTTCGTGTTGAGCAAATAGCATATTGATTTTGTGTGAAATTTTTATATTCTCGTTCATGGTACATATTTTTTATTTTATATGGACACATATCATGTTCGTGGGATTTGTCTTGTAAATACTCCATTGTAATTTCGGTTCAGTAATACACATGTGAGGAATACCATGTAAAACAAATGAGAAATTTTCGAAGATCCCCCGATTTTTTGATGAAATTTGTTGAACGCTTTGTAAAAGACTATGTTACACGAATTTATATTGAAACTTGTGGTGACTCTTTAACATTGAAGTTTTGTATATTTTGAAAACTTTACAGAAAGAAGAATTTATGATTTTGTCGCAAACTCAGTGAAAATGACATTCAAAAATCATCAAAGAACAACTTCATAAAATGTATGAAATATAAGTAAAGAAGTAAAAAGGCGTTAAGTTCGACAGGGCCCAATCTTATATACCCTCCACTATGGACTGCATTCCACAGATTTACCGGCAGATTAGTGGCTGTCAACTTTATATAGAAATGCGCCACCTTATAGGAAAATTTTTATATTTTTTATGCACATCACTATATTTATTTACTTTTTCTATAAGGAATAGTCATTCGCACTATTAAAAAAAAACAAGTAAAAACGGCGTTAAGTTCGGCCGGGCCGAACTTTATATACCCTCCACCATGGATTGCATTCCACAGAGGTTGTCGGTTTTCGTAGAAGTGCAGTAATATTACATGAAAATATAATTTTTTTAATATAACCAAACCAAAACAAATACAAATATTGAAAAAATAATTTTATAAATAAATATAATATTTGAACTGGGATATTGTCCTGGCTCAAGACCATTTTGCATCTATATTTAATAGAAAGCAAATTTATTTACAAATGGCATGGTGACATTTATTACTTGGCTGCAGACTACCACTACTCACTTGCCGAATTTGCGTTTGTGATTCTCGTTCGTTTGTGAAAATCATCTCCTTATAGAGGCCGGGTTTGATGTTGAAAAGTCGCTGCAAAGCCACCTGAATGAAACCTTTAGACAGGGTGGAAATCATGATAGTGGTAGTCTGCAGCCAAGTAATAAATGTCACCATGCCATTTGTAAATAAATTTGCATTCTATTAAATATAGATGCAAAATGGTCTTGAGCCAGGACAATATCCCAGTTCAAATCAAATATTGATTACAGACCAAAAAAATTCAAACGAAAAAACTAAAATAAATATAATATTTTAATTATTTGAAACCACGCTTATAAGGTAATGCTACCAATACGTCAATTCAATTCGGTAAAAAATTGAAATCGGGAAGGATTTTTGCATCCTGTAAATGTATGTGTTTGACAAAAAATGTTAAATCGGAAAGGACGTTTGTATGGGGGTATATTGAAACCTGGAACGATGTGACCCGCTTTCACCATGTCTTTTTATTGGTGAAATATAATATGTAAAATTTGGCCAAAATCGGTTAAACAATCCGGAGCAACATTTGTATGAGGGCTATATCTAAATATGAACCGATCTTACTCAATTTTTGCATACGTGTTTCTAGTTCGATTATAAGATGTTCTGCAAAATTTAAAGAAAATCGGGTACAATATGTCGTTTCTAGAGGGGAAAATGTCATATCGGGAGCGACATTTGTATGGGGGCTATTTCTAAATCTGAACCGATCTTACCCAATTTTTGCATACGTGTTTCTAGTTGGATTATAAGATGTTCTGCCAAATGTAAACAAAATCGGGTACAATATGTGGTTTCTAAAGTGGAAAATGTCAAATCGGGAGGGACATATGTATGGGGGCTATATCTAAATCTGAACCGATTTCCTCTAAATTCAATACCGATAGTCCTTGGCCAGAAAAAATAACTTCAGCCAAGTTTCATGACAATCGGACAACAATTGCGACCTGTAGAGTGCGAACAAGCTTAGATGGACAGCAGACGGACGGACAGACGGACAGATAGACAGCGTTAAATCGACTCAGCTGGTGATTCTAAGCCGATCGGTATACTTAAAGGTGGGTCTAGCTCTATTATTTCTTGGTGTTACAAACATTTGGCGCGAAACTAATTTATAATACCCTAGACCACGAAGTGGTGTAGGGTATATTATATCTTATATTTATATTTTCAAAAATATTTCAAGGCCATAAATATTGGTAAATAGTGGCTGCTACAGTTGGTTGTATTTCCATTCTATTTGAATTCCAAAAGTATAAATTTTGAAAATCCATTATCAGACGTGCATAGTGCAAAAAAACCTAACTTCATGTTTCAACCAATTTTTGCCGTAAAAGAAAAATTACGAATTTGGTAAATAAAAATTTTATTTTGCGTGTCTATGCGGTCAGAGCAATGTATACACCGATTTCCATGATTCCAGCTGCGTCCATTTGGTTGGTACCATTTTTACCCCCTTGACGTTTCTACGCAATTAGAATTTTATCATTCTAGCTGTAGTCGTTTAGTTGGTACTATTTTTATCCCTCTGTACCATTGTATCCCTTGAAAGTACTAATTTCGAAAAATTCGTCTATTTTCCGTGTCTACGCAGTCAGAGGAATGTATACTCCGAATTTCATGACTGTCATTTGATTGGTACTATTTTTATCCCCTTTTTTCATTTTAACCCCAAAAAGTACGAATTTTGAAAAATGTGTGTATTTTACTTGTCCATGCAATCAGACGAATGTATACACCGAATTTCATTATTCTAGGTACAGCCGTTTGGTTGGTACAATTTTTATCATATTGGAAAAAATACTGTTATATTATGTATCTACTCAACTAGAGGAATGTACACACCGAATTTCGTGTTTCTAGCTGCTGTCGTTTAATATGTACCACTTTTATCCTTTTTTTGTCCCATTTCACCCTCTACAAATAAGAAGCACTTTATGGTGCACGTTTTTGCTATAAAGGGAATGCGCATACCAAATATCAAGCAAATATAGACAGACATATTCAAAAAATGCATAAATACGCTAAAATATTATTAAATATTATTATTATGGGTATTTTTAGTCCTTGTGAGGGAAAAAATTTTCCCTTTAGGCCGATTTCGCCCCGTTTCAATCCCACTACGACTATAAGACGCATTTATGGAAAATTTGAACGTTCTAGCTCCTTTCGTTTAGATGCTAGCGTACTTTCAACAGACGGACGGACGGACGGACATGGCTAGATCGTCTTAGAATTTTATGACGATCAAGAATATATATATTTTGTGGGGTCTCAGGTCGATATTTCAAGGTGTTACAAACGGAATGACAAAGTTAGTATACCCCCATCCTGGAGGTGGAGGGTATAAAAAACGTGATTTTCAAATTTGTGGTTAAATAGCACGAAAACAGCCCTTAAAAGTGTTTTGCGGCTACGAAGAGGACCATAACTTCTACATTTATCCATAGATATTTTATATGTAGAACATTTTTCTTCGTCATAATGATAGCTATTAACAAATGCAACATAAAATTTTTCCCACATCTCTTTTTATTTTAAATCTCTCGTACAGCTTAACATGGAAGGAATCATTTAGTTTCCTACTTTCCCCATACTACTGTATATTCAGTTTTTTTTCTGTCGATTTTTTAAAAAATTCATATTTGTAATCATGTTTTATAATCAATGTGTTGGCCCAATCTAACCACTTCACCTCAGTTCCTGCATCAATACAGAATCCTTAGTTTATTTTCACAACTATTAACCAAATCTCCATTCTTCCATAGTTTATTTTATTTATCATTTTCATATAAACTATTTCTTCCTGACTTGTAATTCTAAGCCCATGGGTCAAAACTACATCCAATAAATTCAAAAATTTTATATTTAAAACATTTAAACATAAATCACCGGTTTACCCTGTTTTAAATTAGTATTGATGTTGGACGTGGGCTTTGCCTAATATAAGTTAGGCGGTTTTCGGATTCTTATTTTTCACATCTCTACCGATAGCCAGTATTATGTTGATTTATTATATTCATAGTAATTCCATAAAAAACGGCGATTAAAACTGTGCGAAGAATAATGATCCCCATTTGCCTCAAACAAATGCAGTTCTGCTCTACTACCAGAGATATATTTGAGTCATAATATTTACAACTTCATGGTTCTTTCACATGACCATGCTAGGCTAATGCCTGTTGCTTAATTTGTTTAGGCATTTAATCGCTAACTAGGTTGCCACCCACCCTTCGGCGTTCAGCACGTGTGTTTGAACGTCCTGTCCTGGCCACGCTCACCTGATTTTCCTGTTGAATGCCAATGATTTATGATGTGTGAAAATGGAAAATTTGTCATTAAAAACACCCTGCCACGGCGTTTGTATGTTTTTTTTGTGTGTTTTTCATACATATTTTACATTTCATGAAGGCAAAAACAAGAAAGGAAATGGAGAAAAAACTGGCAGCAGTGGCAACAACACTGCTTTAATTTATTTGCCAACAATATGAAGACAAATAGATTATATTAACAGAACAAAACAGAAAATATCTTTAAAATACACACTCGCGCATACACAAATCCTTGGAAAAAAGTAAATAAATAAGTGCTGAAGACACGAACGATTATGTTTTCGCTTGTTGGGAAAAGCGAAAAAAAAATTTTGACAGCTTTGCACAACAAAAATGAAACGATAACGACCTTCATCATCTCCAGGAACAACACCAACATCAACGCCAACGCCATCAGCGAACGCCAAACACCAAACACCACCGCCAACAACAACTCGACAACAATAGAGCGCCCCACGTTAAGGGCCAACATAATATAAACAATATTAAGGCTAAAAAGACGGAACAATCAACAACATACAGCCCCCACAGTGGTTCCCACCCGATGGGAATGGGTTTGTCTCGGAAATCTATTTTCGTATAGCTTTTCGATAATTGGATGAAATTTGGATCGATACTAATGAGGTTGCAAAGACGAGGGAGAAATAGCGAATTCGGTGACAATTGTTCCCACATAAGGATTGATTGATTCACCATAGTATTCATTAGGCTGTATTGAATATTGTATTATTAAATGGAGTTCTCAGCATTATTCTGTTTGATCTGCAGTTTAACAAAAATATAGATAAATATTTAAAGGATATGTAAAAAGGTCATCAGTATATACATATATAAAAACGCTCTAAAAATTATTCTCATTGACTTAGAAAGATGCAATTTGAATATGTATAGAACAGGGTGGCGCAGAATGAGATATATGGTTTAAATGGTTTATAACTTTATTATTTACACGATTATTATATATATTTTTTTAATACAGTACTGGGGATTTTTTTATTGGGATTTTTTTTTTGCAATTAGCATTAAAAAATGATATCCTGTAAGTGATGTCCATTTTCTGCTTCGCACATGGCATAGTTTCCATAACAGATATTTTCCATAACAGAGATTATGGATCAATTATTCGTTCGGAGGATACACCGCACCAAACAGTACACTTTAGTGGGTATGATTGTCGCTGATGAACTGCTCTTAGATTTTCCGTAGCCCAAATCCTGCACTTTTGCTTATTGACATACCCATTTTATAGGAAATGGTCTTCATCGCTCATTACCAAATTGTGAATATTGTGAATTATGACTGTTGGTTTGAAATATAAAATTCAATTATTTGTGTAGGTTGTTCGATCGTGTAATGATTCGTAATTAATTCCCCAATCTCCTTCACAAAATGCTGAAAAAATCAAAGAAAGAATAATAATTATAAAAGTTATAAAGAATTCAAAGCATATAGCTCATTCTGCGCCACTGTTTATAACAGTAAGGCCCATAGTATAACAGTATGGTCGGAAGTTTCTAACATATGCCTAGAAGGATAATTACAATTTGAAAATACCGTTTTTAGATTCATTTGTTTCACTTTCTATAATCATCAATTTCTGAATCGATTCCTATATATGGCCATCGCAAAAAAACATTGTTCTCCATTCGTAATTGTCAGAAGTCATTTAAAAATAAAAAACAAAAGGGTTCAGATTTTTAGATTCCGATTATTATTGTAATATTTTAGATCACATAATTCATACTTTTTATTTTTTGGAGCTGAACAAGACCATATAGACGTCAAACTATACGTCATATACATAATAACTGTGTACTCAGTTTTCCATTTGATGATTTTTTATCCTTTATACAGGACTTTTTATTTTCAAAAGATATATATATTTTTTAATAATTTATTATTGTATTTTTCCAATCCATACAAAGGTGACATGAGTATAAAATGAATGTTAAGAATACTTTCCATTCCATGCTCCTATAATAATAAGGGTAGCATAAAAGGCCATTTCAAATTTCCCCTTAAAAGTAAAAATAATTAAAATTTAAGTAAAATCGGCAACACTTATATGAAATCTTCATATAATCAAATTTTCACTTTAGACAGTTCCAGTTAAAATACAAGGTGTTGTGCCAAAATTGAACAAAATCGGTTAATTTATGTAGTGGCTATATCTATATCTAAATCTGAACCGAATTGCTTTAAATAGTGTCCGTTCTTGGCCAGTATGGGGGCTATATCTAAATCGGGAGCGATGTTTGTATGGGGGTTATATCTAAATCTGAACCGATCTAATCCGTTTTCACTGTAGCTGTTTCTTGTTGGATTGTAAGATGTTGTGACAAATTTAAAGAAAATCTGTTTCAATATATGACAAAAGGGCAGACAGACGGATATTGCTAAAACGGCTCAGAAAGTGATTCAAAGCCGATCTATATAATAAACGATGGGTCTAGCTCGTTTCGTTTTGTTACAAATAAATACACAAAGACATAATACCCTAGTGAAGGGTATAAATATTGAAAAAGTAATTTTATAAATAAATGTAAAATTTTAATTCTTTTCAACCACGCTGATAAGGTAAGACTATGTATATATATATATGTATATATATCGAAATAATACTTTAAGTCAGTTAAAAAAGTAAATAATTTCGTAAATTTTTTCGTAAAATTAAAAAAAGTACGAATTTCGAAAAATCTTTTTATTTTAATTTGTATCCTCTTGACATACCCTCCACCTAAAGATGGAGGGTATGTTTGTCACTTCGTTTGTAACACCTTTTGTCATTCCGTTTGTAACACCTTGAAATCTTCATCAGAGACTGCATAAAGTATATACATTCTGGTAAAATTCTAAGACGATCTGGCCATGTCCTTCTGCCTGTTGAAAGCACGCTAGCTGCCGAACGAAATGAGCTAGGATGTTCAAATTTTCCCTAAATGTGTCTTATGGTTGCAGATTGGTGCGGATTGAAAGTGAGCGAAATCGGCCCAGACGGAAATTTCTTCCCTAACAATGACTGAAATTACCTCCTAAGATTTAGACTATTTAAGCATTTTTTAAAACATTCCAATTTTATACACTTGAAATTTGTTTCGTACCTTCCTCCAGTAACGTGTAATCACAAAAAAAGTAGAAAAAATTTAGCGGATTAAATCGGACAAAAGGGATAAAAATAGTGCCTTTGATGCGACATCAGCTAGAAGCATGAAATTCGGTGTGTACGTTCCTATAATTACGTAGACAAGTAAAATAGCGAGATTTTTCGAACTTCGTACTTTTAAGGGATATAATTGGAATTCGGTGTATGCATTTATCTGACTGTGTAGATGTCAAACATAAAGGAAAATTGTACTTTTAGGCGGAAAATGATGCGAAAGGGATAAAAATTGTACCAATTAAACGGTTGCTGTTAGAATAGTGTTATTTGGTGTGTTCATTGCTATGACTGCGTAGACACGAAAAATAAAGATATCTTTCGATATTCGTACCTTCAGGATCAAAACGGCATAAAATTGGTACCATGCAAACGGCTGTAGCTAGAATCATAAAATTCAGTGGTTATAATCGTCTGTCATCGTAGACACGCACAATATGAGTATTTCTCCCAAATCGTACCTTAAAGGTCAACATTTGGTAAAAAAGTGGTACCAAGCAAACGGCTGTAGCTAGAATCATGAAATTAGATTTGTTGATTCCACTATGGACGCGAAATATAACGGAAATTTGTACTTTTCTTTCTGAATCAAGAAATTGCAAATATTCCTGAGGGAAAATGTTTCTCTCTAATGACGTCTGAATATTACTCCCTTTTGTTCACTTGTTGATTACAATTGTAATATTATATCTAAAGGGTGATTTTTTAAAAGCTATAGGAAAGTTTTTCAAAAAAAAAAACATAAAATTCAGAAAAATGCATGAAATCTTTATTTTAATCGATGCGATATTTTCGTCAGTTCGCACTCTACGTAAGCGTGTTGGTGGTTTAATGTCCAACAATGTAAATTTGGTGCGAAATTTAGTCACAATAGCCCGAATAGCCGCTTCAGTGGGTCGATTAAACTGACCATAAAGTGGAAGCGCGCGATGAACTTTCTTAAGAGAGCACTATTTTGATAATAAAATTCAATAATTTGCAGGCGTTGTTCGTTTGTAAATTATAGACCAAACTGAAGATATTTGACAGTGAAACAAAACACGAAACGTGCGTCAGCTGTTTAAACCAGTGATGCCAAAAAGATAATAGCTAAAAAATCACCCTTTATATTAGTAGTTACTTCACTTCTTTGTAAAGTCGACAGGCGCTAATCTACCGGTAATTCTGTGGAATGCACTCCGTGGTGGAGGGTACATAAGATTCTGGCCGGCCGAACTTAACGCCTTTTTACTTGTCTTAATTGTAGTTTAAAATCACCAAAAAATAAGTAAAAGTTTTAGCGAGCGAAATGGGGCAAAAAGGGATAAAAGTGGTACCAATGATATGACAACAACTAGAAACATGAAATCCATGACATCCCTCTAATTGCGTAGATACGTAAAATAGAGGGATTTTTTGAAATTCGTACTTTTGGCGCGGAAAGGGATAAAAATGGAACCAATGATACGACAACAGCTAGAATCATGAAAATCGATGTGCACATCGCTCTAATGGCATAGACACAATACAAGGATTTTTGAAATTCGTACTTATTAGGCATACAATTGAAAAAGTGGGATAAAAATGGTACCAAAAAACCGCTGAAGTTGAAATCATAATATTCGGTATATACATGCATGTAACTGTACAAACGCAAAACGTAAATGAATTTTTCGAAATTTGTACCTTTAAAAAATTTAAAGTAAAATGGGGCTAATGGGGATAAAAATTGTACCAACCAAACGGCTGCAGCTAAAATAATGAAATTCGGTGCGTACACTTATCTGACTGCTGTGAATCGAATGATAAAGAGATCTTCCGATATTCGTAGCATCAGGATCTAAATGGAATTAAATTTGACTACAATCGAATGGCTGTAGCTAGAATCATGATATTCGTGTCGTCTGTCTGCGAAGACGCGGAAAATAAGAGGTACGAAATTTTCTAAATTCGTTCTTTTTGGGTCAACATAGAAAAAGGAGTGAAACTGGTACCAACAAAATGGCTATAGCTAAAATCATGAAATGGTACAGTCATTTAGGTCGTAGATGGAATCAAGAAATTGCAAATCCGGCTTGAGGGAAATAGTTTCTACCTAATAATATGTGCCCTTTTCAAGATTTCTGATTAATAATTATATTAATATTTATATAGTAGAGGACTATCAATATTATAACAATGAAGAATCACAATTTTCCTATTATGGTAGTGCACTTCTATGTAATGTCGTAGCCTCTAATATACCGATAATACTGTGGAATACACTCCGTGGTGGAGAGTATATAAAATTCGGCCCCGCCGAACTAAACGTCTTTTTACCTTTTTTCACTTTCAGTCTGATAGTACGAATTTCGAAAGATCCCTAGCGCAGAGCCAGAACAACGTCCACGCCAACTTTCGCCCTGTTTTTTTAAATTTTTTTCCGAGCCCATGGTGTCGTCGTTTTATAATCACAACTTTTCATAACTCGATCGTCATATGCGATACGGGTAGGTCTCGACGAGTTCTACATTTGCCTCTTAGATGTCATAGATATTCTAATGATCCATCACTGACTGCAGGTTCCACCTCTTAAGTCAAAAAAAATTGTTCCATGGGATTAAAGTCCTGTAGGTCAGCCCTGAGCCTCACCGCAAACAAAATTTTCTGAAAAGCTGATGCTTCCACTAAAATCTCATCACAAACGTTGCCGTATTTCACAGAGTTGATGGTTAGTCCGACTTTTATTGCGAAATCACTGTGCAATGCCAGCAACACCAACAAAAGCGCTAACTCACAAAATACACAATAAGAAGACAAAAGACAAGTGTTTATTTGCTAACAAGGCTCATTAAGGACTCAAACAACAGGAAAATTTCATAATACAACAACAACAGCAGCTACAGCAACGACAATGGCAACATCAACACTACAAACAACGACAACGTCAGCAGTGAAAGTGGAATGACGTAGGATGGAATGAATGGATGAATGAATGAAAGAAAGGTAAACAAACACACGCTTGTACAACAGTAGTCCATTGTGTGATGAAGGTAGATGGACTTCACCGAACACCAACAAGTACACTTTGTACAAACGACAACAGATGGACTTAATTTTAATGGAGAATTAAACAGAAAGAAGTGGGAAGTGGGATAGCAGAAGAGAAAGAAATACAGCTTAACACGTAGAAAATAAATAATAGAAAAATAGAAGATTTAATGGGGCTTAAACAGTTTTAATGCTAAGACCAGAAATAGAAATTCTTATGGCGTTCTTTCTTTCTTACGAAAGGTGCAATATATTGAATGGTTGTTTTAGCAGCGGCCACAAACGATTTAGGCACGCTGAACCTATGTCCATTACTGTTGCTGTTGTCTTGAATTTGAAAACGGTTCTGAGTTATATTTCAAAATAAGTTATTAAAAAGAAAATATAAATTCAATGTGGACCGGTAAAGCATTTAATTTATTTCCATTGCCACAGGGAAGTTAACATCAAAGACGTAATTCGCGGAATCACTCTTTAATCCAAATGTCACCCAAAGATGCATTTTTGTAGAAAATTTTAACCCGTAAAACCTATATTGGAGAGCTATGGGCCTAAAATGTTCCACAAAAATTGTCTTCGTAGTGCTTTATGTAACTTTGCTGAACACATACTATACATGAAATGTAAGGATCACAAGGTTTCCTATGCCGAAGGTTTCCTATAAGAATGTGCAAAAGAGTAAACATATTGACCCGCCTCTAAAATGATCTCCAAACGTAAACTTTCACAACGCCGACACACGTGGATTTTTTAACCTCCTCTATCAGAATCCATTGTTATTTTCTACTGTTCCACAGTGTGACAAATAAAAGATTTATTTGTTTCCAAATTTAATACTTTGTTCGTCATATTTATCTGATTTGATGTATTTTGGGTATTTTAATTGGATCGCATTCATAAAATGTTGACCCAGCAAAAAGAGAGCACCCGAAGAAGTGAAAAAGATGTTCATCTTGTGATGAGGAAGTAGTAAACATTTGGATCTTCACTAATGAATTTAACAGAGAGTTGTCATAGGAGGGATGTCCCTTATTTTAAAAAGACTTAAAAGTAATTTTTAAGTGTAGCAAAGGAACCACTTTTTCAATGTGTTTGCTGGACAAATACACACTGATTTCTCAAGTTTTCTTAAAAATTGTATATATCAATCTAAGTATCATATTTTTAATGCGGCGAAGGAATAGTAACTGCAGTGAACTCCGATTGACATAATATTTAGCTTGAGGATATAGGAAAATGTCTTATATATGTAGCTGCGTACTTACTAAGCGTTTTGCAACTAAAAAACTAATTTTTGTACTAAGTGTATCATTTTAGTACACGCAAAAAGTGTCCCCCAAAACAATCAACATTTGTAAATACAAAAAAAAAAAACAAAACAAAAAATAATTGGAGTGCAGTAAAACCCGGACAATTCTTTGCAGATCCAAATTCGTGCTATCGAGTTGTCCGGATAATTCAATAATATATAGGGTGGACCATAGAAAATTATAAGTAAGATTCGGCTATAAAAATTTACTGATTATTTTTCCAAATTTCTAGTTTTATGGGAATGGTTGAATTTTGTCATTTAATAACACTGTCCAACTTATGAATGGAACAAAATAGCGACATATAATTCTGAAAGGGCATGTTGATTTAATCATTTTTCTAGAATAAACTTATAGTCCAGCTGTTCTGAGTTTCTTTTTATATCGG
The DNA here is from genome assembly GCA_947397865.1 of Polietes domitor. NCBI lineage: Eukaryota > Metazoa > Arthropoda > Insecta > Diptera > Muscidae > Polietes > Polietes domitor. The sequence goes on along the minus strand of OX377619.1, from coordinate 33,439,609 downwards.
GTGAAGTTTTAATTTTTTTGAGCATTATACTAAGCTAAAAATAAGTAAGGAAGGTATAAGATGTTGTGCCAAATTTAAAGAAAACAATAACAATATGTGATTTTTAGAGCGGAAAATTTCAAATCGGGAGCGACATTTCTATGAGGACTATATCTAACCGATCTTACCCACTTCCACCATAGGTGTTTCTAGTTCGATTGTAAAATGTTGTGCCAATTATAAAGAAAATCGGGTACAATATGTGGATTTTAGATCGGAAAATGTGAAATCAGTAGCGACATTTGTATGGGGCCTATATCTAAATTTGAACCAATCTAGCCCGCTTTTGCCACAGGTGTTTCTACCTAGATTATAAGTTGTTGAACCAAATTTGAAGAATAACGATTACAATATGTGGTTTCTAGAGCGGAAAATGTCAAATAGGGAGCGACATTTGTATGGGGCCTATATCTAAATCTGAACCGATCTTACCCACTTTCTGCATATGTGTTTCTAGTTGTATTATAAGATGTTGTGCCAAATTTAAAGAAAACCGGGTACAATATGTGGTTTTTAGAGCGGAAAATGTAAAAACGGGAGCGACATTTGTATGGGGACTATATCTAAATCTGAACCGCTCTAGCCCGCTTTTGCCACAAGTGTTTCTAGCTAGATTATAAGTTGTTGAACCAAATTTGAAGAATATCGAATACAATATGTGGTTTCTAGAGCGGAAAATGTCAAATCAGGAGCGACATTTGTATGGCGCCTATATCTAAATCTGAACCGATCTTACCCACTTTCTGCATATGTGTTTCTAGTTGTACTGAAAGATGTTGTGCCAAATTTAAAGAAAACCGGGTACAATATGTGGTTTTTAGAGCGGAAAATGACAAATCAGGAGCGACATTTGTATGGGGTCTATATCTAAATCAGAACCGATTTGTCTCAAATTAAATAGCGTTCGTCCGTGATCCACAAAACTTACTTGTGCCTCTTTATGTGTCAATCTGACCCTTTATTTCGAGAAAATCAAAAGTATTTTCATAGAGGATATTTAACAAATTAAAATGTTCTACGAAAACAACAATTTTGTAAATAAAGCTCTTCATGATTAAATTGAAAAAGTACACGCCAACTTATACAACAAAATTACTAGGGTTAAAATTCGTCCATGTTTTTTGGTAGACACAAATATTCCGAATGCTATAAATATATGCTATAAAAATATTTTGGTATTCTCAATATGATAAAAAGCACGGGGTTTTTCTAAAGATACTTTTCACAATTTTTGACTTTACAACCACTATTTATCCTATTTTAGCCTGATATCTTGGGAACCAAAATGCTATTAACCGCGTAATGATGACATTTGATATTACGATATGCCCTAAATCTAGAAAAATGTTTTAAACAAAATAGTTGTAGGTAATTATAACCTTCGGTTATCTGCTGCTCAATTTTTGAACTATATTTTTTATACTATTTTTTTGTTCATAGCCACTTTGCAGTCACAAATTAACATGTGAGTAGATAACCAAAACAGAAAAATTTAAAAAAAATGGCTTTAGAAAAAAACTTCTCCAAATTTATATAGCAGATAACATCCAAATCTGAGAATAGTTTGACATCAAAAAACCCTTTTCAAGAAAACGATTCATAGCCACTTATGAATATAAGCCCTCGATATGTATGCTGTATCCGGGTAAAATTCTAAGAAGATCTAGCAATGTCCGTCTATCTGTCGAAAACACGTTAGCCGCCGAAAGAAATAACCTAGGATGTTCACATTTTCCGTAAATATGTCTTATGGTTGCAGATCAGTTGTGATTGAAAGTGGGCGAAATCGGTCAGAGAGAAAATGTTTTCCCTAATAAGGACTAAAAATATCCCTAATATTTAGACTATTTAAGCACATTTTTTTAAATTTCTTATTTATATGCACATGAAATGTGCATTCCTCTTGTAGCGTAAAAGCACATAAAAGAAAAAAATATCGGGCGAAATGGAACAAAAAGGGTATAAAAATGGTACCAATGATATGACAACAGCGTAATTGTAGAAATGTCAAATAGAGGAATTTTTCGAAAATCCTACTTTTAAGGGATAAAATTGTAAAAATGGGATAAAAATGGTGCCAACCAAACCGCTGAAGTTAAAATCATCAAATTCGGAGTATACATCCATCTCACTTTGAAGACAATAAACAAAAGGGAATTTTTCGAAATTTGTACATTTAGGCGGAAAATGGGGCGAATGAGCATAAAAATGGTACCAACCAATCGGCTGCAGCTATAATAATGCAATTCTGTGTGTATATTGCTTTGACTGCATTGAAAAGGAATCTTTCGATATTAGTGCCTTCATAATCTTTATGGGATCAAATTTGGCGCTAATCAAGGAGCACTCGTCTGATTGGAGTAAAAGTGGTGCCTAGTAAAAGGCTTTAGCTAAAATCATGAGATTAAGTGTACTCATTCCATTATGAAACATATAGGATCTTCAATATTAGAACTATTGTTATCAAAATGGTGAAGACATTTGGGATGTAGCTGGAATCAATAAAGTCGGACTTGTGGGATATTTTATCTACCTACAATACACCAAATATTTAAAGCACATTTTTTTATCCTTTAATATCCCTTTTGAAATTACTTTTTTGGATTTTCCCGAAAGAAGGATCATATTGACCCATAAAGATAGGAGGGGATTAAGGTCTTCCACACAAATGATCCTCAATTTTACAATTCAAGTTCTGACAATGAGAATTCTCTCAGACATTAACTTGCAACACTCTTTTCGCTTAGTATAGTGCTCCCTTCGACCAATTAATGAAAACTTTGACCCGCTTTAAAAAGAAACTCAGACCAGCTGAACTATAAGTTTATTCTACAAAAATGATATTATACTCAACATGCCATTTCAGAAATATATGGTCGCTATTCTGTTCCATTCAAACATTACATTATATGAACATTACATGCTCCGAGGGCTTCCCCGAAACTAGATTTTTGGCGATTTCAACCATCTGTACGTCTTCAACAGTTAAAATTTTCTGTAAGACAAATAAGTCTAAAACAACTTCTGAAGGAAATCTTTATTCCAACTAGATCTTATGAAATTTATAAAAATTCTCAACTATCAAAATAGAATTTGTTGCATCATCATCACATTTGGTACAAACGACTTGTGAAACCATTTTGTAAATAAATTTGTAGTTATACAAGTATTGATAACTCGCGACCACATTTGCGTAAAAATGTGACCACTTCTTCTAGATTTTCCGTCCTGGTGCGTATTTTCGCGAGCGTGTACTAATTAATGCATTGCCTGACAAATTGTTGAGAAAAATTACTGATTCGTCGAAATTGCAAAATTTGCGAATCAAGCAACACATCGGATTGAATAATTTCAGCTTCGCTTGAAACTGCGGGAGATAATTTTTCGTTTTTCAATTCAAGGCCTCGAAAAACTTTACACGTACAGCACAGCTTTTTGATTTGATACGAGACTTGTTCGCTGTTTCTCTAACCAGGAATGGAAGATGTTTTCAAATTATCGTATTCTTCTTATTTGAATGTCTTTATGCTGTTTTGGCAAATCTAAAATTAATACGTTGTGTTAGTTGCTTAACTGCTTACAACTTCTACACTTTGGACTTATAAACATTTTTAAAGTTTCACATTTTTATACCCTCCACCTCCAGGATGGGGGTATACTAACTTTATCATTCCGTTTGTAACACCTTGAAATATAGACCTGAGACCCTGTAAAATATATATATTCTTGATCGTCATAAAATTCTAAGACGATCTAGCCATGTCCGTCCGTCCGTCTGTTGAAAGCACGCTAGCATCTAAACGAAAGGAGCTAGAACGTTCAAATTTTGCCATAAATGCGTTTTATAGTCGTAGATCAGTTGGGATTGAAACGGGGCGAAATCGGCCCAAAGGCAACAATTTTTCCCTCACAAGGACTAAAAATACCCATAATAATCCCTAATATTTTAGCATGTTTTTTATACCCTGCAACACTTCGTGGACTAGGGTATTATAAGTTAGTTTTCCGCCAAATATTTGTAACACCAAGAAATAATCGAGCTAGACCCATCTTTAAGTATACGGATCGGCTTAGAATCACCAGCTGAATCGATTTAACGATGTCTGTCCGTCCGTCCGTCTGTCCGTCCGTCTGTCCGTCCGTCTGTCCGTCCGTCCGTCTGTCCGTCTGTCCGTCTGTCCGTCTGTCCGTCTGCTGTCCATCTAAGCTTGTTCGCATCTACAGGTCGCAATTGTTGCCCGATTTTCATGAAATTTGGCAGAAATTACTTTTTTGGGCCAAGGTCCATCGGTATTGAATTTGGAGGAAATCGGCTCAGATTTAGATATAGCCCCATACAAATGTCGCTACCGATTTGACTTTTTGCGCTCTAGAAACGACATATTGTACCCGATTTTATTCAAAATTGGCACAACATTTTATAATAGAACTAGAAACACCTATGCTGAAAGTGGGTAAGATCGGTTCAGATTTAGATATAGCCCCCATACAAATGTCGCTCCCGATTTGACTTCTTCCGCTCTAGAAACGACATATTGTACCCGATTTTCTTTAAAATTGGCAAAAGATTTCATAATCGAACTAGAAACACCTATGCTGAAAGTGGGTAAGATCGGTTCAGATTTAGATATAGCCCTCATACAAATGTCGCTCCCGATTTGACTTTTTCCGCTCTAAAATCCACATATTATACCCGTTTTTCTTTAAAATTGGAAAAACATCTTATAATCCAACTAAAAAACCTATAGTGAAAGTGGGTAAGATCGGTTCCGATTGACATATAGTCCTCGTACAAATGTTTATCCCGAATGTTTAACAGATTTTGGCCAAACTTTACATATTATATTTCACCAGTAAACATACCGATTCATCCTATTATTACTGTATAATTTGTATTTGTCTGTCGGATAAATGGATCAATTACCATATTATTAACCATATACGTTAAATATGACTAAAGATGAATTTATAGTAACTGTATAATTTATATGAACTAAATACATAAAATTGCTCCAATGAAATAACTGGGTTTAGTACTCAAAACCAGGTACATACGCAGGGAGTGGTGTAGGGTATTATATAGTCGGCCCCGCCCGACTTTAGCCTTTCCTTACTTGTTTTTAAATATATCTGTTTATATTTGGTATGCGCATTCCCCTTATAGCAAAAACGTGCACCATAAAGTGATTCCTCTGACTGTGTAGACACGGAAAATAAACTGAATTTTCGAAATTCGTACTTTTTGGGGCCAAAATAGAAAAGGGGATAAAAATAGTACCAACCAAATGACTACAGCTAGAGTCATGAAATTCAGAGTATACATTAATTTGACTACGTAGACATGAAAAATAAAAGTTGTTTCCAAATTCAGACTTTCAAGGGATACAATGGGTACGGAGGGATAAAAATGGTACCATCCAAACGGCTACACCTAGAATAATGAAATTCGGTGTATACATTCCTCTCATAACTTAAAATAAACAGATTTTTCGAAATTCATACTTTTTGGGGTTAAAATGAAAAAGGGGATAAAAACTGCGTAGACACGGAAAATAAACGGATTTTCGAAATTCGTACTTTCAAGGGATACAATGGTACAGAGGGATAAAAATAGTACCAACTAAACGACTACAGCTAGAATGATGCAATTCTAATTGCGTAGAAACGTCAAGGGTGTAAAAATGGTACCAATCAAATGGGCACAGCTGGAATCATGGAATTCGGTGTATTCATTCCTCTGACTGCATAGGCACGCAAAATAAAAAGTTTTTCCAAATTCGTACTTTTTCTTTTACGGCAAAAATTGGTTGAATCATGAAGTTAGGTTATATCGCACTATGTACGTCTGATAATGGATTCTCAAAATTTGTATGTTTGGAATTAAAATAGAATGGAAATACAACCAACTGTAGCACCCACTATCTACCAATATTTATGATATTTAAGCTTTTTGAAAATATAAATATAAGAATATTTATTTTTCGAATTGACATATTGGTAGCCTTGCCTTATAAGCGTGGTTTGAAATAATTAAAATGTTATATTTATTTATAAAATTATTTTTTCAATATTTGTATTTGTTTTGGTTTGGCTATATTAAAAAATTTGTATTTTCCTGTAATATAACTGCACTTCTACGAAAACCGACAACCTCTGTGGAATGCAATACATGGTGGAGGGTAAATAAAGTTCGTCCCGGCCGAACTTATCGCCGTTTTTACTTGTTTTATGTCTGAAATTGTCGAATTAACCTCTTCATATCTGTTTGCCAGAGCTTTCCACGTGTATCTGTCTTTAGTTCATCATAAATTGTCACTTTACCTAAGAAATTGGTTTGTAAGACTTCTTTACTGAAGGCATCTTCAAATTTTTACTCGCGTCACACAAGCATACTTACCAATAGTCGGAGGATTGTAATTTTGCACTCGGCTCCACAGCCCTGATACATACCGAAATTTCCTGGAATTTTCATCTAACTCTGATTTCAAATGCCAACTTTGCTTCGAAGTAAAAAACAACCGAAAGCAACCGGAGGCATTCCATCCGGATCAAAGATGTACAATAATCGGGATTATAGAATTAGCAATGGTATGAAATTGTAAATCCGGATTAAAGGATAAATCGGATAAGGCGATTTGTTTTCAAAGTTTTCGAAATTTCTCTTCACCTTTCAAACTCTTACCTTTACTGCTGCTGCACATTTAAACATTTAGAATAAAAACACAGCACTCTTTTAATAATTTAAAATTATATTTATTTATTTTTCACTTTTCTGTTAAGTTTAGCATATTATCGTTTTTTATAATATTTTTTTTGTTATAGTTTTAAACATTGTTTTTTAAAAAAATCCATTGTGTTTATGATTTATATCATAATGCTTAAATGTTAACATTAACGAAAATGTGGTTCAACTAGTATTTCGTATTTCTTCTTACTTTTGTCTTTGGAATTAAAACTATCTGTATGTATATATATATTAGGTTTTATGTACTGTTCTGTAAGGTAAATTAATTTAGTTAATTAATTATCTCTGTAGTTGTTTAAATACTTATTTTGCTATATATATATTCACCTAGGTTAGTTGTAATCATTAATTATGTGTGTATGCATAATCGTTCTATTTTCTGTTGTTCTGTTATTAATTTTCTATAGATTTAGGTATTGTTTTGATCGATAATTATTACATCATGAGAAGTCTAATAAATGCAGTTTGATTTATTTCTTGTTACTATTGTGTTTTGTATAGTTAATGGTAGTTTAGATATTATTTTTATTATTATTTTTGTTTAAGAATATTTGTTGGGATTTATTTTTATTCTGTTTATTTTTCTATAGTTACCTAATAATATATTTTATTTTATTTTATTTAATAATAATAGTTAAATAAAGAATGGAAAATATATATGTATGTAAGTATTTTTACGTTTATGCTATATACATTGTTTGCTATATACACCATTGTTTGTTTGCTTGTTTGTGGCATGGAGTGGAGTGGAACGTAGGAGGTGGAATATTACAACTGGATTTTCATTTTCCTTTTTGCTATTGTTATGGCTTGATTTTCGTTGTTATTCTTTGTTGTTGTTTTTATTTTGGTGGCTTGTAAATAAGAAATAGTCCTTTCATTAACTTTTTGTTGTGTTACTGCTGTAATTATTATTTTTTGCTAGCGTTCTTTCTCTCTTTTTTTTTTGTCTTATGCCAACACCAATTCTTTTGTTCATCAACAACATTCTGTTTTTGTATCGTTGACTCGTTTCGCTCTTCCGTTACTTCTTACTTTACTGTGTGCTCATGGCTTTCATTACGAAGGCTGGATCCTTTTGTTGATTTTATCTGCCATCAGTGTAAGGCAAGGAAGTGCGATTCTGGCGAAGTAGTTGCCGGGGCCTGTTTTTCGTTTGAGTTGTGTAGCAATTTTGTGACTTTTTTAGGATGATTGCAAGGGTAGTTTCTCATTTTTAGAAAATTCACATTATTTGACATTATAAATCGTAATCCTCTTATTTCGAGAAACTGTCTAATTTTGACCGATTTTGGATTGTCTCGAGAGAAACCAAAAAAAATGTTGCTAAATTAACCGCTAGCTATCTAGATTTTTTAGAAAATTCAGTAAATTTCGAAGAATTTGTAATTACTTGCAATTGGATGTTGTAGTCAATAACAAAGATGTCCCGTAACTTATATTTTTCATATTCCCACGCTAAAACTAGTAGAATAGATATCCTTTGATACTGTGCGAAATTTCTGTACATCCTTTGATCGACAATTTCTATAACAATCTTTAGATGAAAACCTTGATTCATCATTTAGGCATCGTTCGAAAGTTATTGCTTGTCGCTATTTATATTTTATAAAATACAAACACGAAAAAATTTTCAGTTGCCACTATGAAAAAACACAAAATATGTCCAATCATTCGACCATAATAATTAACTCTAACTCCAACATAAATAACTCTAAGACAAGAATAAAAATTTATATTTATATTTAAAGATTTTTTTTATCTTATTTCAGATTTTTTTTTGGTAAAAATGCAGCACAAATGAAATGCAAGGGAAAAACATGATTTTTAGGGGTATTTTCAGGAGCGAGGAGCTTACAGACGGCTTGATCTAGGGACAAAATATTTCGGAAATCATCATAAAACAATCCAAACTTTATTTTCGTGGGGTGACTGGAAATCTGGGTTAGATTATGCTAGGTTGTACCGAAACAAATCGCTACTTTGCCTCGAAACTTTGTGTAGCCTTTTCCTACGCGCGCACTAAATACGATGAGGAAATGGGTATTGTTGGAATACGACCACAGAAGGATTTCAATGTAAAACTATCGAGGGATGTTCGAAGGTCTTCCAATTTTGATAAAAATTGGTGAGTGTGTTTGGTATGCAATATTTTATGTTAAACGAAATTATGTGTTAAAAATTTAAAACTGTGGCATCCCTTTTAAATTTTGCATATTTTGATGAAGAGGTTTCATCGAAACAGTCATATAATTTGGTGAGTGGATGATATTGTGATTTTTTTTTGCCAGCGAATAAACTTATGTAAAAATTAATAAGCAAATGTTATAAAGAAAATATAAAAAAAATTTTAAATGTTCGTTGTAAATGGCTACATTTTTGCTGTACATAATCAGTATGGAATCGCTAATAATTTCTGTATATTTCAAGTATATTTACTTGTTTGTATTATTTTATTTTGAAGCCAAAATCTCGGTTGATTCTTCGTGAGGTTATATTTTAAATAAGCATTTTTTGCCATATCACGCATGACTCATATCAAACAGCCTTGGCATTTCAGTAACGTACATCAAGTCATCATGGAGAGACTCCACTACCACTACAGCGTCTCTAAATTGGTCAGCTGTGAGAAAGAAGACCTATTTGTCGTCGTTCTCAGCAGCTTGGCCTGTCGTATTCGACTACTTGTTTATTTTACGTAAGGATTTCGGCCTTAAGACATACAAAATTCAACTTGTCCAAAATTGTCTGGGAATGTGAGATAGCTCCAACGATTCGCCAAAAATTGGACCATCAGACAATAGATTAGATGAGATCATTTTTAAATAGTAAATGCCATAAATTGTTCTTTTAAACGATAATAAAAAATGCAAGTTCACTTTAAAATTTCTGTGTTTTAATTTACACTATAAACGATAACAACACAATGAATCGCCCGTTATATTGAAATTATATATTTGGAAAATAATAGTAATTTAATTTTATATTTTTTTAAATTTTAACTACCGATTACTTTTGCTTTAAAAGGTAGAATAACATTCGCTTTTATTTTCAGGTTTCTGTTTGCTATTTTCAAAATGGGAAGCTATACGCACGAAAAAAATGGTACGCTTTACGCTCGATCAAATTGGGAAATATTAAAAACTTACATCCAAAGTAGCGAGTCTTTAACGCGAATCACTGTTTGGTGTGGATTTTGGGCTGCACTGCAAAATTGGGTTGATCGGATGAGACAGTCGTGGTAGTCATATAAATGGTATTGTTCAACCTTTGCAATAAAGCCAGAAATTTGAAAAAATAATCATTACTTTTTTATAGCCGAATCTAATTTAAAATCATGGCCCACCCTATATCGATCGATTTACACATACGGCTGATCATCTTCCTTAATGCGATTCTTAATTAATCGAAGATATGCCTATCTACTCATCCAGCCATCTATACAACCTATCAATCTATAAATATGTAATTTTCCGTCTGTCTATGTGTCCATCTGTTCAATCGTCGATCTGTCCACCATCTATACAACTATATATTCTGTCAATCTATGAATGTTTAAAGTTTTTTCGACTGTCAATGTGCCCATTTACCTATCAATTTAGCTGTCTTCTACCCATCAGGCCATGTTTAAACCATCTGTCCTTTTTTGTCCATCTCCTTCTCGCCATCGTAATAGTGATCGATTTCACAAATTTCTGATTTTTCAGTTCCTGAAATTCCATAGGCATATATTATATCCTGGACCCTGTTACCCACCCAGCAGTCATGGAAGAGTATTGTCACTTAGTCATTTTTTCCATTTCACATTTCTCCATTATGAATAAGACTTCCTATTTTCGGCTACCATGAATGATAATAATTAGAAAACAAAAATTAAATGAAAATCGCCCTTACTTCTTTGTGTTACCCTTTAGCTTGCCTTGACGTTTTTTTTTTGGAGCATAGAAAGAGTTCGCTTGGACGCCTTCTCTGACCTTAATTACTAGCCAGATTGTTTTCCCACCAATGCGTGTGGCCTATTCGCGTTTAATTTTTGATGTGTTGTTGTTGTTGATGTTTTTTATTTTGAAGTGTTTACCCAACGTTTCCTGCCTCCACTCCAACCACCTTCCTTTCATTTCTCTCTCGGCCTTTATTCTACAACTTATAGACTATGTAAAAAATTTGATTTTTTTCTTCGTTCATAATTTACACTTTCCCTTATGTTTATGGTTTAATTGTTACTGCCTTAGTTGGCAGTAGCTAGGGGTTTTGGATTTTTTAAAGAAAATTTTCCTTTATTGAGAATCTTGAGTGAATGTTTTTGTTTTGTGGGGGGTTGGTTTAATTTACAAGGTTGTTCAGATTTGAGGGTGTTTATGTTTGTTTTTGTTTTGTTTCGTTTCGTTTTTTTTTTTCTGTGGGGCTTTATTTAATCTAAGGGCTTAATTTAATTTTATAATACACCACTTTCCTGTGTTAATTCCTCATTGGGCTGTTTCAATTTCGTTTTGTCCTGCAGATAGAGTGCCGCCAAGGCATTGAAACGTGGCCCCCACGTTTCCAAGTAATTAAAGTCTTGATTCTCATCGTCGGTGCCTGCAACGAAACAAAACAATTCATTTATTAATTTTCGTGTTACCAAATCAAGAATAATATGTAATATAAATCAATAAACCGGTTCGGATGGCATTAGTTGGATTTATTTTTAATCAAGTCTGTTTCGTTTGTCGTTAAATATTTGTTAGTCTGCGACAGTTGAAATAAATGTGTATTTGTATTATTATTAGGTATTATTGATGTGTCTGTCTGGCTGAGTTTTTCTTCTTTAATGCAAGTTCAAAAGACCGAACCATGTGGCGTATGATTGATTTGCTCAAATTGGTAATGATCATACGCCATGAAGTACAACACAACGCAGCAATGTTGTTTGGGGTATCGAAATTTCAACGGAAAATATTTGTTTGTGTCTGCCAATGTAATTTTTTTCGTTTTAATATCAAAAGAAATCTTTAGACACAAAGTATTCGCATGTATGTATGTCATAGAGAAAATCTATATTTGTCATTTTGTTGTTGTAACCTCGGTATTTTAGACTTTAATTCCAAATGTACCAAAGGTTGTTGACATGCATGTCTTTTAGTAGACAAAGTGATTTCATGCTAATAACATTTATCTCTAATGATGGAGGATTTACTACACATTCTACTTGCTGAGGATTGACATTGTACCGACGACAGACAGAAGGACGCTTTTCGATTATGACATATTGAGAATTTGAAGAATCAGGAAAAAATTGCCGAGGTGGGTGTTGTATGTAAGCGCGTAGGCCCACCATAAATAATTATTGCACGTGCTTTTCGTTGGCGGGCTTGTAGGTGTGCTGCTATTGCTCAAATACTTCTACTTTTCGGGGTTTCATTTTCTTTTTTCGTGATTTTTAGTACAATAACAACAAGAGTGGATAAATAATTGGTTATATTAAAAAAGTATTACTGAATGTAGTCGACTGAAACCTCTAATAACCCTTCGTTGTCGCTTTTCTGTTAGTTTCTTAGATTAGCTCCAAATGGAGCATGATTTTGCTCGAGAAATCAACATTTCCATCTCGGCATTATGTTAACAAGCTAAACTGTTGTATCTTGGGTTCGCATGTAATAGTCGAGAAGAAAACGTTTCCACAGTGACAGTTTGGTGCGGCTTTTGGAGCGACGGCATAATTAGTCCATTTTTCATTGCAAATGCTGCTTCATACAAAAACTATAGAGAGCGCTCCTATAGTGATGAAACTTACCACAGCTGATTTTCTTAACGAAATAAAAAATGTGAAGTTTTATTAAAATCAACCACAGCCCTCACACATCTGCCATAGTACCCAAAAATACCGCTGTCCAACAGCAATTTTTGGAACAGAGTAGCCCATATAGCATGTTGAGAAGATAATTTTGGTCCAACTGGTCTGAGTTTCTTCTTACAGTGGGTCAACGTTTTAATTTTTTGGTCGAAGGGAGCATTATACTAAGTGAAAAAAGTTATGTTAATGTCGGAGAGAATTCTTATTGTCAGAACTATATTGTAGAATTTTATGTGAAGCTTTTTTGTGGATGATTTTAACCCTCTAGCTCTTCTCTTTATGGGTCATTTTTTTCGAGCAAATCAAAAAATGCCTTTCACAAAAGACATTTAAGGATTAAAATCTTCTACAAAAAATTGTCGGGGTCACGGAAGACACCAAAGTTGTAAATAAAGCTCTTCAGGCTTAAATAGCAAAATTACACCCAAATATATACAACAAAATTATTAGGGTTAAAATTGGTCCATGTTTTTTGGAAGATCGATGTTTTTCGACAAAATATGTGGGTATTTCGGTAGAGCACGCTAAAGAAAAAATACAAATTGTATATTTTGGCAAAATTTTCATTTTCGCGGTAGATTTAATTAAAATGATTTGTTCCCATCTACCAAAAAATGAATTTTGACCCACTGTAAAAAGAAACTTAGACCAGCCGGACTTTAAGTTTATTCTACAAAAATGATGTAATATACACGCCCTTTCAGAAATACAGGGTCCCTTTTCTTTCCATTCAAAAAGTCTTAATTTGTTGGACAGTGTAATTTTGCATACAAAATGTCTTGTCTTGGTTCGAATGCTGTAAAATTTTGTTCAGAGTTTACTCAATTTACGAAATGAATATGTTTCATCATAAACGGCCACGCCCTTTACATACCGCTCATTGAACTCAAAACGAATATTACATACACTTTTTTTGTTTTGATTCGAATGCGAAAGTTTCATCAAAATCGGCCATGCTCATGATATATCGCCCTATTTATCTCAAACTGCCTGTTTTGGTCCGAATGTTTTGAAAATTTGCACAGAGAGATTTTTTTAGGGTAAATTCAATGAATACATCCTCTTAGTTTGCTGTAGTGAGCAGACATAGCTAACTTATTTTTTCCTTAAAAAGTCTGCAAATGTTGAAATTTATAAATCAATTGCTCATATTTACTAAACAACATAAGGAACTCAAATAACTGTTTTTCAATAAAGCCGACATTATAATATTGGTAGTGGAGATATCTTCATCGGTTTTCGTGTTACAATATTTAAGTGACATCACAAGATTTGTTAAGCCATTATATTACATTTTACTAGAAGAAATTATAGATTTTACTCAGTGAAACCTTTTGTACAGTACTGCATCATTAGATATGTGAAAAGTAATTGTCGAAAAATGCCTTTTTACCAGCTAAATATGACTGTGAGCCGTTAGATTTTTTTTGTGAGGTACGATACAGGACAGACGTTATGACAATAATTCATAACTATGAAGTTGCTTAAGGCGGATATCGAATATGCCATTCTTGAGCAGTGGTTAGGACCTGTCTGCAAAAAAATTTATTTTTTAAAAATCTTTTTTGCTGGCACAAAAAGAAAGAAACAGAATAAATAGGGAACAAATTAACAGTTACTTTTTCGTAAAAATAGCGCGCAGAAACCCTTTAAAATCAGTTGTTGTCATCTTTGCGAAAAAAGACTATTTTAAATCTATGGATAAATGTAGAAGTTATGACCCCTATTGTACAAGTAAGGTATTCAAAAATCGTGAATCTTGTTTACGAAGTGTTTGTTCAAATTGATTAAGTCCTACGTGAATATGACATGTACTCCTCATTTATCCAACTATAGATTTTTTATTTATAAAAAATCATTTTTTAATTATTTTGTGTCTACATTGTTTTTTCGTTAAATATTAAATAATAAAACAATTTTTTATTAGCAAAAAATGATTTTTGTTTTTCAACTCAACTTTTTGGAAACTGTTTCTAAGCCTAGTTACATTGGTTGCGAAAGTGCAAATCACACATATTGGACATACAAAGGAGTATGGTCGGACCTATAGTAAAAAATTAAAAACAACTATTTTATCTATAAAAATGTTTGTGTTGATTTTTTCAGGTCTCGGACACAAAATTGTTTTTTGTTTTATCATTGCATAGTATAGGGTCCGCAAAATAAATTTTTTTGAAAATGCTATTAAAAAACTACTGATTATTTTCTCAAATTTCTTTTTTTTATTTGAAAGTACAATCCTTCCGGTTAATAATGGAAAATAATTTCATTCAAATGGCTGCTGAGGGCACCCCACAAATAATAGTCCAACGGTTGAATAGTTGAAAAAAAAAAAACGTTAGATGGCGGACCCTATATAATAGGACGAAAAATAATGTATGTAATAAAAACATTTATTTAGAAAGTTCGAATCTCGATTTTTCGTTTCTTAGTAGGAAATAAAAATTAAAACCTTAAAAACTTTAGCCATAGATATAATTAATGCATTTTTAATAAAATTTAATTATTTAATTACAATTTTTTGAAATGGTATTTGAAAATAGTTCAGCATAAAATATAATGGGCCTGATTTTTTAATAAAATTTTTATATTATCCTATTCAAATTGTTTTTACAAATAATTTACTTTAATCTTTTCCAGTTCGTTAATCATTTTTACTCCAGACCTAAACGATTTTGCAAATTTGCACGATTTTGTGAGATTCTAAAATTTTATGAGGCAACAAATTGTTCTGAGAAAACTTTCCCCCTTAAAAACAAATGGGGCTTGTAAAGAAATTTCGTGGCCATTTTACATATTTCTCGGCCATTACCGGAAAATAGAAATTTCCGTTAAACAAAAACAATTCCGGAAATGCCACTACCAAAATTATTTTGTGGTCTGTCTATCGCGCGCTTCTCAACACTTACCTGATGCCAACGAACTTAGGGATTCCGCTATGCTCCCACTCCCCTCATATGTAAAATTTCGCAAATCATCGAAGGGTGGCGCATTGATATCTTTATCACAACGTTTCTTGCGTTCCTCCATCAAGAAGCCCACATTCAATTCCTGGCCAGGCATTAGTGTCACGACAGGATCTAAATACAGGGGTGAGAGAGAGAGAGAGAGTAACAACACATTATTGGTTAGCTATGGCATAGATAACGGCAAACAACTTGTTGTTCAAAGGCGAACAGCAGACAGTGTTTCAAAGGGAAATAAAAGTTGTATTTTTATAAATATTGAGATAATAGACAAAATTTGTCATTTTTGTTGATGTTGGAATCTAATGATATTTATTTTAATATTTAAAAAATTTTATATATATTGGAACGATATTAACTGGAACTGAACAGGAAACAGTGTTTCAAAGTGAAATAAAAGTTGTATTTTTATAAATATTGAAATAATAGACACAATTTGTCATTTTTGTTGATGTTGGAATCTAATGATATTTATTTTAATATTTAAAAAAATTGTATATATATTTGAACGATATTAACTGGGTATTGTCAAATAGTTACACCGTGCGACAATTTTACATTTATTTTATTGGACCTGAGCAAATCAATATACGGGACTAACTAGAGATTGTATGTAGAAAAACTGTGCACTCAATTTTTCATTTGGCGATCTTTTCTCCTCTTTGCAGGATTTTTAAATTCCAAAAGATATATATGTTTAAATAATTTATTTTCATACTTTAAAGAGCCATACAAAGGCGATATGGATGCCTAATAAAAGATAAGAATATCTGTTTAAAATATTTTAAATATAATGCTTCTATTTGTATTAGTTTAGTGTTAACAACAATTTAATATACCCCTTTATTTATTTAGTTTATTCATCTTTTACTATTTAAGGGGGTAATTTGAAATGGTCGTTAATGCTAAAGTAATACCGATAAAGGCATGTAAATTTTAGTATTTTTAGCATACATTCTTGTCTTTTATTTGGTACCCATTTCGCATGTGTATCGCTCTCGAAAGTATGAAAATAAATTATTAAGACAAATATATTCCTTGGAAAGTCATGTAAAAAAGAGAAAAGGTAACCAACAGTTTTTCTACATATTATCTCCAGTTTCATATGTACATGGTTTTATTTATATCCCAAAGGTACTGTCGATGTTAATTTGATTAAAATTTAAAAGGCACATTCTGTCATGCTCCGGTGACGAACTGGCGGGAATAATATTATAGTTTTCATTAAGACATGTTTTATAGATTTTAATTAGAATTTATTTTTTTTTTGTTTCAGTTGGCCGATATGTAGCGTAGTTTTTGTACACATTGTTGTTTTGTTTTGAACCACTGTCCAATAAAACTAAATTGAATAGGCAACAATAACACCAGACAGCGGCAACGCCAACAAACACAATCCCTTTTTTAATATTTTACGTGCCTTTTAAGTCTTAAATGTAATTCAATACAAGCAACAATCACTACAACCAAAGTCACCAACACTAACACGAATGACAATACCAATACAAATGAACATCAGACAATAACATACCTAGAGGTATGCCTGCAATGTATGTATGTATGTGTGCCAGTAGAGCTACACAGAATATATATTCAGCCGTTGTTGTACTTACATATTATTGGCACCTTGCAGGCAGCTATATCCGGTGGCATTGTGCCGCCCTGTCCTATCGGTATCTGGAGCGGTGTTATGTCAAAGGCTGTCATATCATCCTCGCCGCCACCCTCGTCGTCGTAGCTAATCACTGTTTCACGTACATCTTTCTCTGGGCCGTTTCGCTTTTTATTTGTTGTTTTACGTTTACGATTGTATAGAACAAAGATAAGAGCTAAAACTGTAAAAGGGAGGAGAAGCACAAAAGAGAAAGGCGAACGACATACATAAAAACCAGTTAGTAAAAGTTTGCAAGAGCTTGTCATAAAAGTCAAAGGATGGGCGAGCGAGCTGCTGGCTGCTAGCTGGTGTCTGCGTTTGGAAATGCTTAATTGTTTTATGGTTCAAATGTTGAAATGCGTTAATAAAAAGCCGTTGTCATAAATCAAATAGCAAAACGTTTTTCATTAACATTTTAAATGAGTTCTAAGCAGAAATTCAATAATGCAACCCACCTCCTTGCCAACAACATCATATCAAGCAAAGACAACATCTTCACGTTGCATGACATTAACGAGCAAAATAACATTTATGGCTGGAGTTTAGCCCTCGGGGGCGGAGGACATTGTCGCACTGTTGAAATGTATATGACATCTTGTATTTGAAATGTGTACATACAAACCTACTTATGTATGTGTGCGGGTGTGTGTGTGTTATGTTAGAGTATAAAAATGTGTCATATTTGAAATATTACTTGAGTACGCCATAGACAGAATATCACAAAAAACTGGGAATGATTTGTTGAAATTTTTGGAGCATGACTTTTTTCTGGTGCTAAAAGACAAACATTTGTTGAATAGGAGAAGTTGTTGCCAAATAGAATTCAAAATGAGGATGGGTGTGGTATCTACGGGAACAGAACTATTCTAGCTTCTAAGGAAATAATTTCCTTAGGAGAGGACTTGTGATATGGATAAGTCATAGTTGTGACCTTACAAATGACCTTAACTGACATTTACGTTCATTCCATATCACACCGATCGAATTTGGTCAAAAAGTAATATGTTGATGCCTCCGATATTTACGATGTTGCCCAGACATTTTATATTGTTAAAACATTTTTACGTATTAAAAAATAATGATTTTTTTAAAAGTTATGACCAATTGAAAAGTGCTGTTAAAATCAAGAAAAAGATGGCAAGATAAGAACATGGAAAATGGCGTAGTGTGAAAACGCGTAGGCAAAATGAATATGTTTTTCCTTGAAAATAAATTAATAATCCGACTGTGTATATAATCTTGTTATCGAAGTACAAGTCTCAACTATTATCCAATCCCAACAAAACTTGGTTCAACTAATTTTTTCGCATCAATGATGGACGCTATTAAATTTGAAGCAAATCAGTGCAGATTTATATATATCTTCCATACAAATGTCACTCCCGATTTGACATTGACTTTTCCTCTCTAGTAACAAAATTGTTTACCTAATTTCGTTCGCATTTGCACACAGAAACAGCTGTAGTTAAATTCGGTGGCATCGGTTTATTGTTTGATAAAGCTCCCATACATATGTCGCACCAGATTTGGCGACCTTTACTCATAAAGGACAATGTTCCGGCAATAAACTATCACAGGTATTTTAATACATCTAGAAATTGTAGTAAATTATTAGTAATAGTGTAGAAGATACAGGGTATCATATAACTGGCATCACCCGACTTTAGTCGTTCCGTACTTGTTTTTGTATAGGTATGTTTATAAAATAAGATTTATTGTGAAACTTGGAACCTGATTCTCCTTCAGTTTGTGCTTTTCATGAGAAATAATTACATCATTTAAGTGTTAAGTAAATAAAAAGACATTGCAAAATTCTTAAATATTAAGTTTTCTTCATAATCTAAATTCCAGTTGTACTATAACACCTAATGTATAAGCACCCATAAAGAGTGACTATTTTCACAATTTAATTAATAAAATAAATTGGCGCAAAAACGCGCAACATGTTATTGCGGAATATTGAAGCTAACACATCGTAATTTAATTAGAAATTCGCCATCTGGCGGTATGTTACAGAATTCACATTTAAAACTCCACACATATTTTGAAAATACATTAAGTTTAGACATATTTTGAACATTTTTTAAATATTTGTAGAAATACTTTCGTTAATTTTTTTTTGTAAAAATACTATAAAATAAATGAACTTGAAGATTCCATAATCAAAGTGTTACTTTTTATCATTGAGCAAAATGATATTAACTTTTAAAATGTGTCAATTTTAACTTTTCACAACTGATCGTGTAAATCTCAAAATTGACTTTCAGGCAGTGTAACTGGGATAGTATACAACACATGTCATTGATATTTTCGGCAGTGATGTAGAATTTTATATTCTTTAATCGTATAATAAAAAAATTTAAAAAATAAATTTTAATTTTTGAATTAATGTCCATTTCTTCGGTATGCATTTGAAAATAAAATGATTGCTAATGTATACTTTTAAAGTATAGTTTGTGTGGGAAGTACCACGCCCCTTTGTCCTATCATGACCTAGTATAGCAAGTAACCATCCTCTGTTCACTGGATATCTACACTCATTAATTTTTATAAATAGATGTCTTTTTTGGGTGATATAGATAATTTGAATAAAATATAAAATGAAATTATTGGAAAAGTAAATAATAATTTCAATATAAAGTTTCTAGACGAACAATCTGTAAATATATATATATATATATATATATATAGCTGAGGTCAAAAAAATAGCATTGACGAGGTAAAAATGTCAACAAAGAAAAATATCAGTTTTACTTCGAAAATCCTAAAAGTTTTTACGGCGATTGAAAGGTGGTATTGTGGCATTCTTAATATGGCTTTAAATAATAAAAATAAGCCTTTAGAACCATTTCGTTATTGTCTTTCAGTATTGCTAGTGAGATCTCATTTTAGTCATCACACTTAAAACTTTTGATTATATTGAGATGTGGTGTCTGCCCGAAACATTCTTTAACATCGATATTATTGACTTCAAACCACCTTTTTGCGAGTCGGCTGGTGTTTTCGGGATAATTGACCTGCTAGAAGACTCATTTAAGGGGCATTCCATATTCTACATACGTAAGCATAATATTATGAAGTATTTTGATGTACATAGCAGTTCAGGTCCAATGTATTGACCTAACTCCATAATATGAAAAACACGCCCAAGCCCAACAATTTTTGATTCAATTGACCATATAACCTGCATCCACATTTTGGTTGGCTAGTGCAGGTGTGTTTTTGCGAATTGAAATTTTTTTGTGACATGTCTTTTATTTTTAAGTGGGACTTTGCTCGGACTTCTGGCTTACAGATTATGTTTTCTTAGTATTGTTCGAACATTTTAAACTATCAGAGATCGACAGACATTGTTTTTATTTCAGTGGTGGGCGTAAGTGGGTTTTTTTGTACTAGACGTTACTATTCGGCGAATGGTTGCAGGTGATATAAACTGATTTTTTGACGTGTTTTTGTTTTTTCTTCTTATAATATCGAATTTCTGATCATTTCATGGAACGCTGGAAAACTCTCGATTTTGTTCTCCACACTGCCCTCCTCGCCCTACTTATGAAGAAAAATAAAACAATAACATTTCAGAAATAGTGTACATTTCATAATATCTTATTTATAACATCAAATCGAATTGAAAAAATTGGAAAAAATTCCAGACCGTTTCAAAATGTCGAAGTCTAAAAATGTGAAATTTCTAAAACAATTAAAATCATATTACCAAATAAACAATTATTTTGTGTTTGTAACTTCATAAGCCGACCGATTTTAAGCCGTGCATGCTTCTGCACGAGCCGCGCCGCCGCCGATTTCATCGGCTCACATCGACGTCAATCACGCCGCCGATTTCATCGACTCATATCGACTTCAACCTTGCCGCCGAGACTTGGCGGAGTTCTAACTCAGTCAAATCATACTACCAAAATAGACAACCCACTTAAAATTACAAAAGAAAATATAACTGTCGACTTAGACGACACCTTCCGCTGAGAAATATATGGAAATTTCTTTGAATTTGGTATCCCACTATATGATGACGTCTATAGATTTTATTTTGATTTGAAAGTCGCATTTATAAAAGTCAATTTCAGTATGGATGACCATATGTTCCTATAAAACACAACAAACAACAGCACTTCTATTGCGCTTCTTTAGTGTGTCAAAGTAGGTAGAGATTTACCATTCTTTGGAAGGATTATGATATTCAAGATGTCTGGTCAAATAAGCCTCACATGAAAAACTGCAATTGCAAATATATTTATTAAATTCATCCATATTATAAATTTTGGGAATGGATTCCCACTCCCAAAAAAATAATTGTATGGGAAAATAATATTAAATTATGGGAACATTGGCTAATATTAACGTATATTGAACTACTTGCCAAAAAATAAAAGAAACGGTATTAAAAACCAATACAAATTGTTCCTTCGATTTTCCCAAAATTGTCAAATAAATAGGGGTGATCGAATCACAGAACGAGCCGGCAAATCAGCCGAAAGCCGCCGCCGCCGCCGACCCATTTTGAGTAGCGTCGCCGCCGCCGATAATAACCGAACCATTATAATGGTTCGGCTTGTAACTCTGCTCATAACACTGCATTTAATGTAGTAGTAGCTATAAAAAAATTATCACACAAATAAATATATGAAAATGTATGCTAAGCTGTGTTGCGCAGCTATTATTTTGACCGCAACTGTATATATATATATATATATAATTTCTTTTTAATTTATTTTTTTTTTTAAATAAAATATTTTGTGTTTTCTTACATTTTTGGTAAGGAAATATTAATTTTGCAAAAGAAATTAAAAATTTTCTTTGTTACATTTTTTCAATTTTGAGAAGAATGGAAGTGATCTTAGTAAGTACATCCTCCGAAAGTAGTGGTTCATGTTAAGCACTTCATGCGGAACAATCACTGATGATTTGTCCCTACATAGGACATTGAAATACGTATATGGTCAAATGTGGTTCTCCTCCACTCCATTATGAAAACAAAAATTTCCTTCGTAAGAAGGAATTACTTGATCGAATATCAAAAAATTCGAATGTATTACATTAAAACCTCATAGAAAATCAATCAATCGATCACTAATCAAACAACACAAAAACTAATAAGTTTTTAAAAGTTCACACGATTATTTTAAATAAAATATTGAAAAAGTTAATTTTAGAATATTTGCCCGAAAGGTAGGGAACCTAATTAGCCAAAACTAATTCGCCGACGGTGTTAATAAATCTGAGTAAATATACTGAGCTTAGTTTGGAGTAGAGTTTACATTTTCCTGTACTTTTTATTTCCCAGGAAACGGGATATATTTTTTAAAATTTCCCGGGATTGCGAGACAGAACGGGAAATCGTCAACATATATTGTGTAATATAAAAAACATTTTTGTCGAATAAAACATTCGAACTTTATTAAAGCAAATTATTTTATTTCGTTTTACAAGCAAATTTTTCAACAAGTTTATAAAAAAATATATCTACATATACACATACACATATATATATGCAACTCAATGAGATGCTTGAAAGCAGGCATGCGTGCTTTATTAATATGCGCGATGTTTTAAACGTATATTGGGAAGGTGAGTTGTGTTTCTCATTCGACCGGGTATGTTGTTGAAAAGTCGCTGCGAAGCCACCTGGCAGAGGCTTTCACGGCACATGTCATTTGTAAATAAATTTGATTTCTATAAAATATAGATGGTCTATAGCCAGTAAAATATCCCAGTTTAAATCAAAATAAAATATTAAGCATACAGATTGTTAATAAAGTATTAAATATCGTGCCTAAATTCTCAATTCGTCTTCACGTAACTTTGAAAGCTTAAATTTATATTTTCATGCTACAATATTGCATTTTTTCAAAACAGCGATATCTCCTTACATATTAGTATATCAGCATTGAAAGGGACTTTTCCCTTTAGATTTTTTAAATACATCGTGCCTACATAGAAAATCCAGGATAAATATGTGATTGAGAGAGAATCTCGTAGGGATCTACATACAAATTTTGCTTTATATCTATTTAACTTATGAAGTGTTACTGTGGCAATTTCAAAGAGTTACTCTCACTTAATACACTTCATATAACTTCCATATTTAACCATGAATTTTCATCAAAAACGAATAGCCTTCTTCAATAAGAACCAAAAATAATGCTTAGGAACAATACCTGGAACATTTGCAGCACACAAAGTTTAATTCGATAATATATTCATGGAAACCCACTCCCATCCATTGTTTCTAAGTTAGTAATACCTAAAGTGGATCATATGCTGTAATCGAAAAACAAAAAATATTTAAAATTCTTCCAAAAATTCTTCATAATTGTGTTTCATACCATCATGGTGTGGTTAGCCACCTGTAGTTTTTATTTGATCTTAATCCTCTTTAAAATACCAAACAACCTTATACACAATATTAGTTTCCTTTATCGGAAAACCATATTTATTATTTTGTGTTTAAGGCTAAAACGGAAAACTCAATTTCTGTTCAGAATTAATTACTTTATTGTTTAAATTGGTTTCCATAAAATTTATTTATAACAACCTACCTCACCTAAGCAATATTGTGTGGTTAAAAGTGGTAGTGACATTTTTTTAATTCTGCCAAAAAACGTAAACTAACGTTTTCTTTCTTCAACTATCAAGACTTTTAGGGGGAGGAAAGTGACCCAACTTTTCCTATCAAATTCAAATCCATTCAAAATAAACTCCAACAAATTGGTATCTTTGTTTGGCAATGCTACAGGTGACAAGTTGTTTTGTTTGTATTTATTTATATATACATAATCGTATTTGTTTAGATTTTTTGAGAGACAATAAATTAAGTTTCCGTTTCTTTCGACTTAAAAGCTGG
Source organism: Polietes domitor (assembly GCA_947397865.1). Taxonomy (NCBI): domain Eukaryota; kingdom Metazoa; phylum Arthropoda; class Insecta; order Diptera; family Muscidae; genus Polietes; species Polietes domitor. The sequence continues at coordinate 33,415,513 of OX377619.1, read as the reverse complement.
TGACCTGTTTGTTCGCTGCTGACTTGAGTGTTTGTGTGGCTTATCTTAATCACTAAATTCGGAACGTGTTTCGTTCGTTCGTTTTTATTATTGTCAGTCCTAGAGAAACTTTAACTAATATTTTTTTCGTTTTGGCTCAGTTAAAACTTTTCTGTGGCACTACTTTATCTTTCCGATTTGTTGCAGCTGTTTTTTGTTGCTGCTCTTGCTGCTGTCGGCTGTGTGTGGGCGGACCCTTGTAGTGTCAAGAGAGTTATTACCCTCGAAGAAAAATTAGATAAAATGGATAAAAATGGGAATCTAAGAGCTATGGCCGGAATGAAAATTGCAATAACTTGGTTTAAACTTTTGATGCATAAATTCTGTTTCCCTTCCAATTCTGATTTTTTGGAAATTTTTAAGTATGAAACTTTCAAAATAAAATTGTTCCAAAATAATACTATTATCATAATAAATATGTCAGCCTATACTTTATATAAAAGTTGGTAGAAGTGATGGTATAATAGAATCGGCGGCCGATTTTATTTATATAAAATATTTTGAAAACTTCCAGCTAAAATAAAAATAAATTCGGGATAACAAACCAAAATTTCATTTGGCTCAAGAACATCCATCCATCCTTTTTTGAAGCCAAATTTGATGGACAAACCTTCTAATTCACCCGCCATTTTCATCGAGTGTATCGTGGCCCCAAATGTTATAACCTGAAGCATTTCCATCTCTTCAGCTGTGTTCATCTTGTGCTAAGATGAATTTGAGTGTTTCCAGCTTTTCAGTGGTTTTACATTATTATTTGTTTGCCAGTTATTATTTCTATAACTTAAGCGTTATTTCCAAGTTTTAGTGCTTTTAATTGTCACCAACAACAAGGAGAACAACACAAAATATTGCCTTAGTGTTGTCAAAGTAAGACAATGTAATGACAAAAGTTTTAAGAGATTTTTAAGTAGTCCTCACAAATGAATCACAATGATTCATTTTTCACACACAAACCGGATGCCACATAACCATAAAGCATGTCTGTCGTAGTTTTAGTGGTGGTCATAGTCATAGTCGTTGTCGTTGTCATTGTTGTTTCTGTTTTGTTTTTAATTTCATTCAATAAAACTCTTATAAAAATGTAATTAATTTACAATGGTTTTTATTTATTCAATGAAACAATGTGAAGCAATAAAATGATAATCCTCTTAAATAACAGAAAACATACATTTGTTGTTTGCTGATCTGTTGGTATTTGCATTGACCATTTAACGGCCACATTATTTAAGTGCCTTGCAAAACAGCGTAGAGGACATAGTATAGATGATGATGGGGAGAGGGTGAATAAATGCCAGACAGATGAATGACCGTTTAAGCACCTGATGAAACAATCGTATTTACATTAAACATCCATGACATTCTAATGACATTTTCCGTTGGAAATTTGGCCAAGTAAAAAGGAAATACTCCAAAACTGATCCCACTCATTTCTTCAAATATAGGGAGACTCTTCTTTAGTTATCCTCTCCTTACTCGTTTACACAAATTTTGTATTATTTTATTTTTATTATTTTTTATGAAAATGTATATTTTTAATTTTTCATTTGATTTACTTCGGTCTGTAGTCAATATTTGATTTGAACTAGGATATTGTCCTAGCTCGAGATCATTTTGCTTGTATATTAATATACATTTACATTACATTATATTTAATTACAAATGGCATGGTGACATTTATTAGTTTGGTGCGCACTACCACTATCATGATTTCTGGCCAGTGAAACCCTTCGTTAAGGTTTCGCAGCGAATTTGCAACAAAATACTCGGACACTTGAAGTAAGTGATTCTCACAAACGAATGTCAAGCCCAACTCACTTTTTTAACTTTATTAAAATCTAATTTTCGACCAGAGTTACAAGCCGAACCATAATTATCGGCGGCGGCGGCGCTGTTGAAAATGGGTCGGCGGCGGCGGCTTTCGGCTGATTTGCCGGCTCGTTCTGTCATTCGAATACTCCTATTTGGAATGAACAATTTTCTTTTATTTTTTGGCAAGTAGTTCAATATTTGTTAATATTAGCCAATGTTCCAATAATTTAATATTGTTATTAGGGTATCCAATTATTCGGACTTTTATGTTATTCGATTTTTCGTTTATTTGAAAACAAAAAATTTCCAATTAATCGAATAATGAAATCGAGAGTTATTCGATTAACCGATAAATCGAACAATTGTCCACTTAAATAAAATATAATTAATAAGAGTTATATAGAAAAGACACGGCAATTTAGGGGTAGTTCAACTATATATTGAACGTTTATTATGTATCTGATTTTATTTAAAAATTGTAACTTCAAATTCGAATTTCATTAGAAGTTGACAAAAATCTTAATATCTTATCAAAATAAAGAACCTTCCCTTAAATGAGCATAATATCAAAGTTATCCATTGACTTTTTTCGGATATGGATCATATGATTTATAACAGAACTGACTTTATTATCACGGTGTTAACCTAAATTTTTCTATGCATTTACTATTCTATGAAATTACTATTCTTTAAATTTTAAATAATTCTGTAGCTATTGGCCAGTTTTTGCTATTTTTAAATGAAGTCGGATAAATCGTTATTTTAATATCTGTGGAGCATACAAATCAAAAATCGAAAAAAAAAATGTTGTTTTATATTTGGTGTACCCAAATGGAGCAAACTGGCTATTCAAAATCAATTTATCACACTAAGCATACGACGATTTCATTAGTTTTTTAAGGCAAAACTTATAATATCGATTAATCGATTATTTGGGACAATTTATTCGAATTATTCGTTATTCGAAAATCATGATTTTTTATTATTCGAACAAATATTTAACAAAAGTTATTCGATTAACCCATACAATTATTTTTTGGGAGATGGAATCCATTCCCAAAATGTATAATATGGATAAATTTAATAAATATTTCTGCAATTACAGCTTTTCATGTGAGGCATATTTGACCAGACGTTCTTGAATATCATAATCTTTCTAAAGAATAACAATACTCTAACTACTTTGACACACTAAAGAAGCACATTAGATATTGTTATTTATAGGAACACATGGCCACACGTACTGGAATTGACTTATATAAATGAAAGATAGATCAATATATTTCACAGCAGTAGGTTGTCTAAGTTGACATTTATATTTTCTTTTGTAATTTTAAGTGGGTTGTCAATTTTTGGTAGTAAGATTTGACTGAGTTAGAACTCCGTCAAATCACGGCGGCGTGGGTGAAGTCGATATGAGTCGATGAAATCGGCGGCGTGGTTGAGTCGATTTGAGCAACTGAAATCGGCGGCGGCGCGGCTCATGCAGAAACATGCGGCGGCGGCGGCTTGTCGGCTTAAAATCGGTCGGCTTGTATCTCTGTTTTCGACGAAGTTACCCTATTACACCAGTCATCAATAATGGACAAACAATTGAACAAATTTATGGATAATTTAATTTAAAAATTCCATTTTACTAATTTTTATGGGTTTTTCGTGTCTCCAAAAAATATTTTCTCGATAAAAATCAATTTGTGCTCCATTTTTAGAACATAGTTCCATACATCTGTTTTTACGTGACAATAAAATTAGCAGCATTTATAGTCATTATAATTACCTTTAATTGGAAGTGCCTCTAAAAATTAAAAAAATAAAGGTTGATATTTTTCTAGATTTCATTTAGGCTAGATTTTCTCACCAAACTGTCATTGTTTTCATCCTTAGGACTGTCATAGTAAGTGCTTTATTACTTGGTGCGATTTTTTAAACGCAAATTCGGCAAGTGCGTTGTGCTTCTCGTTCGTTTGTGAGAATCATCTCCTTATAGAGGCCGGATTTGATGTTGAAAAGTCGCTGCGAAGCCACTTGAAAAGACCACTGCAGCCAAGCAATAAATGTCACCATGCCATTTGTAAATAAATTTGCATTCTATTAAATATAGAAGCAAAATGGTCTTGAGCCACGACAATATCCCAGTTCAAAACAAGTAAGGAAAGGCTAAAGTCGGGCGGGGCCGACTATATAATACCCTACACCACTCCCTGCTTGATTACAAAACCCAGGTATTTCATGGGAGCAATTTAATGTAGTTCATATAAATTATACTGTTACTATAAATTCATCTTTAGTCAAATTAAATGAGTATGGTAAATAATAAAGTAATTGATCCAATTTACCAGCAGATATTCCGAGTAAAGTAAATATATCATGTTGATCTGGAAAAATTTATCAAGATTCAATGATAAATACAGTGGTAATAGGATGGACATTTGAAGGGGGCCTATAACAACACTTGAAGCCTGTGCCAAAACATGCGCCTATATATTTCTTATTCTGCAAAATTTTATGAAGATCCGATGTAAGATGTAGTTTCTAGAGCTGTAATAGAGCAGAATGGGAACCATTTGGGTTATACCAAAGTATGGGCATATGGGCATCTCCCCCACAAGTACAATTCAATTCGGTAAAAAGTGAAATCGGGAAGGATTTTAGAATCCTGTAAATGTAAGTGTTTGACAAAAAATGCTTAATCGGAAAGGACATTTGTATGTGGGTATTTTGAAACCTGGAACGATGGGACCCGCTTTCACCATGTCTGTTTGTTGGTGAAATATAATATGTAAACTTTGGCCAAAATCGGTTAAACATTCGGGAGCAACATTTGTATTGGGGCTATATCTAAATCTGAACCGATCTTTCCCACTTTCTCCACACGTGTTTTTCTTTAGATTATACGATGTTGTGCCAATTGTAAAGAAAATCGAGTACAATATGTGGTTTCTAGAGCGGAAAAAGTCAAATCGAGAACAACATTTGTATGGTGGCTATATCTAAATCTGAACCGATCTTACCCACTTTCACCATAGGTGTTTTTAGTTGGATTATAAGATGTTGTGCCAATTGTAAAGAAAATCGGGTACAATATGTGGTTTATAAAGCAGAAAAAGTGAAATCGGGATCGACGTTTGTATGGTGGCTATATCTAAATCTGAACCGATCTTACCCACTTTCACCATAGGTGTTTTTAGTTGGATTATAAGATGTTGTGCCAATTTTAAAGAAAATCGGGTACAATATGTGGTTTATAAAGCAGAAAAAGTGAAATCTGGAGCGACATTTGTATGGGGGCTATATCTAAATCTGAACCGATCTTACCGACTTTCACCATAGGTGTTTTAAGATAGATTATAGGATGTTCTGCCAAATTTAAAGAAAATCGGGTACAAGATGTGGTTTCTAGAGCGGAAAAAGTGAAATCGGGATCGACGTTTGTATGGGGGCTATATCTAAATCTGAACCGAATTCACCCACTTTCACCATAGGTGTTTTAAGTTAGATTAGAAGACGGTGTGCCAATTTTAAAGAAAAACGGGTACAAGATGTGGTTTATAGAGCGGAAAAAGTGAAATCGGGAGCAACATTTGTATGGGGGCTATATCTAAATCTGAACCGATCTTACCCAATTTCTGCATAGATGTTTCTAGTTGGATTATAAGATGTTGTGCCAAATTTAAAGAAAATCGGGTACAGGATGTGGTTTCTAGAGCGGAAAATGTCAAATAGGGAGCGGCATTTGTATGGGGACTACATCTAAATCTGAGCCGATTTCCTCCAAATTCAATGCCGATGGTCCCTGGCCAGAAAAAAATATCTTCTGCCAAGTTTCATGACAATCGGACAACAATTGCGACCTGTAGAGTGCGAACAAGCTTAGATGGACAGCAGACGGACAGACAGACATCGTTAAATCGACTCAGCTGTTGATTCTAAGCCGATCGGTATATTTAAAGGTGGGTCTAGCTCGATTATTTCTTGGTGTTACAAACATTTGGCGCGAAACAAACTTATAATACCCTATTCCACGAAGTGGTGTAGGGTATAAAAAAATATTTTTTCAAATAGGCAACCTATTAATTTTTTTGTAACTTCTATGACGATTTTTCCTTGCCTACAAAATTATTTTTGAAGAATTTTCTCACCCAAAATTATAATAACAAAAAATTGTTGTGCCTAAGACCTTTAAATTTGTTTTTTTTTTATGAGCATTTAGTAATTCTGTTCACACTCAAATTTTTTGGAGTATAATTTATTGTTAAATATGTCTGTTGAAATTCCAATTTTCGATTAAGGCATATGTAATATTGCTACTAAAAGTTTGAGAGTATAAGTACTTTAACGCCGGATATGTGATTAATTAAGGAAACTATGAGGGCTTCAATGTAGTAACAGTGGCTTAGGAACAAACGACAACAAATGTGAAGGAAACAAAATATTTTTTGAAAAAAAAAAAAAAGAAACCTCTTTCCTGGCACAAATATATACGATTTTTGACCACGATAGCTGCGATTGTTTTGAAAATTGGTGTATGTATTCTTCCCATAAAAATGTTTTATATTTACATATTTTTGGAAAAAACAGAAAACAATTATTTCATGAGTTGTGATCATTTTAACAATGAAAAAAAATAAAATTTTTTCTAAAACGTGTGTTCATTCATTCGCCTGTAACTCCTGAAATACTTCATCGATTTCAATTTAATATTCCTTGTTTTGAAGGCAATTGCGGTGTAGCCGCGTTATATTTCTTAAAGATTACACAATTTTAGTTCTTTTTTATTTATTTTCGAAATGATTACATTAATTATTTTTTTTAACTTGAAAGTAGTGTTCTTAGATCTCTTGTTTAGTGACTGTGTGAGTATGGAAGTGGTGAAATTATAGCTTCTATTTTTACGTTTTTTTTTTTGCAAAATCAACCAGAAAAAATTCAAAAGGATGAAAAAAGAAAAGTTGATAATCGAAATATATATATATAAAGGGTGTTTTTTATTGGGGTATAGAACTTTAAGTTGGCATCACTTTTTTAACTGGCGGCCATTTTGTCAGCTGTCAAGTGATTAATATTTAGTTTGGTTTGCCATTTCATCATGAACAGGTTGACAAAAGAACAACGCTTGCAAATCGTGCAAATTTATTTCGAAAGTAATGGTTCAGTTCGCGAAGTTCACCGCAAGCTCCGTCCATTTTATGGTCGACATAATCGTCCATCAGAGCAATTAATTCGATGAGCGCATAATTTAGCGGAATGGACCTGTCAATTGGCCACCAAGATCGTGTGATTTGACACCATTGGATTATTTTCTTTGGGGATATGTGAAGTCGCTCGTCTACGCCAACAAACCAGAAACGTTAGGGGACTTGGAAGCCAACATTCGTGGTGTGGTTGAAAATTGGACCTGTAGAATTGGCTATATTCGAGCCAGCCGCGGCGGCCACATGCCCGAAATCATATTTAAACATTAATGGCATAAAATTATCCTTCCAATAAAGCCAAATTGATGGACATTAAAACGATTTTCTTGTGCTTTATTTCAATTCGAAGTTCTATACCTCAATAAAAAACACCCTTTATATATATATATATATATATATATATATATATTTATAAACTCCACGAGAGTATTATGTCTTTGTGCATTTGTTTGTAACAACCAAAAGGAAGCTAGATAGACCTATTGTTAATTATACAGATGGACTTAGAATCTTTTTTTGAATCGATTTAGCAATGCCCGTCTGTCTGTCCGTCTTTCATTCTGTCTGTCCATCTATTCTTGTAATCACGATACAGGTCGCAATTGTAGACAGAATCAAATGAAACTTTGCGCAACGAAGATTTTCGGGACAAGGACGAACGCTATTTAATTTGAAGAAAATCGGTTCAGATTTAGATATAGCGCCCATACGAATTTCACTCCCGATTTGACTGTTGTCACACTGGATACCACATATTACAACATTTCTTCAAAATTGGCAAAACAATTTATATTTCAACTGGAAACACCTGTGGTAAAAATATGTTAGATCGGTTCAGATATTAAAAATAGGTCAGATCGGTTCAGACTTATATATAGCTACCATTCAAATTTTACTCCCGATGTATAAAGTACATATTTTAACAGATCTTACTCAAATCTTGCAAAATATCTTATATTTCAACTAGAAATATCTGTTATGAAAATTGGTCAAATCGTTTCAGATTTATATATAGCACACATTCAAATTTCGCTGCCTATTTGACTTTTTCTGCTCTAGAAACCACATATTTTAACAGATCTTCCTCAGATTTGGTTTAGTATCTTATATTTGCACCAGAAACACCCTTGCTGAAAATGGTTCAGATCGGTGCAGATTTATATATAGCTCCCATATAAATGTTATTCCGATTTAATTTTTTCCACTCTAGAAACCACATATTTTAACAGATCTTCCTCAAATCTTGCAAAATATCTTATATTTCAACCAGAAAAACCCATGGTGAAAATGGATCAGATCGGTGTAGATTTACTATAGCTCCCATACAAATTTCCGCACCAGAAACCATGAATTTTCACCGAATTTCTTCAAATTGAGCATAACACGTTATACTTGAACTGCATTCGCTCGCTACAAATAATGAAAAAAAATAAAACTGTTCATAAGCTACATTTTCTTAGATATTGCATTGTATTTATACCTTATGCTGAAAAATATCATTCTGAAGTTTTTGCACTGAAATTCTTGTTGATTTTGCAAAAAAAAAACTTAACAAGTAAGAAGGCGTTAAGTTCGGCCGGGCCGAATCTTATATACCCTCCACCACGGAGTGCATTCCACAGTATTACCAGTAGATTAAAGAATGTCGAGGGAATGCGAATCGCAAATATCAAGTAAGTACAAGCTAATATGTTCAAAAAAACATGCTGAAATACTCTAAATATTAGGGGTATTTTCAGTACTTGTGAGGGAAAAATTTTTCCTTCGGGACCGATTTCGTCAACTTTCAATCCCAAGCGATCTACAACCATAAGACACATTTAGGAAAAATTTGAACCTTCTAGCTCATTTCGTTCGGCCGCTATCGTGCTTTCAACAGACAGACGGACAGACGGACAGACGGACATGGTTATATCGTCTTAGAATTTTACCACGACCCAGAATATATATACTTTATGGGGTCTCCGATGAATATTTCAAGGTGTTACAAACGGAATGACAAAGTGAATATACCCCCATCCTGGAGGTGGAGGGTATAAAAATAGAAGCTATCATTTCACTACTTCCATACAATAAGAAAAGAAAAAGAAAAAATAACAATTATTTTTTTTAATAAAAATTAATGTAATGATTTCGAAAATCAATATAAAAGAAGAATAATTGTAAAATCTTTAAGATATATGACGCGGCTATACCGCAATTGGCTTCAAAACAAGGAAAAATGAAAAAAAAAAAATCGCAAAAAATATAAGCCGCCATTTTACCACTAAGAACACTACTTTAAAGTTTCAAAAAAATGATTTAATATAATCATTTCGAAAATAAAAGAAATAAAATTGTAAAAACTATAAAAAATCGAACGGGCTTTTTAGGTACCACTTCGATATCTTAAAAGTCTCAAATTAAATCAAAACAAGGTATAGTACGTTAAAATCGGCAATTTTTTTTTAGTTTAGCATTAACATCAATTTCAAATTATCCCTTTAAAAATTAAAAAATGAATAACTAAACAAACGAAGGGGGGATTTTTTGAATGATTGGTAATGCCAAACTAATAAAGGCAGATCCATGGAATTTGAAGTATTTTAGGAGATACTCTTCTCCTTCATTTTATATCCATATTGCCGATATATGCCTAGCAAATGTAGAAATATAAATTAGTTAAACATGTGTATCCTTAAGGAGTTAAAGGTTCTGTAAAAAATAGAAAAGATCACCAAATGGAAATCTGAGTTTACAGTTTTTCTACATACGATCTCTAGTATGTATATGTATATGGAGTTCAGATCTCTGGCATATCATTTTTATTTTATTTCTTGTTGCACAGTGTGCCATGCCCTAAATGCGCATCGAACTGTTACCAATATCAGCACACAATTTCCGTGGCACTGCGACTGCAACACATGTTTATCGCCGCTTAAATAGTTAATACTCGAATATTGTTTTTCCACGTTTTTTCCTCCCAACCGGAAAATGTTATAAGCACTTTCGTTGTTATTGCTCATTCATTAACAATTTCAATTGCACAAGAAACGTTCACCAAAAGGGATTTTAAATGGTTTTAATTAGACTAAAAGGTTGGGGGGTTTCTGGGGGGGCTGCTGCATTCATGCTTCATGTGACATGGCTAAATAGCAAGTGTTAATGACTGAGGACGAGCAGGAACTGAACCAGTGTATACAAACGATTGAATAGTGAATGACTAAATGAATATACTGCAAGAATGGATGTATGACTAACGGAATGGCATGACATTAAAATGTAATGACTGTTGGTGACATCAACAAGTTGTTCATGGCAATAAATGGAATGAATGAAATTTAATATTGGAAAAATGTGTTAAAGTTCGAGGAACGAAATAAAGCCTGTCATAAAAACACTCTTTAACCAAACAGCAAGGCATCTAGTCAGCCACTGGTACGTATACATAATATTTAATTAGTAATGGGCAGACCATAATACTCATACGTATAGATGTACTTTGGAGTGTTTGCGCGCCATGGCACACATTGTTTTATGGTTGGTCTACTTAATAATTTTAGAAGCTGAAGTCTAACAAAAATGATGATTAATGGTTAATTTGTGACCGCAGCCGCAGAAGTGACTGTGAATGCGATGTTATTTTTGTTTTGGTTTTTGTATTTGTGTTTGTATGATGGAACATGATTTGTGGTTACTTGACTTGTGGTTGGGGACAACACTACATTGTCGGCCCTGAGTTACTTGGGCCGGTGGAATGCTATGCTGCACTTGGGAATAATTATGTGGTGTACTGCTCTCATAATGAATAATATGAATTTAATATGTTTATTTCAAGGTCTTTTGTGCGCAAAAATATTGCTACTGCTGATGATGATGATGATGATTACCCTAGGTGATCACGTAGAGCACGGCTGTCTCAGAAAGCCTCCCTACGTCTTTAGGTAACTATTAGAGAATTCCCAAAGAAGAATTTTCATAAATTAACATTGGCCATGAGCAAAGTTTGAACAAATTAAAGTGTGATTCAAAGATTGTTAAAGAGAATGGGGACGATTTTTTCAATTTGTTTGGAAATATTTGTGAACATTTGTTTATGGTATCTTAATATTGCTACCCAGGGGGTCATTTTCCTATAGTCTCTTTAAATTAACAATTAATTATGAGTGATAGTAAGTAGTCTATCGAAACGACAAAAGTACTGGCTAAACATTTGGTTTTCTCATTCAACAGTTATGTTGTTCTCAGATAAATTTGTGAGTATGGAAACACCACAGATAATTATTTTTGTACCCTTCACCACAGGATCGGGGGTATACTAGCTTTGTCATTCTGTTTGTAGCACCTTGAAATATCGACCTGAGACCCTATAAAGAGTATATATTCTTGATCGTCAAAAGATTCTAAGATGATCTAGCCATGTCCGTCCTTCACTCTGTTGAAAGCACGTTAGCATCTAAAAGAAGTGACCTAGGAGGTCCAAATTTACATTAAATACGTCTTATAGTCGTAGATAGGTTGGGATTGCATCTGGACGAAATGGATGAAAAGGGAAAAAAATTTCCCTCACAAGGACTGAAAATACACAAAATAACCCCTAATATTTTAGAGTATTTAAGCATGTTTTTCAATATGTCTGCTTATATTTGCATACAATTGGATATGTGCATTCCTCTTACAGCAAAAAAGTGCACCATAAAATGCTTCTTATTCGTAGAGGGTAAAATGGGAGCAAAAAGGGATAAAAATGGTACCTACAAACGACAACATCTAGAAACACGAAATTCGATGTGTACATTCCTCTAAGTGATTAGATGCACTTAGAATAATGAAATTCGGTGTATACATTCCTAATATTGCGTAGACATGTAAAATAAAGAGATTTTAGAAAGGTAAAATTAAAAAATATATTTGTTAATGTTAATTGTTTTTTAACCAGTAATCCCTGCGTTGGAAGTGTATTCTGCATTATGAATTGCCTAAAATAGGTCACGGTGTTAGAAAATATTTAACTTCTAGTAAGAATAATAAACACCAATAAAATATGTTTTTATTCTTTATAATGAAATGTTGGAAATATTCAATTCAAATATAATATCTGAATGGAATTTGTCGATTTTTTAACAAAAACTAAAGTTGCTTAAATTTGCCGGTTTTTGGCGATTTTTCACAATTGCTTTGGTGATAGAGGTACAAAATATTCAGACAACCCTGGTTAGAAATAATAAAAATGTTATATTTATTTATAAAAATATTTTTTCAATATTTTTATTTGTTTTGCTTTGGATATATTAAAAAAATTGACATTTTTCTGTAATGTCGCTGCACTTCTACGAAAATCGACAGCCTCTGGGGAATGCAATCCACGGTGGTATACCCCCCACCGTTGGGCCCGGCCGAACTTAACGCCGTTTTTACTTGTTTTATTTTATAATAGGTAGCATTGCTTCTTATAGAATTACTCGTCATAGTCACGTATGACAGCAACTATTTAAGCAAAGCTTCATTTGTATCTTTGCTTTTTCGCTAGGGCGTCTAGAAAAGAAAATTAAAACTATTTTCATTTTTTTCTTGCCAACAAATATGATTATCCCTATCCCAAAAGGAAATGACAAAAAGGAAGTATTTCATTAAGACAAAAAGAAAAACAACAACCCATTGAAGTGTACAACCAAATCAATTCGGTAGATTACTTCACATTAATCCATAATCACAAATATCTTTGCTATTGCAGTATTCTTCATTACTTTCCCAACGAATTCAATTTCAAACAGAGGCCAACATGGATGGGAAAAATTCTTCATTAATACAACTCCATTAACCAGGAGGTCGAGGAAATAAAATATTTATAGCGTTTTCACAATCCCAAATATTCCACAGCACCATCAAAATGGGAGCGACGAACACCGCCGACCAAAGGCAAAACCTCATAAATTAACTTTGGCGAACCCTCATTAGCTGTATAGCTTTCCTCAAGTTCGGACCGCCTCACGCACTAGGTTCTGACCAGAAAAACAGCTCCTTTCCCACGAACCCCCTGAACTTGGCTATTTTCAGCAAAAATTCCTCCCTCTCGAACTGTCAACACTTCGCTAGAAGAAAATGAAAGAAAATTAAAAATAGGACAACAAAGTGTGTTCTCTGTTTGTTTGATTTTTTTATGAAGTGCTAATAAAGCTGTAAATTAAACATCTTGGGCCACAAGAAAAAAACTGAAAAGAGCACAACAAAAAACACATAAAACGAAAGGAAAAAAGAAATGGCTTTGTCTGAAATAAATAAGCACAATCATGTAGAAAAATGTCTAAGCCAAGTGAATGAGGAATAAGAAGAAAACGAAGACCAAGTCGGAGAAGAAAAAAAAAAACAAAATAGCCACAAGTCACAAGACATGAATGTGTAATGGAACAAAGGCATCCGATACAATCTACAAATATTATTTACATTTTGTTGCACAATCTGTTCGACCAGGCCGGTTCGGCACACTGTGGTACATTTTGGGAGGAAAACTGGCACAATTTAAAAAACAAATATAGAAAGGTTTTTTAATCTTTCATTGAAGATAGCTTTACTATTTTGATTTGGTCTCGAACAAGAATCTCGACCTTCTAATAAACCTGGATACGGTTCAGAAATTTTTACCCACTAATATTAGTTGACCAAAAATGAGTACACGACAATGAAACTAATACGAAAATTATTCGAAATGGTATTGCCTAGAAGAAAAATAATATTGCGGCAACAATCATACATATATGTATATACGTATTTCGGAAGTAATCTCAATTGGTGGGAAAGGAAGATACCACATGAGCTACAAATATAATATTTATTTCGTATTTCAAGCAAATTTATTCTAGTTTTACAGAAAATTTTCAGATCTCAGATTTTTTTTTTAATTTTTAACTTTTTTATTTTTTTTAATTATTTTATAAACAAAGAAATATAGTTTCCATTTTTATAAAATAAAATTTGTTAATAGCTAAAAATGGCAGAAAGAAGTCCCATAAGTTTCATGATATAATCGTGCTTGTTGTCAAAATTAAACATATACATATTTCTTATTTTTTGTTATTTATTTATTTCTATTTTATAAATAATCTATTTTTTACTTTATTTGTTATTTATTTTTTTTATTTTATAAACAAAACTAGAACTTGTACATTTGCAAAATAAATTTTATTGATAGTTAATAGTATCAGCAACACGCTTCATAAAATTCGTAATGGTTTTCGTGGTAATTACTCTAAAACAATTATAAATGTGTATGCTATCGAAATTCAATATATTTAATTTAAATAACACTCTCCAACACCATCTCTGGATCTGAGTAGCGAACCTATAATTCTGAAAGGGCATTTTGAGTATATCATTTTTGTAGAATAAGCTTATAGTTCAACTGGTCTGAGTTCCTTTTTACGGTGAATCAAAGTTTTAATTGTTTGGTCGAAGGGACTAAGTGAGAAAATTGTTATAAGTTAATGTCTGAGAGAATTCTTATTGTATAGTCAATATAGTTAGAACTATATTGAGGAATTTTATGAGGATTATTTTTGTGGAAGACCTTAACCCTCTAGCTCCTCTCTGTATGGGTCAATTATACCCTTTTTCGAGAAAATCGAAAAGAGTCCTTTGAAAGAGGACATTTAAGGATTTAAATTTTGTACGAAACAATTTGCCGGAAAATTTCTGTGGGGGTCATAGAAGACACCGAAGTTGTAAACAACGGTCTTACACGTCACCTTATACAAAAAAATTACCAGGGTTCATGTATTCTCGAAGTTGATTCTAAGTTTCTGGCAAAATTCTGTTCTGCAGCCAAGTAATAAATGTCACCATACCATTTGTAAATAAATTTGCATTCTATTAAATATAGAAGCAAAATGGTCTTGAGCCAGGACAATATCCCAGTTCAAATCAAATATTCAAAAATAATATTAATTATATTCTGTTAATCTGTTGGACAGTGTAATTAATGAGCACGAATGGGCTGTGGTAATTTTAAGGGAACTCATTAAACGAGCTAAAGATTTATTTTAGTTGGGAACATACACAACTTTTTCGAAGCCAGCCTAAAGTTAGTTATTTTAATTATTTATATTAAATATTTTTAATTTCGACAGCAATCGCTTTTATACTTGTTTTAGAGTAAGTAACAGGACATGAAACTTTTGGAGCAATTTGGTATTAACTATTAATAAAATCTATTAAAAAAGTATATGAGAAAAAAATTATGTATTTTTGAATTATATAATAAACAAAAAATATAGCTTTAATTTTTGTCAAATAAATTTTATTAAATATGTCGGTGAGAAGCCCCATAGGTTTCACGATGTTGTTCCTTGTACTAGTTTAAAACAATTATAAATGTTACAAATTAAAAAATATATTTTTTAATTTTTTCTTATTTATTTTTTATTTATTTTATAAACACGTGAAAATTTTTTGAGAACTCATTAAACGAACAAAAAATTCATTTTAGTTGGGAACATACACAACTTTTTCGAAGCCAGCCTAAAGTTAGTTATTTTAATTATTTATATTAAATATTTTTAATTTCGATAGCAATCACTTTTATAATTGTTTTAGAGTAAGTAACAGGACATGAAACTTTTGGAGCAATTTGCCAACGTTATTAACTATTAATAAAATCGAAATTACATTTTTTTTCTAAAAGAAATAAAAAGGTATATGAGAAAAAAGATTATATATTTTTGAATTATTTTATAAGCAAAAAATATAGCTTCATTTTTAATAAATAATTAATTTTATTAAATATGTCGGTAAGAAGCCCCATAGGTTTCACGATATTGTTCCTTGTACTTAGTTTAAAACAATTACAAATGTGATTGTTGTCGAAATTAAAAAAAAATATTTTTTAATTTTTTCTTGTTTATTTTTTATTTATTTTATAAACACGAATGGATAGTGATAATTTTGGGAGAACTCATTAAACGAACTAAAAATTAATTTTAGTTGGGAACATACACAACATTTTGAAGTCAGCCTAAATTTAGAAATTTTAATTATTTATATTAATTAAATTTAATTTCGACAGCAATTACTTTTATAATTGTTTTAGGGTAACTACTAGGACTACTATCATGAAACTTGTGGAAGGTCTTAATGACACTATGGACAATTAATAAAATTCATTTCACAAAAAATGAATTGAAATAACTCTTAATTTATTCTTGAATATTGTATAAACATCGCCATTATATCTCAAAGATGTATAAATGACAAAATACAATTTTGATTATTTTCTGTGATAACTTGAAATGAAATTACTCGTCACCTACTCTTGAATATTTTATAAATTTCACCAATATTTATCCGAGATGAAAAAGGATGATATGACAACATATAATTTTGATTAATTTTTGTGATAGCTCCAAAAATAATAACTCTTCATTTACTCTTGAATATTTTAAAAATATCGCCAATATCTCTCCAAGATGAAAAAAGGAAGATATGACAAAATATATTTTTGATTTATTTATGTGATAGCCTGAATTGAAATAACTCTTAATTTATTCTTGAATATTGTATAAACATCGCCATTATCTCTCAAAGATGTAGAAATGACAAAATATATATAATTTGATTAATTTCTGTGATATTTGAAATGAAATGACTCTTCATTTACTCTTGAATATTTTATAAATATCGCCAATATCACACAAAGATGAAAAAAGGAAGATATGACAAAATATAATTTTGATTAATTTATGTGATAGCTACAAATGAAATTACTCTTCATTTACTCTTGAATATTTTGTGAATATCACAAATATTATCCGAGATGAAAATCGGAAGATAGGGCAAAATATAATATTGATTAATTTGTATGATAGTTTCAAATGAACTTTAAATTTAACTTATGCAAATTTCACATATTTTTTTTTTTCATTTTGTATTTTCTGTATAATTCTTGACATATGCCCCACTGTGTGAATACCCAACCACAGGATCTCGAAGTGGACTGTGAAGCTGATGACGAGGAGGTTTAATTTAAAAGAAAATTCAAACACAACAGAGCAAAACAATACAAATCAACAAAGACTGAAAATGAAAACCAACACTGGAAAACATTCTAAATTGTTTGTCATTTCAAGAAAACGGTTAGACAGAAAAGAAAAACCACAGTGGAATTCAGTAGACATTAAAATGAAAAACTGAAAAAAGAGCAAACGAAATAACTAATTTTTGTAAGAGGATTACAAGGACGCCCCGAGGCGGACAGCCGAGCCGGCTGGCCGGCAAAGATTCACTAAGCCCTGAAAGTGGAAATAGCCAACGGAACGTTTTATGTTTGCTTGGACAATTCATTGCAATTGTTTGCGAAGAAAATTGGAATTTCCACAGCGCATATAGAACATTATTAAATTATTCAATGTGTCCCTTGGGTTGTTTTGTTTAGGATTTACATACATATATTTATTTGTGCTACCACTCAGGCCCGTTTCACGCTAAGATCAAGAGATTAACCATAAACAAGTCATCTTTTTTTTCTTTTGTAGATACATTTCCATTTGCCAAACACCAGCACAGACTCTTTACTTTGATATTAAATATAAAATTTCATCTTAAATCTATGCTGCATTATTTATGCGGGGTACTTACTTAAAATGATAATAAGACACACAAAGATGGCACCTAATGCACCCATGCTTAACTTTAGTCTTTGACCTTCCTGCACCAATTCACAATTTTCACCCCAATAACCTTCCGGACAGATGCAACGATAACGCAAACGTGGCTCCAGATTAATGCAGGTGGCACCATTGAGACAGGGCATATCCAGGCATTCGTTGCGATCCACACAGCCCTTGGTATCGGCTGACATGACACGACCTTCACTGCACCTGTAATGGAGGGGAAAGGGTGAAAGAAAAGAACAACGCAGAAGGATGTCGTTAGTAAAACATATCGAATGAAAGCATTGCATATTATATAAAAGTATTTATTATTGATGATATTGAGCATAGCATATTCGTGTGGTTGTATCGTTGTATTGTAACAGAGGTATCACGGAGATTTCAGGTTTGCAGATGGAGTTAAGTTCGAAAGTTCGGTGGCAAAAAAAATCGCGCAGAACAATTTTTAAGGTAAAAAGAGGGCTAAATGATGCCCAAAAAATAGGACCCAGAAAGAAAAATGAAATTATGCCCAAAAAATTATGCAAAGTTACCCAAATGAAAAATACCCCCAAAATATCCGACTAAATTGGACCTTTATTCATAATTAGTGGCGATATTTCAATAAGGTTCTGTAAGGCTTAAAAATCGTCCTAGGTATAAAGTTATTCAATAAAATTACCCAATATGAATGACGCAACAAATAAATTCAAATTCAAATTGAAAGCACGCTAGCCGCCAAACGAAATGAGGAGGTTAAAATGTTCCCTAAATTTGTCTTGTGATTGCAGTTCAGTTGGAAAGTGGGCGAAATCGGGCCCGGAGGGAACAATTTTCTCCTAACAAGGACTGAAAATATTGTTTCAATGGTGTTCTTCAAGTATTCTGCCTGTGCGTAGTGGTGTTCCGCAAGGTTCTGTACTTGGACCCCTCTTGTTTGTTATGTTCATTAATGATTTGTTCAGTAGTATTGTGAGCAGTAATTGTATCACCTTTGCATATGCTGATGACGTGCAATTACTTTTTAAGGGAGAAGTTGATTTTTTGGATGTACTACAGAGTGCTATAGACTTTACAATGGCAAAGTTAGTTGGTTGGATGTCAAGCAATGGGCTGTCAATCAATGTCAACAAGACCAAGGTAATGCTGTTTGGGAGCTGTTTATTAGGGCGTACCTCAAAAAAAAAGTTCGCCGTACACCTTCGAATATGAAGTATTATTGAAAGGTAGTTTCAAAAAAATTTTTTTTATTTTTTTATGCCGAACGTAGGGGTCGCGCTTTTACATTTTTCTATATAACTTCTGCATTTATAAACGGATTTTAAAGTGTGATACATCGATGTTTTTGTCTCGACGAAGCCGATTTTTTGTCTTTGAAGTCATTGAGCTCAAGCACCCCCTTCTGGTACTTACCCATCATATCTCAGTTGCTACTACCCTAATGTACCACTCCAATATCAGAAAATTAAAGCTCGCATAAAATCATGAATCATGCTTGAGCTCAATGACTTCAAAGACAAAAAAATCGGCCTCGTCGAGACAAAAACATCGATGTATCACACTTTAAAATCCGTTCATAAATGCAGAAGTTATATAGAAAAATGTAAAAGCGCGACCCCTACGTTCGGCATAAAAAAATAAAAAAAAATTTTTGAAACTACCTTTCAATAATACTTCATATTCGAAGGTGTACGGCGAAGTTTTTTTTACTTGTAACCTGGTACGCTCTACTGTTTATATGATGATCTTTCTGTTTCATTATATGGAACTAACATAGACTTTGTTGATCATATTCAATGTCTTGGTGTGATTATTGACAATAAGTTGACATTTGCTTCTCATATCAACTCACTAGTCTCCAGAGTTAATTTCACTCTACGTAAGTTGAATAATTTAGACTTGTTTCTTCCTTTGCAAGTAAAAATTAGAGTGGTTCATGCAATAATTATGCCGATTTTCCTTTACTGCAAAGAGGTATATTCGGGAACTTCGGGTTTTCTAATGAGGAAGGTGCGAATAGTGTTCAATCGCGTAATGCGGTATGTATATTCCGTTAAAATGCATCAACATGTATCGACATATGTTAAGAGTTTTTTGGGTTGTAGTTTTTCTGATTTTGAAAACATTAGAAACCTGCTCCACTTTTACAAGATATATCAAATGCAAACCCCTCTGTATTTGGTTAGATTTTTCAGATTTGGAAGATCTACAAGAAACCCTCAGCTTATATTCCCCCGTTTAGCTGCAACTTTAGGACAATCATTTCATGTTAGAGTTATCCGAATATATAATAGATTGTCAGTCTCGCTGAAATCATTTAATTATTCCTGTCATACGTACAAGAAAAAAACTTTACCATCTATAATTAGTAATTTCTAATTTTCATATTGTAAGTACTGCTATGATTAGTAGTCTCTTTTGAGTAGTTAGTCGTGCTATCATTTCACAATATCCAGATCAAGCTGGTATTTTGTTCATAATCTTTGATTATTTTATATAGACTGTGCAATTCACTTATAAGAGTAGTCTTATCGCGAGTAGAGACTTAATATTGATGACATTTTGTTTATTGCTTCTTGGGATGTGTAGGGTATTATTAGTTGTTCTTATAAATTTTAATATTGTTTCTAAGTTAATTTTATTATTCATAATTTAAGATGGAAGTATTTTATAACCACATACGGCCTATCTGGCTCGGTTATTTTTTTTTGGAATAATAAAAAATAAATCTCTGCTTTATATGCATTTGAAATTTGTTGCGTACATTTCTCTTGTAGCTTGAAAGCACAACAAAACTTTTTTGCGAGCCAAATGGGACGAAAAGGGATAAAAATGGTACCAATGATATGACAATAGCTAAAAGCATGAAATTCGGAGGTTACATCCCACTAATTGCGTAGGCACGAAAAATAGAATTTTTTCAAATTTTTCTAAATTTGCACTTTTTAGGGGTACAATTTGAAAAAAAGGATAAAAAAGGTACCAAACAAACCGCTTAAGTTGTAATAATGAAAATAGGTTTATGCATTTATCTGACTGTGTAGTCGCGAAACATAAACGAATTTTTCGAAATTTTTACTTTCATGCCGAAAATGGGGCGAATGGGGATAAAAATTATACAAACCAAACGGCAGTAATTAGAATAGTGAAATTCGGTGTGTACGTTGATCCGACTGCATAGACGCGAGAAATAAAGTTGGTACCATATTTATCCCAAAACGGGATAAATATGGTAGACAAATAGATAAATATTCGTAGACACGCAAAATAAGAGTATTTCTCCAAATTAGTACTTTTAGGGTCAAAATGGAAAATAAAAACAAGCAAAAGGGTGTAGGTAAAATCATGAAATTTAATGTGGACGTCAAACATAATGGATCTTCAGTATTAGTAATTATCGTATCCAAATGGTACACATATTTGTTCTGTAGCTGGAATCAATAAATTGCTGCTGGAGGAAATCGACCCTGAGGGAATAAATGAATAATGAGCACCACAATTTGTTTAAAACAGTACTCATAAGTATGCCTTATAGTCTGAAATAGTAAACCAATATCGTAAAGTGCATAAAAATATCAAAATTTTCCTAATATGTTTCCGGACTTCTATGTAAAGTCGTAATCTGGCGTCCTCTAAAATGTCCACCATACGCAAACCTTCGCCAAAACGCTTAAATATTTTTGTAACCCCTCTATCAGAATTCATTGTGAATTGAATTGTTATTGAATTGAAGTGGAGAATCACCAAAAATCAGCGATTGTTGTTTTTAATTTTCCATCAATGCTCACCGTTTTTGGGTGCTTGTGATGAATCAACTAAAAATCTTTCTAAAATTTTGTTTTGTTCGATTTTCACTTAGACGACGACAGTCAAACCAAACGATTAAAATCAGTTTTAAAAATTAAAAAAAAACCAAATAACAAATAAATAAATGTAATATAATTTATAATCGAATAACATTGTTAGAATAATTAATAACTTCAGCCTGATCCACATATAATACGATTCAGTCCAATGTGTTGTGGGGTCAATTATTTTGAAGTATATATCGCAAAATTTTTAATGGACCTTATTTTGTGCGATATACCCTATTTTACCATGTGGACGTCAACTGAGTAATCGCCCCATCCCAATGTGCAGCACATACAAATGCTTAGCTATAAAACAATTATGTTGTATAATGCAGCAACAATACGACGGAGGACGATGTTAAATACAATGTGGATGAGGCACAATGTTTCCACCATTTATCTCTTTGCAACATAATGCTACAACAGCAGCCAAGCACGCAAGCAGCTATTTCTACTCACATATGAGATATTGCGCTCGATTTTCTCGTTCAGAGTACTACCCCTTTTATCTCTGAAATTAAACAAATTTCCTAAGGGCACGCTAAATCGCCCGTGTAATCGTCCATATACTCGTACATGTCTGAGTTGAGCTTCGATATCCTTGTCGATGACTGTCTTACGTTTTTCAATGATTATTCTTTCCATTTGACATGGGAACCCATTTATGTATAAAAATACAATATTTCACTGCTACTGTTGTTGGCCCCGTTACGACTCATTGGTGTCATGCAACACTCTCTGGTGCACGACTGACTGTTAATAATGCTATCGGTGCTGCAGTGGCTGTGCCAGTTGCTCTGTTCCTGTTGCTTTATCGTGTGATCATAAGCATTTGTTGCATTTGACATAACTAATGATGCGGAAAATGTTTTCCTTGCCTGTGCATGATTGTGTGCCTCATTCGCCCCTCCCCCTTTTATTTCAATACTTTGTCTTCAGACATGACAGTTTAATAATGTATGAACTCACTCATGTTTTCTGCACTGTGCCAGCAGTAGCAGCAGCCGCACAGATGCAAACTGGTATCCACTTGAAGAGGAAACTATTGCAGCCAACAGACACTATTGGCATTTAAAGTAGTATGGATGGCAACAGTGGTTAGGGGTATAGAAGAAATTACATATACCGCAGAAAAATTTTATAATTCAAAATTTTGAAACAAAATTATATGAGCGCATGGAAAAGAATGAAAGGAGATTTATATTTTACCAAGAAAACTTCATTAAATTGCAGATGTAGGTCAAATAACACTGCCCAACGAATTAAGACTTTTTGAATGGAATAGAAAAGTGATTCTACAATTCTGAAAGGGCATGTTGAGTAGACCATTTTTGTAGAATAAACGTATAGACCAGCTGATCTGAGATTCTTTTTACAGTGGGTAAAATTTTTCATTTTTTAACGAAGAGATCATTATACTAAGTGCAGAAAGTGTTGTAAGTTAACGTCTGAGAGAATTCTTACTGTCAGAACTACATTGTGGAATTTTAAGAGGATAATTTTTCCGGAAGATCAAATTGACCCTTTCTTCGAGAAAATCAAAAGTAGTCCTTTCAAAAACGACATTTAAGGAATAAAATGATCTACGAAAAAATTTGTCGGAAAATTTGGGTGGTGGTCACGGAGGACTCCAAAGCTCTTCACGCTTAAATAGCAAAATTATGCGCCAACTTATACAACAAAATTATTAGGGTTAAAGTTGGTCGATGTTTTTGAAAGATTGATCTTTTTTGACAAAATATGCGGGTATTTCTGTAGAGCAAAGTAAACAAAAAAATACAAATTCAATATTTTGGCAAAATTTGCATTTTTACGGGAAATATGGCTAAGATGATTTGTATGCCTGATACTTTTGTTTTCTGATTTTTTCGCGATCTACCCAACGGACATGGCTAATTTTTTGCATTTGTATTAAGAACCAGAAAAACAGCGTTCTGTGAGGAAGAAGACCGTAGTGAATCGATTCGACGTCGTTTTCAACAGCTTGGATCTCGGCCATAAAGCGTATAAAACTCAACTTGTACAAGAATTTAAGCCAGGCGACTTAAATTTTATTGATATTTTAGGTGAATGGGCTCTCCAGTCGTATAATATTTGACAGTTTTTGTTAAACCAGGAGAAATTTGCTTGAGATTATAGAAAAAATTTAACTTTCGATCCACACTTGTGCCTATTTTTGCAATTATTTGCAATTTAGAAAATTACATATTTGGATATTTCATCAAAGTCGGAGAGAAAAGACAAAATTTGTGTTATCGCTTCACATGAAATTTCCCTAAATTGTTCCTTTTCCTTTTCTTATAGACATTGTCTTTTTTTGGTAGTATTCTAGGTATTAAAATTTATACGAATTTTTTAAATTTAAAGTTAAGCTCTCGACGAAAGTTTGAATTTTAGCAAACACTTAGTAATCAAAAAGAAATTATAATCTTTTTGGACATTAGGGCACCAAAATAGATTAGCGAATATTAAACGAAGCCCTTCGACAAAATGACAGTAAAGTGGTGTAAATAATAGTAAATAAAATATTTTAAATAAATTAATTCTTAAAAACTTTAAGTAAATATTTTAAATCAATAAAGAATAAATAAATAAATAAAATAAAGACAGGTTAAGAAAGGATGAGGGAATCGGTTTGGCGTTCTGAATGGATGTAGGAGGATGACAAAATAATTTTTTCCACGCCACAAAAATAAGTAAATGTTAAGCTATGGGCCAATATGACAAATAATGGCAAACATCTCTATTAATGAAACCTCCACATATTTCAGCCAATTCCGCTCAAATTTATAAAACATCGTCATATAAGGTGGGCCATGTAACATTTTAAATAAGAACTACCGATTACTTTGAAAGGTAGAATAACATTAATTTTTATTTTTTTATTTTCCGGTTTATGTTTGACATTTTCAAAATGCGACGCTATGCGCTCGAATAAAATTGGGTAATATTAAAAACTTACTTCCAAAGTAGTGAGTCTTTAACGCAAAATGTAAGAAATTTTCGTGGAAAAATTACCAGAAGAAATCGGCCATCAGTTCAGCCTTCATGAAGCTCATTTTCATCTCGGTGGCTATGTCAATAAGCAAAATTGCCACACATGGGTTTCAGAGAACCCCCACGTGACTATTGAGAAGCCAATGCATCCACTACGAGTCACAGTTTGGTGTGGATTTTGGGCTGGCGGCATCACTGGACCATGTACTGAAAAATTGGGTTGATCGGATGAGATACTGCCGAGCCAGTTGTGGTAGTCATATAAATGATATTGTGTTCCATTATTAAACGACAAAGTTCAACCTTTCAAATAAAACCAGAAATTTGAAAATATAATCAATAGTTTTACCCCTCTCTTTCAAATGTCCATCCCGATTTGACTTTCACTGCTATTTCCTATATTACTTTTATTTCAACTAGAGTAATTTGTATCAAAATTGGACCAACTCGGCCCAGGCTTAAAAATGTCGCTGCCGATTTTATAATTTTGTGCTCTAGAAGCCATGTATTGCAAAGGGATTACATGAAGAAGGATATGGCATATTCCAATTGAAAGTTAAATAGTTCAATTGGTGATTAGTGCTAACTTATATTAAAGGTATAAATTAAAAAATTTTATTATTCTTTATTTTAGTGTTGGAATCTCACACAACAGGAAAATAAGATGTCGACTACTGTTTGAAAAATACATCTTTAACGCTTTCTTAAAACACTTTCTTAAAAGAATTTTCTAACGATTTTCGACAAAATGAAAAAGACAATAAAATCGACATTTACGATAACAAATTGCACTTGTTGAAAATATTGCGGCTTTTCCAGTAAAATGACCCAATCGTTTTTTCTGAGTGTACAAATCGAGTGCACTTCCCTAGGAAGTACTTCCTATTTGTCTTTAATCTAGAACAATTGTTTTGATTGACTCACATATTTTACGAGATTGAACAATTGATTCAATGTGTTTAATATAAATCTAGTTTCAGACTTTTGTATGAACCATAAAGCAGGTGTTTTTCTTGTAAAAAAGCTTTCCGGCTTTTCCAGGGAGGAGCACTTCAAGCTTCATGTCACTGAAGGGTACTACGAGCGCATGAAATATTTGTAATTAATTAAGCTAATAAAGTGAATTAACAAATCTCCAGGATACTATTCAGGGATGCCTCTAAATCACTGTGCTGTAATTTCGGTGTGCTCCTTGTATCAGCACACTCGGTGCATACATATTTTTGTGCTACACATACAAATAATCATGCTCATATTACATTTGATAGCGATGTTAATGTTCATGTGTTGTATGCATACATATATGTAATTGTATGTTTCAGCTAGTATAATATGGTTCATTGCAGGAAAAAGGGGACAAAGGCAAATTCTCATAATTTGTCAGAAAATCTCATGAAACGAAACGGGCTTAGAATACTTCTGAAGATATTTCAAACAATAAAAGGATTTGAATATGCACTTGGCTGTAGAATTTTCAATTTTAGTGGAAATTGCCTTCAATTCAGCAAATAAAATTTAAATATTTTTTTCCTAAGATTTTTATGACAAATATTTTATCTGTTTTCCAGAAAATCACATTGATGGGAATTGTATATTGTATTACATATTTTTGCCCGGTTTGACATGGAATGATCCATATGCATATAATCATGCAGATATGGTTGTACATGTATGTCAGTGGTTATATTGAACCCAAGGAAATGTCAAGTTATAAACAATAGTTATTGCCTTCAACTATCTCAAAACTGTTCTACTCCATGTACTGCCTGTGTCTGTGGTATTGTGCATTCGTCCTGTTGCGTGTGCGTGTGTGTGTGCGATGACTGAGTGCGATTAAATATGGGTGTGGGAGTGTGTGTATTAATATCTCATCACTTAATGACTATCTCTACTCAATGTTTAACAATGAAATCGTGGAGTCTGTCACATGTGCGGATACGGATGTGTTGGCGTCTACGCCTTCATCTCTGAATGTGTGCATTTTGAATGCATTTGTATTGCCGCACTATCTATGTACACTTACACAACCAACTCACTGACAATGCAATATTCTGAGAATTGCCATGGCATTCATGTCAGACAAAGTAATGCAGCCGGGTTGCATTTGTATGCAAGAACACAGGAGTACTTACACTCCTAGAGGGGTGAATATTTGCATCGACTTATAGAGCATCTAAAAGCACTCATACATATATGCTTACCTATGCACACACATAGCCGCTATCTTCAAATATTGCCCCCAGTGTGTGTGTACAGTATACACACGCCAGGGATGCTATGGAGTAATATCAATAAATATGCACCTTTCTCCACACTGCAATTCTAGGGTAGACCACATTGCAGAATATGTTATATTTTGGGATTTTGTACAAATATGATAACACAAAAAAATCAAAAATAGGCACTTTTAAATGAATTGAAAATATTTAAAAGCGGGAATAAATTATTTTTATATTTTGGGATTTTGTACAAATATGATAACAAAAAAATCAAAAATAGGGACCTTTTAAATGAATTGAAAATATCTAAAAGCGGGAATGAATTATTTTTTTGTATTTTGGGATTTTGTACAAATATGACAACAAAAACAAGTAAGGAAAGGCTAAAGGGGCCGACTATATAATACCCTACACCACTCCCTGCGTATGTACCTCGCTTTGATTACTAAACCCAGGTATTTCATGGGAGCAATTTTATGTAGTTCATACAAATTATATAAATTATATTCATATAATTTATATGCTATAAATTCATCTTTAGTCAAACTTAACGAATATGGTAAATAATATGGTAATTGATCCAATTGTCCGACAGACAAATACAAATTATACAGTAGTTAACCAAAGTCATACCAAAGTATGGACATATGGGCATCACCCAAACAATTCTCATTGCAATTCAATTCGGTAAAAAATTGAAATCGGGAAGGATTTTTGCATCCTGTAAATGTATGTGTTCGACAAAAAATGTTAAATCGGAAAGGACATTTGTATGGGGGTATATTGAAACCAGGAACT
Organism: Polietes domitor; assembly: GCA_947397865.1. NCBI lineage: Eukaryota > Metazoa > Arthropoda > Insecta > Diptera > Muscidae > Polietes > Polietes domitor. The sequence goes on along the minus strand of OX377619.1, from coordinate 33,387,989 downwards.
ATGTGACGCGCTTTCACCATGTCTGTTTATTGGTGAAATATAATACGTAAAATTTGGCCAAATTCGGTTAAACATTCGGGAGCAACATTTGTATGAGGGCTATATCTAAATCTGAACCGATCTTACCCACTTTCACCATTGGTTTTTTAGTTGGATTATAAGATGTTGTGCCAATTTTAAAGAAAAACGGGTACAATATCTGGATTTTAGAGCGGTAAAAGTCAAATCGGGAGCGACATTTGTATGGGGGCTATATATAAATCTGAACCGATCATACCCACTTTCAGCATAGGTGTTTCTAGTTCGATTATAAAATGTTGTGCCAATTTTAAAGAAAATGGGGTACAATATGTGGTTTCTAAAGCGGAAAAAGTGAATTCGGGAGGGACATTTGTATGGGGGCTATATCTAAATCTGAACCGATCTTACCCAATTTTTGCATACGTGTTTCTAGTTGGATTATAAGATGTTCTGCAAAATTTAAAGAAAACCGAGTACAATATGTCGTTTCTAGAGCGGAAAATGTCAAATCGGGAGCGCCATTTGTATGGGGGCTATATCTAAATCTGAACCGATCTTACCCAATTTTTGCATACGTGTTTCTAGTTCGATTATAAAATGTTCTGCAAAATTTAAAGAAAATCGGGTACAATATGTCGTTTATAGAGCGGAAAATGTCAAATCGGGAGCGACATTTGTATGGTGGCTATATCTAAATCTGAACCGATCTTACCCAATTTCGGCGTAGGTGTTTCTAGTTGGATTATAAGATGTTCTGCCAAATTTAAAGAAAATCGGGTACAATATGTCGTTTATAGAGCGGAAAATGTCAAATCGGGAGCGACATTTGTATGGGGGCTATATCTAAATCTGAACCGATCTTACCCAATTTTTGCATTGGTATTTCTAGTTAGATTAGAAGATGTTCTGCCAAATTTAAAGAAAATCGGGTACAATATGTCGTTTCTAGAGCGGAAAATGTTAAATCGGGAGCGACATTTGTATGAGGGCTATATCTAAATCTGAACCGATTTCCTCCAAATTCAATACCGATGGTCCTTGTCCAGAAAAAATAAATTCTGCCAAGTTTCATGACAATCGGACTACAATTGCGACCTGTAGAGTGCGAACAAGCTTAGATGGACAGCAGACGGACGGACGGACAGACGGACAGACAGACATTGTTAAATCGACTCAGCTGGTGATTCTAAGCCGATCGGTATACTTAAAGGTGGGTCTAGCTCGATTATTTCTTGGTGTTACAAACATTTGGCGCGAAACTAACTTATAATACCCTAGACCACGAAGTGGTGTAGGGTATAAAAATCAAAAGTAGGGACCTTTTAAATGAATTGAAAATATCTAAAAGCGGGAATAATTTTTTTTTTTTTTAATTTTTGCAAACATTGCTTGTATAGAAACTACAGAATATTTCGAATTACAAATATCATATGAAATCAAGAACAGAACAAAATAACAAACAATTTTAAGGGGTGGCGAAGAAGTTAGCTGTGTGAATTTAAAATTGTCTAAGGTCTCGAAAAATAGAATAGGAGTATGCCTTAAGGGACAACTATAAATAAATATACCTGAGTACATCTACTTTTTGAACTACTGGCGATACATTCTTTCTTAGTATGCACAGCATAAATTTAGCCGTTTGAAATGGTAATTTGAAAAATAAACAAACATAATTTTTGGAATAAATTTCAATTATATTTCTTTATTTAAAAACCCCAATATCCTTCAGATATCAAAAGATATGAATTGTTGAATGAACCTAAAAACGCAAAGTTAAAGGATTGGATTGACACTCATGAAAAGTTTACAAAATAATGTCAAACACTTTCACTAGTTTTGAAAATTTTCAAGTTGGTTTAAAATGAATTCCTCCTAACTAAAATATTTTGTTATGTGGTTGCAGGAGTGGTCGTCTTTTAACTTCGTCCATTTTCACATCACATATATTATGCGTCCTGTCATATAAGAATATATACAGAATTTAGAGGCAAAGTAGCTTAACAGACATATGGGCATGGATCAATTGGCGACATATATCGTGTGATTTAATACGTCCCTTAGAATAAATTATCTGAGGTTACGTGAAATCTGTGGTCAAATTTTTAGTGACATTTTTTATGAACCGATTTTCTTCAAACTATATAGCCCGCGTCCCTGAGCTCGTGCCTATTATTGTTAAGATCGGTTAAAAATTGCGATTTGTACTTTGATTAAAAAAGACGGGCTATGGCTAAATCGATGCAGAAAGTGATTCTTAGGGGACGGTCACACTGGGGAAACATTTGATGAACAAAATTCAATATTTGTTTGCCACAGTCTGGCCACAAAATAGTTTAGGACGGGATAACACAAAATCCGCAAAAATTATTAAAATATTAAATTGATTATTATTAAAAGGGGCAAATAAATGTACGTAGTCTCATCACAAAATTCACCCTATTTTAGTTTTAGAAATTTTTAATCAAATAAGGAAAAATGTGTTTTCATCAAATAATTGTCTAATGTGACCATCCCTTTAGACAAGAATTTGATTAGACAACTTTAACATAGCGTTTTATTCGAATATCTTGAAACGTTGAGCGAATCCGACAGATCCAATGTCAAAGTCGTGGTCATTGATTGCTACTTACACTAGGCAACAAACTATAAAAATTTTGTGTCTGAGACTCATAAAATAAGCATAAATTCATAAAAAATGAATTTGATCATTTTTTTTAATTTTTTACTAAAATTCTATATTTTGTCTAAGATACCTATAACACCGTGCGACTATTTTACATTTGTTTTATTGGATCTCATCCAGACAATATACATGAGATCGTATAAAACTGTGTACTCAGATTTTCATTTCCTTTCTTTTCTCTTTTTTACAGGACTTTTAATATCCGAAGGATATATTTGTCTTAATAATTTATTTTTCTTACTTTCGAGAGCCATATACTGGCGATATGGGCATCAAATGAAAGAGAAGAATATCCGTTGAAAATACTTCAAACATTATGCTTCTTTCTCTATCAGTTTAGTACTAAAAAAATTCAAAATTTCCCCCTAATTAATTTAGTTTATTCATCTTACCAATCGATACCAATATCACCAGCGTATGGTTCTCGAAAGTATGAAAATAAATTATTAAGACAAATATATTCTCTATAAATTAAAAGTTCTGTAAAAAGGAAAAATATCACCAAATGAAAAGTCGAGTTCACAGTTTTTCTACACATTATCTCTAGTTTCATATATATATGGACTTGTTCAGTTCCAAAAAGTACTGTACTATAATTTCGATGATTAAATATGGAAGGTAACACTCCTTGTAGAAGCAAAAGATTTAAAATCATGATTTTTTAATTAAAGAGCGCTAAAAACCCTATAAAAATTAGAAAATATAATGTTTGGTTTTATATTACAATAGCGGGGATCTTAACACATTGAGTGCCACGTCGTACGTTTCCGTACGACAGTGATTGCTTTTACTTATAGCCCAAAAAATTTTTGGAAGGTTTGCGTCAAAACCGCATGGCCCTCAATGTGTTAATGAAGAAAGAAGAAGGAAGAACATTTTTGGACAAGTGTAGACGTTGTGGATCTTCTTGTAGAAGTACAAGTCGCATTCAGGTATGATTTAGTAAACAATGACGCACGATTTGCTGGCATTCTCTAACTTCTACAATAATGATAATAACTCCTTATTTATCCATAAATAAATTTTCAAAAAAAACATAATAAAACTAAATATTCTGTTACCATTTTGTAAAGTGGGTTTTTGGGCTTTTTAAACAAAAATTAAAAAATTGTGATTTAAAATAAACTTCAACTTCAAAATGCTAAATGTAAAATAAAACAAAATATGTTTTCAATTTTTTTGCTATTTTTATGATTTTTTCGACACAGCAAATAAAAAGTTTTTTTCAAAAAAATCTCAATTCGTTGGACATTGTTCCAAACAAAACTAATTTTGTTCATAAATAAAACTAACTATTTTTTTATATGTTTTCTATTTCTATAATTTTTCGACTCAGCAAGTCCGTTTGTAACCATCATAAGTATCATTAACTGCATTTTTAAGATATCTGACTTCCAAAATGAGATTACAAATATTATGTTTAATTTATGAATCAGTACGCCTTAAGTTACAAACAAAATTTTTAGGTCTCGGACACATAATTTTCATTTTATTGTTGCATAGTGTTACTTATTACTTTGCCCTCACCTCGATTTTATCAAATATCTTTTTACATAATATCAATATTTGGATGGGTCACGAATATAAATAGCTGCGGTCATCCCCCAGAACTGAAGATTGGATTGTTTAATGATGATCTGCAAAATATTTCGTCACTGGAAAAATAATGTTTTTCACGAGTAATTTTTTTATGTTGCATTTTTGTGTAGCATTTTTTTTTTAATTATTAGACTCTTGCAAGCACTTTAAATAACAAATTTATTCTTGTCATAGAATAACTCATTGGTAGTTTTATTAGACGTTTATATTGTTTTTTTTTTGTGGGTTTTCAATGTGACAGCTAAAAACTCATTTTTCTTGGAAACATTTGTAATGAAAAATAATTACCTTTCGAATGATGTCTAAATGATGAATATCAGACGAAGACCGACATCACTGACTCCATTTTTGTAATATATGTTCATCATGTAGACATCATTCGAAATGTAGTCAATACCTGCAGCTATTTATTTTTTATAAAATTCTACACCCAAATACGAAAAAGTTTTCAGTTGTTACTGTGAAAATTCACAACAAATTACGATAAACGTCCAATAATTCAACCAATAAGTTACTATAAGACGAGAATCAAAATTTATATTTAAGTGCTTTCAGGGGACCATTATTTCAGGAAAAAATGTTTGGCAAAAATTCGTTTAGCTCACACATGGCTTGATCTAGGAACGAAATATTTTGCAAATCATCTTTAAACAATCCAAACTTTATTTTCGTGGGTTGGCTGGAACTTGTTTTTCCATATGTATGACCCAGCCTAATTTTAAAATTTAAAATTATTTTTTTTAATTTTCCAATATTTTAGTGTGGTTCCTTCCTAAAGGAAACGAGTCACACTCTAACAAACAAATCCTCATCCTAAGCTATTCTAGTGGCGCAGTCAGCATTTGTTCCCCCTTTTTCACAAATTTCATTTCGTCATCTCTGACGTACACACACTTACACTGGATCACAACAATACAAGTACACATGCACGCAAGCACACATACCTGTGCAGGTTTGTTGTATTGTTGGCCATAATTAAAGGGTGTGTTACAATCAACACCAAACAGTGGCCAACATAAACGGGATTTCAATTTCGTGGTTAAATCAATTTTCCGAAATGTAAATGTAAACAATTAATTGTGGGCAGCTGTGTACCATGTGCGTAATTGGGGCAGTAGCCGGGCACAATGGTTAATGATTTCGTAGTTCATAGAATAGCAACTAAATTCAAGTGAGATAAGGTTAAAGTTGGTGAAATTTATTTTTGCTGGCAAATTAATGTTTGCCAATTAAAGTGGCAGAGAATTTCGTTAAATTGGCTAAGCGAAAGTAATGATTCGTTAATAAAGTGACCATGGAAAATCATTTGGTTGGGTTTGAAATCATTTAAAGTAAATAAATTTCGTTTAAAATAAATGTTCAGCACAGACATCATGTCAAAAATAATATGTTAATAAGAATATATTGAAACAGATATGATAGCACTGGCAATTAAATTTGCAAAAATGTACATTGATTGCTTGCCCATGGCGTAATATGCATTTACCACCCCCCCCCCCTAATTCTTCGCTTTAATCAAATATTCAACTTAGCAATTAATTCATAAAGTTCATAATTTGTCGATGCCTTATCCTTGCATTGCGCCAGTTCCTCATTAATTCATTGCCGAGGAAGAAATCAATTTGTAAAACAGCATTTCCGTTCTTTCCGTTTCCCCCACCCCATTTGTTTTTTGCACTTCCCATTAAACAACTTAAAATGCCGCAATTCATTCTAAACGCTACATTTCCTCCTCCGACAGTAGAAGACGTGCCGAGCCGTGCCTTGCCGTTGGAAGAAAAAAAGCAGAATGAATGTAATAAACGCAATCGAAAATCAGCTGAAAAAAGGCCAATTCATCTGATTACAACACATAAATGCCTTCATTAATAAAGCAGACGAAGAGGAATTAATGGAAGGAGATCAGTGTTCGACGAGAAAGAAAAGGGGGAAAAATTAAAACAACTTTAGCTATTGAATGGGATATTTTTTGCTTGCTTGCAACGGCAAAGACACAGACACATCCTGGGGGTGAAATGGAAATGAAAAAAATCAAGTTTTGCAAAAGGAATGGAAAGGAAATACGGCAAAACGTTCATCAATAGTTGGTTGTTCGATAAAACAGCCCTGATGTTATTAGCACCGACTGGTGGCAGTAGGTTAAAGGGTCATTCGGTTAGGGTTGAGAGATATATCTAGACCGTTCATTGGCTAATATATGTATATACAAACTTAATGAGTACCATTTTAAAGTATTGATATATAATGAAAACGAGCAAGAATATATTCAAAACGTTGAAAGTTTTTCGAACAAATGTGTTTTCAATAATGAGACTCATAATTGCCTTGTCTACGTTAAAAGTCAAAATTGTAGCCTATGGGTTTCAGAAAATCGACAATTTATTGTGGAACAAATGCATCCGTAATGTGGCACTGTTAGCGAAAAATTTATGGATGGAAACATAAGCAGGCACCTTTTTTTGCAAATATGAAACTCATCACCGCACTTTTTGTTGCCATGTCCAATGATTAAACAATGCAACAACAAAAATATAGCACAATAAAATAAAATGTTGTGTCCGAGGCCTAAAAATTAATTTTGTATCGAGGCATACTGAAATCTGTACGTATATTTTTTTCGTCGAATATATAATAATATACTTTCATATATACTTTCATTTTGGAGATTACATAATAATTTGAGAAGGTACTTATGATGGCTACAAATTTGCGAATCCTAAAAATTTAGAAATTATTATTAAACAAGTAAGGAAAGGCTAAAGTCGGGCGGGGCCGACTATATAATACCCTACACCACTCCCTGCGTATGTACCTCGCTTTGATTACTAAACCCAGGTATTTCATAGGAGCAATTTTATGTAGTTCATACAAATTTATAAATTATATTCATATAATTTATATGCTATAAATTCATCTTTAGTCAAACTTAACGAATATGTTAAATAATATGGTAATTGATCCAATTGTCCGACAGACAAATACAAATTATACAGTAGTTAACCAAAGGCATACCAAAGTATGGACATATGGGCATCACCCAAACAATTCTTATTGCAGTTCAATTCGGTAAAAAAGTGAAATCGGGAAGGATTTTTGCATCCTGTAAATGTATGTGTTTGACAAAAAATGTTAAATCGGAAAGGACATTTGTACGGGGGTATATTGAAACCTGGAACGATGTGTCCCGCTTTCACCATGTCTGTTTATGGGTGAAATATAATATGTTAAATTTGGCCAAAATCGGTTAAACATTCGGGAGCAACATTTGTATCAGGGCTATATCTAAATCTGAACCGGTCTTACTCACTTTCACCATAGGTTTTTTAGTTGGATTCAAAGATGTTGTACCAATTTTAAAGAAAATCGGGTACAATATGTGGTTTCTAAAGCGGAAAAAGTGAAATAGGGAGCGACATTTGTATGGGGGCTATATCTAAATCTGAACCGATCTTACCCAATTTTTGCATACGTGTTTCTAGTTGGATTATAAGATGTTCTGCCAAATTTAAAGAAAATCGGGTACAATATGTCGTTTCTAGAGCATAAAATGTCAAATCGGGAGCGACATTTGTATGGGGGCTATATCTAAATCTGGACCGATCTTACCCAATTTTTGCATACGTGTTTCTAGTTTGATTATAAGATGTTCTGCCAAATTTAAAGAAAATCGGGTACAATATGTCGTTTCTAGAGCGGAAAATGTCAAATCGGGAGCGACATTTGTGTGGGGGGTATATCTAAATCTGAACCGATATTACCCAATTTTTGCATAGGTGTTTCTAGTTGGATTATAAGATGATGTGCCAATTTTAAAGAAAATCGGGTACAATATGTGGTTTCTAAAGCGGAAAAAGTGAAATAGGGAGCGACATTTGTATGGGGGCTATATCTAAATCTGAACCGATTTCCTCCAAATTCAATACCGATGGTCCTTGGCCAGAAAAAATAAATTCTGCCAAGTTTCATGACAATCGGACAACAATTGCGACCTGTAGAGTGCGAACAAGCTTAGATGGACAGCAGACGGACGGACGGACGGACAGACAGACATCGTTAAATGGACTCAGCTGGTGATTCTAAGCCGATCGGTATACTTAAAGGTGGGTCTAGCTCGATTATTTCTTGGTGTTACAAACATTTGGCGCGAAACTAACTTATAATACCCTAGACCACGAAGTGGTGTAGGGTATAAAAACGATTTAACACTTGCGCAAAAAATCATAAAAAATAGAAAAAATCTAATACAATTTTTCTATTTCACAATATACAATATGTCTATTTTTTGATAACTACCATTCTAAAGCTGCAAACAATGTCAATAGTAAATAAAAAATATATTGATACATAACGACGTTATGACACTCTATATAGACACAATAGATTTTTAATTTTTTTGTTTAAGTAGCACGAAATACCCTTTTAAATAACAGATTTGTAATAGCATGGATCTAAACGAAGATTTAATCTAATTAATCTACGGATAAATGATAAAGATAATGATTATTCTAGAAGTAACTGAAAGTCGATAAGAAGCTAGAATTCCTATACTGCAAAATTACTTTTAGGACATTTTTCAAATTGTACTTCATAAAACTGCTCAACTTTCATGTATTTTTTATCGTATTTGCTTTAATAAAAATTATTATTACATAAATTAATAAAATGATTTATTTTCAAAAAATGGCTTGTTTTCAAATAACAAAAATTGAGATTTGGGTTTAAATAAATTGAGAGTTTCAAGGGATATAATTATTCAAAAAATTATGTAATTTTTCTGCTATGCCTAGAAACGCTATACTGATAACAACTGAAAGAGGTCAACTTGGATAATATAAAATAAAAATGGAATAAAATAAATATGGATTTATGAGGTGGAACACAAAAATCGCCAAATGCCCTTTTACATTTTTAATCCATCATTATTTTGGAAGGAATATAGTATACATTTTCAGGAAAAATATATTTTATGGGACTTTTTGTTCTACACTACAGATATAGGATGGGCTATTTAACATCTTAAATTTGAACTACCGATTAATTGACTTTGAAAGGTAGAAAAACATTAATTTTTATTTTCAGGTTTAAGTTTGACATTTGCAAAATGCGAACAAAATAGGGAAATATTAAAAACTTACTACCAACGTAGTGAGTCTTTAATACAAACTGTAAGAAATTTAAGTGGAAAATGTTTGTGTTTTCAAATGAAACCCATTTTCATCTCGGTGGCTATGTCAATAAGCAAAATTGCCTCATATGGGGTTCAGGGAACCCACACATGACTATTGAAAAGCAATGCATCCACAACGAGTCACTGTTTGGTGTGGATTTTGGGATGGCGGCATCATTACTGAAAAATTGAGTTGATAGGATGAGATACTGCCGAGCCAGTCATGGTAGTCATGTGAATGATTATTAAATGACAAAGTTCAACTTTTCCAATAAAACCAGAAATTTTGAAATATAATCAGTCCTTTTTACAGCCGATCCTAATTTAAAGTATTAAATGGCCTACGCTATACAAATTTCATCTTTCTATGTAAATTAGTTTGTTTTTTAGCTATATCATATATATACTGAATACCTTCTGACATATCCTTAAAATTGCATTCAGGCCCGTGCGCAGGATTTTCCCCTGGGGGGTGGGGGGGGGGGTGATTTTCATCAACACTCATAAAAAAGTTAACTCTATAATGAGTTAAAATTAACTAAAATTTAGGAAACCAAGTAAATTTTTACTAAATATAAGTAGAATTTTGCTGAAATTTTCCTAAATCTAAGTAAATTTTTCCTAAAACCAAGTAGTTTTTTTACTAAATTTAAGCAAAATTTTTCTAATACGAAGTAAATTTTTTTATTAAATCTTAGTAAAATTTTGTTAAAAATTTCCGAAAACTAAGTAAATGTTTACTCAAATCAAGTAAATATTTACTCAAACTGAGGACAATTTTGCAGTTTTTTTGCTCAAAACGAGTAAATTTTACATAAACTGAGGAAATTTTTTATTTTATACAAGGAAAAAGTTTCAATTTAACTAGAAAAATCAAACAAATAGTTTTGATTCAGAGTATGCAAAACTGATACAAAAAGTTACAACATGAGATATTTCTCAAAAGTTTCATGATACCTCTGCCATAAGGAGTTAAGCTATTACTCCATAATTGTTGCGAAGGCAAGATAGGCACCTTCGCAGTGGTTGTTTAGAATAATTCATAAAGTATTTAAGAACGAGAATTGCTGCTTAGATTAATATTCAAGAATTTTTTTAACAACTTCAAATGTTTTTTATAAGTTCACTACTTAAATGTATGAAGAACTCGGCATGAATTTCAGTAAACATTTTAACTTCATTTTAGGAAAAACACATTTTTAAGGTAAATTTTCCTAAATGGAATTTTTCCATACAAAAAATTTCAGATTTTTTTCTCACTTAAAACCTTGCAAATATTCTTCCACATAAGTTTGGATTTACTCAATTGTAATATTTGTTTATTAGATCCAAAGAAATGTATTTAAGTAAATCTACTACCCTTTTTCTAGTAAATGAACTATTTACTATGGCCTTGAAAGAAGGAAACTTTACTCATACTTAGTTAATTTTCCAACTTTTTAGGAAATTTTTAATGCAGCGTTTGGAAACCACTCATATTTTATTGCCAGGATCTTCGAGAAATATTTTGATACATTCGTCAGTACACACAAAGGAATATGTCAATAAAAGAAAGCAGAAAGTCTACTGAAAGAGCAGATTTTCTGCTGTTAGAAAAGAGACAGCAGATTTGTATCTGCTGAGATGGTAAACAGCTGTTTGCTGTTTTTAGCAATCTATATGATACGCATATTGTCCCAAGCTAATATAAAATAAAATTCGATCTAAACTCGCTTATGAACGCTTATCTATATTTTTATTTTAATTAACAACAGTCAATTTTAGCAGACTGCAAACTCTTTAGCAGTGTGAATGATGATGTAAGATTGCAGAAAACTGCTGCTATGCCAAAAAAAAAACAGCTGTAATAGCAGAAAAGTGTCTGCTGGTAGACAATCGCTGCTTTTATTAACAGACTCGTTCTCTAAGTGTAGAACTTTTTTAAATAGTTGCTTAAACAAAATCGTTGTAGCGAATTACAATTATATACTGCTCCATTTTTGAGCTATATTATTTATATCATTTGTATGTTTATAACCACTTATGCAGTCACAAGCTATAGTGTGAGTGGATCAGAAACATTTGGAAAAATGGCTTTAGAAATAAAATTATTTTCCAAATTTATATGACAGATGACATACAAATCTGAGAATAGTTTGGCATCATAAACTCATTTTCGAGAAAATGGTTCATAGCCAGTTTTGAATATAAGCCCTCGATATTTATATATTTTGATATATATTTTGAAGAAATATTACACAAAAAACGATCAAATTCCTCGGCGATAAACCCTTCAGTCCCGCATTTTTTCTAAATAAATTCAGAACATTGGATATGCTTTTTGACAAAGTATGGGTTTAAATAGGATGTCTAAAGAGTTTTGGGATTTTTAATTTATATAGGACATGAGTAACAGGATGTTTACTCAAAATCTTTATACGTATATTCCGATTAAATAAAAAATATTTGGAAATGTTTCTTCATTTTTATAATTTTAAATATGTATAAATTCGAATAACAAATACAGTTTTTGTTTTTGATGAAATGCAAGAAGAAACAACTACACCATTTTCAAGTGTAATTCAAAATACACCATTTGCAATTCAAAAATTCCATTTGAAATTCAAAAAATATCAATTGAAATTAAAAAATTCCATTGAAATTCAAAAGTCGTCATTTGTAATTCAAAACTCGCCATTTGAAATTATTCTTTTGTCATCAGTTGTTGTAAATGAACAAAGAGAAATAAGTTTATGTATATCAAACAGTGTTCTTCGTTTGTCGAAATGGATTTGTATTATAATTGCAAAGTCCCAAAACATTGGAAGTAACAGAAACTGTCGTTGTTGCATCTGTGATGAAAATAGGACACATCGGTTCAGATTTAGATACAGCTCCATAAAAATGTCCAATCGCAAATGTTGCATCTTAGCGCTCTACAAGCATAAGGCAAATTATTTGCTTTTATTAAGAATATTTTAGATTTTATTATGATATCATAGTGATTCTTATCTACACTTTTTCAAAATTACTAAACGATTTTGATATTAAATTTAAAAATTAATTAAATATATTATATTATATATATTTTTTTATTAAACTTGAGATCAAATATAAGAATGCTGAGTACTATATACCGTACTATATATTTATCTATCATTTAGGTAACAGAGTACAAAGAAATACCGTCTGTTATTGGTAGGTTACATTAAAAAAAAACCATTTTAACGCTATTGCCACACTTAATCCATTTACATGTTTCCCTTGCCATTTTAATTTCATTTTATTTTTTGGCAAAAATCTTCATTCGTTTCATCCGTTACCATTGCTTAAATTTACACTGAAAAATTATTTAGATTTTAACCCATTTTGTTGGCTACATTTTTTTCCACTCCTTTTCGTTCATTGTTCCAATTGTAATTGTATTTCTAAAGGATTGCCACTGACCACATAGACATTCCGTGGCGCGGTATGTGCAGCAGCCCCAGAGCTGCCGTGCAACACCACAAAGCAAACAGACACACAAACACACGCGCGCGCTGTGCAATATGTCCGTAATGATACTTACGTGCATTCATATTCATTCCACAAATCAACACAATCAAATGGATCCGGACAGATAATGTTCGAACATGGTCGATTTGAGGGGCAGTTACGTTCTAAATTTCGCGCCATTGTTGCCTGTCCCCACTGGGTGCCATTCATCGAGGGCGGCAGCGGTAGATGTTTTCCATCAAGTCTAGATGTGGGCGAGGGAGAGAAAGAAAAATACACATACATATAAGAATTGCAGAGAAAATAATTGAATATACGAATGTGTTGTGGGTGGATAGTGGAGAGTGCAACCCGCACTTGCCACGGTGCATAGAGGGAACCAACGTAGAATTGGATTGTGGCACGTTCGGTGATGCAGGATCAAGGAAAAAAAATGAACTTAAAAAATTGTAATTAAAAAAATCCTTTTAATGTTCGAAATGATAGTACCAGAGACCAGTCACATATCGCCGAGCAAGACTAGTCTTCGCAATTCCATTCCATTCACACACTCGCAACGATAATTCCTTTCACTGGCTACGAGGCACACCGCACACGACACACATTTGCATGTAGTCTCGCATTGTTAACCATTAAAGCCCCCCTCCGCCACCCTAAAGGAATGAAAGGTATAACGAGGAGACAAAAACGGAAACTCAACAGCAGTGGCATTCAAGAAGTTTTTACATGTGAACATGTGTTGCGTTTTACGATTAATGACTGGAGTTACACAACAAAAGAGCAAGAATGCCACGTCGTCCAACGTTTCTTTTGCACAACATTGGCAGATAGGGAGTATCACCTACATCGCCATCATCAACGTCACGATGGTTGTAACATCATCTAGCGATGTGTGTCCTGCACTCATGTCAGTGTGGTGGTTATACGAGTAACAATGTGTGTGCGAGCTTTTATATATTCATGGTCGTTTTGTTCCTGTGCCCTCACAGTCATGAGTTGAAGACAAAATAATTCCTCACACTGAAAAGCGGCGGCTAATCTAACTATTTGAGATACGAGGGTTGTGTTGCTCAGTTTGTAGTGTTAAACTATTTGGGGAATTATTTCCTTGAAACTATTTAAAAAAAATCTATATTTATCTAGACCTTTTCAAGTTTATAATGGGAAAATTTAATTATAATCAGAATATGTAAATTCATAATGAGAAATGTAAATTCATAATGAGAAATGTAAATTCTTAATAGGAACGTATAAATTGAATTTGAGAAATGTAAATTCATAATGAAGAAGGTAAATTCAATAAGAACATACAAATTCTTAATGGGAAATATAAATACAAAATGAGAAAATCCAAATTGATAATGAGAAAATATAAATTCATATTCAGGAAATATTTATTCATAATGAGAAAATATAAATTCATAATCGGAAACAGTAAAATTTATAATCAAAGCTATGATCTACGTTCTTCTATGGATATTTTCATTGCAACCTATATTTTATCAATGCTCTCACTATAAATTTATATTTTCTCAATATGATTTTATATTTTCTCATTATGAAATTATATTTATTTTACGAACTTGTATATTTAATTATGAATTGTTATGTTCCTATTACGAAGTAATAGCTCTCAATATAAATTGACAATTCTCATTATGAATTTATATTTTTCATTATGAATTAATATGTTCGTAATATGAATTCATAATGGGTATTGTAAATTTATAAATTGACAATAATATGAATTTATGTGTTCTTAATATGAATTTATATTTCTTAATATAAATTTATATGTTCTGATTATAAAAATGAAAAGGTGTAGATGTATACAAATTTTGATTTTTTAAAATAGTTTCAAGGAATGAATTCCCCAAATGAACTACTCTATAAGTCAATAACAGCATGCAACAAAATTGTTATCGAAGGCATATATATAAAGGGTGATTTTTTAAGAGCTTGATAACTTTTTTTTTAAAAAAAACGCATAAAATTTGCAAAATCTCATCGGTTCTTTATTTGAAACGTTAGATTGGTCCATGACATTTACTTTTTGAAGATAATTTCATTTAAATGTTGACCGCGGCTGCGTCTTAGGTGGTCCATCCGCTTAGTCCAATTTTGGCATTTCCACGTTTTTGAGTAACAGAGACCCAATTGGTGCGAACGGCGACGAATCGAAAATTGGTGGTCATCATTAACACTGGCCGATACAGCTGCGATATTTTCTTCAGTTCGCACTTTACGTAAGCGTGTTGGTGGTTTAATGTCCAACAATGTAAATTTGGTGCGAAATTTAGTCACAATAGCCCGAATAGCCGATTCAGTGGGTCGATTAAACTGACCATAAAATGGAAGCGCGTAATGAACTTTCTTAACAGAGCACGCATTTTGATAATAAAATTCAATAATTTGCAAGCGTTGTTCGTTTGTAAGACGATTCATGATGAAATGTCAAAGCATACTGAGCATCTTTCTCTTTGACACCATGTCTGAAATCCCACGTGATCTGTCAAATACTAATGCATGAAAATCCTAACCTCAAAAAAATCACTCTTTAGTATAGTAGAACTGAATGAATAGTGATATCGGAACGATTTTTGTATGGGTACTATATATTAGGATGTGTCACGAAAACAATCACGAAATGCGGACATCACCCAGAAATGAAAATTGGACTGTTTTATAGTGATCTGCAAAATATTTCGTTCCTGGGTCAACCTGTGTGTGCGTTTAACGCTCCTGAAAACCATCCTGAATAACATCTTTTTTCCGTGTATTTTTTTGTATGTTTTGATGTCCAGTACTTTAAGTAAAAATTGTTATTCTTGTCCACGAATAACTCATTGATCGCATTATTTGTCGTTTAGATTGGGTTTATTGTGCTTTTTCAAAGTGACAATAAAGAGAAGGGATCAATATCTTTCCAATAATGTCGAAATGGGACGAAGAACGATTTAATAAAAATAATTTAATTCAGAGCCCAAATTTTCAAACTCTATATACAACTAGTAAATAAATTCTTTTTTCAAATCCATGCTTTATGCAAGCAGAATTCTATTGGGCCTAGAAATTCTTTTTTAGTTATCTTTTGTAGAAGGAAAAATTACTGTTACGTTAATAAATAATAATAATAATAAATAATAATAATAATAATAAAAAATAATCATAATCATAATCCTCTTTCCTTCGTACTTTCATGCGAGTCGAAAAACTATACAAAAATCCTGTTCCAAATGTTCACTGAGTCAGTCATCTCATTTAAACTACTTCTATACTCCCCTCCCTCAATTTCTGCCAAGCACAACCATTTCTTTCTTTCAACACTCACTGGTTCATTTGGTTTTTGTCAAGGTTTGTGTTGTGTGGCAGATGTAACTCTTCATAATGACTATGGTATAATTATATTAAGCTTTTTTCGCTGTTGTTGTTGTGTGCATTTTGTGGTTAAATTAGCATTATTAATCTTTGAAGGGCAATAAACAAAGCCATAAAACTCTTTTGATCACATTTATATGGCCACAATTTATGTTTATATTACACAGTTCTGTGGCAGTCGTGTTGTTGTTTTTTCGTGTCCAAGAGGTATGTTAATGGAATTTGTTAATTTATTCAAAATCTACATGTTTTAATAGCAGCTAATGATAATAAATGAAACTTCAGCGGGAGTTTTGTTAAATGATGTTTTTTAATTTTTATTTAACATTTAACCCATAAAAAGGACTGGATTGCAAAGCATATTCGGAACAATGGTAGTTCTCATTGCTGTCATAAAGGATGGACCTTTATTTGCTATCAGAGCTAGGTTCTTAATCATTACCCACATGAAGTACTATCGATTTGCGGATAATAAAGTTTATTTTTATTTTTATTTTTATTTTTATTTTTATTTTTATTTTTATTTTTATATTTATATTTATTTTTATTTTTATTTTTATTTTTATTTTTATTTTTATTTTTATTTTTATTTTTATTTTTATTTTTATTTTTATTTTTATTTTTATTTTTATTTTTATTTTTATTTTTATTTTTATTTTTATTTTTATTTTTATTTTTATTTTTATTTTTATTTTTATTTTTATTTTTATTTTTATTTTTATTTTTATTTTTATTTTTATTTTTATTTTTATTTTTATTTTTATTTTTATTTTTATTTTTATTTTTATTTTTATTTTTATTTTTATTTTTATTTTTATTTTTATTTTTATTTTTATTTTTATTTTTATTTTTATTTTTATTTTTATTTTTATTTTTATTTTTATTTTTATTTTTATTTTTATTTTTATTTTTATTTTTATTTTTATTTTTATTTTTATTTTTATTTTTATTTTTATTTTTATTTTTATTTTTATTTTTATTTTTATTTTTATTTTTATTTTTATTTTTATTTTTATTTTTATTTTTATTTTTATTTTTATTTTTATTTTTATTTTTATTTTTATTTTTATTTTTATTTTTATTTTTATTTTTATTTTTATTTTTATTTTTATTTTTATTTTTATTTTTATTTTTATTTTTATTTTTATTTTTATTTTTATTTTTATTTTTATTTTTATTTTTATTTTTATTTTTATTTTTATTTTTATTTTTATTTTTATTTTTATTTTTATTTTTATTTTTATTTTTATTTTTATTTTTATTTTTATTTTTATTTTTATTTTTATTTTTATTTTTATTTTTATTTTTATTTTTATTTTTATTTTTATTTTTATTTTTATTTTTATTTTTATTTTTATTTTTATTTTTATTTTTATTTTTATTTTTATTTTTATTTTTATTTTTATTTTTATTTTTATTTTTATTTTTATTTTTATTTTTATTTTTATTTTTATTTTTATTTTTATTTTTATTTTTATTTTTATTTTTATTTTTATTTTTATTTTTATTTTTATTTTTATTTTTATTTTTATTTTTATTTTTATTTTTATTTTTATTTTTATTTTTATTTTTATTTTTATTTTTATTTTTATTTTTATTTTTATTTTTATTTTTATTTTTATTTTTATTTTTATTTTTATTTTTATTTTTATTTTTATTTTTATTTTTATTTTTATTTTTATTTTTATTTTTATTTTTATTTTTATTTTTATTTTTATTTTTATTTTTATTTTTATTTTTATTTTTATTTTTATTTTTATTTTTATTTTTATTTTTATTTTTATTTTTATTTTTATTTTTATTTTTATTTTTATTTTTATTTTTATTTTTATTTTTATTTTTATTTTTATTTTTATTTTTATTTTTATTTTTATTTTTATTTTTATTTTTATTTTTATTTTTATTTTTATTTTTATTTTTATTTTTATTTTTATTTTTATTTTTATTTTTATTTTTATTTTTATTTTTATTTTTATTTTTATTTTTATTTTTATTTTTATTTTTATTTTTATTTTTATTTTTATTTTTATTTTTATTTTTATTTTTATTTTTATTTTTATTTTTATTTTTATTTTTATTTTTATTTTTATTTTTATTTTTATTTTTATTTTTATTTTTATTTTTATTTTTATTTTTATTTTTATTTTTATTTTTATTTTTATTTTTATTTTTATTTTTATTTTTATTTTTATTTTTATTTTTATTTTTATTTTTATTTTTATTTTTATTTTTATTTTTATTTTTATTTTTATTTTTATTTTTATTTTTATTTTTATTTTTATTTTTATTTTTTGGGCTGGCTGTATCATCTGGCCATGTACTGTAATTGATCGGATGAGTACTGCCGAGCCATTATTAAATGACAAATTTCACTTTTCCACAAAAACACAGAAATTCTAAAATATAATCAGTACTTTTTTATAGCCGATTCTAATTTTAAAAAAATAAGATTAAAAAAAAATGAAATGCAAATCACACATCGATTGCTGCTTTCGGTTTTAGTTTGTTTCTTGAACTAAAGATGTAACATTGTAGATTTCTCATTCGTTTAAGTTGTCAAGGATCTTCTCGGAAATGAAAAAACTGTATTTAATGATATGTATATATTACGCCTTTATCGTTCCCACACAACGTTCCGTGTTATACAAAATATCTGCGGAGGTTATTAGGCCAATGAATTAGCCTCTGTTTTATGCTGCCAATTGCGTTTATATCACTTCCAGCTGTGACGTCTCCTTCATGACACATGACACCTTACAACACTTTCCCATAAAATCTGCCCCCCCCCTCCGTACCCATCCCCACACGCTAACATTAGCACATACATTTTAATTACAAGGCAAACATCATGTGCTCACATGTATCTATTATACTCGCCACTGCTTGAACGGAAGACTCTAATGAACTTTTGACATTAAATGGATGACTTACAAATACCGAAATTAGAACACTATGTGTGTGTCCGTCCGTCCTCCCGTTTGTCACTTCGTCCTTGTAGTTGTCCGTCTGTCCGCCTATCAACAAAGGGCTTTCCTTGACATTGTTATCCAGCCAGCCAACTGACTGACTACAAACTTCTTAACAGGTCAAATGAAGATGTGAACTGTTGTGATGATAAGAATAGTGGAGATTACACCAGTGACACCATGAAAACACCACAAATAATGGTTGCTGGAGTCTTGAGCGAAAAACAACAACTCATTCAAAGGCTCACATACACAGATGCTTGGGGCATAATGACACACACTCATACATACGGACACATTTGGTGTTCATTACATTCCTAACATGTCTTGTGAGATAAAGTTATCAGAACCGAACACACGCTCTCAAACACCCACCAACCCAGCCATCCATTTTCATTTACACGAGCAAACACATTCTCTCGCCACCGGGTGCCAAGTTTAAAGGGTATGATGGCATGTATGTATGTGTTGTTGGGACTTTGGAAATGACATCATAAATCTTTTGCTGTTTGATGCCTACTTACCTGATATCATCGAGACAGCTGCGCTGAAAGTCGCCTAAAACCTCAAACGTTTTAATGCCGGTATATTCCGCCTTGCCGCCGGCATACACACCCTCCTGCTTATCAATGGACAGCCACTGATGTCCCACATAATTAAATGTTTCATTGTAGCGCCGGCCCTCGCCACCATCCAGCTCCATGAGTGCGGCCGACCCGTAGCGACTCACCTTAACCACATGCCACTGGCCATCGTTGACGGCTATCGAGGTCAGGGCCAAGTGGTGCTCCTCGGCTTTCAGCGAGTTCAGATTATAGCGAAATTGCAGGCGGCCCTGGCTCAGTTCCAGAATGGCATATTCACGTTGATGTTGATCGGACACCCGGAAGATTTCACCGCTCATCTCGCGCGTACGGAAGCGCAACTGCAGTTGAGTGGTGAAGCGATCCGGTTCAAATGATAAGGCAAATTTCACATAGCTCTGCTGCTTGAAGGTGGTGGGTATGGTGGGTATATTACACATGGGTCCCGTCCAGCCGGGCTGGCAGTGGCACTTGGCCTGCACCAAGCTGGCCACACAGTTGCCCTGCTCCCAGCAGCGCGCCGTGTGATCCGTCTTCAGGCATACCTCATCGGTTTGGGGGCAACCCGGATAGCTGTTGCGTGCCAGGGCGGGGAAGGCCAGATCATAGTGCTCCGAATTGTGTATGACATTGCGTATACAGCCATCGAAGCCTTTGGAGGTGAAGGCATACTGCCAGCGGAAGAGCGATTGATCAAAGTGCTGTCTGTACAGGCCACCCAACTGCAGGGGCGTATTTAAATTCAAAGCCTCGTTGAAAGGTGGTATAGCGCCTCGCGCCTGGCACGAGTTGTCATCGAATTCCGGCGATGAACCATCTTCCATTTCGTAAATATCGGCCGAGCGACAGAAGTCCACCACCATACGCACATTTTCCGCATCCCAAAATATGTCCAGACGATGCCACACCCCATCGTCCAGAGTCTTTTTGGTTTTCACTCTCAACTCCAGGGTGCCCGAACCGAAATCAATCAATAGCCTAGGGTAACCTTGTTCCAATTCGATGGCTATAAAGTCCGTCAGGACATCGCCATCCGATTTCGGTGGCACTATGGGCCCATTGTACAGTATCAAACCATCGCCTTCTTTGGTGATAAATTCCAGACTCAAGTGGGACTCCTCGCACAGCTGCAGGGCCGGATACCAAGCCCAGCCGTTGCCCTTGAAACTGCGGGTATTTTGCTGGCAACGCGGTCCATTATAGCCTATGGGACAGGCCACACATTTGGGCCCGTTGCGTGTATCCACACAACGGCCGCCATTGAAGCAGCTGGTCGTCCGGCACGAAACATCTTTGCTGAAGTTGCGGGCCCGGCAGACGCACTCGGCCGTTATGTCGATACGTACGCCCACCAGGGCGGTCTTGTTAACATTGACCGTATGTGGATGTTTGTTGATCTCAACGCGATTGGAGCAGGATCCCGGGCATTTATTTTGCTCCCTCAGACACTCATCTATGCCCACCATGGTGATGTTCAAGCCCAACTCCCGCTCAATCTCTTCGCGCTGCATGAGCACTACTCCATTCAGACGCACCGCCTTAAAGTTGGGCTGTTGATTCGCGGGTCTGGCAGCAAAGTGGACATCGGTGATGCCCTCCTCTTTGGTCTGGACACTGAACACATCCACCATATCACGTTCGGTGTACAGCAATTCGGCCAGCTTGTCACGGAATCTCTCCAATTTCGAACGCACCTGTTTGTGTTGCATGAAGTCCCATGTCCGCACAAACTCCTCATCACTTATGCCCTGCAAACGCATCGAGCCGGCCTGCTGCACAGCCTCCTGGGTAATATCGCGCACCATCACGGACATATTCGCCGGCACATCCACCTGACCTTGTTCGCGGTCGTACACTTTAAAGCGCAGATTGTAACGTCCGCGGCGGGTGCCCGCTTTCATGGTCACAATACCCGTATCTGTGTCCAATTTGAAACGTTGATGTTCCTGCTGCTCCCAATAGTACTTCTTGTCGACCACATCCCAGTCATCCAAATCGTGGACATACACACGACCGATGGGCGTATCGTGCGACTGGCCCTGGTAATTGTAGACGAGCACCTCTTTGCTGCCGGGAAGCATTTTATTATCGTTGACATCGCCAATAACGACCGTCAGTGTTGAAGTGCCTGTCATGGCCGGTGAGCCGTTGTCTTTGATTTCGATGGGTATGAGGAAGGCTTTCTGCTGTTCGCGGTCGAAGGGTCGCAGCGAGGAGACGATGGCCGCACCATTGCCACTGTCGGCTCCTGTGCGCAGACAAGTGGAGTGTGGCGACATTGTATCATTTTCAGTGGTGTTGATTTTGGCGTTTCGCATAAAAGTTAATTTGTTTGATTGCCAGAATTGTCAGAAGAGTTTCGAGTGCAGTGCATGTTCCGTGGATATGTTCCATGGGAGAGTTGTCAGTTGTCGATGTCCATTCATGAAAGTATAGAAAAAGAGAAAAAAAAATTGTTTAATCAATTTGCAATTAAGATATTCTCGCAAGTAGACAACAAATTGTATACAATTGAAAAAAAATGTCATCATGAATACTTAAAAAAAACGTATTCTTTTAATTTCCTATAAGAGTGTGCAATTTATTTGCCAATAGGCTTGTTGTCGAACAACTTCACAAAGGATTTAATAAACTTTAATTTTAAATACACAAAAAGACAATGTTCACAGAAAAACAATAAAAAATATCTCCAGTTACCGATATTTTGAATTGAAAGCCACAGTTTTATCAGATTTTTATTTGCAGGGAAATATTTAAAAATAATCGCGAACAGTAATTTTTATTTTTTTCGTGAAACATAATACGTTTGTATCAGAAAAAATACACCACTGCCAAATGGCTTATATATCACACTAGTGATTCCAGCCTAAATTATGTGTTTTTTGAAAAAATTGCAATCTTCCTGTTATGTTTTTACAAAAGCAGCGTCAAATTCGAATCTAGAAGAAGAGGCAACGAATTGCATTTTTACGAGAAAAAAAATAAATATTTTTTAATTTTAAAAGAGAGACCCTGAGGAAGACTAAATTGTCAATTATTTGTAAAAAATATGCTGTACAAATATCAGATAATCACATATACAACGATATCATTGTGTGAAAATCCAAGGCTCTTCGAAGTGATGCTCTTTTATGTGTTATCGAGATGAAAATTCGCAGACACCCCTAAAATCTTGATTTACGGATAAACGGCTTTGCGTACCTTTGTGCACTTAGAAGCCTATAACTTAGACTATTACACTATGATAAAAAAAATAAGTAGAAAACTCTTGGAAGTGATATTTTTTTTGGGCTATTGTTGAGTAGACCAAGAATCTGTATTTGAAATTTGCCAGACACCCCCAAAATCTTGAGTTACGGGTTAAAATAGTTTTTCGCACCTTTGCACACTTGTAAGCCTGTAATCGATTTTCACATCGGATTTGAAAAGAAGAAACCTGTAGCTTTCGATTGATATATACCTTATTTAAGAAATCGGATTTGAAAATAAGAAACCTGTAGCTTTCGATTGATATATACCTTATTTAAGAAAACCTTAGGAATCTGTGTGCTTTTGTCCAGCAAACACAATTTGTAGCCTTTTTTCAATTTGGACAATATTTTTGCACATTGTTTTGTTCGGTAAACGTACCACTTGTAAATTTATTTATTTGTTTTTAAAAATCTTTCAGTAATTGACTGAGTTTTTGAAGTTTTTGCTAAAACAAAATGGCAAAAATACAAGTTTTGGTCCACTTCCACTTAAAATCTCTCATAATTTTACGAATTCAAGTCTAATAAAATACTTAAAATTCATCAAAGCAGATAAATGTGGTACAAAAAGGCACGCCGACATTTGAATAAAAAAATTCCCAATTTTGGAACACATTTTCCCATTTTGGAAATTTTGTTTTTTTTTTTGTTTGGAAAATTTGAAAATCTTTTTTCATCATTTTAAGTATTTTTATTAGACTTTATTTCTTAAAATTATGAGAGATTTGAAATGAAATGACCAAATTGCAATGTTTTTTTTAATTAAAAATTGTTAATTAATAAAATTGTTAATCGAAATTTTCATTACAATTTTTTTTGCAAAAATACCAATTTTGGTCATTCCCGTTAACATCTCTCAAAATTTTACAAATCAAGTTCAACAAAAATCAAAACAGATGAAAACGGCAAATAAAACCATCGCTAACATTTCAGTAAAAAAGCGAAATTCTGGAACACATTTTCCCACATTGCGAATTCGACTTTTTTGACCAATGGATGAACCGATGTATGGGCAATAGTAATGAAATTGAAAACGTCGGAGAATTAGTTCCAATTGAAGAATTGAATGACATTTTGGAAACAGCTTTACATTTACAGAATAATTTTTGCTAAGAAGAACAAGTTAAGAGGATCCCACTGTCAAAATTTTTGATTTTAGAATGGTCCTGGAGGGTATTATGTCCATGAACTCTGTTGTTTCAAAAAGTTCATGTCATTACTTTCGTTCACTCGAAAACTAAGAGAATTACAGACCAAAAAAATACAAACGAAAAAACTAAAACAAATGAGCGTGGCACGGCAGAAGTATTGCTGGTTAACTATACCTGCATATATACATATTTACTTACATATGCAACTCAATGAGATGCTTGTAAGATGGCATGTGTACTTTATTACTTGGTGCGATTTTTAAACACAAATTCGGCAAGTGAGTTGTGCTTCTCGTTCGTTTGTGAGAATCATCTCCTTATAGAGACCGGGTTTGATGTTGAAAAGTCGCTGGGAAGCCACTTGAAAAGACTTTTGACATGGTCGAAATCATGATCGTGGTAGTCTGCAGCCTAGTAATAAATGTCACCATGCCTTTTTTAAATAAATTTGCATTATATTAAATATAGATGCAAAATGGTCTTGAGCCAGGACAATATCCCAGTTCAAATCAAATTTTCATAATTTTAAGATATAAACAATATAAATTTTTATTGTCAGAATAATGGTTCTGATTTTAAATTTTACCCTAAGAATAATATAAAATAATCTATCCGTCCGCCTGGCTGATGAGATTGTTTAGATTGATCTTTAGATATATTTCAATTTGGATAACACCCTAATGCACTTGTATTTGTCTGTTCATTCAACTAGATTCCGTGGCCGAACCATGTTATTTCGAAAAAAAAAATATTTAGACAATTGCGCTGTGGAAAAAATTTTTGTCAAAGGACTACTTTTTCAGACGTATTTGAAAAAAAATGGAAAAAGATATTAGTTTTGTTTGGATAATTTAAAACAAATTACTAAAATTCCAATTTTTGTCGAAGGTACCTTCAACAGCTCTACTATTATTTTATGAATATGATCCCAATCATGCCAATGATTATAGGAGTAGATGTTTGGGCTTCAAATCTCCTAAATATCATTTTTACTTAGAAGCAGTGATTTAGAATTTGTCAAAAAAAATTGAGAAAACCCTGATTTTTTAATAGTTTTTGTTGGCACGAAAAACCATATATATAATATTTGTTCAGTTTTTTTTTTGTATATCTAACACCCTTAAATAAGCATTGTTTTCTTATATCGATGGATATGGATACAACTTATGACTCTCTTGGTAAGATAATCAAAATTTTTTTGAATTTTGTAATGTATCGTTTTTCTGGCACAATAAAACCCTTTGAAGTCAGAAATTGGAATATAGGTTGGGACTTTTAAAATTTAAAATTTTAACTACCGATTACTTCGGCTTTGAAAGGTAGAATAATATTTATTTTTATTATGTTCAGGTTTATGTTTGACATTAGCAAAATGGAACGCTATACGCTTGAACAAAATTGAGAAATATTAAAAACTTACTTCCAAAGTACAGGGTTTTCCAACAAGAGGTGTTATTTTGAATCACCCGGTATTTCGGTAGCTGTCACTTTTGAAGCTTTTATTCTTTCACATTTGACAAGTAGAAACTACGCCATTACTAAAAATAGAAGGATACACGCTTCAACAATGCATTGCAATTATTAAAATTCATGAATGAAAATGATCCGGAATTCCATCGAAAAATCATCTTGAATGATGAGGCGCATTTCCTCCTCGGTGGCTACCCAAGAGAAGCCTCTCCATCCTCATCGTGTGACTGTTTGGTGCGGTTTATGGTCCGGTGGGGTCACTGGACCTTACCTTTTCGAAAATGTGGTTGGATCAACAGTTACGGTGAATGGATTGCGCTATCGAGAGATGATTAATGATTTTTTATGATCGGAGTTGGATGGTATTGATCTGGACAACGTTTACTTTCAACAAGACGGCGCTACGTGCCACACAAGCACCGAAACCATTGCTCTTTTACGGGAAAAGTTTCCGGACCGTGTTATCTGTCGAAGAGGTGATCACAATTGGCCACCGAGATCTTGTGATTTAATACCTTGCGACTTCTTCCTTGGGGGCCACGTGAAAGATAAGGTCTACGCCAACAGCCTAGCGTCGATTCAAGACCTCAAAGATAGAATTCGTGTGGCTATCGAGGACATAGGGCAGCCACTTTGCGATTTGGCTATAGAAAATTTCATGAAAAGAATATGGTCCTGCTAGCGTGGTCGTGGTAGCCATTTGGCTGATGTTGTTTTTCATTATTAACGGCCTCTTTATCTTAAAAAATGGCATTTTTCTTTGAATACCAAAATAACACCTCTTGTTGGAAACCCCTGTAGTAAGTCTTGAACGCAAACTGTAAGAAATTTACGTGGATGTCGATCGAGAAGAGATCGGCCCAGTTCAACCTTCATGAAGCCCATTTCCATCTCGGTGGCTATGTCAATAAGCAAAATTGCAGCATATGGTTCAGAGAACTTACACGTGACTATTGAGAAGCCAATGTTTGGTGTTGATTTTGAGCTGTACTAAAAAATTAGGTTAATCAGCCAATTCTAATTTAAAGTTTTAAATAGCCCACCCTATATATTTCATTTGTTGTGGTGCTTCTCGTAGAAGAAAGTTGCCGACTGAAGTGTTGGCTTATATTGATTGAAAATCATAACTTCCACTTTTCACTCATACATTTTCTTCAAGCTAGACTTGTTTTCGTATATATTCCTTTTATTAATAGGATTTTTTTGTGCAAGAAGGACAATATAATAAAAACCTTTTTTTCGAAAAGGGTCATAATAACACAATTAAAATTATACATAGATATTTTTTAAAAAGGCATGTTTTACTTCACTAGGATGCTCTCTATTAAAAATGAAACAAGATATTTTTTACGATTTTTTTCTACAATTTATGGAGTTTTTCGTGCCAACAAAAATGTTTTGCCAAACAAAAACTCAATTTTATTCTCAATTTTTTTTTGTCAACTAACCCACGCAAGTAATACTCAGGATATTTGTAACTCTTACCCCTAATACTTAAGGTATAACCGGGCATGATAAAGCTTATAGTACCACAAAGATAGTAATAATATTAAAGATCGAAAATTCAAAATGAAATTTTTTTCGTGTTGATATTATGAATCATTGTGTGGATTTTTTTGTACAAAGTGTTGTTTGTAGAAACGCTATTCAACGATTGTAAAAGCAAAAAGTGTGTCTGCTAACTATCCGAAATCGAAATTATGTGATTTATTTTCCAATTTTTAGGAATTGTGTTGAGGAATTCCAACGTATTCTTAAATTGATTGAAAGTCATTTCCGAGATAACTCATATAGAAATCCCAAAACTACCAAGGCTGTGATGAATATATCGCACAAATTTAATTTTAGTCGCTCAACATTACTTGCCAATTTTTCCTATATCTTTATAAATATCTCTTTCAATATAATTTTGTATGTTTCCATTTGAATTACAATCTTATCAATTTATTTAATGAAGGGAGTACAATTTCTTGGACCATTTGGTCATCTAATGTTGTTGAAAGTTATTTTTCTTTCGAATCGATAGCAACCTTTCCATTTCCCAAAGAAGACAGTAATTAAAATTTGTCATGTCACTGAAATCGCCAAGGGTTGGATTAAAAGTGTACTCCAACGACACACAACTACAACATGTGCCCTTTAATCTTCTTAAAGGTTTTCCAAAAGCATTGAATAAAGATGGATTATGTGCAAATGAAACGGCAGTTTCAATTCAATTCACCAAAGGTTTGTAAAGGTTACAATTTCCGCAAGCTGGCGTTTATCTCGTAAGAAATCTTTAAGGGTCGAGTTTTTTTTCGTTGTTGTCAAATCATTGCATTTTCTATGAAAATGATTGTTGTCTCCACATAAAGCATAACTCAATAATGGCAACGTCCAAGAGAACTTTAGCAAAGTCATTAATTGTAATGTCGTTGCTTACAAAAATCCAAGAAAGTTCGAACACACACTCCAATTTAGGACCTCACCCTTGCAACGTGAGTGCTTTGAAACGTCAAAACTTTATTTGGTTTTCATTTTAACCTGTTGCCATTAATTAACAAAGTTGTTACAAAATTATCCTTTTCAGCGTAAATTGATTACCAAGTCGTACATAAAACACAACAGCAACTAGGATGGAAAAGAACAAACTCTGAAGGACACCACCCCGACCACCACCATCGGAGAAGTATCATTCAAAGGCCATAACGGGAAACAGGCAATCATCGTCGCAGTGATGTTGTTAGTGATTTGATACAATCCGGCCACAATGACTTCCGTTGCCAAAGTTATTTGAAATTGTTCTCAGAGTTGTTGTTCTTCGCTGCAAAATGTCAGGCAGCCCAAAAACAAAACAAAAAACACAAGGGCTTAGTGTGCCCAAACAATTCGCGCACAGTGTTTCCACGGGGAAAATAAAGTGACGTAAAGAAGAGTTCAGGCAAGGAGCTATGAATTTATACAAACAATAGGTATAAAGATTAAATACTAAAAAAATATTTTGTTTTATTTTTTATTAAATATTCTTATTTTTAGGTGTCCTTTGCGTCCTTAATTTACAAAAAGTCACTACAGTGAGTTGTGTTGAGATCCAATAATATTTTTGTATTCACATATTTTCTAAAATTTTCCTATTCGTCCATAAACACACTGTGCCACGTCCCAACCACGAGCATGCCTTTCAACCAGCATTAATTGAAAAATCGTCGGCGGCAGTGGCGGTGGTGTTGTAAACGTTTCTATGTTTTCTCAAATCCCTCAAAACACTTGTTCTATATGAAAATGAAAATAAATGAGAAAGTTTTACTTTTAATTGAAATACGAATTGTAATTAAATTGCTTTTTAATCGGAAAATCTGTTACACACAGACGCACGTATTCTTTCCCATTTTATTTTCTCTGCTAATGTGTGAAATGACAAGCAACAGTTCGGAGTGAGTGTGTGTGGAATGACAATAAAATACAATGGTTGTAAACACATTTAAAAAATAGGCCATGCTCATGATACGGCTTATAAGTAGGCACTTATCTGGAGATTATAGGAAAGTAGGCATTGCAGGGCTCCTAAATAGGCAACAGTTTTCTTAAATCGGATTGATATCCGCAAGCATGGGAAACGATAGATAATTAAATTAATTTGCAGCAACACTTCGGTGCTAATGAGAAATTATTTTCTTTTTAATCGTATAGATTACACTGCGCTACAAAAAATTAAGTAGAAATAAGTGAAAAGTATTGCTATTGTAGTTGTGGTAGGTGTTCGAGAGTAAAATAAAAATTCCAAAATCTTGACGGAAAAAAGGTTTTGCGTAGCTTTGAGCACTTTTAAGCATGAAAAAATAAAAAACAAGTAAGGAAAGGCTAAAGTCGGGCTGGGCCGACTCTATGATACACTCCACTTTCTAACCGAATACAATTTAATTCGGTGAAAAAGTGAAAACGGGCAGGATTTTTGAAATCTGGAACGAAATAGGTGAAATATAATATGTATAGTTTGGCCAAAAAACATTTGGGAGCAATATTTGTATTTGCGCTATATCTAAATCTGAACCGATCTTATCCACTTTCACCATAGGCTTTTTACGTGGATTATAAGCTGCTGTGCCAAATTTAAAGAAAATCGAGTACAATATGTGGTTTGTAAAGCGGCAAAAGTCAAATCGCGAGCCACATCTGTTTGGGGCTATATCTAAATCTGAACCGATATTATATGGATTATAAGATGTTGTGCCAAATTTAAAGAAAATCGGGTACAATATGTGGTTTCTAGAGCAGAAAATGTCAAATCGGGAGCGACATTTGTATGGGGGCTATATCTAAATCTGAACCGATCTTACCTAATTTCTGCATAGGTGTTTTTATTTGGATTGTAAGATGTTTTGTCAAATTTAAAGAAAATCGGGTACAATATGTCGTTTCTGTAGCGGAAAATATGAAATCGGGAGCGACATTTGTATGGGGGCTATATCTGTGGTCACAACCCTTAACAGCCTAACTCGAGTTAGGACATAATTGAGTTATTAGCACCATCGTATTCAGCGTATCTAAATTTATTTGCTCTAAATTTTTCATGTTTGTCTCTCTTCTAGGATGGCAATTAATCCTAAAAAACCTAATAGCTTAAGTTATTTTTCTAAATTACTGTTTTGGCATAACTGCCTAAGTCAATTTAGGATTACAACAAATATAAACATTATTTTTTCATCATTGCCTAAATCAACTTAAGTCGTTAATCCAAAAAAACAAAGAAACAATTTTATTTTCCTAACCTGAGTTAAGCTCTTATTCCGAATTACAATTTCGTTTTTTGAAAAATGTTGACATAGAATAATAATTTATGTCAAATTATGCGCACTTAAAGTTTTTTATTTAATCTGGAATAATAGCCTAACTCAACTTGAACTTTTTGACTTTCTTTCGTTCAACAATTCATAAGAGCCTAAGTGTCTTTTTCGATAATATCTTTTGACTGCGAGAATAAACAACTATTTTTTGTTAACAACTAAGTAAAGAAATTCGTTTCCTTGGAATCTGTAGCAAAGTTTTCCAAAAAACACCTTCTGCTGATTTTCAGTGAAGATTCAAAACTTTAAACTCCTGTACTGAAAATATTGAAAAACAGACTTAGGCTGTTATGGGTTGTGACCACAGATATATAAATCTGAACCGATCTTATCCAATTTTTGCATAGGTGTCTCTAGTTCGATTATAAGATGTTGTGCCAATTTTAAAGAAAATTGGGTACATTATGTAGTTTCTAGAGCGGAAAATGTCAAATCGGGAGCGACATTTGTGTGGGGGCTATATCTAAATCTGAACCGATTTGCCCCAAATTAAATAGCATTCGTCCTTGATCCACAAAACTTACTTGTGCCAATTTTTGTTACGATCGGACTATAATTGCGACCTGTAGTTTGATTACAACAATAGATGGACAGACAGACAGACGGACATTGCTAAATCGACTCAGAAAATGATTCTAAGCCGATCGGTATACTTAACAATGGTTCTATCCCGCTTCCTTTTGGGTGTTACAAACAAATGCACAAAGCCATAATACTCTCGTGGAGTGTATAAAAATGTGTTTACTGGACAAATTTTCATTTTCAAATTTTTGTTCTTCTTTTTAAATTCATAGAAATTGAAAATCTGTGAATAATCTGAATTTTAAAAGAAGAACGAAAATTTGAAAATGAAAATTTGTCTAGCAAACACATTATTTTATTTTTCACAATGTTTTTTTTTGTAGAGTAACCATACCATTAATTAATTTATTCAAAAACACGTTTAGTATTTATCTTTTGTTTTTAAAAATCCATCTGAGCTATTGAAGTTTTACATTAAAACAAAAATGTTTGCAAAAATACAAGTTTTGGCCATTTATGTTCACATCTCTCATTGAATTGGTAAAATATTCAAATATTATCACTATAGAAAAAAATATGTCCGAGATACAGTTTGTTGTGTGGATCATAACATTGAGACAACAATTTGTATGGATAAATATTTATTTTAATATTTTTACAAAAAGAAAATTTTTCGTCGAGGTGCCTTTAATTTGAAAATAAAATTCCGATAACACACGCTACAAACAGATACGGCTACAACCAGCTATATAGGAACAGTCCCCAAAGAGACAAAAAAACAACAATAAAAATAGAACAAATATTTTTTGATAGAGAACATTTTAAATATATATATATTTATCAATCGATAAATGTAGAACTTATGGTTCTCTTTGTAGAAACACATTTTTTAAATACAATTTTTTTAAAACAAGTAAAAACTGCGTTAAATTCGGCCGACCCTCCACATTTTCGTAGAAGTGCAGTAATATTACAGGAAAATGGTATTTTTTAATATAACCAAACCAAGACAAATAAAAATATTGAAAAATAATTTTATAAATAATTATAAAATTTTAGTTTTCTTCCGTTGGTTTTATTTTTGTATGTAATCATTATATGATTTGAACTGGGAAATTTCCCTACATTTATATTTTATAGATTGCAAATTGATTTACAAATGACATGGTGAGATTTATTACAGCAATCGTTGGCACGGTATAAGTATTGCTGGGTAACTATACCTGCATATACACTACTTATATATGCAACTCAATGAGATGCTTGTAAGGTGGCATTATTTGGTGCCATTTATGAGAAGGTGGCCACCTTATTTTGTTGAAAAGTCGCTGCGAAGCCACCTGACGAATCCTTTCAAAGGTTAGGATTCGTGATAGTGGTAGTGTGCAGCCAAGTAATAAATATCACCACGCCATTTATAAATAAATTTGCATTCTATAAAATATAGATGAAAATGCTACACACCGAAGTTCATCATAGCCGTTTAGTTGGTACAATTTGTATACCTCTGTTCCCAGTGTAACCCTTGAAAGTACGAATTTGAAAAAAGCCTTTTTATTTTTCATGTCTACGCAGTCAGAGGAATGTATACTCCGAAATCCACGACTCTAGCTGCTGCCATTTGTTTGGTACCATTTTTATCCCCTTCTTCCATTTTACCCTCCAAAAGTACGAAATTCGAAAAATTCCTTTATTTTACGTTTCTACGCAATCAGAGGAAGGAACCCTTTGGTTGCTACCATTTTTATTCCTCTATTCCAATTTTACCTCTTAAAAGTACGAATTTGGAAAAATTACTTTTATACTTATGTATCCACTCAATTAGCAGAATTTACACACCGCATTTCGTGTTTCTAGCTGCTGTCGTTTGGTATGTACCTTTTTGCCCCATTTCACACCCAAAATAAAAATCACATATCAAATATCAAACAAATATAATAATATTCAAAAAACACGATGAAATACTATAAATATTAACAGTACTTTCAATCGTTGTTAGGGATTTTTTTTCCTTGTGGACCGATTTCGCCCTTTTGCAATCCCAATCGATCTACAGCTATTAGCCGTACAATTTCATGTACAATTTGGAGGTTCTACATGTTTTCGTTTACATGATAGCGTGCTTTCAACAGACGGACATGGTTAGATCGTCTTAAAATTGTATGACGATCAAGAATATATAAGATAACACCCACTGTTCTACATTCCTACTCGAAACCACTGTGCGACTATTTGCTGACCACTTCAAATTTAACGTTTCCAACATTATCAATGTTCCAAGCCGTCGATGGTAATGTGATCCTCACCAAATACCATCGACAGCATCGACGAAAGCGAGTGCAAGGGCAACAATAGGAACAACATCAACATGAGGCAAAACAGTCGCTTAAGCTTAGGGTAGTGTAAGTTTGAGAATTCAGTTTTTAAATAAAGCGCAACTTAAAAAGGTGCATAGCACCGACATAAAAAACGTGCAGTTTTAATCAATTAATTTAGATAATTACTATAGTCTCAGGTTACAAATGGAATGACAAAGTTAGTATAACCCCATCCTGTGGTGGAGGGTATAAAATCTCATGTGCTTCAATATTAACAAAGTGTGTATAACAAATTTTCTTGAATTTTACATTATTTTAGCTTCTAATGTAGACAGAGAACATTTCATCGTGCAAGAAAAAATATTGAGATAGAAACATTTTCATTATTTAAAAAATAAGTTTGTTTTATGATTTTTTTCTATGGAAGATAGATTGATCACAAGAAATGTCGAGGATAGAAAAATAGTCGCATCTGTTTTAACATTTGAATCCTTCCGTGGCTAGTATGTATATTTAATTTAGTTTTATTTAATTTTTATTATTTTTTTGACATGGTGGCCGAAAGGTGAGAGGTGAGGCTAGGTGTGTTCAGAAGAATTATTGAGGACAAAAAGTAAAATAATTATACAACTAGGGACCAACCACCAAACGGGAGATGTTAAACTGTTTAAGTGCTCTAAATCATTTTTAACCACTTTAAATTCAAAATCAATATTATTCTTTTAATTCAAAATTCTATGATCTGGACAGATTGTTTTGCATTCATAAAATTCTATATAGAAATATCTTTGATAAAATAAAAGAATATATACAACTAAAAATGTGTTTTTAATTGAAATTGATTTTAGCCTATATGCAGATAGGGTCAGTGATGAGTTAAAAAAAATTAAAAGATATTCGTCAAAATGTAGATAGACATTAATGAATATAAGCTAATAATATAATTTGTGTTGTCCCCGATGAATATTTCAAAGTGTTTCAAATGGAGTGTCAAAATTAGTATACACGCTATGCTACGGTGGAGGGTAAGAAAATGAATTTCGTTTAGTCATTTCCATTGTTGCATGAAAATAATGCGAAAGAATCGAAAGGAAAGCATGATGAATATCCTAAGGTCTATGAACAAAACTGATTTGTTTTGGTGAAAGAACTTAAGAAAAAAATTGTTACTAAAGTCCATGAAGTTTGCTGGTGTAAAAAGATAAAATATAATTTGGTCTAAGTTGAATACTTTGTGGTCGCACTACTAAGTCAATTAGTACCATAATTATTGCACGATCTATGGTCAGTATAATGCATCATTTCAACCCACATCCATTGTTAGGACTCAAATTGGGATTAATGAGCTAACTTTGGTAATATCATGATACTTAATGAAATCATAAAATTTTAACATGACAAAAATATTTATGGATTACATAAAATCAGCATAAACTTATGGCCAGCATCATTGTGGGATACTAATAAAACCGAAAGCCCAAAAGTAGGCATAGGCAGAAATCGTGACAAAGGATGCCTAAAAGCACACAAAATTATTGGCGATAAAAATCGCCCTAATGTAGGCAAAGTAAATTTTATGTAGGCTATAAACCTAAACAAACTTTTAGTAACATTAATTATGTTCAATTTTTTCACAAAAATTGAATATAAAGTTCAAAGAGTAATTAAATAAGTGCCAAGTATTTTGAGTAATTGCTATAAAATGTCAATGTGTGAACAAATAACTGAGGGCGAATATCATTTAATTTGAATTTGCATTGTTGATTGTATTAATTTTGTTGCCACACCAATTAGCACAGATTGATATCATCATTGTCGGCTAAATACACTCTCGTATGGCTTTGTTTGTACGCTTGAATGTGTCCTTTTGATTGTACTGGCATGTGATGACGATTGCCTATGTTGTTGTAGAGTGTGTTATTACAAAGTGATTGATTTTAATTAACAATTATACAGACACTAATTGCAGTAAACTACGATTTATGAAATTGGCCAGACACCAAAGGCACCCTCCTTGTGACTGGTGCTTTTAATCAGAAATGGGTTAACAACTGTTAGAGCCCTACACAGGTGGCCAGGGCAAAAAAACCCACAAGGAGGAGGCGGAGGACCAGCAAAACAAATAAAAGTGTTTCAATTAAATTGTTACACATTTTGATTGATGAACAAATACGAAAATGTATAAATTATATGGTTAGCCTCGGCACTCCACTCAGGTGTAGTGAGTCGTCCCTCGATTGTTGTGCCAACGTCAGGATGTTGAGAGACAGCTGAACGAACGAACCAAAGTTGTTGGTTGAGGCCTACTTTTGGGGCTGCATCCATACAACAATAGATTCTTTTTTGCGAATTGGTTCTTTGTTCGCCGTAATTGGTTTATTTGGGTGGGCATTCGATGGAAATCATTTGATTAATTTCCACCTAAATGTGTTGGGCGGACACCCACCCGAAAAAAAAGTAGGCTAAACGTAATTATAGTCGTAGGTAGAGGTAACAGCAAAATTGATTTATTTGTTTGTTCGGAAGGGTTGGGCCCTGCTGTGGAAATCTCTTAGTACTTGTGTAATATTGAATTCTCACAGAACACTAGACACCATTAGTTTCTGGCAAAGATGAAGACTATAGGGTTAATGTATTTCGAGACAGTATTTGTACAGACAATAACCACAATATCGTGGTTAAGTATTGTAAATTCATTTGAAAAAACTCAATAGTGAGATACGAGGGCAAACGACCTCCATGATATGACTCGGAGGCCAACCAAAGAAATACATGTAAACAAATACTATATTTTGTTATTTAGTTGATTTTCTAGAAAAGTAATTCCCGTAACAATGTGGAACACAAAAAAATAGAGGAACGAAAAGAATTTACATGTATCGCCGTTTCTATGTTTTTATAAAATATTTGTACGTTTTTGTTTACAATACGAAGAAAAAAATTATTTATTTTCTATTATAGATTTTCACTTTTATCCGATTTTGAAAATTGGAAAAACTTAATTTCTTCCTTTACTTTGTCGAGCTGTTTCTCATATATTTTAAGAGATTTTGTACTTAAATTTAGAAATTGAGGTTTCTTAGCTTTATTATGACTTCGGTTGTTATAAAATTTAGCATGAGGATAAAGGAAATTTATTCATATTTTTATCTGCGGACATACTTTTCAGAATTTATTGAGAAGAAAATGAGTAAATTGCGTTTTGGGAATAAAAAAGTCTGACGTTTAGCCCGATATTTAATGTAAGTATCTCAAAATAATCCTTGGGTCCTATTCTAATTTTGGTTTTTACTGAACTCAAAAATGTTTAGCAGAACAAAAGTTATTGAATTTTGGCCGATGGATTTTGATTCTGAATCACTGTGGGACATTACTATTCCCCCTTTTGCACATTCTCATGATGAATCGGCAGAGGATACCTTATGATCCTTATATTCTAAGTATAGGATGTGTTCTGCAATGTTACTTACAACACTAGGAAAAAAATTTCTGTGGAACATTTTAACCCTCTAGCTCCTCTATATAGCGGCCTTTTTGGTCTATTTTTTGCAAAAGAGTAAAAACACCCCTAAAACAGAAGTTTACCGGGTAAAAATGTTTTACAAATTCTACTATAAGTTTCTGAATACTTCAAAACTTAACTTAAATGCCTCAATAATTCAATTAACGGGTAAAAATGTTTTACAAATTCTACTATAAGTTTCTGAATACCTCAAAACTTAACTTAAATGCCTCAAATAATTCAATACCTAAAATTCATTTTATGCTTAATTTCGAACTTTTCCCGAATTGGTGCTAAACAATACCACAAAAGAGAATTTTTAGGGGTGTAGTGTGAATGGGAAAATATTCTAATTTGGATATTTAAACATGAAATTGTTTAATAAGAATCAGGACACAGCACCAAAAATATACAAATAATTTACTTTTATAACTGGACTGTCGGAAAGATTTAAACAAGAATGACAAAGACAAAATCGAACAAGCTTATAAATCACATAATACGACGAACCAATTATTTATGAAAGAATATAGATCTAATCTATCCAATCTATGAAAAAACGGGCAAGGTAGACGAGTCTGACATATGCCATGTGTGTCGGTACAGCGAACACAAAATTAAAAACTAGACTTTCATTCCACTGTACACTGAACGGACATAAACCAAATTTTTACGATGTAAATGTATTAGTGGAAGAGAAAAATTACTTCAGCCGACTTATACTAGAGATGCTTTACATTACTGACGTTCCCGCTGAAAAGAGACTTAATTACAAAACTGACACCGATAGATGCTCTCGAATGTATCGATACATTATCTAAAAATACGGACGAAGCAAGAGCTAGTTGGTAATAAACTTTCACAGTGGACAGCTGTATATTTTGTATTATACCCTCCACCTCCAGGATTGGGGTATACTAACTTTGTCATTCCGTTTGTAACACCTTGAAATATCGACCTGAGACCCTATAAAGTATATATATTACTGATCGTCATAAAATTCTAAGAAATCTAGTCATGTCCGTCCGTCCGTCTGTCCCTCTGTTGAAAGCACGCTAGCATCTAAACGAATGGAGCTAGAACGTTCAAATTTTCCATAAATGCGTCTTATAGTCGTAGATCAGTTGGGATTGAAATGGGGCGAAATCGGCCTAAAGGGAAAAATTTTTCCCTCACAAGGACTAAAAATACCCATAATAATCCCTAATATTTTAGCGTATTTAAGTATGTTTTTTGAATATGTCTATTTATATTTGCTTGATATTTGGTATGCTCACTCCTCGTATAGCAAAAACGTGCACCATAAAGTGATTCTTATTTGTAGGTGGTGAAATGGGACAAAAAAAGGATAAAAATGGTACATATTAAACAACAACAGCTAGAAACACGAAATTCGGTGTCTACATTCCTCTAATTGAGTGGATACATAATATAAAAGTATTTTTTCCAAATTCGTACTTTTAAGGGGTAAAATAGGAATAGAGGGATAAAAATGGTACCAACCAAACGGCTGTACCTAGAATAATGAAATTCGGTGTATACATTCCTCTGATTGCATAGATAAGTAAAATACACGGATTTTTCAAAATTCGTACTTTTTGGGGTTAAAATGAAAAAAGGGGATAAAAATAGTACCAATCTAATGACCGCAGCTAGAGTCATGAAATTCGGAGTATACATTCCTCTGAATGTGTAGACAGGGAAAATAGACGAATTTTTCAAAATTAGTACTTTCAAGGATACAATGGTACAGAGGGATACAAATAGTACCAACTAAACGACTAATTGCGTAGAAACGTCAAGGGGGTAAAAATTGTACCAACCAAATGGGCGCAGCTGGAATCATGGAATTCGGTGTATACATTCCTCTGACTGCGTAGACACGCAAAATAAAAAGTTTTTTCCAAATTCGTACTTTTTCTTTTACGGCAAAAATTGGTTGAATCATGAAGTTATGTTATTTTGCACTATGTACGTCTGATAATGGATTTTCAAAATTTGTACTTTTGGAATTCAAATAGAATGGAAATACAACCAACTGTAGCACCCACTATCTACCAATATTTATGGCTTTGAAAATATTTTTGAAAATATAAATATAAGAATATTTATTTTTTGAATTGACGTATTGGTAGCATTACCTTATAAGCGTGGTTTGAAATAATTAAAAAATTATATTTATTTATAGAATTAATTTTTCAATATTTGTTTTGGTTTGGCTGTATTAAAAAATTATATTTTTCTGTAATATTACTGCACTTCTACGACAGCCTCTGTGGAATGCAATCCATGGCGGCCGAACTTAACGCCGTTTTTACTTGTTTTTAAATTTAAGTCTAAATATCGATGTTTTGTTATTCTTCTATTAAAATGTGAGAATAATACCTGTTTTTTTAAATCCCCTGATGTTTGTCGAAATATTGGGCAAAAATAAATAAATATGTATTAAAAAGAATATCACACCTTTATAATTAGCAAGCACCTTGAGCCGAACTATAACACAAACAATTAAGAATAGAAGGTCAACAATCAATACCCTCAATTATGTAATATTTTTTCTCTTAGCGATACACGATATTATTTTTTAGTCCCCTCTATCAGAATCCGTTGACCTTGTTATTTTCGAAAAAGTTTCATGTTGTCCTATAGTGTAAAGGAAAAATGAATGAAACACTCCGAGGAAAAACTTCCAAAATATTATGACTCATATTGTCTATAGCGGAGGGTAGATTTACTGGTTTGCAGTATTGAGACATGACACAATTTTGTTTGACGTGACAAAAACAAGCTAAAATCCCAGAAATGATAGTGGAAAATGTTCGTGACATCTCTGTCTTTGAGATTGACTATCATGAAGCCCCTAACATTATCTATGAATAATTTCATGTACAGCGATCACACAAATGTAGTCTCTTCACTCCGATTTTGATGAAATTTTCATTATATGCATTTGTCTATATGGCCGATTTTCAAAAAATAAGAAATTATAGACAATAGGGTCGATTGAAAAAAAAAATACGTTGGTCATTAGGTAATTTTAAATCTGTTTGTGGTATGAAATTCAAATATATATATTTTTTCCTAAATTCAAGCAAAATTTCTTATAGTTTTAGAGAAAATTGTCAAATCTAAAAAAATATATATTTTTTAAATTTATATACCTCATATTTTTGCAAAATAAATTTTATTAATAATAATAGAGTCAGTGATACCATCCATAAGTTTCATGGTACTTACTCTAAAACAATTATAAGCGTGACTGCTGTCGAATTAATAAATAATTAAAACAACTTACTTTAAGCTGGCTTCAAAAAAGTTATTTATGTTGCCGACTACAATGATTTACTACTAGGTACCTTCAATATTTGTACATTCATTTTGGATATATTGGTCTGATCCGACAACGTTTTCAATAATTTGTTATTTCTACATATGTTGTGAATTACACTTTCACATAGAAACAGTGGTGTAGGAAAACCCTCCAAAAATTTGGAAAAAATATTTTTTCGAAAAAATATCAATAACGAAAAAAAAAAATCATTAAAAGAAGAAAAAAGCAAGAAAAAGGTATTTTATTTTGTTTTTAGTAGCTAATATTCTAACGCAAAAAACAATGTTTATATATAAATTCTAGGGATAAATGTAGAAGCTAAGATACTATTTGTATACCCAAAAGATTTTTTAATTCATGATTTTTAAATTTCTGTTTATATAGAGCGAAAAGTCGCATTTCAAATTATATAAAGGAATATATTGTTTTAGTCTTAAGCCTCTAACGGGCATTTTTTAAATTACAAATATATGTTCAGATATTTCTTTCTGGGATAATTGTGCTCAAATAAGCTCAGAAAAAAAGAATCATTCAAGACATTTGCTAATTTAGTTCGAGAGCCAGATGATAAAATGTAAGGAGTGCCTTGCGTCCTCTATACGCAAAACATTTTTTCCTGTTATCTAAATTGTAAAGTGATTTTTCGTGCAATTTAAACAAAAATTAAAAATTATTATTTTTCTAAAAAAATCGCTGCTTCTACAAACAGTTTCAGATCTTCTACATTTATCCATAATTTTACATATCAATATTGTTCTTTGCTTTCGAATGTTAACTATTTACAAATATATATTTTTTCCCCATTTTTCTTCTAATTTGCATGGTTTTTTTCCGTATCAGAAAAAAAGATTTTTTTAACAAAAATTTCCAACATTTTTGAATACTGTTCCTAAACCAATGTTCCGCAGTATTTGTAGCTATAATGTGTATGTTTAATGAACACATAGGCGGGTGCGATCGGACCAATATATCTAATACGAGAGAGCAACTCTTTAAAGAACCTTCGCCGAAAATTTGAATTTCAGTAAACAATTAAAAAAATACCATAAAATATTATAGTGTCGTTTTCGAGCCAAAATACATCAGCAAGTGTTATACATGCCTCCGGAAAACAATTTTATGGTTTGATGTTATTTATATATTTATAATTTGGACATTAAAAATGTATATAGTGATTTAGAACAAATAATAGACTAGACACAACTATTAATAAAATTTATTTTACAAAAATCAAAGATATATTTTTGTTTATAATATAAATAAGAAAAAAAATATTTTTTTTTGATATTTTACAATTTTATGTAAAATTTGCTTGAAATTAGAAAAAAAATTTAAAATTACAAAAAATGTATTTTCAATCCACCCTAGCGTCTAGAATTTCTTATTTTTATGAAACTCGGCAAATACAGATTTATTCGTCTTATAGAAAAATACAAATAAAATTGTGGCCAAAATGTATGTGTATTTGTGTTTTAAAACCCGCTTAACGACATGAAAACACATGGTTTGTTTTCCTGATTTGTCGAAAATTACATTTTTTTAGACATGTGGACGGAGACGGCGGAGGTGGCTAATACCGCTTAACCGGGGTTTTTCATATCTAGCTTTTATTGATTATTTTGAAATATTGCCGTAAAACTATCCTTAATCTTACAAAAAACTATATATGCGAAATCGGTCTACTCACGTCGATCATATTCAATCTTGAAGCTCGATCGTATGTCATCGCCCGCCAAAGGATCCATGCGGAATGTGAAGGGCCCACCATTGCCACGGGCCCGATCATCGGCATCTTTCGCCGCCACCTCGATAATCTTACGCGGGCTTACGTTTTCCGACAACACCGGCCTGTAGTCCTCCTTAAACACGGGCGCATTGTCGTTAACATCCTTCACGACAACGGTCAAGGTGGCTGTGGCGGTGCGCGGTATCACTCCATCGTCGACGGCCAGAATCTCCAGGTGATGACGCTCCGCTGACTCGCGATCCAACTCACGCTGTATGCTGACGGCGCCCTTATCGCTGATGGCAAATTGACGTTTACGATTGGTGGGCCGCACCAGTCTATAGCTGACCCGGCTCTTGCCGCCCTGATCGGCATCGGTGGCCTTGAACTGTTCCAGTATGGTACCGACCTTGGTGTCCTCGTATATGGACACCTCGATGCGTTCGCGCTCAAAGTGTGGCGAATTGTCGTTGATGTCGCGCAGTTTGACCACCACCCACGAATAGGCCAAATGATATTTGTCGCTGTCGTTGTCGCCCTTGTCGTTGACTTGGATGCGAAAACGAAAGCCACCACTTTGCATGGGGTCCTCGTAGTCCAGAGGTTGTATGATTTTCAAGGAACCCGTACCATCACTATTGCGTATCATGACAAATTTGTCCGAGCCCAGACCGCTGTTGGGCACCACCTTATACTGGAAGCTATTTGTTTCGTCCTCATCCTGCACCGTGACCGTGAGTATAGGTGATTCGGGTATATACGTGCCGTTTGTCTCATCCACCTCCGTGAACCATTCGTCCTTGGTAAACATGGGCGGCATATCATTTAGATCTTTTACTCGTATCGAGGCGGTACCGGTGCCCTTCAAGCCACCGCCATCCATGGCCACCACCTGTATGGAATAGTCGGGAGTTCGTTCACGATCCAAACAGCACACCGCTGTCTTGATCACCCCCGTATCGGCTTCAATCTCGAAGATCGGTGCACCGGTTTCCTCTTCGATGACATTCTTCTCTATGGAATAGATTAATTTGGCATGTGTACCTTCGTTGGGATCGTCGTAGTCGACGGCTGACATGGTCATGACGGGCAGACCGGCTGTGCCATTTTCGGTGACATTGCCATAGTAGATGCCCTGAGGAAACTGTGGTGTATTGTCGTTGATGTCTTTGAGATTCACCTGGATGTCGGCATAGCCCACCAGGCCTTCGCCGCCCTCATCCTGGGCGAAAACGGTGAAACGCCACTGCGGCCGACCGTTGGGTTGATCACGATCAAGGGGCTGCGAAAAGAGACAAAAAAATAAAAATTAAACAAACGTTAGTAAGGTGAAGCTAGAAAAATATCCCTGCCTCAGAAAATACTATAACAACAATTCTTTGAAATATCCTGGCTCAAATATAACCATATATGTATATGGCAAAAAGTATGAACCTGATTATATACAATTTAAATCTGTATATTCTAAAAACTCAATAGTTTCCCTGCCCCTGAAAATACTTTAACGGCAAGTCCTAGAAATATCCTGACTCAAGTTTAGCCATATATATATGTCAAGTATGAACCTCATTATATACAATTTAAATCTGTATATTCTAGAGTAGAAATGGATTCTAATCAGAATCAAAACTATCGGCCAAAGAAAACATCTTGAGACAAAGATGATTATTTAAAAGAGTAATAGGATGAAATCGCTTCGCGGAGTATTTTATTTAAAAAAATTTCAGTGATTGTTCCTAAACTATTATCACTTCGAAAAACAATCATGTTGCAGACTTCATAATTACCTTAAATTGTTCTAAACTAATGTAAATTGTAATTTCTGCTCATGACATCGTTATACCCGAAAAAT
The DNA here is from genome assembly GCA_947397865.1 of Polietes domitor. Lineage (NCBI taxonomy): Eukaryota > Metazoa > Arthropoda > Insecta > Diptera > Muscidae > Polietes > Polietes domitor. Next base: position 33,344,171 of record OX377619.1, on the reverse strand, counting down.
CTTACATCGTCATTACTTTCCACTGGTAACATGAAAACCACCATGTATTTTTGTTCTTTGTAGTTTGTTGCAGTTTTTTTAAATTATTTTATCCAGTTTTCATCTAGTTTTCTATACATTTTTGTTCGTTCTTTTTTTTTTTTGGTTTGGTTTGATCCTTTGTATGGCTTTTTCTAAGTAAAAAATTGTGTTTCGCTGCGAGACGTACATATCATAGCTGTACATAGTACATCCAAATGGTTTCACATGTTAACATTATTTTAGACGATGTTGTTTTTTGGCTATAATCTTATTATGGTTACAGCCATCAAAGTGTTAAGAGATTTTGGGTATTTAATGGGGTTACAACAGCAACTGTTGGTGTAACATGAACATGTTTGTTTGTATTTATTTTATTAGCTCTCGAAAGAGCACTAATGAAGCTTCTCCGGAGGTATTTATAATCTGTAATAGTACCATTTGGGATGATGATAATGGTTAGATGTGGAGACACAGATATTGCGTTTTGGTCTTTATGTTTCACCTGTTCCCACATTTTTTGGAAATTGTTATATTTTTTCCGAAGTGGAATTTAAGCTAGATAGATTCTACTAGCATTTTTCCTTCAAATTTTTCTCCAAAGGTGTTACAATTTTTTCGGTGCACTAAACACGAAACGATTAAAAAAACGCGTAAGTTAGAGTAGAAATCGGATGGAGTCTACTGTACACCACTCTCTACAACCACAAATTGCATATTCGAAATGGTGTCTTAAGGCACTACTGGACGCTCCCCATAAATGGCCTTGAAAACTATATGTTTACATATTAAAACAAGTAAGGGCATATTAAAGTCGAGTGATTTTAAAGATATGTAAAAAAATCAATATTTGAAAAAAAAATATCCCTAAATAATCACATTAACATAGAAAGATGCAATTTGGTTACGTATTGTAGAACACTACTCCCACAAAATATATTTTCGACTTTTCTGTTCGAAGTGTCCTCTTTCATTTGGTACCAATATTGTGTTTCTATGACTAGCAAACAAATTACAAACAATTTTATAATAATTATATCCTTCCTTTTAAAAGCGAACTCGACCAGACAATGAAAAACTAAGTACACATTTAAAAATAATTTAAAGATAATGCGTCAACTATGAAGGTCATAAATTGTACATTTATCCATAGATCTAGACATTGTAGAAGGTATCTTCCACGAAAATCGCAGTTTTAGTAAAAAATTACCCCACGCACACTTATTCAGTATTAAAGGTGTACATTTCCAAATAAATAAATAAAAATCCCAAAAAGAGAATATTGAAGATAAACGATTATTTGTTTTAACATATATTTAATATATTTTATTTGTTAAAACCACATATATTTAATCTTTGGCCCTTAGGCCAAACAGTGTTCGATATATTAATACGGAAAAATTAAATCGTGTGTTTAAGTCCACCGATTCTGAATTTGCGACAAATTCTACATCGACAATTCGTTTTAGTTCGTTACCCTAATATAAAAACAAGTAAGGAAGTCGGGCGACTATATGATACACTCCACTTTCTATCAGAATAGAATTCAATTAGGTAAAAAGTTGAAAACGGGAATGATTTTTGTATGCTTCCTAATCATATGCTAATATGACCTGACCCAATTTGTCAAATCGAGAAGAATATTTGTATCGGGGCTATATCCAAACATGGAATGGTGTGACACACTTACACGATAGGTTCTTCCAGGTCAAGTAAAGGGTGATTTTTTAGCTATTATCATTTTTGGCAACACTGGTTTAAAAAGCTAACGCACGTTTCGTGTTTTGTTTCACTGTCAAACTTCTTCAGTTTGGTCTATAATTTAACCATGAATCGTCTTACAAATGAACAACGCTTGCAAATTATTGAATTTTATTATCAAAATGCGTGCTCTGTTAAGAAAGTTAATTTACCGAAAAATTGTGTTCAGCGACGAAGCTCATTTTTGGCTCAAATGGTACGTTAATAGGCAGAATAGTCGATTTTGGAGTGAATATCAGCCAGAAGCATTGCAAGAGCTACCAATGCATCCAGAAAAAGTCACAGTTTGGTGCGGTTTATGGGCTGGTGGCATCATTGGACCGTACTTCATCAAAGATGATGCGAATCGTAACGTAACTGTGAATGGTGAGCGCTACCGTGAGATGATATCCAGCTTTATTTTGCCTAAAATGCAAAAGCTTGACTTGCATGACATGTGGTTTCAACAAGACGGTGCCACATGCCACACAGCACGTGCAAAAATGGACTTATTGAGAGACGAGTTCGGTGAACATTTAATTTCACGTTCGGGACCGGTCAATTGGCCGCCTAGATCGTGCGATTTAACGCCTTTGGACTATTTTTTGTGGGGCTATGTTAAAGCTCATGTCTATACAGACAAGACCGCTTCAATTGACGCATTGGAAGACAACATTGAAACATTTATTCGTGAGATACCGGCCGAAATGTTGGAAAGAGTATGCCAAAATTGGACTAAGCGGATGGACCATTTGAGGCGCAGTCAAGGTCAACATTTGCATGAAATAATCTTCAAACATTAAATTATATGGACCGTACTATCGATTCAAATAAAGATTTCATGTATTTTTCTGAATTTTATGTGTTTTTTTTTTTTGAAAAACTTTCCTATAGCTTTTAAAATATACCCTTTGAGTAGTTTTTTTAAAACTGTTAGAAATAATTTTTACTATGCATTTTGTAATTTATATTATATCGGCCAATAGGCTTAGAATTACAAGTCGTGAAGAAATACATGAAATGAAATGAAAACGTGTTATGCTCAATTTGAAGACATTCTCTAAAAATACGTGGTTTCTGGGGCGGAAAAATCAAGTCGGTAGCGAAATGTGTATGGGAGCTACATATATCTGAACTGATCTGACTCATTTTCACCATGGGCGTTTCTAGTTGAAACATAAGATATTTGGCCAATTTTGAAAAAGATCTGCTAAAAGAAGATCTGGTTTCTAGAGCAGAAAAATTCAAATCGGGAGCGAAATTTGAATGCGTGATATATATAAATCTGAACCGATCTGACATATTTTCACCACAGGTGTTACTAGTTTAAATATAAGATGTTTTGCCGAATTTGAAGAAGATCTGTTAAAATGTGTGGTTTCTAGAGCAGAAAAAGTCAAATCGGGAGCGAAATTTGAATGGGAGCTATATATAAATCTAATATTATTATATATACCAATTCCGCTCTAAAAACCACATATTTCAACAAATAACTTTTTTTTTGGAAAATGCTTTAAATTTTTTTTTTATTTGAAAGTATTTACAATCCTTCCGCTTAATAATTGAAAATAATTTCATTCAAATGGCTGCTGAGGGCACCCCACAAATAATAGTCCAACGGTTGAATAGTTGAAAAAAATGAATGGTTGAAATGGCGGACCCTATTTTAAGGTAACGAACTGCAGTTACAACAAACTCATTAAGATGGATCTATGCATTTTTGAAGGAAAGAAAAACGTTCTGTTGATGGTGACAGTCGACTGTGGAATAACTTTTTCTCTGTCAAATCAATTAAAAACATTAAAAGTAGACTTTCCAATGAGATCCTTGATCCTTTATTTGATTTAACAATTTATTTTAGACCAAAAACCAATTTATGTATTTTTACTTATTAACTGAATAATTAAATTTTTGTACGGTTTTAGCCAGTGTTCATTTAACTATTTTTTTATTCGTCTGGGATTTCCTGGGAATTTAAAAAAGAAATCCAGGGAACAGAAAAAATCGAAAAAAGGTTTTTTCCGAAAAAACACAATTTTTCTCCTTTTTTGGAGACTATTCCTGAACCACTGTTTCTATAAGAAGTAGAAGTATTGTAGATACCTTCGTCGAAAATCGAAATTATAATAAAATAGTTAGGACACAACATTTTTAATTTTTTATTCCATAATGTGTGAGTGGATAAGAGCTGCATAAAAACAATTAAAGACGAAGTCGAATATTTCTTGGCGTTGCAGACATTTGACTTGAAACTAACTTATAATAACAGTTTCCACGAAGTGATATAGGGTATAACTTGTGAAATATTTTTTTTTGCAAAAAACTTCATATTTTTGGAAAAAAAATAGAAAAAAATCCCACTTCGAAATTAGCTAGAAGTTTCTGTGATATCAGCAAAAATGTGGAAACATTGATGCCTTTTACTTGTTCACACCAGCAGTGAGTGCGAAATAATCCTCGTTTTTTCTTATCAAAATTTGCAATTTCAAGTCGGTACACGGTCAATACTGAATTGACATTTCAAAATGATATGTTTAAAATATATTAAAATTATTCAATGTTTGAATATCGATATACAAGATAAATTGTAAAATTAAGGCAAGAGTTGTTCCGCAAGTTTGCAGTTTTTTTGCAAATTTCCCCTGTTTCCGGAAAATAATTGCTAAGGTAAAGTTTATTTAAAAAAACTACAACTCTTAGCCTTTTTCTATGAAATTTATTCTGATAATGCAATTTAAAATTACACTTATTTCCTTTCCTCTAAAGACACTTTTAAAATTGAAATGTATGCATTTATTGTCCTTATTCTATTCTATCAATTATTATATCAACTTTCGATACATTTAAGACTACTTCTATCGCTACTACTACTACGTCTCACATCAATGATTTATGTCTTTGCTGAAATCTAGAATCTTTTAATTATTTTCTTCATGTCTATAAACCGAAAATCTTTATCATGCTTTTCTTTTGTGACAATTTATTTGAAATGGTTTTATTATTTTGCTTTTTGTGGCACCACACTACTTACCTTTAGTACAAAAATATCGCCTGTTGTACGATTTATATCAAATTTACTATTTGCTGTGTTATCAGGATCAATGCCCTGACCGGTGAGAAAATATACAATATTTATGGGTCTATCTACATCGCCATCGGTGGCAGTAACCTGTAACGAACAGAAGAGAGAGAGAAAGAAGAAGATTAAATTAAAAAATGCCATTTTTGCAATAATGCATTTAAATTAATATATTATACATAAATCAGACACACCCGCATTTACAAGCTCTCGACCGAATGTGTGTTGGTAGTGTCAATGCAACGTAAGAAATGGACAAGTCCATAGTTATTTTAAATTAAGTCAAACACTTTGTGATATTGATAACACTTTAAGACAGTCACAAAATCTTGAGAAGTAAAACTCTGTAGATAATTTATAATTTATTTATATTTATTTAATAAACATAGTATTTTCAAAAATTTAGTTTTAATGAAAACTAACGGATATTACAAATCAATGAGGCGTTTTTCAATACTAAATCTTACGAAATAATATGTAAATACTTTGCCTAAATTTGAAAATTTAAAAAATGGGCAACATCACTCAATAAAATAAATGCTATAGTTTAGCCCATACAAGCCAAATCAATTTATATTTAACTGACCTTAATTGGTTTGGATTATTTAAAGTGAACTTAGTCCGTTCTTGGCTTACAACGATGATATATGAATTGTACGTTTACTGTTCCACGCCAGCAACATGGGATCTGTATCACTTGCAACACATAATTTTTTCTTGCTTTCACCAATGTCACAAACGTATTGCCAATGACAATCGCATTCGCAGCAAAGCAGTTGCCCACCAAAGAGCCCAGTAAAATATTTCTTAATTTCCAGTTAAAAATAATTCCTTTTTTTGCTATTTTCTGTGAAATTTATGGATGACTTTTATAGCCGAAAATCCCGAGGAGCCGCAGGGCATACTCTCAGATGTACACCAATACCAACGCGAACACACATACACACCACAGTCATATATTGTATACAATTACTACAGTTTATTCACTTATTACTGCTGATCTATGGCGTGTACGTCGTACGACTGTCTGTGTGAATTACCTCCCTGCTTCGTAGGCAATAAATTTTTACATTGTTTCAACGAAATAAGAAAACACGGAAAAATGATTACGCTGTAAAATTAAACATTTTTTGCTGTGTCGTGTGAGTTCTGGCACAGACGTAGGGCATGTCAGAAGATGGAAGGAATCTGTTTCAGGACCTTAGTAAGATAAAATGAACAAAACTTTGGAACGAATAAAATATTCAAGTATAAAATAGCAGCCAGACCTACGAATTAGCCGAGAAATAAAATAAAGTGATTCATATTTTAGGTGGTGAAATGGTACATAATGGGATACTAACTGTACAAGTGAAACGACACGTAAATTAAAAGGATTTTTGGAAAGAGGGCAGCTGAAATCATATAATTTGGTTTGTACATTCCTCTGACTGTATAGACACTTAACATAAAGAAACATTTCGAAATTTTTTACTTTTAGGAGGAAACGGAGCAATCAAACAGCTGCAGATATAATAATGAAAATCAGTGTGTTCTTCACTCTGGCTTCGTAGACTCGAAAAATAAAGTAATATTTCTATATTCGTACTTTTAGGGTAAAAATGGGCAAGAAGGGATAGTCCCTAATATTTAGTACATTAAAGTATTTTTTTTTTCAAAATTGCTGACTAATTTAGTCAGATTTATCACAACCTGTTGGTAGACGTGGTCCTTAAAATTAATTAATTAGTTTTAATTCAAAATTATAATATTGAAACATCACAATTAATTTAACATTTATCGCATTTTGCAAAAATATCATATCATTACTAAACCCATGGGAGCAATTTTATGTAGTTCATATAAATTATACAGTTACTATAAATTCATCTCTAGTCAAAGTTAATGAGTATGGTAAATAATAAAGTAATTGATCCAGCAGATATTCCGAGTAAAGTAAATATAACATGATATGGAAAAATTGATCTAGATCCAACGATAAATACAGATTATACAGCGGTAATAGGATGAATCGGACGGACATTTGAAGGGGGACTATAATAACAATTGAGGCCTGTGCCTAAACATGCGCCTATATAGTTCTCATTCACGGTAGGTATTCCTAGTTGAAACATAGAATGATCTGCAAAATTTGATGAAGATCCGATGTAAGATGTAGTTTCTAGAGCTGGAATAGAACAGAATGGGGCCCCATTTGGGTTATACCAAAGTATGGACATATGGGATTCTTTGAATTGATTTTTGACAAAAAGTGTTAAATCCGAAATGACATTTGTGTTTCTAGTTCAATTATAAAATGTTGTACCAATTTTAAAGAAAATCGGGTACAATAAGTGGTTTGTAAAGCGGAAAAAGTGAAATCGGGAGCGACATTTGTATGGGGGCTATATCTAAATCTGAACCGATCTTACCCACTTTCAGCATAGGTGTTTCTAGTTACATTATAAATGTTGTACCAATTTTAAAGAAAATCGGGTACAATATGTGGATTTTAGAGTGGAAAAATTCAAATCGGGAGCAACATTTGTATGGGGGCTATTTCTAAATCTGAACCGATCTAACCCGCTTTCGCCACAGGCATTTCTAGTTTGATTATAAGGTGGTAAGCCAAATTTAAAAAATCGGGTACTATGTGTGCTTTATAGGGCGGAAAAAGTCAAATCGGGAGCGACATTTGTATGGGGGCTATATCTAAATCTGAACCGATTTCCTCCAAATTCAATACCGATGGTCCTTGGCCAGAAAAATTAACTTCTGCTAAGTTTCATGACAATCGGACAACAATTGCGACATGCAGAGTGCGAACAAGCTTAGATGGACAGCAGACGGACGGACAGAAAGACATCGTTAAATCGACTCAGCTGGTGATTCTAAGCCGATCGGTATACGTAAAGGTGGGTCTAAAAATAATAAAATTCAATAATTTGCAAGCGTTGTTCGTTTGTAAGACGATTCATGGTTAAATTATAGACCAAACTGAAGATGTTTGACAGTGAAACAAAACACGAAACTTGCGTCAGCTGTTTAAACCAGTGTTTCCAAAAAGATAATATCTAAAAAATCACCCTTTATAAGAGAAATTATAAGGTGGACCATTTAAAATTTTAAATTGACGGATTACTTTGAATATGACACATTCATTTTTATTTTCAATTTCAGGTTTATGATTGACATAATGGGTCGCTATACGCTTAAACAAAATGGGGAAATATTAAAAACTTACTTCCAAAGTAGTGAGCCCTTAACGCAAACTGTAAGAAATTTACGTGGAACATTTCCGAGAAGAGATCTGCCCTCAGTTCAGCTTTCATGATGATCATTTTCCTCTCGGTGGCTATGTCATGAGCCGCATATGATGGGTTCCAGAGAACTCACACATGACTATAGAAAAGTCAATGCATCCACAACAAGTCACTGTTTTGGTGTGGATTTTGGGCTGCACTGAAAACATTGGCTTGATCGGATGAGGTACTGCCGAGCCAGTTGTGGTAGTCATTTGAATGACTACCAACACTGACTACTTATAGACCAAACATCTTCAGTTTGGTCTATAATTTAACCATGAATCGTCTTACAAACGAACAACGCTTGCAAATTATTGAATTTTATTATATTATTAAGAAAGTTCATTTTATTATATTATTAAGAAAGTTTATTAAGAAAGTTTATTGTTAAGAAAGTTCAAGAAAGCCAATTTTTTACCGAAAAATTGTGTTCAGCGACGAAGCTCATTTTTGACTCAATGGGTACGTAAATAGGCAGAATTGTCTATTTTGGAGTGAATATCAGCCAGAAGCATTGCAAGAGCTACCAATGCATCCAGAAAAAGTCACAGTTTGGTGCGGTTTATGGGCGGGACCATACATCTTCAAAGATGATGCGAATCGTAACGTAACTGTGAATGGTGAGCGCTACTGTGAGATAATATTCAACTTTTTTTGCCCAAAATGCAAGAGCTTGATAAAGTTAAACCTTTCCAATAAAACCAGAATTTTGAAAAAATAATCAGTAGTTTTTTATAGCGGATTCTAATTTTATATTGTATACTGTATAATTTATACAAAAAGTCGCCCAGATAAAACACCTGAATTTAGTAATGAAAACCAGTTACATTCGACTTTAGCCTTTACTTACTTGTTCGAATTTGGCAGGTATTTTTGTATTTCGGTAATTCCATGTCAAACCGGACACTTTTTAGCGGCTCTATTCCCACTTTGTCTGAAATTTGATTCGAACTCTAAAGTTTAAGAATATTTTATACGTGTTTCGCGAAAAATCTTAATTTTTTTCATAATGTTAAATTTGAAAAAAATCATAAAAAATGTGCCGAAGCAGTACCATTAAATGTGATGTATTTAATAACTGTAGTGGATTAAGACATCATTGAAAAAGTTGTTACAGCTCAAAACTTTTTCATATTTTAATATAATTTTATATTTTTGGATATCAGTCCACCAAATTCAATTAATTTTTATTCCATTCCCAAATGATTAAGTTTAAAATAGGTCAATTTCAAACAAAAAAAACATTGGAAAACTTTAAGTTTAGTTTCTTTAATAACCGTGCAAAGTTAATTCGTAATTGTTTACAAGGACCTGGGCAAACAAAGCGATTGCCTATTGTAAAGTACCCGGACTAGACGCTATATCCTTCAGACTTTTTCTGTATATGTTAGCAAACAGACGACCATGTCCTCATTCCTCACATTGTTGTGGTCTTAAAAACTGTTTTGTATTCGTTGTTTTCGTTTTTTTCTTTGTCCATAATGTTCTTCTGTAAAAAAAACTGGAATAATCATGAATTAAATGATTGTATTCAACAAATAAAGAAATTTATGATTGTGCCACGAGTATAATGCTTTTTTCCACATTCTCAACAAAAAACAACACTGTTTGCCTTAACCCGCATGAGCAATTTGTTTGTGCAGAATTATTTCACTTTCAGAGGACCCCAAAACACGCACACACACCCACTCCCATCCACACACACACATAGAGAATAAACGCACACATATACATGGTTGAATTATTTAAGTGCATGTGGGGAGTATTTATAAATACGCTGGGGCATGTGTTGTTGCATGGTGTACATTTATTTCGATGTTGTTGTTTGGCTCCTTGTATGTATATATGTGTGAGTGTAGTTTCTTTCACAGAAACGTTTTAAAATTCCATTTATAAATTCATATAAATTCGGGCATTAAAATATGTACTCGCATTTAAATTCTTTTTTTTTTCATATTTTGCAGATTGGCATTTTTTCGGAGTCGAAAATTTGCCATGTCCAAAAATATGAATTTATAGTTTTTTGTGTCGCTCTAATGTTCGCTACACTCTGGCTTGGGTTAATATTAATTTGGGTGAATGGTATGTTAAAAATTATATATAGAAGTTCCTTTGGATATTTTTATTTCTCAATCCCTTCTGAAAATTCCGCGGCCTTTTTCGATCATAGGATTTGTAGACCCCTTGCTTCCCATGATACGAGATATTAATTTGCAATGATGATGATTATATTCCTCTGCTGGGCTGTAGCGTACAATGCATGTTGAGCCAAACATATAACCAAATTCCTGAAAATCCCCATAAAAAGTCATTGTGGAAAATTATGTCGAATAGTTGATGGTGGATTTTCGGTTTTGATAAATGTTTGTTTTCATGGTTGAGCGGCGATAGTGCCCGCGCTCCGAATGGTGTGGGGTGGCTGTTTTAAGCAAATTGATTTAAGGCAACCATTTATAGTTTCTTTTGGGTCAATGGAGGCAGATTTCCCATGAATTTGGGAAAGTGGCAAAAAAACGCGAGATTAATTTGAAATGAATGAAAGCGAAATGAATGAGTAATTCGTTGATGGTTGGGCAAAGTGATTGACGTTTGATTTTAATTTTTCAATTTCGTAAATATGCATCTGCAATGGATGTTAACACACTTTATTCGTGGAAATAATCAAACGATTTCACAACTCATCGGCAAAGAACAGCGTCCTTGGCTTGTCTAATGATATCACTCTGATTCACAGATTCACAGTTGATTGGCGTATGGCTGGGCTATTATAAAATCCTGGATTTCAACATCAACTTATTAAATTTGCAAAATTTTCATCGTAAAGAACAAACAGCAAACATTTAAAGCTAAAAATAATTTGCTCGAAGAAATTCATTTATGGCAACAATTTATGTCTTCTAAAGCCTTCGTAGACATTCCTTTGAACTTCGAAGCCATGGGAGCTAATGTATGTTATACATTTTGAGGGGTAAGTGAAAACATAGCTTACAAGCAAGTCTTTACAAACAAATTAAAATTTCTAGTAAAAATGGTTTGTTTTTCAGAATGTTTGATCAAAAGTGAAATAAATGGTTGAAAGGATTTTAAATGTAGACACCGAATTTCACGATTCCAGCTAAAGCCATTGAACATTTTTATCCCACTTTTATCAGTTTCTTTCTGAAAAGTAATATTTTCGAAAATCGATTATATAGCGTGGACCATTTAAGACTTTAGATTAGAATTGGCTATAAAAAGTATTGATTTTTTTCAAATTGCTGGGTTTATTGGATATGTTGAACTTTGTCAATTAATAACACCGCGCGACAGTATTTTTTGGACCTGAACAAGACCATATATATACACATGAAACTAGAAGTCCTATATAGGAAAAAAGTGTACTCAGTATTTCATTTGGTGATCTTTTCTCCTGTTTACAGGACTACTAATTTCCAAAGGATATAATAATTTAATTTTTAATAATTTGTTTTCATACTTTTGCGTGACATACAAATACGTGATGGGTATGAAATAAAAGAGAAGAATATATGTTAAAACTATTCTGAAGTTTATGCCACTATCTCTATTAGTTTAGCATTAACAACCATTTCGAGTTTCCCCTTAAAAAGTAAAATATGAATAACAAAATAAACTAAGAGGGCTTTTTAAATGCTTGTCAAAGCTGAACTAATAAAGATAGAGCCATGAAATTTGAAATATTTTTAACAGATATTCGTTTCCTTCTTTTGATATCCAATTGCCTTAATATGACTCACAAAAGTAGGAGATAGTTATTCGCACCCCACGATACTGATATACATTTCAAATTTCTTGCTTCTATTACATTATTATCATTAAGCATTTACAAGAATTCAATTGCTCTCCCTTAGTTTATTTAATTTACTGGCTGAACCCCGCCGAAAAAAACAAATGATAAAATTAAAATCAGGTTTCATATTGATCTTATCGTATTGATATTATCGTGTTCAGTAGAAAAAAAGGACAAATTTTCAGCCTTCTAGCTAAAAAACGCTTTTGCCACGCCCCACTGCCCACCAAACGAAAATTCAAAATCCAGCATCATATTTATCTTCCTCGAGGTAGGTAATATATGTAAAGGGTGATTTTTTAAGAGCTTGATAACTTTTTTTTTTTAAAAAACGCATAAAATTTGCAAAATCTCATCGGTTCTTTATTTGAAACGTTAGATTGGTCCATGACATTTACTTTTTGAAGATAATTTCATTTAAATGTTGACCGCGGCTGCGTCTTAGGTGGTCCATTCGGAAAGTCCAATTTTGGGCAACTTTTTCGAGCATTTCGGCCGGAATAGCCCGAATTTCTTCGGAAATGTTGTCTTCCAAAGCTGGAATAGTTGCTGGCTTATTTCTGTAGACTTTAGACTTGACGTAGCCCCACAAAAAATAGTCTAAAGGCGTCAAATCGCATGATCTTGGTGGCCAACTTACCGGTCCATTTCTTGAGATGAATTGTTCTCCGAAGTTTTCCCTCAAAATGGCCATAGAATCGCGAGCTGTGTGGCATGTAGCGCCATCATGTTGAAACCACATGTCAACCAAGTTCAGTTCTTCCATTTTTGGCAACAAAAAGTTTGTTAGCATCGAACGATAGCGATCGCCATTCACCGTAACGTTGCGTCCAACAGCATCTTTGAAAAAATACGGTCCAATGATTCCACCAGCGTACAAACCACACCAAACAGTGCATTTTTCGGGATGCATGGGCAGTTCTTGAACGGCTTCTGGTTGCTCTTCACTCCAAATGCGGCAATTTTGTTTATTTACGTAGCCATTCAACCAGAAATGAGCCTCATCGCTGAACAAAATTTGTCGAACCGAACATTTCGAACCGAACACTGATTTTGGTAATAAAATTCAATGATTTGCAAGCGTTGCTCGTTAGTAAGTCTATTCATGATGAAATGTCAAAGCATACTGAGCATCTTTCTCTTTGACACCATGTCTGAAATCCCACGTGATCTGTCAAATACTAATGCATGAAAATCCTAACCTCAAAAAAATCACTCTTTATATGTACCAATTTGCAGCCTTCTACCTCTCAAAAACACTTTTGCCACACCCACTCCGCCCACAAAACGAAAATCCAAATTTCGGCATCAAATTGATCTTTCTCGTGGTCAGTAATATATACATTCCATTTTTCAGCCTTCTAGCTAAAATCAAAATCCAGCATCTTAATTATCATTCTCGTGGTCAGTAATATGTATGTACCAATTTTCAGCCTACTACCTCTCAAAAACACTTTTACCAAGCTCAGTCCGGCCACAAAATGAAAATCCAAATTTCGGCATCATATTTATCATTCTCATGGTCTCTCAAAAACACTTTTGCCACGCCCACTCCGCCCACAAAATGAAAATCCAAATTTCAGCATCATATTTATCATTATCGTGGTCAGTAATATATATGTACCAATTTTCAGCCTTCCAGCTCTCAAAAACACTATTGCCACGCCCCCTCCGCCCACAGAGCAAATTTTTAAAAATTCTATAGCCTATAGTTCCTTCCAGACCTGCATCTATCTGTACTGAAAACATCGGTTCAGCCGTTTACACGTGATTGCGGAACAAACAAACAGACAGACAGATAGACTTACACTAAGGTTTTATTATATTTATATGGATTCATATATCATTTTTTAAGGAGGAACTAAAAATGATGCCTAATGCTAAAATAATACTGATAGATCATAAATATATCGGTATAGTTGTATTCGAATAACTTTTTGGATATATTATCCTTTGAAGCTTTGTAGTCATTTCAAGGGACAACATGATAAGGAAAGGAAAACCAGAAATTACCAATTAACTCAACTTTGCTTATAGTTTCAGACGTATAACAAAGTTATTAAATAACAAAGTTCCAACCTTTCCAATAAAACCAGAAATTTGAAAAATAATAATACCTTATTATAGCCGATTGTATTTTAAAATTTTATATGGCCCACCCAATGGCAACACTCAATGATCTTACAGGGATAATCGCTGGACATAATTGTAATAGGCGCTGTCTGGCCGACATTCAAACTACCATTCAAAGAATTCTGTAGATGCTGTCTAGATGATGAAGAAGAACATCTGCATCTGCTATACGTGTCAAGGCCTGCAATACGTGTCAAGGCCTGCAAGATTATTTGGTGATTTGAATCATTTGTATTCCTTTCTACTTGTTTCCCCCTAAAAGCAAAAATTTTGAAAATTTCCTTTATTATGCACATCTATACAGTCAGAAGAATGTACCAACTGAATTCTATTATTTCTGTGTCTACGCCGCCAAAGCGAAGTATACACCGAATTTCATAAAAAATGCTGCAGCGGTTTGATTGGTACCATTTATATCCCTTTCGTCCTCTTTTCCACCTAAAAGTATGAATTTCCAAAATTACCTAGCCAATTTTATTCCTTTTATCCATTTTAGCCCTAAAAGCACGAATATAGAAAGATCACTTTATTTTTCGAGTCTACGCAGTCAAACCTAACTGCAGCGGTTTGATTAGTACCATTTTTATCCCCGTTTCCCCCCTAAAATTACAAATTTGGACAATTTTCTTTTATTTTGCACATATTTTTATTATCTTTATTATTCTAGGCGCTGTCATATGGTACAATTGTGAACAAATTTGATCCATCTTTTCACTTTTTCCTCTAATAGTTCTAATTTAGTAAAATCCCTATATTTTACTTGTACAAACGATTCTAGGAATGTAAATACCGAATTTCTTCTTGCTACCTTGTCGTTTCACTGGTACCATTTTTGTATCCCTTTTACCCCATTTCACCCCCTTAAAGAAAAGCATATAAAAAGAGCTAGAATCACACTATCGTTCAGTTTTTTAAAATGATTAATTCACACAATATTTCAGAAACTCTCCCAAGACAGTGTACATCTCAATTTGTTGTTGAAATTTATTATTTAATTAAAATTACTGAACAGTTTATACTTCAATCAAAATTTCAAACACACATTCCCCGTATATATGTATATATATATACATCACCATTCTAACCACCCAATCATACCAAAACAAACAAAAAACCATATAATTAACATTTGGACATGTTGTAATTGAGATTTCAAAACTTACCTGTAATATACGTTTGGGTAAATTGCGATCATCTTCTTCGGTAATTTGTGTACGATATGTCTGACGATCGAATGTCGGTGGATTGTCATTAACATCCCGCACATTTATAATAACGGTGGTGTAATTTGTTTTACGATTACGTGACGCCTCCAGTCGTAACTCGTACTGTTCGTAGAGAGAAAATGGATATGGAAAGAAAATGAAACAAAACGGAAGAAAAACACGTTCAACAACATTACATTCTTGCATAAATTATAAATGAAAAATAATATCAATTGTTTAAAAATGAAAATGAACACAAACATGTGTGTAAGAGGGTATATGTGTTTAACTGTTAGGTGAGTGTGTGTGATGTGGAGCTGTGATATGTTAATTACTTTTTTATTTAGTTTTGCCTTCACTCGGATTTAATATATGTATATATACATGGGATTTTAAGTACTTCTTATTACCTAAGCAATTTCAGTCAGCCCTGCCGCATCACTACCGTGTGTAAGTGCTGGTATCTTCCACGAAACCACATGAATTAAAAAAGTTTAATGTCTTCGACATAATCTGCATAAAACTTTGTTTGGTATTATGTAGTGTGACGCCATATAGGGTGACATTATTCTATTCCCAACCCCATCTCCACTTTGTGTCTCCGTGGTTATTTGTGACAAAAAGGAAAACTGTGAAAGTTTTCCACTTTTTTTTTCAAAATAAATATGCCATACTAGTGCACATTTCCTATGCTGAACTCGACTCGGCTTGGTTCAGGGCTGTGTCAATAACCCCTCAAACAAGAACAAGAACAAGACGATTTAAGCTAATATGCAAATCACACCGACTGAGAGTAACTGATGTTATTTCTTACGAATTTTTGCAGCTTTGCAACTCTGTATGTTAAGTTTTTTCTTCTCTCAACTTGCACATGTTAAAAAGTTAAAAGCATCATGGCACACAAAGAATAGTTTTATGTTGTTCTCTGCCAAAAAATTGAAATTACTTACAAATGAAAAAAGTGTTTTTCCAAAAAAAAAGAAAACTTTTTACAACTTTGTACCCCCATTCATTTGGGGTATATGTGGAAGATTGTTTTCACCCTTCCCCCCAGCCCACCGTAAAATATGAATAATGCGATTTTAAAGTAGACAGAAAGTGCTCGAGAGCATTGCTCTCCACGAGACAAGAAAAAGGCGACCTCTTTGCTGTTGTGGCAAAAGAATGGCAGTTTTTGGGTTCACATGGTGCCAGTGCGCGGTTTGTTTTAGTGTCTGTTTCAAGTTCATTTAAAACAGCTTAAAAATCCATTTGTGGTTTCCTTGGAGACTGGCAATTTGCTGTTACATTGTTTACTAGGGTGGACAATAAGTGGACAAGTATAATTAAGTAGTTAATAAATAAATTACTTAATTTTTAAATATTAAAATCATGTCTTGTTCAAAACTGAATGGTTCCTTCAACCCGTTTTCCTTTCAACAAACCACAAACATTACGAAATATGGGTTCAAGTTTGGCAGAATACGTCATTTTGCTTCCTGAAAATATTTTCTAGGATTTTTTCGTTTCAGTTAAAAATATATAAATTCAAAATTTATTCAATTTTTCACCACGACTGTTCCTTAAAAACTATCATCACGTGGATGTGTTCGTAACACTATGCTTCAAAAAATAAAAATGTTTTGTGTTCGAAACCCAAAAATTTCGAATATATAATATTTGTACTCTGATTTTGGACATAAAAGCATTCGATTATATGTACCTATTAGTATGATAGCGGTCTAAGTCACACTTTATCCGTTATCGACATCGGGAACCACTACTTTCACAGAATACAATGACTTAAACCACATTCATTCTCTTCAAAATTGGAAAAAATAAACAATTGAAAATGGTTACCTTTATTAACAACGAAAAAATATTTTATTTTAATTCGAAAAAGTAAGATTCCCTTACCAAACATGAAAAATATATATTTTAATTCAAGGCCGAAATTAAAAAAATAATTATAACTTTTATTTTGTTGTGGACTAGGTTCTTCGTCTAGATACTTTATATTGAAATTATTATGTTCTTTTAAAATAATTTCATTTTATGTATAATTAAAATTATCTGAATCACTTAAAGTTGACATTATAAATACAAAAATGTGTGTTTAAATCAATGACTTAGACCACTTTCAAACTACGGCTATTGATAATTTTGCTGTGAATTTTTTTAAAAATTCAAGAAGAAACATCTTTAAATTAGAGAATTGATCAAAGTATTTTTTTTTATTTTTTGTATTTCTGACTTAGACCACTATCATACTAACTGGTACAAATGTTCCATTAAATGTACTTATAATGACTAGAAATGTTAATTTCTACGTTTATTCATATATTTAATATTAATGGGTACCGTACGACAATTAAAAAAGTCCTTATTTATTATAAGCATAATGGCTCTTTTGTCCCTTCACAGGACTACAAAGTTCCAAAGGATATTACAATTATTTTAAGTACATATTATCACCGTATGATAACGTCAAATTAAAGAAGTGAATATCTGGTAAAAAATACTTCAAGTATGTTACTACTTTGTGTTGCTACTAGATCAGTATTATCATACAGATGTATTACAATACAGATAGAAGCTCGCAATATGTATTATTATTTCTAGCACATATTATCTTCTTTAATTTGGTACTTAAACTGGTATTATAGGGTACAAATTAGTTTTTTAAAATAATTTTTGAAAATTGTATCCTTTGAAACTTTGCAGTCCTTTTAGCATGATGATTTGAAAAACTATAAACGCCAACTAACTTCATGTCATCTATAGTTTCATGGACTTATCATGTGGTTCAAGTGTAGTATGGACTGTCGGACAGTGTTATAAAATAAATCCAAATATTCTATTATTTAATTTATAAAGTGGATTTCGCGCATTTTTTTTAATTTGCGTCTGCAAACTTTTACGCGTAGACACTGTTTTCTGCATTATAACGTTTGCTATTAAAACCAAAACACAACAGTGTTTTCTTTTTTCTCGTTATTAATGAGTTTTTTCCAGCAATTAAAATAAAAACAAATAATAGTAAATATAATAAATTCAATTCCGAAACTATCTCATTGAACAAAACTTTGAATTCCTCAATACCTAAGGCTGTTTTCATGGAAATGCTTACGATGAATGCAATCTATGCAAATCTATGGAAAATTAATCTTTTCAATAATATTTATATGATGTTATCTTTTATATACAATCATCATATAATGTATTATTTTGTGTAATTTTTTTTGTGCTTTTTTGTATTTTAAAATAAAATTATTTTTTCTGCCAATGAAAAAAGGTAATGTTATTTCCAATAATATATTTTACTTACTCTTGGTCTGGTTTCATAATCTAAGGGTGTTGCTACGTATATAGCGCCGGTATTATTATGTACACCAAAGGCATTGCCTATGTTACCGCCTGCAATCGAGTATCGAATATTCGAGGCTGAAATGAGAAAAAATACATAAATGATAAACGATATATTTATTTGTGATAAATTAACTAAAAATTAGGATCACTATCATTGCAATACATTCGGTGGTATGCAAAAACTTTAAACAATTTAATAAGTAAAAAATTAGAAAATGTTCTGAAAACCATATCTGTTCTACTTTAAACCAACAATAAAATGAAATGTTGTCGTTTCCCTTCTAATTTGTGAGTAATATCAATATCGAATTTGCCAGAATGAGAGAACTTTATCTTTGGCGTAGTAGGTACAACGTCCGCTTTACAATACTAAGGTTGTGAGTTTTAAATACAAGAGCTTCGAGAAACGAAAATATTCGTTCTTAAAATTGTTTCAATGATTTGTTTAAAAAAATACTTTAACTTCCCGAAACAGTTATATCACGTTGGCAAATATAGTATACGAGTGAATTTTGTCTTTGACAAAACACAGTAGTGATGTTTCTAACTATTGCTTGGAATGAAAATTCTATGGAATTTGATTTGAACTGGGATATTGTCCTGGCTCAAGACCATTTTGCTTCTATATTTAATAGAATGCAAATTTATTTACAAATGGCATGGTGACATTTATTACTTGGCTGCAGACTACCACGATCATGATTTCGACCATGTCAAAAGTCTTTTCAAGTGGCTTCGCAGCGACTTTTCAACATCAAACCCGGCCTCTATAAGGAGATGATTGTCACAAACGAACGAGAATCAAAACTCACTTGCCGAATTTGCGTTTAAAAAATCGCACCAAGTAATAAAGCACACATGCAATCTTACAAGCATCTCATTGAGTTGCATATGTAAGTATGTGTATATGCAGGTATAGTTACCCAGCAATACTTCTGCCGTGCCAACGCTCATTTGTTTTAGTTTTTTCGTTTGCATTTTTTTTGGTCTGTAATCAATATTTGATTTGAACTGGGATATTGTCCTGGCTCAAGACCATTTTGCTTCTATATTTAATAGAATGCAAATTTATTTACAAATGGCATGGTGACATTTATTACTTGGCTTCTATGGAATTTTATTATTTATTTGAATGAATAAATTATTATTTTTGGAGAAAATTTATATTAACTTATATTCGGCATGAATATTATGTTAATTGAAAATAACGGAATTACCATATAACATGTAAGGAAAGTATATGATACACTCCACTTGCTATCCTATTATAATTCAATTCTGTAAAAAAGTGAAATCGGGAAGGACTTAAATGTATGTGTTTGACAAAAAATTTTAAATCGGAAAGGACATTTGTATGAAATCTGGAACGAAAAAGGTGAAATATAATTCGTATAGTTTGGCCAAAATCGGTTAAACATTTGGGAGCAACATTTGTATTTGCGCTATATCTAAATCTGAACCGATCTTAGCCACTTTCACCATAGGTTTTTTACTTGGATTATAAGCTGTTGTGCCAAATTTAAAGAAAATCGATCTAAAGCGGCAAAAGTAAAATCGGGAGCTACATTTGTTTTGGGACTATATCTAAATCTGAACCGATCTTACCCAATTTTTGCATATGTGTTTATAGTTGGATTATAAGATGTTGTGCCAAATTTAAAGAAAATCGGGTACAATATGTTGTTTCTAGAGCGGAAAATGTCAAATCGGGAGCGACATTTGTATGGGGGCTATATCTAAATCTGAACCGATCTTACCTAATTTCTGCATATGTGTTTCTAGTTGGATTATAAGATGTTGTGCCAAATTTAAAGAAAATCGAGTATAATATGTGGTTTCTAGAGCGGAAAATGTCAAATCGGGAGTGACATTTGTATGGGGGCTATATCTAAATCTGAACCGATCTTACCTACTTTCTGCAATGGTGTTTATAGTTGGATTATAAGATGTTGTGCCAAATTTAAAGAAAATCGGGTACAATATGTGGTTTCTAGAGCGGAAAATGTCAAATCGGGAGCGACATTTTTATGGGAGCTATATCTAAATCTGAACCGATCTTACCCAATTTTTGCATAGGTGTTTACAGCTGGATTATAAGATGTTGTGCCAAATTTAAAGAAAATCGGTTACAATATGTGGTTTCTAGAGCGGAAAATGTCAAATCGGGAGCGACATTTGTATGGGAGCTATATCTAAATCTTAACCGATCTTACCCAATTTTTGCATAGGTGTTTATAGTTGGATTATAAGATGTTGTGCCAAATTTAAAGAAAATCGGGTACAATATGTCGTTTCTAGAGCGGAAAATGTCAAATCGGGAACGACATTTGTATGGGGGCTATATCTAAATCTGAACCGATTTGCCTCAAATTAAATAGCGTTCGTCCTTGATCCACAAAACTTACTTGTGCTAATTTTTGTTAAGATCGGACTATAATTGCGACCTGTAGTTTGATTACAACAATAGATGGACAGACAGATGGACATTGCTAAATCGACTCAGAAAGTGATTCTAAGTCGATCGGTATGCTTAACAATGGGTCTACCCCGCTTCCTTTTGGGTGTTACAAACAAATGCGCAAAGCGATAATACTCTCGTGGAGTGTATAAAAATTTATATCTAATTTAAACCGATCTCACCCACGTTCACCATGGGTGTTTTTAGTTGAATTATAAGATGTTCTGCAAATTTAAAGAAAATCGGGTTCTATATGTGGTTTCTAGAGCAGAAAAGGTCAAATCTGGAGCGACATTTGTATGGGGGCTATATCTAAATCTGAATCGATCTGATCGATTTTCACTATAGCTGTTTCCAGTTAAATTATACGGTACTGTGCCAAATTTGAAGCAAATCGAATGAAATATGTGGTTTCTAGAGCGGAAAAAGTCGAATCGGGAACGACATTTGTATGGGGGCTATATCTAAATCTGAATCGATCTGATCGATTTTCACTATAGCTGTTTCCAGTTAAATTATACGGTACTGTGCCAAATTTGAAGCAAATCGAGTGAAATATGTGGTTTCTAGAGCGGAAAAAGTCGAATAGGGAGCGACATTTGTATGGGGGCTATATCTAAATCTGAATCGATCTGATCGATTTTCACTATAGCTGTTTCCAGTTAAATTATACGGTACTGTGCCAAATTTGAAGCAAATCGAGTGAAATATGTGGTTTCTAGAGCGGAAAAAGTCGAATCGGGAGCGACATTTGTATGGGGGCTATATCTAAATCTGAACCGATTTGCTTCAAATTAAATAGCGTTCGTCCTTGATCCACAAAACTTGCTTGTGTCAATTTTTGTTAAGATCGGACTATAATTGCGACCTGTAATTTGATTACAAGAATAGATGGACTGACGGACAGACATACGGGCAGACGGACATTGCTAAATCGACTCAGAAAGTGATTCTAAGCCCATCTGTATAATAAACGGTGGGTCTAACTCGTTTCCTTTTGGGCGTTACAAACAAATGCACAAAGACATAATACTCTCGTGGAGTGTACAAAAAAAGAAAATTACAGAAAATCGTAGAGTAGCTAATAGACCTTTATTGTGCGATTGAGCATATGAAGTTTTAATAATGGCTTATAACACAAAAACTAATTTATTTTAGTTTTTTCGTTTGTATTTTTTTTTTTTTTGGTCTGTAATCAATATTTGATTTGAACTGGGATATTGTCCTGGCTCAAGACCATTTTGCATCTATATTTAATAGAAAGCAAATTTATTTACAAATGGCATGGTGACATTTATTACTTGGCTGCAGACTACCACTATCATGATTTCCACCCTGTCTAAAGGTTTCATTCAGGTGGCTTCGCAGCGACTTTTCAACATCAAACCCGGCCTCTATAAGGAGATGATTTTCACAAACGAACGAGAATCACAACTCACTTGCCGAATTTGCGTTTAAAAATCGCACCAAGTAATAAAGTACACATGCCATCTTACAAGCATCTCATTGAGTTGCATATGTAAGTATGTGTATATGCAGGTATATATATACTAATTTATTTAAAACATTTTAATCGAAATTTGAAGAGCCTTTTCAAGAGGCGTATCCAATGCTATTGTCTCCCTTGAACACCGTCGTAATGTTGGTTGTGTGTCATTATTCTATCGATACTTTCATGGTGTTTGTTCTTCGGAAATTCATGAGCTTATACCGCCCGTGAGAACGTTCGGTAGAGATACGCGACTCTCCAGGCACGCTTAACCATTTGTTGTCGATTGGACAACAGGCGGCACTACACATTACAGAATAAATTCGTTCTTCGCCCGTACTATCCGTATGTGGAATCGACTTTCGGCAAATATCTTTCCCTCCAATTACGACATTCAGAGATTCTCCCTCTTTCCTCCTGATCTTCCTTCCGCCAACGCAATGCACTGCATTTATAGGTGACATCCCCTGAGTGTTGGTACAGTGAACAAAAAAATGTCAACTCTACGGTACCCTACAGCACTCCCTGCGACTGTGAAGTTTTCAGATTACTAAACATCTTTGAAACGTTCAGTTTACCTTAGTATGATAAATTTGTCGAAAAGTTTTTGGAATATTTAACTCCTGCATATTTATGGGAGCTAAATCAAATCATGTACCATTAATAAAATTAAATTTTTAATAAAAATATTCTATAGCATTTATAGAGTAAAGAGTACTGTTATTTGTATAGCCTGCTATACGAGGATTTACTTCATGATGCAGTAATAGTGTAAATTGGCGTCACATTTGTATGGGGAGCTATAATATGATTTCATATGCTTTAAACCTGTTAAAATATAGCATGACATGAAAAATATCAGCACGATTAACTAATCTGGATTTTATAGCTGTATAGCTGCATAAATCAGAGGAATATTTATATGGGCTCATCTCATCTGATTGTTTCATTTCAATATCTATCGTCAGTGGCCGAAAAAAACTCGTACGAATTTTCATGGTGATCAGACGGTGACTTTTTCTTTGAGCACACGTTTTCGATGGACAGACTGGCGGACGGATAGACATATATACTTGAATCGATTTACTTGATGTTCCTAAACCGATGGGCATCGTTAAAGGTTACTCCAGCTCGACTGTTTCTTGGTATTACCAACAATTGACGTGCAATTATTTAATAAACTATTCCATGAAGTGCTATAGGGTATATCTAAAATTGAATTTTTAAATTTTCCTAGATTTACAATTATGGCCCTATCTCATACATTTATTCATAAATATTTTCGAAAATCCGTTGACTTCTTCCTCGGAATAGTATCTATTTAAAAGCAATATCAAACATTTATTATTCTATTTTTAAGTGTTTTTCGAGCCAGTGAAAAACGATTTTTTCATCAAAAATCTAAATTTTCCTAGTTTTTGCCTGACTGTAACTACATATTCGACGGAAATTTAAATTTAAATATGACTAATGGTTACGGCACTTTTTAAAACGCAATGCACCGTACTAGTAATGCAAACGTGCAACAGAAGCATTTGCAGTGAAATGGATTGGATTTCACTTCCTGATATCATTATCTTTCGAAATGACATGGAGTTTACTAATAGCAGATGGACAAATATGCCCAAAATTTCTGCTAAAAAGCTTACATTCATTTCATGATGTCGACGGGTACATACATACATGTTTTCAAATTGTCTAAAGTTTCAATGTGTACTTGATTATAATATCCCATAATTGCCAGGTTGGCGACATTTTCGTATTTTATCTGAAATTAAATTTGCGGAAGAAGCAAAACAACGATTGCTATGTCAACGCTTGTATAACAATATGGATGCTTAAAATGTGCCTGAGGTTAACTCACGGGGGTACCGGCGACAACATAAACCCATGCATACATGCCATTTTGGAATTATGTAAAACAGATACATACATACATACATACACACATAATAAATTCATTTCAATTGCTAGCAAATTCCCCCAGACGAGGAAAAACGCAAAAGCAACTGAACATCACGCAATGAGGCGTGGCGAAAGGAAAAATTGCTCAAAAAATCGACGGGAGCATTCGTACACGTCAATAACACTATGCAACAGCATTTTCAAGAAATGAGGGAAAATGGAGATGGAAAACGTTAAAAATGCCATTTTAATTTTTTTAAGGCAAATTATAAAGGATATATCAGTCTTATGATATAGTATACGATTTTGAGGAACGGTTTGTTCGGATTTATACGCTGAATAAATTTTTGGTAAATAATATTTAGAATATATAATTTTATTATGTAGTTTGCGGTATGATTATAAACTTTAAACTGCTTTGCAAAGAAGATTATGGAGAACATTTTTATTTTGATTTAAAAAAATAGTTTTGTCGCAGTGTTTAACCTACCCTCACATAATATATACATACATTTACATATCATATGTAAATTTTCCCACAATTTGTATCCATTATAATACACTTTGTAATCAATTTAACATCAATTTATGTAGGTCTGTCTGTCTGTCCATCCATCCTTCCGTCCATGTGTAGGAACACAAACTCTTAAGATTTTTTTATTGATCTCCTCACGAATTCCTACCAAACTTTTCTTCGAAAGTATTCATGTTGCTTGGTGCCCCGAAGGAAATGGAAATACGAACAAAAAGAAAATCTTCTTAAATTTCGCCAGAGATAAAACTTAAATTTGAAAATTTTGCCTGGCAGTTAGTTGTCTGTCTCTGGAGACAAACATTTTTGTTTTATTACTTCTGGTTGTTGTGACAACTTTAAAAGATATTTAAACATTTTATGATGTTTATGTTGTCGTAAACGAATGTTATAACAATGCTTAGTCGTATGTGACACATACCAGTTTTTTTATTTCATTCTATTCTATTTGCAGACCATAGAAAAGTTTGTGTCATAAATATTTTCGGCGCTCATAGATTTCAGATGGAACACGACGCTGGGAAAATTTTGCAAAACATTTCGTTTCTCTTTCTCGGAATTTTTATGAATGTTTGCAAATATCAGCAACACAAATAGAAATAACTATGAGAGAATTTGGCAAACAAAATTCTATATTTTTGTTGAACTTGTTTCCATTTGGCCGGAGGAGTAGGGGGTTCATAATAATTGACTTTAATTTTAACATAATTTTCCTTTTCCCATTTGCTCATTCCAATTTGTAAAGAGGACAATGCCAACAACTATAGTAAATATGATTTATATTCTTCTCAGCTACTTTGTGTTGAAGTAAGTGACAAAGTATAAAGACTTTAGGGCGTCATTTTGCAAATGTAATATAGTTTTACATAGAATAGTGTATACGACGTAGAGGGAGACCGAGAAATAAGTTTTTGCAAACGAGTCCAATATAAACTTATAGTAACGATAATAACTATTTATTTATAGTAATGCGAGAAATCGCAATTGTTTTAACTAATAATGTTGAGTTAAAGTCGAAAATGTAACGCGCTATAAAATCGTTCGATCCCCAATCTATTCACTTGGATTTAATGTTCATAGAAGGTAATGATCTATTGACTATGGTTGTGATTCTCTCCACTCCAAAAGCTTCACTATAGATTATTCTCACGTCGATTGGCTGTCATCACTTAACAGAATATTACGATGATTTCCATACTTTTTTTTTAATAAATTTGCTTTGCAAGCGTTGTCCTTGTGTTAGTATATTCACTATGAAATTGCAAAACATTTACGTTTAACCATCATCGGAAAATTGAACATCAATTTTTTTTTAGTTTTTATTTTTATTTTTTATTTTTTATTTTTTATTTTTTATTTTTTATTTTTTATTTTTTATTTTTTATTTTTTATTTTTTATTTTTTATTTTTTATTTTTTATTTTTTATTTTTTATTTTTTATTTTTTATTTTTTATTTTTTATTTTTTATTTTTTATTTTTTATTTTTTATTTTTTATTTTTTATTTTTTATTTTTTATTTTTTATTTTTTATTTTTTATTTTTTATTTTTTATTTTTTATTTTTTATTTTTTATTTTTTATTTTTTATTTTTTATTTTTTATTTTTTATTTTTTATTTTTTATTTTTTATTTTTTATTTTTTATTTTTTATTTTTTATTTTTTATTTTTTATTTTTTATTTTTTATTTTTTATTTTTTATTTTTTATTTTTTATTTTTTATTTTTTATTTTTTATTTTTTATTTATTTTTTATTTTTTATTTTTTATTTTTTATTTTTTATTTTTTATTTTTTATTTTTTATTTTTTATTTTTTATTTATTTTTTATTTTTTATTTTTTATTTTTTATTTTTTATTTTTTATTTTTTATTTTTTATTTTTTATTTTTTATTTTTTATTTTTTATTTTTTATTTTTTATTTTTTATTTTTTATTTTTTATTTTTTATTTTTTATTTTTTATTTTTTATTTTTTATTTTTTATTTTTTATTTTTTATTTTTTATTTTTTATTTTTTATTTTTTATTTTTTATTTTTTATTTTTTATTTTTTATTTTTTATTTTTTATTTTTTATTTTTTATTTTTTTATAGAATATTACGATGATTTCCATACTTTTTTTTTAATAAATTTGCTTTGCAAGCGTTGTCCTTGTGTTAGTATATTCACTATGAAATTGCAAAACATTTACGTTTAACCATCATCGGAAAATTGAACATCAATTTTTTTTTAGTTTTTATTTTTATTTTTTATTTTTCATTTTTTATTTTTTATTTTTTATTTTTTATTTTTTATTTTTTATTTTTTATTTTTTATTTTTTATTTTTTATTTTTTATTTTTTATTTTTTATTTTTTATTTTTTATTTTTTATTTTTTATTTTTTATTTTTTATTTTTTATTTTTTATTTTTTTATTTTTTATTTTTTATTTTTTATTTTTTATTTATTTTTTATTTTTTATTTTTTATTTTTTATTTTTTATTTTTTATTTTTTATTTATTTTTTATTTTTTATTTTTTATTTTTTATTTTTTATTTTTTATTTTTTATTTTTTATTTTTTATTTTTTATTTTTTATTTTTTATTTTTTATTTTTTATTTTTTATTTTTTATTTTTTATTTTTTATTTTTTATTTTTTATTTTTTATTTTTTATTTTTTATTTTTTATTTTTTATTTTTTATTTTTTATTTTTTATTTTTTATTTTTTATTTTTTATTTTTTATTTTTTATTTTTTATTTTTTATTTTTTATTTTTTATTTTTTATTTTTTATTTTTTATTTTTTATTTTTTATTTTTTATTTTTTATTTTTTATTTTTTATTTTTTATTTTTTATTTTTTATTTTTTATTTTTTATTTTTTATTTTTTATTTTTTATTTTTTATTTTTTATTTTTTATTTTTTATTTTTTATTTTTTATTTTTTATTTTTATTTTATATTTTTATTTTTTATATTTTATTTTTTATTCTCTATTTTTGAACTTTTTTTTAAATATTTTTTAGTTTTAGTTTTTTAGTCGAAATATTTTGAATAAACTGAGTTTTCTGTTTTTGATTAGGTTTTGGCTGAATGTGAATATTTAAATCTTAGGTTGAATACAGCTGCATTAGGGTGAATCTTAAACATACATTTGGTTTGAGACTCCGATAATTTACTATTTATAAAATATATCTAAATAATATTAATATATAAATGTACTTACACTCATTGTGATCCTTGGCATTGACTGTGAGTACTGTTGTTTGCAAATCGGCATTTTCATCGATTTCAGTCTCGTATAAAAATCTATCAAAATAAGGCGGTGAATCGTTTTTATCGGCAATACCAATGCGTACAAATTTTGTAACTGCAACGAGAAGAAAACACAAATACATAAAATAAATTATTTGATATTTTCAAAAAGCAAAGAAATAGATTTAATAAAATGTACACAAGATGCTAGAACTTTTTTAATAATAACGTCTTCTTGTGTTCTTCATGCAGCAACTTCTTTTAAGAAGCGACACGAACGAGGTTGTCTTTACTAGCAAAACTTTTATAATATTTGTATTTTGTTTTCGAAACAAAATATCTTCTTTGAAAACTAAGATTTAAGTCTGGCGTCTCCTTATATGCTTTTCATATATGCTTGTTGCCACGAAACATTAACTGTGTTCACAAAGGACTCGGGAAAAGTAGAAAAATCACTTACACACTTATGTCTGCGTTTTTGAGCGAGTGAGAAAAAGACAATGGTTGCATCTAAGAGGTTTTCTCCGAACCGATTTCATTTTTATTTAAGATTGATACAGTTTATATTTCAACTATACGAAATAATAAAATATACTTAACATTTTAAAACTATTACCTGTTTCGTACACAACGAGGCTTCTAATCTGTGAGAAAACCGGTTCAAATATTGATATGAATCTATATTGTTGTTGTGTGTATATGGAGTGACTAGTAAAGCATGCGAAAAATTCAGACTGCAGAAAATTCTTGAAGAATATACCCATGAAGATGTTTGCAGATTTCAAATGATATATACGGAATCTTAAAATAAATAACACTATACAACAACTTTTTGCCGAAGATGTAGTTTGACTTTCTAGATCCGATAAATATATTAAAACAAGTAAGGAAAGGCTAAAGTCGGGCGGGGCCGACTATATAATACCCTACACCACTCCCTGCATATGTACCTCGCTTTGATTACTAAACCCAGGTATTTCATGGGAGCAATTTTATGTAGTTCATACAAATTATATTCATATAATTTATATGCTATAAATTCATCTTCAGTCAAATTTAACGAGTATGATAAATAATATGGTAATTGATCTAATTGTCCGACAGACAAATACAAATTATGCAGTAGTATACCAAAGTCATTTCAAAGTATGGACATATGGACATCACCCAAACAATTCTCATTGCAATTCAATTCGGTAAAAAAGTGAAATCGGGAAGGATTTTTGCATCCTGTAAATGTATGTGTTTGACAAAAAATGTTAAATCGGAAAGGACATTTGTATGGTGGTATATTGAAACCTGGAACGATGTGACCCGCTTTCACCATGTCTGTTTATTGGTGAAATATAATATGTAAAATTTGGCCTAAATCGGTTAAACATTCGGGAGCAACATTTGTATGAGGGCTCTATCTAAATCTGAACCTATCTTACCCACTTTCACCATAGATCTTTCTAGTTCGATTATAAGATGTTCTGCAAAATTTAAAGAAAATCGGGTACAATATGTCGTTTCTAGAGCGGAAAATGTCAAATCGGGAGCGACATTTGTATAGGGGCTATATCTAAATCTGAACCGATCTTACCCAATTTTTGCATACGTGTTTCTAGTTGGATTATAAGATGTTCTGCAAAATTTAAAGAAAATCGGTTACAATATGTTGTTTCTAAAGCGGAAAAAGTGAAATCGGGAGCGACATTTGTATGGAGGCTATATCTAAATCTGAACCGATCTTACCCAATTTTTGCATACGTGTTTCTAGTTGGATTATAAGATGTTCTGCCAATTTTAAAGAAAATCGGGTGCAATATGTGGTTTCTAAAGCGGAAAAAGTGAAATAGGGAGCGACATTTGTATGGGGGCTATATCTAAATCTGAACCGATCTTACCCAATTTATGCATACGTGTTTCTAGTTGGATTATAAGATGTTCTGCCAAATTTAAAGAAAATCGGGTACAATATGTCGTTCCTAGAGCGGAAAATGTCAAATCGGGAGCGACATTTGTATGGGGGCTATATCTAAATCTGAACCGATCTTACCCAATTTTTGCATAGGTGTTTCTAGTTGGATTATAAGATGTTGTGCCAAATTTAAAGAAAATCGGGTACTATATGTGCTTTATAGGGCGGAAAAAGTCAAATCGGGAGCGACATTTGTATGGGGGCTATATCTTAATCTGAACCGATTTCCTCCAAATTCAATACCGATGGTCATTGGCCAGAAAAAATAACTTCTTCCAAGTTTCATGACAATCGGACAACAATTGCGACCTGTAGAGTGCGAACAAGCTTAGATGGACAGCAGACGGACAGACGGACAGACGGACAGACGGACAGACGGACGGACAGACAGACATCGTTAAATCGACTCAGCTGGTGATTCTAAGCCGATCGGTATACTTAAAGGTGGGTCTAGCTCGATTATTTCTTGGTGTTACAAACATTTGGGGCGAAACTAACTTATAATACCCTAGCCCACGAAGTGGTGTAGGGTATAAACATTACGGAAAATTGTTTCGGTTCTGTTAAAGGTTATTAGGATGTTTTGTCAATCTTTTACTTTTCGCAGACTTGTTTCTATCTACTCAGGTTTGAGATCACTTAAAAAACTTTCTTATGAGAAAACTAAAAAATGATATCGGTCCTGAGTAAATAGAAACAAGTCTATGGTAATTATGATGGTTGAAAGTGTTGCGAATTTTCGCATAGAAAAAATGGTTTAAGAACAGTATCCAAAAATGAGAAAATAAATGATTTTTTTCGAAAACAACAATGACCACATGTAAAAAATCTAAGTATCTATTGACTGATCCAAGTCAAATCCTAGGTTACTACCTACCAGGGACTGGTTCAACCCAATTATAGAAAGGCTGTCCGCTGTGTGTTCTATACTACCAGTCCTACAACCGGTCTCAAAGGACTTGGCTTCGACCATACCTCAAAAGCCATGTCTGATGTTTGTTCTATCTCTATCCCTACTATCCCTATTAATATTATAAAACCTTAGTGTAAGTATGTCTGTCTGTCTGTTTGTTTGTTCCGCAATCACGTGTAAACGGCTAAACCGATGTTGTTGAAATTTTCAGTACAGATAGATGCAGGTCAGGAAGGAACTATAGGCAATAGAATTTTTAAAAATTTGCTCTGTGGGAGGAGGGGCGTGGCAATGAGAGCTAGAAGGCTGAAAATTGGTACATATGAGCACGAGAATGATAAATATGATGCCGAAATTTGGATTTTCATTTTGTGGGCGGAGTGGGCCACGCCCATAGTGTTTTTTGAGCTAGAAGGCTGCAAATTGGAACATATATATTACTGACCACGAGAATGATAAATATGATGCCGAAATTTGGATTTTTTGTTTTGTGGGCGGAGTGGGCGTGGCAAAAGTGTTTTTTACAGCTAAAAGGCTGAAAATTGGTACATATATATTACTGACCGCGAGAAAGATCAATTTGATGCTGGAATTGATGAAAATTGATACATATAAAGGGTGATTTTTTAAGAGCTTGATAACTTTTTTTAAAAAAAAAACGCATAAAATTTGCAAAGTCTCATCGGTTCTTTATTTGAAACGTTAGATTGGTCCATGACATTTACTTTTTGAAGATAATTTCATTTAAATGTTGACCGCGGCTGCGTCTTAGGTGGTCCATCCGCTTAGTCCAATTTTGGCATTTCCACGTTTTTGAGTAACAGAGACCCAATTGGTGCGAACGGCGACGAATCGAAAATTGGTGGTCATCATTAACACTGGCCGATACAGCTGCGATATTTTCTTCAGTTCGCACTCTATGTAAGCGTGTTGGTGGTTTAATGTCCAACAATGTAAATTTGGTGCGAAATTTAGTCACAATAGCCCGAATAGCCGCTTCAGTGGGTCGATTAAACTGACCATAAAATGGAAGCGCGCAATGAACTTTCTTAACAGAGCACGCATTTTGATAATAAAATTCAATAATTTGCAAGCGTTGTTCGTTTGTAAGACGATTCATGATGAAATGTCAAAGCATACTGAGCATCTTTTTCTTTGACACCATGTCTGAAATCCCACGTGATCTGTCAAATACTAATGCATGAAAATCCTAACCTCAAAAAAATCACTCTTTATATTACTGACCACTAGAAAGATAAATTTGATGCCGAAATTTGAATTTTTCTTTTAGTGGGCGTGGCAATAGTGTTTTTTTTTTTTAACTAGAAGGTTGAAAATTGGAACGTATATATTACTGACCACGAGAAAGATAAATATGATGCCGGAATTTGAATTTTCGTTTCGTGGATGGTGGGGGCATGGAAAAAGTGTTTTTTAGCTAGAAGGCTGAAAATTGGAACGTATATATTACTGACCACGATATTATCAATATGAAACCTGATTTTAATTTTAACATATATATATTATTGTTATTGAATATGTTGGATATTTGGAGAGATCAACCAATATTTTCTCAAATTCGCTTTGGTTTAAATTAATATAAAATAATTCTATTTAAAAATATAAATCTAAATAATAACTACTAATTGAATTGACATTTTATTTACATTTTGGGCCAGTTCTATAGTAGATCCTCATCGACATATCTTACGTAGGGTACATTTATACTAATTGCCTCAAATTTTCCATTAAAAAAATTTTAAATTACACAAAAAACACACATATTTTGTAATAGCTGTATTCTATCGAAGAAAACAAAGCCTTCTTAGAAAAAATCCAAAAGTTATAAATAGACAGCGGATTTTTATTCAAAATCGTATTTTGAGCCGATGGTTATAATTGAATGTCGACTTTACACAAACGATTTTAATGATAAAAAATATAAAAAAGTCGAATTTATCAATTTTATGTTAGCATATTTTACATTGCGCTAAACATATTTCATACAAATATGAATTAAAAATGGGATTTGCATAAAAATCCGCTGTCTAGTTATAAACCTATTTGTAGAAGTACACGTCGCCTTCACGTGTGGCTAAATCAATTTAAGCAAAAATATCGCAATTGAAATTCCATTAATTGTACATAACTTCTGCATTTTTTATTCATATATTTTATGTATTCAACTAGGCTTTGTTCTCATCTCTAAAATCGAAGTTATTTCTATATAAAGTAAATTATTACGCTATTTAATTTGCAAAGGATTTTTCGCGCTATTTACAAAAATAAAAAATATCATATTAACAACACATAAAAAGGGCGTTAAGATCGGCCGGGACGAACCTTATGTTCTGACAAATTTACGTAGAAATGCAGTAACATTACAAGAAAATTTTCCCTTCTTTAAAATATAGCCAAACCTGAACAAACAAAAATATTAAAAAATATAAATAATTATAAAATGTTAATTATTTATTTTATTATAAGGCAATGCTACCAATATTTTTAAACTATATATAAGTCAGTTCACAAGTATGTACAAATACGCAATATTCAAAAAAGTTTAAATACCCTAAGTATTGGGGCTAGGGTTTGGGGTTTCCCGGATTATTTTCATTTCCCGGGAAAACGGGAATGAAAAGTTTCATTCCCGGGAATCTCGGGAATTCTCGGGAAAAAATAATTTATTTTATGGTTTAAAATATCAACATTTAGTAACAATTGTGTTTTTTAACCCACTAACGCCCACCTTACACGCCCGTATACACTATGGCTGTTTTTCTTTAAGACTGGATAACTAAGCTGCGATAACAAAAAAATAAATAAAAAGTTAAAATTTTACTCATAATAAAAAATATTTTTTTTTTAAATTGACGCCAACAGAAATATCAATGTGTGTCTGAAAAGATATTTTGAAAAAATAATGTTATGGAGTAAAATTAGGAATTGGAGCCTTAGCCTCCTCCAGGCTAAGTCCAAAAACGTCAACACAAAATATTGTTTGTTTGATACAAATATTTATATTGTAGTTGGTGACGATGTGAAGAATTTTTTTATTTTGAATAAACAATTTTTTATTTTGAATGAACAATTTTTTATTTCGAATAAAAAATTAAATTTTTATTACCGCAGCTTGTTATGACGGCTTAAAGAAAACAGCACTACTATTTCAAGGTTTTCGCACATTTCAATGTGAATGCAATTCGTGATTATTAAACTATATGACACAAGTGATCGAGAAGAACAAAACAAAATATTACTAAAAATCTAAAAATAAATAAATAAACGTTATAACACAAAAGAAATTTAAT
The DNA here is from genome assembly GCA_947397865.1 of Polietes domitor. Classification (NCBI taxonomy): domain Eukaryota; kingdom Metazoa; phylum Arthropoda; class Insecta; order Diptera; family Muscidae; genus Polietes; species Polietes domitor. The sequence goes on along the minus strand of OX377619.1, from coordinate 33,309,757 downwards.
AAATTAATTTAACAGTTGGTGTTAAAGGGTTTAAATACTGACATATTACAAATTAAAAACGAATCTTTTTGTCAAAATATTTTAGAAATTATTTTTCATTGTACAATACGCAAATCGTCAGAATTGAAGGAGTCATAATATTGGACATTTAAATCATAGGCACAGTAGATTCAATGTTATGGTATCTTTAATTTAGAAGATTTATTCGTCTAGAGATGAAAATATTTTACGGATAAAGGGGGAAAATTTTCTAAATTGCAAAAGCAATACAAATATTTAAAAGGATAATATTAATTATATAAATTCATAAAAAAATAAAAACATATAAATAATGCAGTCATTTGTTCTTATATAGGGTCATTTAAATTTCATCTTTTATTTTATTTCGTCGATTCGTCTTGTAAAACAATAAATTTAAAGTTAAAGCAGATAGCAGATAGCAGATAGCACGAGGGGTTAAGCCATAGTAGTGCCAAAATGATATTTTTCACAATAAAGATCGTACAAATATCCTTAGCAGAATAGCGACTTAGCAAATTTAAAAAGTTTTGTTTGTTGATATATGGGCAAATCTACGGTATAGTACGATTCCATGTCACTCAGGCTTCTAACCGCTTTAAGAGCAATATATAATATTTCTGAGAGTGTCATAATTTTCAAAACGACGAGTTTAACCTCGCCAACATCCTAAAGTTTTAAAATTATGCTGTTAATGTAGTCTACTGAGCTAAGGTCTACCCTAATTTACCCTATTTTTGCTTGTAACTTTCGGGAGTTGTTCAACTCTTTTGGCTATAACTTTTTCAGCATAAGAGAAAATCATTCTGATCTTTTTGTGGATGATAGTAATGATGTTGCGGAATCTTCTATATGTTGAAAAGGGTGTGTGCCATCACTGAATAATAAATGGTAGCTCTTCAAAATCTGTCACTCTGTTTTTGCATAAAACGAAAATTGATACAATTTTCTTTTTTGCGCTTTCAGCGTGAACGTAATTGCAAATTTTTTAATATTGGATTATAAACGACAGAGATACTAACAAAAGACGACCGGACGATTTGGTGTGCCTTCAGCGACAAGGAGATTATGACAGTACGAACATCATCAAAATGCAATGCAAATCATGAAATTTTATATTTTTTGAAGAGCACATCCGCAGTTTGAAAAATAACTGGTGGCAACCCTGTGTGATCGGTGAATATGGGTACTACTAATAATGTGTGTAAGTGCTAAATAGATCGAATTATTATTTTGGTACCGAGAGCCATTTTAGGTTAAATTTTGTTGATTTTCATAGGGTTTTCAGGCTTAACTTGCAATAGAACCAAAAGGGACAATCCGATTATAACTTCTTCAGCACTTGAATAAAACGAAAATTGATACAATTTTATTTTTTGCGCTTTCAGCGTGAACGTAATTGCAAATTTTTTAATATTGGATTATAAACGACAGAGATACTAACAAAAGGCGACCGGACGATTTGGTGTGCCTTCAGCGACAAGGAGATTATGACAGTACGAACATCATCAAAATGCAATGCAAATCATGAAATTTCATATTTTTTGAAGAGCACATCCGCAGTTTGAAAAATAACTGGTGGCAACCCTGTGTGATCGGTGAATATGGGTACTACTAATAATGTGTGTAAGTGCTAAATAGATCGAATTATTATTTTGGTACCGAGAGCCATTTTAGGTTAAATTTTGTTGATTTTCATAGGGTTTTCAGGCTTAACTTGCAATAGAACCAAAAGGGACAATCCGATTATAACTTCTTCAGCACTTGAAAAAAAAAATGATGCACGCGAGCACATTATTTATATTTAATGTATTTTTAACAAGTTGACGCTAAAATGAAATGTGTGCCTCTAATTTGAAATTTTTAATTTTTCAAAATTGAAATCGGACTATTTTGTAGATTTTCCCATATAATATAAACAAATGCTCATTATTATTGTCAATAATGTAAATATATGAATTTGAAATAAATCTACATTTTCCCAATTGTATAGTAAAACTAAATTAGTGCTCAAAATAATCAATGAAATATTTTTTAATATTTCCTATATTCCCGGGAAATTTAAATTTTTTTCCCGGAAATTTCCGTCTAATTTTTTTCGGGAATTGCCGAGAAAAACTATTCGGGAATTCCCGGACCACAAACCCTAATTGGGGCACTTTCAGCTACAGCCCTTTACTTGGTTGCATTTCTATCCAATTTTAATTCCAAAAGTACAAATTTTGAAGATTCATTATCTCCAACGTACACAGCTCAACATAACCTAACTTATTGATGCTAGCCATTTGCTCGCTACCAGTTTTATCAGTTTTGCCGTAAAAGTAAAAAACTAAAGTAAGAATTTGGAAAAAACTATTTTTTGCGTGTCTAAGCAGTCGGAGGAATGTATACACAGAATTCCATGATTCTAGCTGCGGCTATTTAGTTGGTATGATTTTTCTCCCTTTTAAAAGTACGACATTCTAAAATATCTTTATTTTACATGTCTACGCAATTAGATGAATGTACACACATAATTTTATCAGTCTAGCTGTAGCCGTTTTGTGGGTACCATTTTTATGCCTGAAAAAAAAAATTAATTTGAAAAACCTTTTTATTTCTTTATACCCCGAATTTAATGACTGTCCCTGTGGCCATTTGGGTGGAACAATTTTTATCCCCTTTTTCCATTTTACGCCCCTAAAAGTACGAATTTCGAAAAATCTCTTTATTTTACGTATCTGCGCAATCAGAGGAATGTATGCACCGATTTTCATTATTCTAGATGCAGTCGTTTGGTTGGTACAATTTTTGTCCCTCTAATCCCATTTTACCCTTTAATAGTACGAATTTGTATCTTTTATGTATCCACTCAATTAGAGAAATGTACACACCGAATATCATGTTTCTAGCTGTTGTCGTTTGATAGGTACAATTTTTGTCCCTTTTCGGGCCATTTCATACATTGCGAATAAGAATCACGAATCCCAACCGATCAACGAATATATGACGCATTTATGGAGAATTTAGACGTCCTAGCTCCTTTCGTTTAGATGCTAATGTGCTTCCAACAGACGGATAGACGGACATGGCTAGATTGTCAATATTTCAAGGTGTTACAAACGGAATGTCAAAGTTAGTATGGGGATGGAGGATATAACAACAACACCTGTATTTGTAGAACAAATCAAATTGAATTTAACTATATTTTAAATACTTTAAGCTATTGTTATTCTCGATAATTCTTTTCTTCCATCCTCCCATTAAGGTTAGTATATTTGGTATTTTTTTGTATGGTATAATTTGTGTTGTCATGGTTTCTTATTTGTCTAACTATGTTGTTATACCCTACACTACGATCTGAAGTCTTTGTGTATTTGTTTGTAATTCCCAAAAAGGAAACGAGGTAGAGCAATCCTTACTTTTACCTATCGAATTAGAAGCAGTTTCTGAATTGATTTAGCAATGTCCATCTGTCTGTCCCTTTGTTCTTGTAAACAAAGTACATATTGCAATTATTGCCGAAAGCTACTTATTTTAAAGCAAATCGCATTTAGAGCAATATAACCCCCATACAAATGAAACTTATATTTTATTCGATTCTCATGAGAGTTAGTAAAACAATATCAATTTCATCTAGACTTATCTAACGTGGGAATGGGTCTGATCTTACCATGTTTTAATATAGTTTCGTAATAAAATTCTTGATATGTCTTATAGAGTGGAGTATAAAATATAATCGGTCTCGCTCGACATTAAACTATGCAATTTTTGTTTTTTATAACTTCTTGTTTTCAATAGTTTCTTTTGTAATAATGTAAATATAATACGTATGTGTGTGTTCACACACAACCTTACATATATAGTTTGTCCTGATTATTTTGTACGTAAGGTAATTGCAAATTGTTCACTCATGATTGAATCTTTTGGGGAAAATTTAAATAACAATACAAGTTATTTTCTTTTTGTCCCTAACCAAATATTGATGATTGATAGTAAGTCATGGAGAAAATATGTACGAAAAGTAAAAAAAAACAGCAACAACTTTTTGTTTAAAATAAATTTGTTTTACAAATTAAATTTGCAACAATAATATTTGCAAAACGAATGAAAGTTGTTGCAAAAACCAACTGAGTTATTAAAGCAACGATAGCTTTTTCTATGTGATATTAAATATTACATTAAATACTGTGTTAAATAATCTGTCAGTAGGTATTGCTTTAGTAGTGAAAACAATAGTTATAACAATTCTATCTAAAAAGGTTCTATAGTTTCAATATCTATGAATGGAATACTCTGAAATTTGATCGTTGCCAACGTTTTTATGGAATACGGAAAATATTTTCACCCTCTTTTTTCAACACAAATTTGCATAAAACAAAATCTATATAACTTGCATGCGGATAGTCGAAATCAGTTGCAATTTGATATTTACAAATTTTAATTAAAAAATTGCAAATTTGGAATACAATTCGCGACGATAAGTATCTTGTTTATATGCCATTGTAAAATAATTTAGCGTAAGAGGAGCACACATGTAAAATGAAAAATTTAAATATAATTTTTAACCTTCCCTTCAGTACAGAAAGAACAACAACTAAATCCTCCAACAAGAGTTATTAACATTTAATAACCATACGACGTTTTTCCATAAGCTACATATTTACGATTCGTTGAATTTAATTTATTATCACTCATACGCAAAACCAGAGGCACATTAAGGTCTTCCACATCCTTCAATGTACTTCAAAGACAAATTTAATTTTGCTCTGCAGCCTGGGGGAATCTGAAGTGGTACACAAATTTAAAACATTTCCGCGGAGCAGCCGGCCCATAATTATATGGTCTTTTAAATTCTTTTTGAAATTCCTTTGGAAACAAATTAAGTTTAGGATGAAAAAAAAACCAAATTCAATTTAACATATGGCTGGGCATATCTCTCCATAACCCACATTACATGCCACTGTAATCGAGTCTCACTTGAAGCCAAGAAATGACAATGTTTACACTTCATTTTCTTAGAGTCATGTGGTCCTATGTATGTATGTAGGTCGGTGTTGGGTAAGTACGGCAATTGTCGTTATCTTTTGGTATTTTCTAGGATATTAACAAAAGATTCAAATTCTTGTAATAGACATGAATGAAGAAGCTTTAGACATGTTTGAATAAGTATAAGTATATACATACAGACAGATTGATATTTGCAGTGCTCTACATACAAGTATATGTGGAGCGTTCCACAGCAGTATGTGTGAATAGAGAAAGTTGAAGCATAACTAAGACCTTGTCATTCTTAAACATTCGCTAACTGGGTATATTATTTAAACACTGTCTGAAGAGTAATCCAATGATTTTTTGATACTCTCAGTAACCTAAACTTTTAGTTTGAATTTGAGTTAACACAAATTTCGCAATAGTTTAAATTAAAAGTGTTTTTGTATTTTATTCGAACTTTTTACAATTTTTTTGAGCCTTTATTATTTTATTTATTTAAATATATTTTTCCAATATTTCACAATTACATTGAATTGCATCATCAGAGCAAACAAGAAAATAAATAGACATGTAACTTAAAGCTACCGTAGTTTCACTACTCTCGTCCTTCGCTGTTATTGCACTTAAAAAAATATAGTTTAAAAATGTCTACAAAACAAAACTAATCTTCAGATTAATCTTGTGGATAACCATAGTGTATAATCATTTTATTATATTTACCAGGTTGTGTATACAATTTATTTTGCCTTTGTGTCCTAAACTCAAAACTCAAAAACCAAAGAACACTGCACTTTCAAACAGAAATCGTGTTTAAAGAACACTCACCAAAAAAATATTAAAATATATATTTTTGGAAAAAATTAAAAAATATTTTTTTGTAAAAAAATAAAAAAAAAATGTTTTTTGTAAAAAATTGTTAAAAAATAGTAGTTTGAAAACAAATTAAAAATATTGTTATTTATTTATTCATTATGAATTACAATACAAAGTAAATTTATATTCTAATTTTGGGTGCAGGGATTGAGCCGGGGTGACTAAGACCATTGTAGCTAGTTATTGCAGCGACAGACCAGAGCCTCTGGTGGGAATCGAGCCTACAACCCCCACGCTGAAAGCTGAGCACGCTACCAACTCGTCTACCGGGCGCTCAAAAAAATTAAAAAAATTGTTTTTTGAAAAAAATAAAAAAAAAATTTTGAAAAAAAAAATAAAAAATTGTTAAAAAAATAAAATTTAAAAAAAAAAGAAAAAAAATTTTTTAGAATAAATTTAAAAAGAAATGGATTTTTGCAAAAAATTTATTTTTTTTAGATTTTTTAAAGAGATATTGTTATTTGGAAAAAATGGTGACACGAAGAAAGATTAAAAATAATAAATTAATCAAAAAAGCGAATGTCGAAGAATCTTGTGTTATTTTTTAGCAATTTTTTTCCTTAAATTAATTTCGTCCCACGTGAAGACGATACTTTTACAAGAAGGGCCATAACTATTACATTACCACAACACACAATGATGTTAAGGTTTTATCACTAAAATCTGTAAAACCTTAAACTTCTGTCCCCAGTGCAATGGATTATCCCATATGTATGTGCGATTTTAACATTGTGTCAGTATGTTTATGTCTACCAATGTGTGTTTAGCTTTTGTCGACTTATGGCTCAAGGGCGTAAATCTTTTGAATTTTATATAAATTTGATACTATAAACCAAGTAAATGTCCTAATAAAAAGATATTGTAAGGCTCGATTTGTTCGCCCTATGTCTGGTTCATTTCCGCTATACATATATTTACACATTCCTTCAAGCTCTTTGGAATATGTTGACTCTTGGCCTTCATCTTCGGATTAGATTGACTCCCGTACCCCTATTTTGATTCATTCAAAAAGCATGTCTATGTTGCACTGCCAAACGGATATCTTCGACATTTACGTTTTAAAATTCGGTTTGATATTTTCTTATCTATTTCAAAAACAATTACATAAGTGTCATTCGCACATTTGAAACTAAAATGGTTTAGGTTATAGATTTTTTTTGACATTTCTTGAATTATCTAGATAGGTTCGATTAGATTTTGGGGACTGCACCATCCGACAGTCCATATTACACTTGAAGGGGATGATATACGATTGAAACTATAGGCACCATTTATATGAGGGTTATTTGAAAACCTGAAAAAATGTGGCCCACTTTCAACATAGGTGTTTCTAGACGAAATATAATGTGTTTCCCAAATTTGAAAAAATCGGATATAATATGTGGTTTCCTGAGCGGAAAAAGTCAAATCGGGACCGCATTTTGTATGGGAGATATACGTAAATCTGAAATAAATTCACCCACTTTTACCACAGATGTCTCTAGTCGAAATGTAAGTGTTGTGTCAAATTTGAAGAAAATCGTTTAAAATATGTGGTTTCCAGAGGGGGAAAAGACAAATTTGGAGCGAAATTTAAATGGAAGCTTTATATAGTCTGAACCGATCTGAAACACTTTCATCATATATGTTTCTAGTTAAATTATAAGGCACTATGATAAATTTGAAGCAAATGGAGTACAATTTGAGGTTTTCAGAGCGGAAAAAGTCAAATCGTGAGCGACATTGGCAGGGGGCTATATATATCTGAACCGATTTGGACAGATAGACGGACATTGATAAATCGACTCAGAAAATGATTCTAAAACTACCTATACATATAATAAACGCCGAGTCTATCTCGTGTTCTTTTGGGTGTTACAGCCAAAGACATAATAGCCTAGTGGAGGGTATAAATATAATAATGCCCGAATAATACCCGAGACCTCAAAATATATAAAAATATAGTGCGGACCACGTAACATTTTTAATTTTAACTTCCGATTACTTTGACTTTGAAAGATAGAATAACATTAATTTTTATTTATAGGTTTATGTTTGATATTTGCAAAATGGGACGCTATAAGCCCGACCAAAATTGGGAAATATTAAAAACGTACTTCCAAAGCAGTGAGTCATTAACGCAAACCGTAAGATATTTACGTGGACAATTTTCGTGTTTTCAGATGAAGCTCATTTTCATCTCGGTGGTTATGTCAATAAGCCAAATTGCCGCATATGGGGTTCAGTGAAGCCACATGTGACTACTAAGAAGCCAATGCATTTACAATGAGTCTCTGTTTGATCTGGCGGCATCATTGGGCCACGTACTGAAAAATTGGGTTGATCGGATGAGGTACTGCCAAGCCTGTAGAGGTAGTCATATGAATGATATTTTGTGCCATTATTAAATGACAAAGTTAAACCTTTTCAGAAATTTGAAAAATTATCATTACTGTTTATAGCCGATTTAATTTAAAAAAATTACATTTTTTATATACATAAATAGATTTTTTCTTTATTTTTTTATTTAAAGTTTTTTCAGATTTAAGTTTTCGTTGATCTTTTATATTTGTACTCTCATTATGGTAATTGACAACAGCTCATATGTTGAATTAAAGGTAATAATGACGGCTACTTTCAAATAGAGTTTGCAGTTTAGGAATAAAATTAAGAAAAAATGATAAATGATAGATAAAGAATATTTTGTTTAACTTTATAATATCTGAGATCCCTGCGAAGAAAACAAGGCCCTTTTAGAAGCACATCTTGTCTCCACGTATGACTAAAACTATTTAAATAAAAACTGCGTAAAAAATTGTGATTTTTTTAAATTCGTTGTCAGCAAAAAATATGTTTTCGAAACAAGTAATCGTTTTCTCAATTTTTAGGAGACTGTTTCTAAACAATTCACAACATCTGTAGCCATCATAATTTCTTTTTATTGCACATATAAGTGGGTGTTGTCGGACTTATATTTCCAAAATAAAAGTCCAGTAAAAAAATATATCCATATATTTTTCGGGTTTAAAAATCCAGAGTACATGCCTCACGAATTGTATCTTTGAGGTTTTGAATCGACACTGGGCCTTATCTCGGTAGCCAATTGTGATCACCTCTTCGAGAGATAACACAGTCCGGAAACTTTTCCCGTAAAAGAGCAATGGTTTCGTTGCTTGTGTGACGCGTAGCGCCGTCTTGTTGAAAGTAAACGTTGTCCAGATCAATAACATCCAACTCCGACCATAAAAGATCATTAATCATCTCTCGATAGTGCAATCCATTCACCGTAACTGTCGACCCAACCTCATTTTCGAAAAGTAAGGTCCAATGACCCTTCCGGACCATAAACAGCACCAAACAGTCACACGATGAGGATGGAGGCTTGTTGACGTAGCCACCGAGGTGGAAATGGGCCTCATCAGTCAAGATGACTTTTCGATGGAATTCCGGATCATTTTCATTCATGAATTTTAATAATTTCAATGCGTTGTTGAAGCGTGTAACGTTCCATTTTTAGTAATGGCGTGGTTTCTACTTGTCAAAGAAGAAAAGCATCAAAAGTGGCATATACCGAAATACCGGGTGATTCAAAATAACACCACTTGTTGGAAAACCCTGTATATATTCATAACCGAATTCTATTTAATCTTGAGGGGAATAGGATTGTTTGAAGGGGATACTAAACATGCGATATTTTCCTTAATCATTGGGTCAGTATGTAAATGTAATAATTTATTGAAATTGCTTTGGTTTGTGTGTCACTGATTTCTTTTTATAATTTTTGTTAAATTTGTAACCTTTTCCATTTCTCCCTAGTTGTCTGCAGATGTACATATGTATCCACATTCAGTTATTGTATAAGGTATAATTTGTGTGTGTGTGAGGGAGTGTGCTCATTTCCTTCTCTCTTTTTGTAAATCTACTTGTCAGCATCCGCAACTGACATTTGAACGAATAGCATCAGCATCAGCACAGCACAGTCATTATCGTTCTTTTTTTCCTGCTTGTCTATTTTTGTTGTTCTTCTTCGTGATTCTATTCTTTATATCTGTGTTTGTAGTTTTTCGTCTCCGTTGGTTGTTGCCCAGAAAAAAGTACTGTGAGTGGGTGGGGTAGAAAGGATGCAAAGCTTCAAACTATCTTGCAAAATGCTGGTGTTCAAATCCGCTCGGTACGCACACATGCAATTGTGCTAAATATAATTTTCTCCTTTAAATCTCAAAGATTTTAAACCCTCAAAAAAAAGAGAAAAGCATATCCACGTTTACGTCTTCACGTTTGCTCGTAAAGTATATAGCTGAACATGTGGATTTTCCTTTGTCGACAGGTAAGTATCGTTCGACACAACTGCAAAGGTATGCACACTAGGCTGGGTCGCCGTCCATACAAATGGAAAATCTAGTTTCAGTCACCCGACGAAAATAATGTTTGGATGGTTTAATGAAGACTTGCCAAATATTTCGTCCGTAGATCAAGCCGTCTGTGAGCTAAACTAAAACTAGCCCAAAAAATCACGTTTATCCAGTGTAATTTTTTATAAACTCCACGAGCGTTTGTAACACCCAAAAGGAAGGGAGATAGATTGTTAATTATACCGATCGACTTAGAATCACTTTTTGAATCGATTTAGCAATGGTCTATTCTTGAATCACGATACAGGTCGCAATTGTGGCCTGAACTAAATGAAACTTTGCACAACGAAGTTTTTCGCGACAAGGCCAAATGCTATTTAATTTGAAGAAAATCGGTTCAGATTTAGATATAGCCCCCATACGAATTTCCCTACCGATTTGACTCTTTTCCCCTCTAGATACCACATATTACAACATATTTTCTTCAAAATGCCAAAACATCTTATATTTAAACTAGAAAAACCTGTGGTAAAAATGTGTTAGATCGGTTCAGATTTATATATAGCCCATTAAAATTTCGCTCCCTTTTGCTGCTCTAGAAACCACATACTTCATCAGATTATCTTCAAATTTGGCAAAACATCTTATATTGCAACTAGAAACACCCACGATGAAAATGGGTCAGATCGGTTCAGATTTATATATAGCTCCCATTCAAATTTCTATCCCGATTTGACTTTTTCTGCTCTAGAAAACACATATTTTAACAGATCTTCTCCACGTCTTGCAAAATATCTTACATTTCAACTAGAAACACCCATGGTGAAAATGGGTCAGATCGGTTCAGATTTACATATAGTTCCCTCACTAACTTCGCTCCCGGATAGACTTTTTCTGCCCAAAAACCACGAATTTTCACCGAATTTCTTCAAAGTGAGCATAACACGTTATATTTGAACTGGAAGAACTAATTGTGAAAGTTAGTCACTTTATTCCATGTTTGGATATAGCCCCGATACAAATATTATTTTCGATTTGACAAATTGGACCAGGTCATATTAGCCTATGAAGCATACAAAAATTCTTCCCGTTTTCACCTTTTTACTGAATTGAATTGTATTCGGAGAGAAAGTGGAGTGTATCATATAGTCTGCCCCGCCCGACTTTAGCCTTTCCTTACTTGTTTTGTGTTACAATTTTTCACTTAAAATATAAATTTTGATTCTTGTCTTAGAGTAACTTATTTCTAGTAATTTTTTGTCGATTTTCACAGTGACTATGAAAAACTTTTTCGTATTTGGTGGTAGTATTTTATATGTTTTATAAATAGCTTCCGCAATACCTTTCGAATCATGCATAAATGATAAACATCGGAATGAAATTGACGTCGCAGCGCTCATTTTTGTAAAAAGTGTTTGAACATTTTGGCTGAGAAAACCATCGCCTTCATTACATTATTTCACAAAAATGGAATTAGTGACGTCATTGTTTGTCCGTTATTCCTCATTCATCTATTTCTTATACCCTCCACCTCCAGGATGGGGGTATACTAACGTTGTCATTCCGTTTGTAACACCTTGAAATATCGACCTCAAACCCTATAAAGTATATATATTCTTGATCGTCATAAAATTCTAAGACGATCTAGCCATGTCCGTCTGTTGAAAGCACGATAGCATCTAAACGAAAGGAGCTAGAACGTTCAAATTTTCCATAACTGCGTCTTATAGTCGTATATCGGTTGGGATTGGGCGAAATCGGCCCAAAGGGAAAATTTTTCCCTCACAAGGACTAAAAATACCCATAATAATCCCTAATATTTTAGCGTATTTAAGCATGTTTTTTGAATATGTCTGTTTATATTTGCTTGATATTTGGTATGCGCATTCCCCCTACAGCAAAAACGTGCACCATAAAGTGATTCTTATTTGTAGGGGGTAAAATGGGGCAAAAAAGGGATAAAAATGGTACATATTAAACGAGAACAGCTAGAAACACATTCCTCTAATTGAGTAGATACATAATATAAAATAATTTTTCCAAATTCGTACTTTTAAGGGGTAAAATGGGAATAGAGGGATAAAAATGGTACCAACCCAAAGGCTGTACCTAGAATAATGAAATTCGGTGTATACATTCCTCTGATTGAATAGACAAGTAGAATAAACGGATTTTTAAAATTCGTACTTTTTGGGGTTAAACTGGAAAAAGGGGATAAAAATAGTACCAATCAAATGACCGCAGCTAGAGTCATGAAATTCGGAGTATACATTCCTCTGACTGTGTAGACACGGAAAACAAACTGATTTTTCGAAATTCGTAATTTTTGGGGCTAAAGTGGAAAAAGGGGTTACAAAAAGTACCAACCAAATGACCGCAGCTAGTGTCATGCAATTCGGAGTATACATTCCTCTGAAAATTAACGGATTTTTCGAAATTCGTACTTTCAAGGGATACAATGGTACAGGGGGATAAAAAAAGTACCAACTAAACGAATTCGGTGTATACATTCCACTGACTGCATAGACACGAAAAATAAAAAGATTTTTTCCAAATTCGTACTTTTTCTTTTACGGCAAAAATTGGTTGAATCATGAAGTTAGGTTATTTTGCACTTTGCACATGTACGTCTGATAATGGATTTTCAAAATTTGCACTTTTGGAATTAAAATTGAATGGAAGTACAACCAACTGTAGCACCCACTATCTTCCAATATTTATGGTATATAAGCTTTTTGAAAATATAAGATTATTTATTTTTTTTATTTGAAATCGATAATGGTTTGATATAATTAAAATATTATATTTATTTATATAATTATTTTTTCAATATTTGTATTTTCCTGTAATATTGCTGCACTTCTACGAAAACCGACAACCTCTGTGGAATGCAATACATGGTGGAGGGTATATAAAGTTCGGCCCGGCCGAACTTAACGCCGTTTTTACTTGTTTTTCATTACATCTCTTACAAAATGTTTGCAAGAAATATGAGTTTTTTGCTATCACCTTGAAAACCCTGAAAAAAATCAATATAAACACCAATCAGTTATTCTAAGACAACAATAAAAATTTGTATTTAAAGTGCTTCCAAGGGTTCTATTAATTCAGAAATTTGGACAAAAATGCAACATAAAAAAATTACATGGGAAAAAACATGATTTTTAGAGGTATTTTCAGGAGCGCTTAGCTCACAGATGGCTTGACCCAATGACGAAATATTTTGCAGATCATCATTAAACAATCCAATCTTCATTTCTGGGGGGTGACCGCCGCAATTTATTTTCGTGACCCATCCCAATGCACACGTGGTGAAAATAAAGGAAGGCATCAGAGGTGGGATACCGTTCCCATGACTTTGACCCGTGACTTTGTTAATTTGCTTAAAACAGCTAAGGAAATCTTTCAAAACATAAAGAGTTAATATCAATTTGGCTATGTTCGCATGGCTGATCGTTTGTCTGTACATTAGGGTACCGCAACCGACAATATCTTCTCAAACAGCAATATAATTAACAGCTTGAAAATACCAATCATCTGCTCATTAAAGGATATGGAAAAAATACAATTCAAATAATATAAGTTTAAAGGAAGACATAAATTAAAAATATGGATAACAAAAATGGGTACTTTACCCAAGTATATACGAGCCGCATCAAGCGATGCTTAACCGTGCATTTATCCTTTCGTTTTTTTTTTTCGGTCCGCTTAATATGTATAATATTTCTCGAGGAGCTAAAAGTCCCACGTATCCTTGTACTCAATTCAGTTCGTTTTTTTTCTCTTGCTTTCAACGTTTTGTTGAGCATACAAACATTCCTGCATTTGTTTTGTACTTCTTATCCATTTCTTTTGATACTTTTTGTATTTCGGTGCTGTTTCTCTGTTGTGTGTGTCCGTGTGGGTGTGCGCGTGTGCTTTTTGTGTCTCTTGTTTGGATTATTATTTTATTTTAAAGCACCAAAATACAGTTCATTTAATATGGATGGCACAGACCAAGCCAAGCCAAGCTAAGAAAAAAAGGGTTGTGTACAATTTCTTTAAAGCTAAACAAATTGTCATTTTTATTTTATTATATTTTCGTGATCGTACGTACGTATGTTTTCATATCGTCACCCCCTACAATAGGTCAGGGAGGTATGCATAGAGACTTTGATGTGAGGAATACATTCACGAGGACCAGAATTATATTTCAGCCAAATGGATGACATATCTTTGTGTCTGTAAGACCGGTTGACCGCGACAGTAAGATAGTAATCAATATATCTGTACTTATCCGACACAAGAGTATTTGCTAAATATACTAATTAAATTTGTAGATAATGAGGGGATCCCCAAGTCGCTGCATCCGACTGAAAATCTTCATATTTTGCTATATTAGTTTTCTCTTTGGTGTGGGGGTTACCTCAAGGTCCTTCGTCCTTCCAACATCTTACTTTTCTGAGTTCGAGGATTTCCTTCCATTTCAGCAAAAGGTTAAACTCTTTTGATTTGAATTTAATTTATGTTTATTTGATATTTATTTTCGCCTTAAGGTAACAATTCCTTTCATTTCTATCGCAAGAGCAACAAAGTTGTTATCCCCTTTTCTGGGCCATCGCCCTAGATTTAAATGGAATTGCGGCGGCAAGTAAATTTCAACGATTCAAGGATTTCATTGTTTCTTTAACGGCTTAAGGATATTTTTGGGATGAATGCGGCAAGGAGTAACATAGTATTGTATACAATTTCAATGGCAAACAATTATTGTACGACAAAAAGGGTAGGTACAATTTGTCCACGCTGTAAACATAAATTTTTATTGTTGCTGCCTCTTCTATTGTTGCAGCTTAATGCTTTGAACCGTTGGCGGGTTCATGGCCTCCGCGTGTCCTTTAGGTCAAAATGTTATTGTTTAGCACATTATCATGTACTTTGTTAATGTGGTCATGATCCTGGTGATTAGACTTTGGTATGTGTTTTCTGTCTTTTTTTGGTTAGTTTCAGATAAAATGACATTTAGTGTCCATTCAAAGGGAAACCCTACGGTGTATTGTAGCAACCACACTCTAAGAGTTTAACGCGGCATTTCCATCCATTAACTTTGTAGCTTCTTGGTATAGATATTATTTTTTTGTATAGGTCTGACTTGGTTCAAGCTGTAAGCAGTAGTTTTATAGGCATATTTAATATAATTCTTCAGTACATTTATTTTGTGTTATCGTTTCGGCCATATGAGGGCCATTTATGGACTGGAAGTACAAGTTAATAAATAAAAATAATGGAAGGAAAGTTTTGTTCATAAATACATTTTTAGGCAGAATTGAATATTCTTATATTTTCTAAATAGCTGTGTAGTATAGTGTACGCCATGTAAATTTTAAATTATAATCGGCTATATACAAAAAAATATTATTTTTTTTTTCAATTTTCAGGTTTTATTCGAAAGGTTGAACTTTGTTCTGTAATAATGGAACACAATATCATTCCGATCAACCCAATTTTTCAGCACAGCCCAAAATCCATACCAAACAGTGACACGTTGTGGATGGATTGGTTTCTCAACAGTCACGTGTGGTTTAATTTAATTTTAAATTTGATAGTACAAAGTTTGATTTTTTTTCTCTGGGATATGGGCGATATTGCCACTCACATTCCGGTGCCGCCCACATAAACTTTGGTCCAAATAAAGCTAATGTAAATTCAAAACCGATAGATGAGATCAGTTGTGATTTAATAATAATCGTTTTAAACCTACAAAATATTCATACTTTTGTCAAAGACAAATATTCCCATCCGTTGGTTAAAAATAGTTATGACTTTATATTTCATTTTTATAGTCGGAACCTTCTCCCACAAATAAGCCGGCCGTAATGCTCAGACTCAGGAACTAAATAATAATAATAATTCGACTTGTACTTATACACTTACATTTTTGGCTGATTTAAATCACAGAGTAGCTTGCTTCTAGCTTGAGCTTTGTTCTTTAGAAAATCAAAAAAAAAAAACATAGAAAATTTAATATAATTTTCGTATTCTGAAGCTCTAAATACACTGTCCAACAAATTAAGGCATTTTTATGGGAACATAAGACCAACCCTATAGTTCTGAATGGACAAGTTGGGTACACCATTTTTGGCAGAATAAATATATAATCCAGCTAGTCTGAGTTTCTTTTTGAAGTGGGTCAATGTTTTAATTTGTTTGGCCAAAGGGAACTAAGCGAACAAAAATTTGTAAGTTATAGTTTGGACAATTCCTTTTTTCAGAACTATAGTGTGGAATTTTATGAGGATAATTTTTATGGAAGATCTTAACCCTCTAGTTGATCTCGTTATGGATCAATCTGACACTTTTTTCAAGAAAATCAAAAAAAAGACATTTCAAAAAAGACACTTAAGGATAAAATATTCAACAAAAAATTCGGAAAGTTTTAGTGGAGTCGCCAAAATTACAAATAAAGCTATTCACACTTAAATAGCAAAATTAGATGCCAACTTATACAAAAAATTACTATGATTAGAATTCTTCCATGGTTTTTCAATATCGATATTTTTCGACCAACAATTTAGGTATTTTTGTAGGGCACGGTAATCATTTAGTATACTTCCTTTCATACTTATTTTAATCATTCTTAAAACGTTTTATGGATTTAGGATATATCGTGTAAGAGTGAAATATTTTTTTAAAAAAAATTTCGAATTTTCGCCGAAGCCGCCTTTATTATTTTTACTCTCATTTTAAAACTATAAGTCCGATAACACCCGATTATATAATAATTTAAAGGTAATTCGGATGGCTACACATGTTTTGATTTTCACTTTCACATCGATTTCAAAATAACTGAAAAAAATATTTTTTTTTTGAACTAAAAAAATATTTTTTTTATAATAAATTTTAAAAAATAATTATTATAAAAAACTTTTCAAATATAAAATTGGAAATGATTTGGACTACCCGTATGGATGTTATATCGGTTTTTATTTTAACCAAGGTGTATACCACTTTGTGTGGGAGGTATTTGAAGGGGGTGTCCATATTTCTAACATCCATAAAAGCATTGTCAAAGGCCAAATTTCACAGTATTCCGACGGTATATAAGTTATAACAGCTATAATTTTAGGTAGGTTGGGGGTGATTTGTGTGGGAGGTACAAGAAGGGGCGTGGCAATGTCGCCCATCTCTGAACTTAAACTAAGTTTGTGAAAAATATTAACATATACAAAGTTTGTATTGATTCCTTAACTCTTTTCGAGAGTTATCGTGTACACCAACCAAACGGACGTGACTCAAACAACTTAAAAAATCGAGAAGCGTATTTGGTCCTAACACACTTAGGGTCTTAAGTCTCCTTCATTTCGTTACACTTTTTTCTGTCACAAACGATATATACTCTGCTACTCACAGGGTTTAGAAATAGGAAAAAAATGAAAAATATTTTGTTTTATTCCATGTTTTATTTGTTGTCTCCATATAGAAGATGCATGTGTAAATGTAGAATTTATGACACTCTTTGTATACACAAAAGGATTTT
Source organism: Polietes domitor (assembly GCA_947397865.1). Taxonomy (NCBI): domain Eukaryota; kingdom Metazoa; phylum Arthropoda; class Insecta; order Diptera; family Muscidae; genus Polietes; species Polietes domitor. The sequence continues at coordinate 33,292,048 of OX377619.1, read as the reverse complement.
TAAAGTAATGATTTTCTAGATATCGCAAAATTAGTAAAGAGTACATTTATTTTCATTTTGTAATATCTTAAGGAAGAAAGCTATTCCCATTTTAAGAAAATCTATTGATAAACGTTGAATTTATGATCCTTCTCATGTATGACCAAATCAATTTAAGCTAAAACTAAAAAACAAACGATTTTTTGAAATTACATCTACAATATCAATCAAGCATATCTTCTACTCTTATCCACATATTTTCTCCAATTAGGCCTTATAGTCTTCATTAAGATCCCAGCTATATTCTGTTATCTATTTTCTGAAGAGAAAATTTTTCACTTCATTCAAACACAAATTTAAAAACCATGAATTTTTTATATAATTATTTTGCGCCTACAAAAGGTCGTATCTTCTATAACTATCAATATATCTTCAACATTCAGGTACTGTCCTCTTCGCTGAAATATTAGCTATGAGAAAGTAGTACTTAATATTTTTTCTATTTTTTATGTATTTTTTCGTGCCAGCGAAAAAGATTTTTTTGGGGAAAAAATGTTTTTCATAAATATGTGAAAGTGAAATTCACAACATGATTGGATAGTAAAAATATTAAAGGTATCTTCGACGAAAGTTAGAATTTTATTAAAAAATCCATTAACTTAGTTTGAGTTGATTTTATGAATTATTATTAAGATAATTTTTAGGAATCGAATACGAATTTTTTATTTTTTGTCCCCAAATACATTTGTTGTCCAGCCTTTGGTAATATTTGCCAAGTCTGGACAAACGTATAATTCCCATGTACTTCACCAACCCACTGTGCTATGCCCGAAATATCCACTTCTTCCCCCACAACCAAGTGTGTATGTAAATATCTTTCGAAACCACTAGTTCCATTGTGACGACCCATGTTTTATCGAGCTTTAATATGACCAGGCAATTTATGCCAGCAAAATTACTGCCACTATCAAACTGTTGAATCTCGTGGGAAAGATAAAAAGCTTATTTTGTTCGGTGAACAAAAAAAGTAAAAACATAAATAAATCCCTTAATTCCCTGGGAAGAACATGACCACGCCGGAGTATTGGAAAGCTAAGCATCAGTTGTTCGAGTACCAAAATTTTAATTAAAAGTATTTGCCGCCCTCACAAAAGAAAAACAGCATAAACGTCAATGGAACAGACGTGTGAGTGTGTGGTCCTGAACTTAGGAAATCCCATTAAAATGCTTTTAAAAAATCGTCTGTTTTTCACGCTCCTCCGTAGGGACTGTACCAGAGGGGACGGGATGGAGGAGGCAAAAACTTTAAGGGGGAGGATAAACACTTCTAAAGTGAAAAAAAGATTAATGACTCCCCAAAGATGTCGCCTACCCCGCGAAACGACAACGCCACCAACAGTCACTTGACAGAAATATGAAATATAAAAATAAGTGACGAGGAAAAAATGTCGGCAAACAAATGAAATAACGACGACAGCAACGACAACGCCAACGAAAAAAAAAAAAACAATTACATTTTATGATGTTGACAACTGTTTAATTAGCTTTTAAGTTGCTCCAGCCAGCAACGGAGCAGGCGAATTATTAACAGTGAAATATGACGGAGCGCAAGAAATCGCGCGTAAATGAACACGAAAGACATAAACAAACCAATTACTTTTGGGCAGGACTGCCCGGCCACCAGCGCTCCTTCGTTCGCCAGCAGTCGTATCATTGTCTTCATCGTTGTCGTTATCACCGCCATAAACGTTGTTGAGTTGCTGTTGGAAGGATAAGCAGCATTGCTTTCATTAAATTTGACGAAACGATTGCAAAGGACTCTTTTATTCTGGCATCAGCAACCAACCACCCACATACATTATGAAATAATTGTGAAATTGTTGTCAATCGTAAGTGCAGAAATATTTGTTTAAATTTTCGGAATTTCCTTTCCACAATCCACAAGAATTCGGAGATTAAGGCAAATTTTAGTAACACAAAATGGATAAACAGTTTGGTTGTTGGAAATGCGACTACATTTCCTAAAGTATTCCGGCCATAGAAATATGATTTATTTTTATTTTATTATTTTGTAATATCTTAAGGAGGAAAACTATTCCCATTTTAAGAAAATCTATTGATAAACGTTGAATTTATGATCCTTCTCATGTATAACCAAATCAATGTAAGCTAAAACTAAAAAACAAACGTTTTTTTTAAATAACATCTACAATATCAATTAAGCATATCTTCTACTCTTATCCACATATTTTCTCCAACTAGGCCTTATAGTCTTCATTAAGATCCCAGCTATATTCTGTTACCTATTTTGTGAAGAGAAAATTGTCCTAAAGTATTCCGGCCATAGAAATATGATTTTTTCAGTATTTTTAAATTAGCCTATGACGATTTTAATGAATGCTTAGCTGTGCTCAAAGAATTTGAGATATAAATTCGTTTTTATATGACAATTTTTATTATCTCTCAACGAGCAGATCAATTTTCGAACACATGCTCCCCTGGTGATATGTCATCATCGTCTGACCGAATACTCCTCTTGATCCCATTAAGTCATCTTCATTCGAATATATCGTGTAGATATACAAACAAGATATACACGAACTTGTATAGACTCCCAATGAATACATATCTCCCAATCTGCAGTCATGAATATATTGTGGATGTGTGCTTTCATTCGAATCCATGCTAACTAGACAATATTTCATTAAATATTCAGCAATATTTTCTCGTCAACGATGTGGCTGGGTGTGCAGAGTGGATGTATTTAACCCCAGCAGCCAATTGACAAGTCGCCATCAAATTTTCACACGGCAACAGAACTGCGGCCTAGACGACTTTTATGTGCATCATACATCTGGAGATCTAATCTAGTGCATAATTCACACGAGATGTCCTTCCAGGGCGACTTAATAAAATCATTTTCTGTTGAACCTCTATAAAAAGGAAATATTTTTGTTTGCCTTGCTCTCAGCCTTGGGGTATGTGTCTGTCATTTTTTTTGTGGCAGATTTAAAATATCTATGACCTATAAGGTCTTCCGCATTCTTATCAAAATGTTTGCAAACATTATCGAAATTTTAAAGTATCGCAATCATCTCATGGCGAAGAAACATAAAAAGGGAGCAACATAATGTACAACGCTGACTTGTATAGAACACGTCGACATCTCTGCTATGACCCTGATGTTGATGTGGTATGACGGAGGACGGACGCATAAATGTGTAGCTGACGCCAGGACGTATGTCTGAACGCATTTGTCATCCAGCAAAAAGTTGCCACTTGTCTCTTTATATTTATTATCAGTTGCAAAAGAAAACAAACAGCCACAACAACGACAGCCAGCAACAGCACAACAACAAGACAACACACAGAACGACGACTGTAAAATTGCGTTTGACATATCATGCAGGGCTTGCAAAGACACAATGGACGTTTGTGAATTGGCATGGCTCCTGTGGTGGGGGTGGGGGCGTATAAAAATATCTCTTCGTTTGCGTCTCCCAAACAAGAATAAATTAATTGCGTGGCTAGGAAACCAAATGTCTTCTTTATGGTTTAAACAACTTCCCGCGTCGCCATCAACACAATATACAAAATTCCATTTTTCCTTTAATAAATAATAAATTTTAAATGTGAACTTGGCAAATATTTGCCTATATTCGTTATGTCGACAGCTAAGTGTCACAAAAATGGACATAATCCTACGAAAACTTGGAATGTTGACGAAATGAAAACGAACGAAAACAACAAACAGGACAATAAAACGTTCATCAACAAATAAACATAATTTCGTGATTACATCCCATCCTGTTCGTCTTCTATTCTAGCACAAATACAAACAAAGTGAAGAGGCTGCCCATGAAATCATCCAATATATATTTTTAAAATCGACATGGAATCACGTCGGCTGTTTTAAATAGCGGCAGCGTGTTAATAACATTTGATTATATTTTTCATAGAATTGTTGATGAGTATAAAAAGAAAAAAAACAACATTTTGTTGTTTTGCAAATAAGTGAGGTCATCAAGGACTGGCAAGAGGCTGTACAATGTTGGACCAGAGGTAAATCCCAGGAGAATATATTTTGTAATAATTTTTAGTAATAAAACAATTATGAAGGCAATTTTGTATAAAGAATGATAGGTTTATCGTCATGGGCTTTAAAAAGCTTTAAGGGCTTTTAATCCTATAAATTATTTTTTTTTTAAATTTTAGGGTTAAACTCTGAATTTAATGAATGACATTGTAGATCAGCGACATCTATGGAGCAAGTGCAGTATTCATCGAGACATACACAGAGATCTGTAGCAAGATATATTTAATCAACCACAATATTTGTTAGGACATGTTTCCTTCGCAGGCTTGGGCGACAGGATCTATATTATAAAGTGTTCATTGGTCGTACATGTTGCATCCGCTGATAGTAAAGGATCGTGGTACCACAATGTACCTCATCTTGTCTCAGTGAGTTGAATGCTTACTTTACGACTGCCACTTCAACTAAATATGACCTAAAATATTGGAATAAATTTGATTTTGCAGTCTTTCGGATTTTTACGAATAAAGTGGGTCAGACATTGTCGATATGTAGAATTGAAAAATTAACAATTTTAATAATATTTTAAATAATTTTTTCCTTCATAAGACGAAATAACTTGATTGAATACAAGAGTTCGAATGTATTATATTCAAAACGCATAGAAACTCAATCAATCGATTACTAATCAAACAGCACAAAAAATAAGAACTAAATACATTTTCTTAAACAACAGTTGACATTTTGAAGTTTGGAATATATCAGCCCAAAAAAATGAAGTACATTTAAGTCGCATCCCAAAATACCAATTTTCTTATTTCCAGCATTTGAGGAAGTTCTTTTGAACAAATTCCAAAAAAATTAACAACATGTTTCTATCCCGTAATATTTTGCGAATAGCATTTTCGTAACTGGGAATGCATTTTTTGTATGGGTTCACAGAGGTAAGATGTCCGCTTTGCACTCACAAGTTCTCGGGTAAGAATCGTGTCGGGGAAACCCTATTTATTATTTTTTGTTTATCAATTTTATAAATTTATTGGATATAATTGATGTTTTCAATTTTTAATTTCTTCGTCATGGACTACAAATTTCAGAGGAAACTTTTTTTTGAAAAAAAAAATAGTTTAAATACTTATTCGAATTCTCTGATAGAATATCTGTTGAAAATATTTATTGTTTTTAAGGGAAGAATTTGAAATTGGTGTTAATGCTAAACTAATACTAAGTAATACTAATACTAAATTACACATGCAATTTACAGTATTTTTAGCAGATATTCTCCTCTATGATTTGTCAATTATACCGGTACCATACGGTGCGAATAAGTTTTAAAAAAATTATTTTGATTTGAAAAATTGTAACCTTTGAAATTTCGTATTGCTTTTAAGGTACAGCATGATGGGGAAGGTACAGGACGTCTATAATCTGGTTCAAGTGTAATATGGACTGTCAGTCGGTTTTACTAGTACTTCATAATATCAATAACATTATACAGTATTGATTAATTTAATTTATTACAAATTTAATTTAATATTTATTTGGTTATATATATTAGTTCATATACCAACTATTTTTTAAGTGACCTATATTCAATTTTACCTACCTCACAACGGAATATTGCTGAAGTGGTTAGTGTGCCGTAGTGGCAACCAGAAGGTCCGCTGTTCTATCCCCTTTAGATGTGGATTTTTAAAATAGAAATTGAAAGAAGAGAAAATGTGGATCCTTAGCCACAACTCAAAATATAACAAAAATTCACCACTTTTGATGAAATTTACCAAAAAAAGTTCTTTTCAATGAGAATAATAGATCTGCTTTACCCGATTTTCAAAAAATGAAATAAAAACAAGAAATTGTAAACAATAGGGCGGATCGAAAATAAAGTATTTTTTTCACAAAGTAATTTAAAAAAACCTATTTTTTTTAGCACAAAAATATATATTTTTTAATTTCAAGCAAGTTTCTTTTAATTTTACACAAAAGTGCCAAATCTTACAGAAAGAACGAGACATTGTAAACACTAGTGTGGATCGAAAATAAAATATTTTTGTTATAAGGTAGTCTTAATCTTTTTTATTTTTTATATTTGTTTTGATATCTGAGAATTTTCTTCTAATTTTAAATAAAAATCTTACAGAAAATATATTTTTTATTTCTTTTTCTAATTTATTTTCTAAACATAAATAATAAACCTTCGATTTTTCTAAAGTACATTTTATTAAAAGTATTTATTATTATTTATTATTATTGTTTATAAAATAAATGAAAAATAAATTAGAAAAAAATAAAAAATACATATTTTCTGTAAGATTTGACACTTTTATTTGCTAGAAATTAGAAAAAATATATATGTTTGTATCTATAAATTTTTATTTTATAAAATCGCGATATGCAGCATTATTCGCCATATAGGAAAACACATATATGGAAAATTTCATCAAAATCTGAGAGAAGAGCCAACATTTTTGTCATTGCTTCACTCCGGAAATAATTAATTAAAAACAAGTAAGGAAAGGCTAAAGTCGTGCGGAGCCGACTATATGATACACTACACTTTCTATCCGTATACAATTCAATTTTAAAATTGAAAACGGGAAGGATTTTTGTACGTTTCCCAATCATAGACTGATATGAACTGACGCAATTTGTCAAATCGAGAAGAATATCGGGGCTATATCCAAACATGAAGTGACCCACTTTCCCAATAGGATCTTCCAGTTCAAGTATAACGTGTTATGATCAATTTAAAGAAATTCTCTGAAAATATGTGGTTTCTGGGGCGAAAAAAGTTAAGCCGGGAGTGAAATTTCTATGAGAGCTATATATAAATTTAAACCGATCTGACCTATTTCCAACATGGGTGTTTCTAGTTGAAACATACGAAATTTTGGCAAATTTGGCAAGATCTGTTAAAATATGTGGTTTCTAGAGCAGAAAAAGTCAATTCAGGAGCGAAATTTGAATGGGAGGTATATATAAATCTGAACAGATCTAACACATTTTCAGCACAGGTGTTTCTAGATGAAATATAATATGTTTTGCCAATTTTAAAATAAATCTAATAAAATATGTGGTTTCTAGAACGGAAAAGGTGATATTATTGGGAGACAAATTTGTATAGGAGCTATATATAAAACTGAACCGATCTGACACATTTTCACCACAGGTGTTTCTAGTAGAAACAGAAGATATTTGGCCAATTTTGAAGAAAAACTGCTAAAATATGTGTGCAGAAAAAGTCAAATCGAGAGCGAAATTTGAATGGGAGCTATATATAAATCTGAACCGATCTAACCTATGTTCACCACAGGTGTTCAACCTTTAAATATAAGATGTTTTGCCAAATTTGAAAACAATCTTACAAAATATAAGGTTTCTAGAGCGGAAAAAGTCAAATTGAGAGCAAAATTTGTATGGGGGCTATATATAAATCTGAACCGATCTGACCCATTTTTATCATGGGTGTTTATATTGAAAAAATAAAATGTTCTACCAAATTTGAACCAAATCTTTTAAAATATGTGGTATCCATGAAAAGAGGGGAGTGAATCGGGAGTGAAATTCGTGTGGGTGCTATATCTAAATCTGAACCGATTTTCTTCACAATAAACAGCGTTCGATCGTCTCCCAAAAAAAATCGTTGTGTAAAGTTTCGTTTGGTTCTGGCTACAATTGCGACCTGTATCGTGATTACAAGAATAGATGGACAGAGAGACGGAGACGGACGGACAGGAAGACGGACATTGCAAAATCGATTCAAAAAGTGATTCTAAGTCGATCGGTATACATAACAATGGGTCTATCTCGCTTACAAACAAATGCACAAATACATAATACTCTCGTGGAGTGTATAAACATTGATATTTATATTTAAATTTAAAAATATTTGGAAAATTTGGAAATATTTGGAACTAACTTTTGTTTCATCCGTGTTTGTGTGTGTTTCGTATTGACAACTACATTTGAGAACATCTTTCGGTGTTAGTTTTCTAATTGAATCTCTTTTTAGCAGGGACGTCAGTAATATAAACTATCTCTATAACGTCCAAAGTAATTTTTCTCGTCCCAATTTTGGTTGATGTCAGGTCAGTGTACCGTGGGCTACAAGTGCTGCCTTTTGTTCTAGTGGTTTTTCGATGGCCTTATGGTCAGGTTTATTTGATGAATATCTAGTTTATTCAAATACTAGGCCCATTAAATAATTTATTAGTCGTATTATGTGATTTATAAGCTAGTTCGATTTTATGTTTGTCATATAAAGGGTGATTTTTTAAGAGCTTGATAATTTTTTAAAAAAAAAAAACGCATAAAATTTGCAAAATCTCATCGGTTCTTTATTTGAAACGTTAGATTGGTCCATGACATTTACTTTTTGAAGATAATTTCATTTAAATGTTGACCGCGGCTGCGTCTTAGGTGGTCCATCCGCTTAGTCCAATTTTGGCATTTCCACGTTTTTGAGTAACAGAGACCCAATTGGTGCGAACGGCGACGAATCGAAAATTGGTGGTCATCATTAACACTGGCCGATACAGCTGCGATATTTTCTTCAGTTCGCACTCTACGTAAGCGTGTTGGTGGTTTAATGTCCAACAATGTAAATTTGGTGCGAAATTTAGTCACAATAGCCCGAATAGCCGCTTCAGTGGGTCGATTAAACTGACCATAAAATGGAAGCGCGCAATGAACTTTCTTAACAGAGCACGCATTTTGATAATAAAATTCAATAATTTGCAAGCGTTGTTCGTTTGTAAGACGATTCATGATGAAATGTCAAAGCATACTGAGCATCTTTCTCTTTGACACCATGTCTGAAATCCCACGTGATCTGTCAAATACTAATGCATGAAAATCCTAACCTCAAAAAAATCACTCTTTATAAGAAGTCGAATCTGAGTCGATGGCTATGATAATTGTTTAGGATATTTATCGTTCTTTTGGAAGTTACAAACAAATGGTACCAATATATTTGATACCAACTCCATAAATAGGCGAATCCTTTTCCACACTGCTTTTAAAACGTTCGTATATATGTTTGTCACAGCATCACATATTATTAGGTATCTATTAAATAAGACATATTCACAACATAGGTTTGTATCAAGCTTAGATCCGGTAGGTCGCGCTGAGGTGGATTTATATTGAAAACTTTATTGTATGGACCAATTTAACTGTAATTCAGAATGTATGTTTTATTGATGCAGAGAAAAAAACTGAATGTATAAATGGGCCATATAGGTGGTGTGGTGCTAGAGTGGAGTTATTTTGAAAATGTGTGTTTATGTTTCGATTTTACATAAATTCAAAACATATATGAGTCATTCCATGTCAAGCGGTACGATTTTTGACCTCGAGAGCTGCGATTGTTTTAAAGGTTTGTATATGTATTCCTTTCATAAAAATGTTGTTTATGTATTTATGGAAAAAATTACATTTTTTCACGAGTTATGATCAATGTAACTGTGAAAAAAATACAAAATATTCAGAAAGGTGTGCTCATTCAATCTCCTGTAACTCCTGAAGTCCTTGGCCGCTTTGAATGTACTATACCTTGTTTTGAAGGCAATTTCAATTACTTTTAAAATATTTAAGTGGGATGTCGCGTTACATTTTTTCAAGTTTTTACAATTTTACTTCTTTCATTTTGATTCTCGAAGTGATTACATTAATTAATTTTTGGAAACTTTAAAGTAGAGTTCTTAGATGCCTATTTTAATGACTGTGTGAGTTTGAAAGTGGCAAAATGATGGCATCTATTTGTTATGATTTATTTTTTTGCAAAATTACACAAAATTTCAGTAAAAAATCTTCAGAATGATAATTTTTTAAGTTCTTTATTAATAGAAGGGTTACGAACAAAAAAAAATCCAAGAAAACGTAGTTAACAGAAAAATATATTATTTTTTTCTTTTTCTGATAGTAGAAAACAAATTAAAAAAATCTTTTCTTTAACTACTTAAAAAATTATCATTATCAAGCTAGTAAATCGGACTAAATCCAGGCCAAACCGAATGGTTCTTTTCACGAGGAGGATTAAATTATTTCAACATTTTTAAGTTTTTTTTTTTTTGTAGTATCTGTTTTTGCCTACGCAACGTATTGCAATCTTCATTCTAAAACGTGTTGACAAATATTTTGTAGTAAATCATACCTATAAAATAGGGTGGGCCATTTAAAATTTGAACTATCGTTTACTTTGACTTTATTTTTAGTTTCAGGTTCATTTTGACCATTGCAAAATGGGACGCTATACGCTCGAATAAAATTTGGAAATATTCAAAACATATCGGATAACGTAAAATATCTGGTCATAACTCTACAGCTTTTCCAATTGTAATTCAAAAGACATCGCTTGAAATTCAAAAGACACCAGTTGTAATTCAAAAATTCCATTTGCAATTCAAAACTCGTCACTTGTAATTCAAAAGACAACATTTGAAATTCAAAACTCGTCATTTGTAATTCAAAAGACATCATTTGAAATTTAAAAGACATCTTTTGAAATTCATTTGTAATTTCATTTGTAATTCAAAACTCGTCGTAAGTAATTCAAAAGACACCATTTCAATTGATATTTTTTGTATTTCAAACAACACTTCAAAGAAAATATAATGCGGTGAGAGAAAAAAGCTATCACCCATTTTTGTCCTGGGAATTGACAAAAATCGTCCACTGCTCCTTTTCATGGACAAAATTAAAATAAAACTAAGTTGCTTCGAATTTAATTAAATAGTCCAATTAAGAAAATTTTCTAAATATTTTGCCATAGAAATATTTTGTGGGCTCCATAGAGTGGGCGATTTGTATTAACATTAAAATAAAACTGAGTTGCTTCGAATTTAATATAATAGTCCAATTAAGAAAAAATTCCAAAGATTTTTTCATAGAAATATGTTTTTGGGCACAAGAGAGTGGGCGATTTGTATGTAAAATAAATTGTATTTTCAGTTTGAAGATATATATTGTTGAAAAATACATTTTTAAATGAAATTGAATATTATTATACTTTCCGAATACATGAGCCACTCACACGATTTTTTTCTAAATTTTAAAAGTATTATTTATAAATAGTTACTATATATAAATTTTCTTTAAAAAAATCTCAAAAAACTCGACGACTTTTTTCATAATAATTTACTTTGAACTTTAATCTATTAAAGAAAAAACAAATCTTATCCGATATTTTTCCAATTCTCATTTATTTTAAATTTTAAATTTTTTAGTTTGTATAAAGACATTGTCCAAAAACTAAATTTTTGGACAGAATTGGTGGGTACACATTTTTTTATTCTAAATTCTAAAATATTATTGTTAAATAGTTATTATATAATTATTTTTTAAAGTTGAATTTTTAAAAAAATCCTAAAAAATTCGACTTTTTTATAATAATTTAGTATGAACTTTAAACTATTATAGAGGAGCCAAATCTTTTTCGAATTTTATTATTATTTTTAAATAGTAATTATATAATTAATTGTTAAAGATGGATATAAAAAAATCCCAAAAAACTTTACGATTTTTTCAGAATAATTTAGTTTGAACTTAAAACTGCATATGAAAAGAGAAATCTTCTCTGATTTTTTCCGGTTCTCCTTTATTTAAATTTTTTAAAAAGTGTTTAAGATTACATTTTTACTCGTTAGTCAAATTTGAATTACTTTTTGCAGTTTTCTTTATTTACTTAGTTAATTTGAAAGCTACCTTGAGTATTTCCTATTACTTCATCGGAGAATATTTCTGTAAGCAACTCCAGATGATATATGATAGATGCTACGATAATATTTCTGAAATCATTGCATCATAACCCATTTAGAAAGGAAGTTTCATTGTATTCAGACAATTGCCTCTAATTTTGTAGACTAGGTAAGTGAAAAGTCTTGAAAATAATCCGGCTAAGGTTTGATAAGAGGATGCCAAGCTACCTTCTTTAACTTGAAATATTTCAATTTTCTTCATGGAGTTCAGTACAGATGAGGTATTGTCTTCTATGTTCACAGTAGACCGGTTCGGCCTCTATAAAAAAGTTTCCCAAATGCGATTTTTTTAACATACCAAAATTAATTGTTTCTTCTGTAATTAGTTAGTTGTTTTGTGCCATAAAAATCATATTATGAAAATTATAAAATTTTCATTTCATCTAACAACTACAGCTAATATGAAAATGCGCTTAAGGTAAATAAAATCCTAAATCCAACACTGATTTTAATTAAATTAATCGAATTGATGATATATTATACATATATTTTGAACTTGAATGTATATATCATTTTGAAACTTAAACTCTAAGAGGATACAAAACTCGTTCTACATTTGATTTAAGTTTACGTATTTGGTATTAACTCCCTTATATTTCTTGTATATTTCATTAAAGTCAAAAAATAACATAAATGGGATTATTTCTCAAATTTTGACATTATTCTTAAATTTTCCAAACCAGTCATCCTTGTTTAGTACAAACAAAACTTAAGACCTACTCTCCCTTGAACAATTATAAACGTTCCCTAATGTATATTTGCAACTGTGATAAACGTCCATTTAACATATGTACCACTTTGTCTAACATCAACAACAACAACAACAAAAATTCAGACAAACAAACAAATAAACATTATATATGTAAATATTAAAATAATCCCAAAGATAAACACAAATACGTTTTAGTTTTTTGTAATTTAACAAAATCAATGTAATACCAAGCAGACAACATTGCGAGTGAAAACCAAAATGGCAAGTTATTACACTCTTCCTACTGCTGCTGCCGGACTGCCTGACGTCCTTTAGCTGGCTAGCTACTAGCTGAACTTCCAACATAACATAAACAAATATAAACCGAATAACCTAATATGCAAAACAAATATATATGAACATCAAAAGCCAAAAAAAACACTGAAACAAGAACACAACCAACCATTTTTACCATTTTAGCCAAAGCCATACATCCAAAGTTTCATTTCAAATCACACATACGTACATATGATGGTGGTTGTAGATGCGTATTTGATCTGCCCTAGCAAGCAACACGGCATACCTATCGGAGTACTTTTACCATAATTTGGTTGGGACTAAAGGCCACTGTGTGTGAGTGGGCTGTTTGTAATCTTTTACGTTTTACACGAATGAATATCCTCACAAAAAAAAAACGTACAGGATACGTTGGACTTGCCATGCCACAGAGCAAAAGTGGCAGTATGAGTGGTTATATTTATTTCATTAATTTGTTACAACAACCAAATTAGATAAGTGAAGCGTACCGGCGGCGAAGGGAAAACAAGAAACAAATGAGTGTTCTCGCGTAATCAACAGCTAAACGAATTCGGAGCGAGTGCCAGGGAATCAGTGAAGTAATTGGAATGGAGAGAAAATCGCATTTTGATCACCAAGGTGGATAGATCCACTAATATCCACCTTAGTCATTTGTACATAAATTTGCATTCTACAAAATGGTCTTGAGCCAGGAGAATATCCCAGTTCACATCAAAGCTATGCTACAATTTCGAAAGATTCGCTTAAAATAAATTTTAATGTCACACTAAAGCAATTTAAAATACGTTTTATTTTAGCTACAGTCCTTTGGTTGGAACCACTTTTATCAATTTTTCCCATTTTGAACCTAAACATACGAATTTGAAAAATCATTTTATTTTGCTCGTCTACGGTATTAAGTGTTTCTTGCAAGATTTCCGATTTCTTCTAGTCACCATATACATGTTCCGTCCTCATGATACTATCCCTCGTTTACAATTTCATATCTGCTATTCTAATACTTAACAAGTTACTAAGCTTGTTTTTTATGATATTAAATATATGTATATATATAGATATATGTACAGCAGTGAGTGTGTTGTATATTTTGTGTGGTGGGAATAAAAAACGAACATACATACACACATACATGCATGTGTATATGGCAATTGCGAAGAATATACGTTATACAACATATTTCAAAGCATAAGGGAGTCATTTGTGATGCCAAAACAAGCCAGGCGAATGAAAATGTTGGGACTCAACTCAAGGAAAAAAATCGTTTAATATAAAATATCAACTCAGGGGTCAAATTGAAGAAAGAAAGTAAAATGCGTGTTTAAAAAAAGGCAAAGGCCGCAATGTGACCATGAGAAAGTGACTTGGAAGTAACGTGGAAACTACAGGTGATCACCAAAAGATTTATATAAAAAATAGAAGTGAACAAGCAAATTATGATATTGCTGTCTTTACAACTTTTCTGGCAAAGTTGATTGTATTTAATCGATCTCTGTAGAAGGTCTGTTGAAAAAATATTTATGTTGATGAACATTTTTGCTTTCATCAAAAAAACGGATCTTATTAATACTTCTTTGTCAATATGGTTATAATGATGACGATCGTAATGTGACCACCAAAAATTTATGAATGTAGTTGCTTTTGGCCTTCTGCAAAACTAACAACACAGAATATATGACGGATTAATAAATCCTCTTCCGAGACTGTCCGAGACCTAAAAATATATTTTTTGTGCGCATACTGATTCATAAAATCTGCATACAAATGCAAATTATCTTTTTTAATGTTTTTTCTTGAATATTTGTACATTCAGTTTGAAAATGTAAGTGTGATCACATCCGCTTATACACATGGTTCACCTAAAGCTACAAATGTTGTGAATTTCACTTTGATATAGCAAGAGTTGTTTAGGAACATTATCCAACAAATTGACATAAGATCGATTTTTCAAAGAAAATACAGGCATGAAAAAAAAAAAATCGAAAAAATATGTTGTTTTATTTTGTAATAGCTAACATTCTAACGCATAAGAGATAAATGGACAAATATAGAAGCTATAACACTCTATCTAATCACATTTATTTTTTATAAATATTTATATTTTGAAACAGCTTGGATTTTTATCGAAGAATGCAATACGTAATAAAAATCTGTGGATACATGTAGTTTTTGCAAATTTCAAAATCCAAAAATAATGTGGATCAACTTCACCTTCAAAATTAAAAAATCCAAAAATCTAATTATGCTGCTCGTCTTCGTAGTCGGAGGAATGTACACACCGAATATCATGATTCTAGCAGCAACTTGGGAAGGATTTTCGTATTCTTCATAATCATAAGCTAATATGACCTGATTTGTTAAAATATGTGGTTTCTAGAGAAGAAAAAGTCGAATCGGGAGCGAAATTTGAATGACAGCTATATATAAATCTGATTTGATCTGACCCATTTTCACCATGAGTGTTCCTAGTGGAAATAGAAGACGATTTGCCAAATTTGAAAGCAATATGATAAAATATATGGTTTCTAGAGCAGAAAAAGTTAAATTGGAAACGAAATTTGTATGGTAGCTATATATAAATCTGAACCGATCTGACCTATTTTCACCATGGGTGTTTTTAGTAGAAACATAAGATATTTTGCCAAATTTGAAAGCAATGTGATAAAATATGCCAAATTTTAAGAAAATCTGTTGAAATATGTGGTATCTAGCATGAAAACTGTCAAATCGGGAGTCAAATTCGTATGGGAGCTATATCTAAATCTGAACCTATTTTCTTTAAATTAAATAGCGTTCGTGCTTATCCTGAAAAACTTCGTTGCGAAAGTTTCGTTTGGTTATGGCTACAATTGCGACCTGTACTCTGATTACAAGAATAGATTGACAGACAGACGGACATTGCTAAATCGATTCAAAAAGTGATTCTAAGTCGATCGGTATACTCAACAGTGGGTCTATCTAGCTTCCTTTTGGGTGTTACAAACAAGTGCCCAAAGACATAATACTCTCGTGGAGTGTATAAAAATGGATTGTCAAGATTTTTCAGTAAAGCTAGAAACAAAAATCCGGATTATAATTACCTCTTAGCATTTCTAATATAATTTTTATTGTTAAATTGGCTCAAATTGAATTATATCCTATTGGCCCCATACAAATATCATGCTCGATTTGAATTGAAGCCTCATAATTTCTACATATACTCAAATATGCGTTGTATTGTTCCCTAGAATACAATAAAATATTTCTTTTTTGAGAAGCAGAGCAATTGTAGTCTTCAAAAACTATCTCTAATTTGGAGAACAACCGAGTGCCTTCGGACTTGCACTCCCAGAATTCGAATGCATATACTAAATAATAAATTTGAGTTATAACAAAAAAATGATTTATTTATTATGAAATACAATACAAAATAAATTCAGATTCTTATGTTCGGTCCAGAAATTGAGCCGTACAGGCTCTGATGGAAATGGAACCCACAACCCTACTGATAATCGAAAAAATTTAATGTTTCTTTTTAAATGTATTGAGTTTATGGATTAGTGCACAAGAGATTAATTTCTAGGCCCCAGATAGAATATTTTTATATTTTATCGCATTGCGTAATCTGCAATATTTTCAACGTCATCTTCGTGTGTACCTTGTCTCTGTTTCGTCTTACATGAAATCAAATATAATAACAATAACTGATGAAATATTTTCGATTTATTTAAAGTGGTGTAATTGTGCTGTATCGTAATTTATATAATTTAATTGCAAATGTTGTTCAACTCAGTCCAATTCAATTAGATATTGGTGTTTTAAATGAAGATAAAATGCTTAATACTAAGTTCTGTGGTACGTGTGATTTATGTTGGTTGCGATTCAAGTAAATATCACTCATACGTCATGATGTCCAAAGAGTGCTTCTACAATTAAGCACATGATTCTTTCCAAAAAAATTAAATTAAAGATCCCATGTTTTTCAAACTAACGAATAATGATGATATTGTCCCACAGATGATCAATACCTTCAATAACAATCGTTTTTTTCGATTTCAAAGTTTTCGAAAGTTTCGATTTATTTTTATGTCAAACACCATCTAGTATTGGGTTGGCCATTTAACATTTTAAATTATAATCGGCTATAAAAGAGTACTGATTACTTTTTCCAAATTTCTGGTTTTATAGGAAAGGTCAAAATTTGTCATTTAATAATAGAACCCAATATCATTCATATGATTACCGCGACTGGCTCGGAAGTACCTCATTCGTATTTTTCAGAACATGCACAAATGTTACCCAAAATCCACATCAAACAGTAACTCGTTGTGGATGCATTGGCTTCTTAATAGTTATGTGTGGGTTCTTTGAACCCCATATGCGGCAATTCTGTTTATTGACATAGCCACCGAGATGAAAATGAGCTTCATCTGAAAACACGAAAATTGTCTACGTAAATTTCCTAAAGTTTGTGTTAAAGACTTACTACTTTGGAAGTAAATTTTAATATTTCCTAATTTTGTTGGAATATAAAGCGTCCCATTTTGCGTATATCAAACATAATCGTGAAAATAAAAACGAACGTTATTGTACCTTTCAAAGTCAAAGTAATCAGTAGTTAACATTTTAATTGGTCCATCCTATATTATTGGAGATTTGCATTTGAAGCTTTACACACCGCTGGTTAAATGTGCACATTTGAAAAATCGAGTCTAAATACCTCTAAGAATTTAAGTACTTTCCATATATAAGGAATTAAGTTGAAAACCGAAACGGTTATTTCAGATATTACAGTAGTAATATGGCGAACATTATCCTTGAGTTTGATGCATGGATAGACCAAGTATCTGGATGTTCACACTTTTTAAAACAAACACACATAAAATATTTACAAAATATATTGCGAACCTTTGTAAAATAGTATTTCTAACAGTGGGATACATTTAAATTGTATTCTGTCTAAAATGAGAAACTAAAAAATGGTCTTTAACTCACTCAATACCCTGACAAGTGAAAAAGTAATTCAATAAATAAGGGAATATAGCTCTTCCGTGATATAAGCTCAGCAACAAGTTCCATCTCAACCATACATTTTCAGCTATCTGGGGTAATTTTCTCTCGAGTGTATCCATAACATTTTGATATCCATAACATATCAAACAAATAAATTTGCAATTTTATGATACACCAGCATAAATATTGCTTATAAAATACGAAACCAAACCGGGGAAACAAGCATCCATACTCCCTTCCTTTAGTGTCTCAAATAAAAAAGCGACAATTTGATTCTTTCGGTTTTGTGTGTGCATTTGCGTGGCCATGTGAATGTCTTAGATTTTGTATTAGGGTTTACAACTGTCACAAAAAGTAAAGGGGAAATATTTTAAATGAAGTCCTCGGTGTAAAGGGATATTAGATAACACGCTCACTATAAAGGTTAGTCCATACACATGGCCACACATTTTATGTGACCACAACAAATGTATAAAAACGGAAGTTTTCACAAAAACACACACAGAGACAGAGAAAATATTTGTGACATTCAACATATCCGGTTGTAAATATGGATATATTATCAGTTAGTCAATATGTGTGTTGGGGTGGGGAGAATGAAGGTCATTTCTAAAAATAGTCGGAGTTTCATTTATGAACTGTGGATTTTGGGGAAATTTATTAAAATTAAAACAAGCGCCATCTATGACGTATAACCAATACTTTTTTCTATAAAAAGTGGTTCTATGTTGAGTAAGATGTGATTCGGGTAACTTTAATCTTTATACAGAGGCTAACTTTTTATCAGGAGGTTCAACAAACATTTTTTGTCCCACATCCTGACTGAATAAGCTCTTAAATAAAAATAGATTTGTAAACCTTCTTCAATAAAACTCACCACATAAATATACTCCCTTCAATTTAACACTCATTCTCTGAAAATGGCTTTTTAAATTTGTTTAAAATTGTGACATATTGACCATGTTCCTCCCAACGATTGTAGGTTGACATTCAACTGTTTTGAATTTAAATTTAAAGATAAATTGGCAAAAGTCATTCAAATCAGTCCAATCTGACCATTTTTTGTTTGTTTAACATATGACAATAAAATACAATTCCTAGTCCTAAGTTATACGGTGCGTATGATTTATTTTGCATTCGTTCGTATCTAAATGGCACTCATACGTTATGGTGTCCGAAGATAATTTTACAATGGTGTTCGATTCAAAATCCTACTGTAACCCTACTCAAATTCATTCGAATAGTGTGCGAGAGGGGGTCTATCCTCTCTAAATTGACCTCTTTTTATGGTGTCTGATTTGTTTTTCCAAAAAAAGAAAGGTTATGTTAGTGTTCTTTTAGTTTCCATTCCATTGCAAATGCAAACACATATATTTCCAGCAAAATCCTTATTTATGGTTTATAAATAAAACGAAGAACAAAATCATACAACGCCTGTGTTTCTTTTTTTCTGGGTCGACATGAAATTTAATGGTCTTGAATTTTTCAAAGAATTCAATGTCGAAATGCAGTTGGGGGGAGGTGCGCGTTAGATTTGTTTGCTGTGTGTGAATGAAATGTTGAAGGGGTGATTGAAGGACTGCCTACATATATTGTGTTTATACAAATCGATGCGGACACAAATTTATGGAAAAAAGGATGATTGCAGGAAGTATAGGTAGAACATACATATTTTGTAGTTCTAACTGACGTTTCATGTTAGGAAATTGTTGTAATCATGGGCATCAATCAGATTTCTTCTAGTTGAACAGAAAATTTTCAAATATTAAAAAATATATTTTTTTAATTTATTTCATAAAAAATTACCTCCGATTTTTCAAAAAATAATGAATAAAAAAATAAAAAATAAAAAATAAAGAATAAAAAATAAAAAATAAAAAATAAAAAATAAAAAATAAAAAATAAAAAATAAAAAATAAAAAATAAAAAATAAAAAATAAAAAATAAAAAATAAAAAATAAAAAATAAAAAATAAAAAATAAAAAATAAAAAATAAAAAATAAAAAATAAAAAATAAAAAATAAAAAATAAAAAATAAAAAATAAAAAATAAAAAATAAAAAATAAAAAATAAAAAATAAAAAATAAAAAATAAAAAATAAAAAATAAAAAATAAAAAATAAAAAATAAAAAATAAAAAATAAAAAATAAAAAATAAAAAATAAAAAATAAAAAATAAAAAATAAAAAATAAAAAATAAAAAATAAAAAATAAAAAATAAAAAATAAAAAATAAAAAATAAAAAATAAAAAATAAAAAATAAAAAATAAAAAATAAAAAATAAAAAATAAAAAATAAAAAATAAAAAATAAAAAATAAAAAATAAAAAATAAAAAATAAAAAATAAAAAATAAAAAATAAAAAATAAAAAATAAAAAATAAAAAATAAAAAATAAAAAATAAAAAATAAAAAATAAAAAATAAAAAATAAAAAATAAAAAATAAAAAATAAAAAATAAAAAATAAAAAATAAAAAATAAAATAAAAAATAAAAAATAAAAAATAAAAAATAAAAAATAAAAAATAAAAAATAAAAAATAAAAAATAAAAAATAAAAAATAAAAAATAAAAAATAAAAAATAAAAAATAAAAAATAAAAAATAAAAAATAAAAAATAAAAAATAAAAAATAAAAAAATAAAATAAAAAAAAATAAAAAATATTATTTGGTGAGATTTTTTAAACACATATTCGGCAAGTGAGTTGTGCTACTTTAAAAGGCCGGGTATGATTTTGAAAAGTCGCTGCGAAGCCAGCATCTAGTGTCTACAATTTCTTATTTTTAAAGGTCAGCTTTATTTTAGAACATAATTTGAAAATTTTATTTCTTTCTTGAAACACAAATGAGTCAATCCTTAGTAGTATTTTATATATATACGTATTTTTTGAAAAAAAAAAAACAGAAAAATGTTTTTCATGACTTATGACCAAATTTACAGTGTTCATTCAATCGCTTGTAACTCCTGAAATTCTTGATCGATATATATTATTCTACACTAATATGTAGATTTGACTAGTTTGTATTGGAAAAAATTTTCCTTTGTTTGATTAAAATACAATCTTTAAAAATATTATCAATTTTTCAACGTCAAATACCCACATCCTCTCATATAATTACATGATAATTACATATACAAGCCAGCTTTAAAGCCCTGCGAAAAAACTCATGCCTTCCATTTGGTTTATCCAATTATCATGTCAAAATTTCCTGGAACAAAATGGCCCAAGGCGAACATTTTATCCCCAAATTGTATTCAAATTTCATTTTACAAAAAACACTAACCCCTAATTTAAAGCAATAATCTAATTGGTCATAATGTGAAAACTTTACTGAAATTACATTAAAATTCATGTTCATATTTTGTTGTAAATTCAATTTACCCAGCACCACCCATCGCACCCGCCATTGTAATTCTAGAAGATTATTTAATTAACCTTTAATTCATTTACAACAGAAAGTCCCAAATTATATTTGTATGTATATATTTTTTCATCAATTCGTGTTACACCCTCCGCCCCAACGCGAAATATCACAACGTACAGCGTATAGCATGCCATGCCATGCGCTAACCGTGCATAAGTTCAATATTTCATTATTGTGGCCGGCAGCATCGCCAATGTCCTCTCGTTCCGTTTAATTCATTAAATGCCACCAACTTGATAATGACCACGCGCTTTGTGTCAAGTGTCTGCGTTTTTCGGAATTCTGAAAATCGTTGTCGATGCGTTGAAGGACGGTATTCGCATCGTCGATGATGACGGCAATGGCGTTGATGGCAACACAACAAAATGTTTTTATGATGGTGCCAGAGATTAAAAGCAAATATTGTAAAAATATTAATTAAAAGAGGAAAAGCTTTGCCATTGTACACTTAAGCACGTAGGAAGTGGAGAGAGCAGTAGACACGCGTGGTTTGATTTGATTTAAAACTTTAAATCTCTATTAAGATTAAAAATCTGGACGTGAGTCATTTTCCACAGTGGAGTTATGTTAATTTGCATGTATAGACGATAGACCCAATGACAGAGGGTGGTAGAAATGAGTGGTTTAGTTTTCTAAAACTTTAGATCTCTACTAACATTCAAAAGCTGGAGGCTAGTCATTTCCGCATTGAACTTATTAAGAAATGGATGCAATATAAATTGCAATTTATGTAAAATAATCGTTTTGCTTCTTTCGAAAACTTTACGAGTTGAGTTTAAAATTTGCAGATTATTTGATTTGAACTGGGATATTGTCCTGGCTCTAGACCATTTTGCATCTATATTTAATAGAATGCAAATTTATTTACAAATGGCATAGTGACATTTATTACTTGGCTGCAGACTACCACGATCATGATTTCGACCATGTCGAAAGTCTTTTCAAGTGGCTTCGCAGCGACTTTTTTCAACATCAAACCCGGCCTCTATAAGGAGATGATTCTCTCACGGAAGTTGTGGCATTTTTTCTATTTACAATTTTTCAAACCATTTTTTAAACATCGAATTAATAGAGTAGATATTTTAATTTTCATTTTTGATTACTCTGCGAGTTTTTATATTTTTTTGAAAATACTTAATTATTATTTTTCTTGTGTATTTCATGAAATGAAATAAATATTAAATTATAAAAGGTTTTTTTCTAATTTCCTCTTAATTTGTATGCGGTTTAAAATTATTTACCGGGGTAGATTATTATTCTCAAGTTTGCTACTTTTATCACTATATTTATGATGAGCGAAGCTAAATCCATAATTTTTTTTCCTATATAAAATACATTGAACTGCTGACCTGGTAGGAAATTGGCATACAATTTCAAAGGCTTCTGGCATGCTCAGGAGAAGTTCCCTTCACTGGGAGATTGTTACTCCACATGGTTGCTATTGAAGAAAATTATCTATCTTCTATATATATATATATAGGTGAATCTGTGTTAGTATGTTTGTTTGTTTGTTATTTATAGCAGCCTAAACTACTGAACCGATCTTCTTGAAATTTTCGCAGTATGTTCATAGTGAACCGGTGGTGAAAATAGGCTATATATTTTTTGGATATTTTCAGTGGGCGTGGCACCTCCCACACAAACTGAAGATTTATTCGTTTTATATAAATTAGGATATTTTGAATACTGCAGCAGCTAGAGTCTTGATATTTTGTGAAAGTTCACTAATTATTAGTCTGCAGAGTTGCGGTATTGGAAAAGTGGGCGTGGCACCTCCCATACGAAGTTAAAGCCCATTTTCGAATATATTCCGTTCTATGACAAATACAATACTGAAATTTTGTCTGAGTGCATCCAGCATCAATGTGCGTAGTTGTGCCAAAAATCGGCGGTATTGGAAAAGTGGGCGTGGCACCCCCATACGATGTTAAAACCTATTATCGAATATATTCAGTTCTATGACAGATACAATACTGAAATTTTGTCGAGTGCATCCAGCATCAATGTGCGTAGTTGTGCCAAAAATGGGCGGTATTGGAAAAGTGGGCGTGGCACCTCCCACACGAAGTTAAAGTCCATTTTCGAATATATTCCGTTCTGTGACAGAAACAACATTGCAATTTTGTCTGAGTGCATCCAGCATCAATGTTCGTAGCTGTGCCAAAAATGGGCGGTATTGGAAAAGTGGGCGTGGCACCCCCATACGATGTTAAAACCTATTATCGAATATATTCAGTTCTATGACAGATACAATACTGAAATTTTGTCGAGTGCATCCAGCATCAATGTGCGTAGTTGTGCCAAAAATGGGCGGTATTGGAAAAGTGGGCGTGGCACCTCCCACACGAAGTTAAAGTCCATTTTCGAATATATTCCGTTCTGTGACAGAAACAACATTGCAATTTTGTCTGAGTGCATCCAGTTCGTAGCTGTGCCAAAAATGGGCGGTAGTGGAAAAGTGGGCGTGGCACCTCCCATACGAAGTTAAAACCTATTATTGAATATTGCCAGTTCTGTGACACCTAGAGTGCAGAAATATTGTGTGAGTTCATTCAGTGTAAATAGTTGTACAAAGATGGGCGGAAAGTGGCCGTGACCATTCCCATTCGAAATTAAAACCTGTTTTTGAGTATATTCGACACCGAGATTCCTATATTGTTGTGTGAGTTAATTTAGTTGTAACCTGCTTAGACAATATACAAATGGGCGGGATTTGAAAGTTGGGGCATTTTTGATTTGAATTTTGTAAAATTACACCTTTTCTTTGGATTTTCTTCTTTTCAAGAAATCGGAAATTATATAATTTTTAAGTTTTTGTGTTGTTTGATTAGTGAACAATTCGATTGATTTTCAATGTGTTTTGAATGTAATGTAATTTCTTCTTACGAATGAAGTGTTTTGTTTAGGTAATGGAAAGGAGGAGAATCATACCTAACAAAAAATCAATTTGACATTTCTTCTATTATTCGCCGAAAACTAACCTTCTTCATGGAACACATCCATTTCTTCAGTATCTCAGGGAAGTACCTTGATTATAATTGGTACATATATTACCGATCAGGAGAAAAATCAATATGAAAGTAGATTTTAATTTTTCCCTTTGTTTTTTTTTTGCCTTGCGAATCAGCTGGTGTAAACATATCCCAATGAATAGAATTTATTCAGAGAGCACAGAGGTAAAAAACGGCCAAAAGTCCAAAAGAAATTTTTTTGGAAATAAATTATGATGTCAAATGAAAGATAACTATTGAAATAACACCAGTTCATATTTAAAAAATATATTTTCTACAGTGGTTCCAACTTCAAAATTCTAGTTTTCATATATTCAAAAAAAAAACGTTTATTTACAACTTCGACAACTTTTATGTGAATTAAGTATTTTTGAGAGTTTGAGTTTTAATCTTCATTTGTGTATACTGTTTGTGAAATTCGCGTAAGTATTTACTTGTGTTTTAAATGTTCCAAAAAATAACCTTTTAAAAATACACACATCCAGCATTGATTGGAGTAAAACGATAAGAGCAGGTGGGAGAAGAGGTTGTGGCTATACACCATTTAGTACCCCGAGTGATCAGAAGTAAGTACTATTAATCTTATGTTGCAGTTTTTTGCAATATTTTCATTTGAGCCATTTAAGGTGACCCATATAATAACATACGGAACGGCCCTACCATTTTTTAAATGACACATATCAAAATACCAAATTTCTGAATTTTATGATGGTAAATAAAAAAGTTATTGGGTTTTGTTTCCTTAAGTTACCACTGTGGAGTATGGCAAAAACTTGAGCATGAGTTAAAATATTCATCAAGTTGTAAAACTTAGTAGCCAATAATCTGCGAATTGTTGCTCTTTTCGTTGAACACCGTGCAAGTATTTAGTTTGCCACATTTATTATATTTACTTAAACAATAAGTACGAAATTTGCCACAAAAAATAATTTTAAGTTTTGTCTTGTGTATTCAGAGATTTATGTTACAATTTTATGGCAAATACTTTTATAGATGCTCTCTTTTAGTTTTGATCCGTTAAACCCCTGTTTTAGAGGTGTTTTTACCATTTTGTCTATAAGGGTCCAAAAAGACCCCTACATTGAGGAGATAGAGGGTTAAAACGTACAACAAAATTATTCCTCGTAGTGTTTTAAATAATCTTGCTGAACACATCCTATATTTATAATGTAATGCTCACAAGGTTTCCTCTATTTTACTTTTGAAATAAACCCTTGTTTTAGAGGTGTTTTTACCATTTTGTCCATAAGGGTTCAAAAAGACCCCTATATTGAGGATCAAAATGTTGCACAAAAATATTTCTCGTAGTGTTTTAAGTAATATTTCTGAACACATCATATACTTAAAATGTAATGAACATAAGGTTTCCTATGTCGATTCATCATAAGAATGAACAAAATGGGGAAATATTGTCCCTCCAACACCATAGCTAAACTTACAAAACGCCGATATACATATAATCTTTTTAAGCGCTCTATAAGAATCCGTTTTCAGAATGTTGTTTTTTGTGTTTTCTATAGTGTTATAACATAAAATTATTTCAGATTTTTGTTTTATGTTGGTAACTCAAGGTTTCACCAAATATTTTTTGAATTCTTTATTTTACAGCTTTCGAGTTCCTGTAGCAACGCTAAATTTGTTATGTTTTGCCTAGCATTATCCCCATGGGTTGTCTTCCATTTCAAAGGATGAAAGCTTGCCTCAGAACAATGAGGTTTGTGATGAGTGATTGATGAAACCCCAATCGTCTGATTGTGTTTACACTTACACAAAAAAAAAAAACAAGAATACAAAATTTAATCAGCCACGTTGTTGTTGCAGTGTCAGGAGGCTCTGCTTCGTAGAAGAAACCCCATAAAATTTTAAATTTTCAAGGAATTCCACTTCTACGTAAAACGTAGCGTAGCATCGTAAGGCACCTTTTGAAAAGCTAAATTAAATTCGACAATAAAAAAACAATTTCCCAATTGTTTATGTCGCTACTTTTGCTGCGCATATAAGCGTTTTCCGGAGAAACTTTTGCTTTACTCATAACTTTTATGCTTCTTTATGTGTACAACGTTTAAGGTTTCGCAACAGCGTTGGTTTTTTTATTACAATTCTTTCATATGTTCATTATTATTTGGCGTTGGCGGTGGCAATGACAATGAAGATAATTATATTTCTTCGGAAAGGGAGTAGAGATGAGGATGATGTTATTGCATGACTGAGAGAGAGAGGGGAAAACTTTGTACTTACCCAAATAGGTACTATTTGTTAAAACCCAAAAGATTTTTAATGGATCCACCATAACTATAACACCTGCAACAGCAGTTGTAACGTTGGCGAGGCCAGCAGCAACAGCACGAACAGCAACAGCACGAACAGCTCGAACAGCCGCAACAACGGCGATAAAAATGTTGTTTAAACAATACAACAATAAAAGTAATAATAATTTTAATGGCAACCGTTGTTGTCGTTGTTGCCTTTGTTGTCCTTGCAAAGGGAAATATTGTTCTTTTTTGCAGTTGTTGTTGTTGTTGCGAGTGATTATGTTGAATAACGACAACGGCGGCGAAAGAGGTAAAACGTAAAATAATAAACACGAGACGCACTGCAAGTGTGGCACGTAAAACAGGCGTTTCTAAATAATGAGATGATGTTGCTGAAGTTGTTCTTAAACAATCAGCAGCAGCTCGAACACCCACAGCTTTACGGACAGCAACAGCGACAAGTACTGTACAGGCGATGATAACAATAAAATGTTGTATTATATTGCAGTTAGCGTCGTTTTAATGCTGTTGACTGTTAGTCAACAAGAGAAAGTCGTGGGAAAATTAAAGTTCTTTAACAGCCGCGATAAAGGCTGCAATGTAGATGACACCAAAGTTGTAAAAGCTCCATAAAATAAGTTGATCGCTTTGGCCAGCAGGATTAAAGCGAAAATGATGTGCTTGTAGTTGTAATAATCTCGAGGAAATTTTGGTAAAACTGTAGCTGATTTTTGGTTGTCGTTCAATAATGTCTTTGCAATTCCATTTAATATAGTCGTTGTTGTACGAGATGCTAATGTTTCTTTATTTATGACTGCGATTTCATCATATGTTGTAAAGTCTGCTTTATTCACTTCTTGTTTAAGCTTACGTTTCATAGTCAAATACATTAAGAGTATAGTTTTTTATATTGCATTTTGATGGTAACACTAAAAATTCAAATTCACTTTTAAAAAAATACCAAAATGTTTATCAGTCTGGAAATGATGGTCACTTTAAGGTTGATTGAAAAAAAATATTCTACATCACAGCTTTTTATAATCATATAGTGAAAAATTAAACGAATTTTTGGGGAAAACCCCATTAAATTATTTTTTCCTAAAATATTTTTCATTTTATTTTCTGAATTTATTCAGATTTTTTAAAGGATATTTGTGGTAGAATTTAACCAACCCTTTGATTACATTAGTCTAAAACCATTTTGGAGTCCTAAACTAATAAAAATGTTGAAAATCACACTTTCACATAGAGATAGTGGTTGAGGAACAATCTCCAAAATATATTTAGAATAAATTGATTTTTTTGAAAATTTGATATTGTCCTGGCTCACGACCATGTTGTCTCTATATTTTATAAAATGCTAATTTATTTACAAATGGCACGGTGATATTTATTAAATGGCTGTACACTACAACTATCATGATTTATTGCCCGTGAAAGCCTTCGTTAGGTGCATACTCGGTCTCTTTAAGTAAATTATTCCAAGAAACGAATGAGAAGAACAAGTTACTTTCCGAATATCAGTTAAAAAATCACCGCATCTAATACAGCTCATATACCACCTTACAGGCATATAATTCAATTGCATATGTAAGTACGCGTATATGCAGGTTACCTAGCAATACTTCTGCCGTGTCAGCGCTCGCTTGTTTTAAATTTTTCGTTTGTTTTATTTCGGTCTGTAATCAATATTTGATTTAAACTGGGATATTGTCTTGCCTCTATATTTTATAGAAAGCAAATTTATTTACATTTGAAAATTTTGTTTTTGCTGGCACGAAATTTACTTTATTTTTTAATAGCTAACATTCCTACGCAGAAAGCAATGTCAATATGCACAAGATCTGTGACCCTCTTTGTAGCGAAAAAAAAAATTAAGAAATCATAATTTTAAATGATTTAAATATTAGAAAACAG
Source organism: Polietes domitor (assembly GCA_947397865.1). NCBI lineage: Eukaryota > Metazoa > Arthropoda > Insecta > Diptera > Muscidae > Polietes > Polietes domitor. Next base: position 33,263,676 of record OX377619.1, on the reverse strand, counting down.
AATATTTATATTTTGGTTTATAATTGCTGCCATCTCAACATAGAGAACAATGACTATTTAAAGCAAAAAAAATCTCATTTGTTTTTTTTTTTTTTTAATGTCAAGTAAAGCAAAATTATATATTAGAATATTTTATTTTATTGTAATAGCTGCGATCTTAGGGAAGAAAACCAACCCCAGTTGAAAAAAACTTTGGATAAATGTAGAAGGTAAGAACCTTTTTGAGGGTCTCGCCTAAAATCAATTTAAGCAAAAACTTCGTAAAAAAATACAAGTAATTTTTTTAAAGTAAATTCTTATACAATAAAATACAAGAAATTGTCTCGTTATTTAATTTGTAATGAGGTTTCCGTGCTGGTAAAAAATATAATTTAAAAAGATATTTTGCGTTTATATATATAGTGTCATAAAACCACCATTTACATGTAGACATCATTTTCAGCGTTAGAATGCTAGCAAAAATAATTTTTCCCATAAATTAATTAATTTTTTTCAGCAATTACTTGTAGACTGTTTCTATATGAAAGTGAAATTCGCAACGTTTGTAGCACCTAAAACACCGTGCGACAGTATTTTTTGGTGATCTTTTCTCCTCTTTATAATACCTTTAATTTCCAAAGGATATAGTTGTTTTAATAATTTATTTTCATACTTTTGTAATCCATAGAAATACGTTATGGGTATCAAGTGAAAGAGAAGAAAATCTGTTAAAAATACTCCGAGTTTTAGTATTAACAAGCATTTCAAATTTTCCCCATTAAAACAGTAAACAATGAATAACTAAATAAGCTAAGAAGGAAAATTATAAAAGCTAAACTAATAAAGATAGATGCATAAAATATGAAGTATTTTTAGCAGAAACTTTTCTCCTTCATTTAGTATCCATATCGTCTTTATATGCCTCATAAAAGTGCGAAAATAGATTATTGAAACATATGTATCTTTGGGGAATTAAAAGTTAGGCAAAATTAAAGTAATATGTAAAAATGTTTTTCTATATACGATCTATAGTTTGATACGTATTTGGTCTATGGTCCAATAGAAAAAATGTAAATTTGTCGCACGGTGTAATTTAACATATAAACATGTGCTGTCGGATTTATATTTGCAAAATGAAAAAATAAATATTAAATGTACCTTCGGCTAATATCGGAATTTTAGTACAAAATTAAAAATTTTTGAAAATGCTATAAAAAAACTACTGAATATTTTCTCAAATTTCTTTTTTTATTTGAAAGTACAATCCTTCCGGTTAATAATGGAAAATAATTTCATTCAAATGGCTGTTGAGGGCACCCCACAAATAATAGTCCAACGGTTGAATAGTTGAAAAAAAAAACGTTAAATGACGGAACCTATATATATCCATGTTAATTTTTGTAATATCGTTTCAAGCTTAGAAAGCCAAAATACTCCAGAACATGTTATACATAACCACTTGACAAAATTTTTATTGTTTAGTTTTATTAACAGATTTCCAGTATTTATCAAGGGAGTTATAATGAAGAAACCTAGAGCTTTTGAAAACATAACAAATATGTGTTTATCGTCCAATAAACACATTTTCCTGTTGTTTTATAATTTTAGCTGCAGCCGTTTGGTCGGTACCAATTTTAGCCACTTTTCCCTTTTTCATCTCGATAACTTTGAATTGCGAAAGATATTTTTATTTTTCGTTTAAAGTCATTGGGAGCTATACATGAATCGAATACCATTGTTCTAGCTATAATCGGGTATAGCTAGAACAATGGCATTCGCTTGGTACCCGATTTATCCACTTTTACCCAGATTCTAAAAAAAATCGAGAGTACTCAAAATTGTATAATTTTAACTGCAGTCAATGGTCGTACCATTTTGTATCCCTCTTTCCAATTTTACGGCTTACAAACGGAATGTAAAATAATTCTTTAATTGTGGAGGACAACGTGACAAAGTTTTCTTTCAGATACCCAACATATGGGCAAATCTACGGTATAGTACGATTCCATGTCACTCAGGCTTCTAACCGCTTTAAGAGCAATATATAATATTTCTGAGAGTGTCATAATTTTCAAAACGACGAGTTTAACCTCGCCAACATCCTAAAGTTTTAAAATTATGCTGTTAATGTAGTCTACTGAGCTAAGGTCTACCCTAATTTACCCTATTTTTGCTTGTAACTTTCGGGAGTTGTTCAACTCTTTTGGCTATAACTTTTTCAGCATAAGAGAAAATCATTCTGATCTTTTTGTGGATGATAGTAATGATGTTGCGGAATCTTCTATATGTTGAAAAGGGCGTGTGCCATCACTGAGGGATAAATGGTAGCTCTTCAAAATCTGTCACTCTGTTTTTGCATAAAACGAAAATTGATACAATTTTCTTTTTTGCGCTTTCAGCGTGAACGTAATTGCAATTTTTTTAATATTGGATTATAAACGACAGAGATACTAACAAAAGGCGACCGGACGATTTGGTGTGCCTTCAGCGACAAGGAGATTATGACAGTACGAACATCATCAGGTCGATGCGTGCAGATCATGAAATTTCATATTTTTTGAAGAGCACATCCGCAGTTTGAAAAATAACTGGTGGCAACCCTGTGTGATCGGTGAATATGGGTACTACTAATAATGTGTGTAAGTGATAATAGATCGAATTATTATTTTGGTACCGAGAGCCATTTTAGGTTAAATTTTGTTGATTTTCATAGGGTTTTCAGGCTTAACTTGCAATAGAACCAAAAGGGACAATCCGATTATAACTTCTCCAGCACTTGAAAAAAATGATGCACGCGAGCACATTATTTATATTTAATGTATTTTTAACAAGTTGACGCTAAAATAAAACGTGTGCCTCTAATTTGAAATTTTTAATTTTTGAAAATTGAAATCGGACTATTTTGTAGATTTTCCCATATATATTTTTGTTTTCTCTATAAAAATAATCTGAAATTTTGCATTTATTTTGGTACACTCATTATATATGGAAAATGTTGGATTTTCTTTAGTTTTATTAAAAATATAACGAATACATATTGATATTTTTATACCCTTCACCCATCGTATCCTTTGCAGATCGGCTTAGAATCACTTTCTGAGTCGATTTAGCAATGTCTGTCTGTCCGTCTGTCCATCTATTGTTGTAATCACGATACAGGTCGCAATTGTAGCCAGAACCAAACGAAACTTTGCACAACAAAGTTTTTCGGGACAAGGACAAACGCTACTTAATTTGAAGGAAATCGGTTCAGATTTAGATATAGCCCCCATACGAATTTCACTCCCGATTTGACCCTTTTCACTCTAGTTACCACTTATTTCAACAGATTTTCTTCAAAATTGGCGAAACATCTTATAGTGCAACTAGAAACACCTGTGGTTAAAATGTGTTAGATCGGTTCAGATTTATATATAGCTCCCATACAAATTTCGTTCCCAAATTGAATTTTTGCTCTCTAGAATTCACATATTTTAACAGATTTTCTTCAAAATTGACAAAACATCATATATTTAAACTAGGAACACCTATGGTTAAAATGGGTCACATCGGTTCAGATTTACATATAGCTCTCATACAAATTTCGTTCCCCCAGAAACCGCGTATTTTCAGAGAATTTCTTAAAATTGAGCATAACACGTTATACTTCAACTAGAAGAACTTATTGTGAAAGTTAGTCACTTGTTTGGATATTACTCCGATACAAATATGATTCTCGATTTGACAAATTGGACCAGGGCATATTAGCCTGTGATTAGGAAACATACACTTTTCACTTTTTTACTGAATTGAATTGTATTCCGAAAGAAAGTGGAGTGTGTCATATTGTTATATATGGAAAATGTTGGTTTTTCTTTAGTTTTATTAAAAAGATAACAAATACATATTGATATTTTTATACCCTTCACCCATCGTATCTTTTGCAGATCGGCTTAGAATAACTTCCTGAGTCGATTTAGCAATGTCTGTCTGTCCGTCTGTCCATCTATTGTTGTAATTAAATTCAAGATCGCAATTATAGTCCGATCTTAATGAAAATTCCCACAAGTAAGTTTTGTGGATCTGTTCAGATTTAGATATAGCCCCCATACAAATGTCACTCCTGATTTGACTTTTTTCCGCTCTATAAAGCACATATAGTACCCGATCAAATTAGATTTAACACCTTAAAATCTGACACCTGTGGCGAAAGTAGGTAAGATCGGTTCAGATTTAGATATAGCCCCAATACAAGGGTTGCACATAAATGTTTAACCGATTTTGGCCAAACTTTACATATTATATTTCACCTATAAACATACATGATAAAAGCGGGTCACATCGATCCAGTTTTCAATATACCCCCATACAAAAATCCTTTCCGTCCGACTTTAGCCTTTCCTTACTTGTTTTCTCCTAGAAATGAAAAATTTTCAACTTTAAAATTCTTATTAATATTTCCATAATCTTTATAAAGAAGTAATAAATAGTAAAACAAAATAAGAAATAGTGACCCAAAATTTATTATTGTATATTAAATGTCTTCTGCGATAGCCGCTCAATGTTTGCAACCACACTTTAAAACATTTGCAATATCCACACTTTACGTGAAAACTAATCCCTTTCGAAGCAAAACAGAACACCCAAAAGGTACTCGTGCACGTACCTCCTTTTTGAAAGCTTACTTTTAATTTGTTGGCTTCTGTAAAGTCAAATCAAAGAGATTTTGAAATAATTTATGGTCCGATGTTGTGGCTGCTGCCAGCTTTAAAATACAATTTCCGTTTCCACCTACAGCTTTGTGCTTTACAGCATTGTTTACAGTTTCAATTAAAAGTTTCCAGCAATATAAATGTCGAAATTCACAGCAAATGTATTGGAAACACTTGATGTTCGGTTTGCTCGATTGTTTGTTTGTTTGTTTGTATCATTGATAATGAATTAATGAATTTCATTTGGATGTATGGGTGTAAGTGTGTGGGTGGGTGTGCGTGTGTTCGGACGCCTGTTCTTCCAACTTGGCATCACTTCATTTCCGTTTCCTGTGACCTGTACACTTTCTGTTTATTTTTTGCTTTTAATTTCAATTAATTTTGTTTTCATTATCTAGCAAATAAATTGAATTTCTTTTCATTAATGTGGATGTGAATTGGTGGGTGGGTGTTTCGGTTAGGATATTTGTTGTTTTGGCTTTTGGTGGCACTATATTGAGGACTTCGGTTTAGGCTTTCTTGTTATTCCCTCTCCCTCCCCACCCCCACCGGTGTTTTCTTTTCATTACATTTCCTTGTTGTTTGTTTATTTCCTTTATGTTTACTGTTTAATTATTCCACAGCAATTAGAATTTACTACACTTGAGCTGTTGCGAAATTGTCCTGTGTTTACATCTCCTGCCCGGAATTAATGATAATTCCTGTCGTAATTTTTTAAATGGAATTTATGCATTGTGTTTTTGGCCTATTGTTTGGATTAGCATATATTTAGTGTCAGCTGCAGGGAGCAACTGGTACAACTACTGCTACAAAATCCACGACTAGGTCAAGCATATCCTATTTGTGGGGGATTAAGGCACATGTCTCAGGGGAAAAACTAGGCTTTTAAAAAATCAACATTGATCTATAGAAAATTATCTTGGAAATTGTGGATTTATAGAATTGAATTTAGTGTTATGCCTCTAGTGTTTGAAAATAATTCCGATAGCCATCGATCTGAATCCACAGTGATCAGTGAAAATATCTGTAAGTCACAGAGAGTTACAGTTTAATTTTTTGAGCCCATCGTAAACAAAGATTTAGACGAATTTGGTTTCCTGTATCTCACCCTGTATCGGACTGTCTGAACACCTAACTATTCCTCCCCCTTTCATTTATACAATCCCCCCTTTCATTTATAAATCTATGAAGCGTTTATATTGCCAGTTTTCAGTGTTCGTACGATGATAATTATTCGTTTCGACAACATTGATAAACAAATTTTAATCTAATGCCAATTTTAATTGAATTTCAAATTTATTTGCCTTTTTTCACACACATGCCTAAATATAAATATTTAAATATTGTTTTTCATTGGCGAGTTTTGTGTATTTGTAGTTTGAGGAAATGTAGCTTTTGAAATTTTCAAAATTAATTATTAAATAAAATTCTGTGCTGCAGATAAACAAAAATACCCACACAGGTCAGTCTAAAGTAAATATAATTTTATTATTTAATATAATTGTAAAATGTAGACATATGCAATAAATGCAATATGTACATATGCAAATGTATATGGTGAAATAATTTCCCAAACTAAACGAATATGTATTTAGAATTTCATTGATCATTTGCATCGAGGGTGGGCAGGGTTGCATGCTATTCAATTTAAAAATGTTATTTTCATGATAAGTACCTATACGAAATGTTATCGCTTTACAAATTTCTGAAAAAATCTGAAACCTTGTTTATTTGTATGGCTTGCCGAGTTTTCGTTTTAATTGATTTGACATATATGGATATAATAATTCAACAATTTATTGCCATTTTCCTGCTAGTCCTAGAAAACTGAGTACATAGTTTTTATAGATATTTTCATGACCCAAAATTAGTGCAAGTCGGTTAATCGTATGGCGTTTGTATAAGTAATATTGCTTTACACGAAATAAATTTCTCAATTGTTCTTATTTTGCCTAAAATATTCTTTGTAGCTTTTTCGACAACAATTTGTAATAGTTGACAAGTTCACGTTCACACTATACAAGGAATTTTCGTATCAAATTTGCTAACGGATATAAGACAAAATTTTCAAAAATAAAATTTAAATTTCTATAAATATAAGAGAGTATTACCAGTACTTGTAATGCAAAAAAATCCCTTTGGACAGATGTCGCCCATTTTCAATCCCAATTGATCTGCAACCATAAGACATATGTGTGGAAAATTTCGTTGATTGAGGTATGAGTTATAAATAAAGATATTATTATTATTATTCATACGCAACAATGTCCATAGAGTCTTAGGAGGCCTTACTGAAAATAGCACGCCTCGGTGTTTCAAATGTTTAAAGACATTTTAGACATCTCTGTTGATATTATAAAATTATTTGTTCCGCAATTAAACCTAAACGGCTACCGATATGCTTTTATTGATATTATTGGGTCAAGATCCATACAATTACAAAAATAATTTACAGTCACCTCATGGAAATAAAGTCTGAACTGTTTAATGATGATTTGCAAATATCCTCGACCAAGCTGTCTGTGATATAAACTCTCTTAAAAACGCCACTAAAAATCATGGTTTCCTAATGTAATTCTTATACCCACACTCTACAGAGTATGAGGGTATATATCATTTGGGACAGAAAAAAAGTGTAACGCATTGAAATAGGGACTTAAGACCCCAGTTTAGGTTTGGACCAAATCCGCTTCACAACATTTTATGCTGTTTGAGCCTTGTCCATCCGTCCGTATGTCTGGCTGGCTGCTGTACACGATGGCTGTCGAAAGGAATTAAGAAATTTATTCAAACTTTGCACATGGTAATATTATTCCATAACTTAGTTTAAGTTCAAAAATGGGCCAAAGTTCCACGCCCATTCTGGTACCTCCCAAACAAATGACCCATCCATACGGCTATTCGGAGTTAGCTATATTTTGGAACATGATAAAGTTATTAAAAGCACATTTAGCGAGCAAGATTTAGCGGGTTTTTTCACGCCCCTTCCAGTACCTCCCACACAAATCACCTTAACATTCCTTAAATTAACGCTTTTATAATTTACTAGCAGTACCCGCTGCTTCGCACGCGAAAAAGCTAGTTTTCGGGTAGTATTTAATTATTTTCACTTGGTGGACATATTTCAGGATTCTAGTTATAACACTTTAGTTTGTACCATTTTTATCTCGCTCACACCTTATAAGAAAAAAATTAAAAAAAAATCTATTTTGATGGTTCTACAGGTTCAAAGGAATCACGTACTAAATTTCACGATTATAGCTGAAGTACTAAAGCTGGTACCATTTGTATACATTTTTGTACCGCTCGCCTCTTAAAAGTACAAATTTCGAAAAATACATTCATGTTGCAATGCATTTATATTCCGCTTCTATGTGGTGAGAGGAATTTACACACCAAATTTCGCGACTATAGCTGCAATACTTAAATTAGTACAATTTTCATCCCTTTTTGTCCCTCGCAACCCTTAAAAGTACAAATTTTGAAAAATACAATTTTAACGCGCTTCTACATGGTCATAGAAATTTACATACCAAATTTCACGATTCTAGCTACAATACTTTAGTCGGTACCATTTTTATTCCTTTTTGTCCCGCTCTCCCCTTATAAGTACAAATTTCGAAAAATCCATTTATATTGCAAGTCTACGTTGCCAGAGAAATGTAAATACCGTTTTTCACGATTCTAGCTGCAATTCTCAAATTGGTACCAATTTTATCCCTTTTTGTCTCTTTCCTCCCGCAAAAGTACAAATTTCGAAAAATCCCTATTTGGAGCTCTTCTGCATGGTCAGTGTAAGGAACACACCGAAATTCATGTACTGCCATTTAGTCAGGACGAAGCCTGGCTTCAGCCGTGTGGTCTGTGGGCTAGTCAATGATAGGACAGTCAGTCACCTCTGATCGGAGTACTCTGAAATTTTACTTTTGGCAATATTTCTTATAATTGGATTATGGAAGATATTATTCTGGTACCTCTCACTCAAAAATACATAAGCCCGGTTATAATAAAACCGATATAAATTTCATATTGAAAACTGAAAACTTTTTCGTATTTTTATTCTTATTATTTTGGTAAAAATAATTAACTACAAATTATTTATGCTAAGAAAAACATAAAATCATTTTTAAATAACAATTTAAATATTTTCCTTCTTTTTTATTTGAAATTTGTAAAAAGTGTCTAAAATTTAATTTTTTGCTAGTCAAATATAAATCACCTTTTTGAAAGAGTTAAAAAAATTAGGTTCTGAAAAACCACTATTGTGTCAAATTATTTTCATAGAAATGGAGTCAGTGACGTCATTTTCGTCCGATATTTCGTATTCATTTGTTTTTTTTTATATTTTTTAATCTAATGTATTTATTTGTATCTATTTTCTAAACGTACAAATTCGTGTGAAATGCCTAAACTCATTTATTTTGATTTTCATCTGCTGACGTTTTCAAATTTCTTAGACGAGGTAATAGCACACGAAACCGATACAAAATAGCAACAAATTTAGATATACCTCTGGCTAGCATAAGACTTATACCAGAAAACGGATAGAAAACAATTTATAGGGTGGGCCATTTATAACTTTAAATTTTAATTAGCGATTACTTTGACTTTGAAAGGTACTGTAACATTAATTTTAATTTTTATTTTCAGGTTTATGTTTGACATTTGCTCGAACTAAATTGGGAAATGTTAAAAACTTACTTCGTAAGTAGTGAGTCTTTATCGCAAGCTGTAAGAAATTTATGTGGAAAATGGTCGTGTTTTCAGGTAAAGCTCATTTTCATAGCGGTGGCTATATCAATAAAAAATGCCGCATGACGTTCAGAGAACCGACACGTGACTATTGAGAAGCCAATGCATCCGCACCGAGCCACTGTTTGGTGTGGCTTTTGGGCTGTACTAAAAAGTTGGGTTGATTGGATGAGGTACTTCCGAGCCAGTCGTGGTAGTGATTGATATTGTGTTCCATTATTAAATGACAAAGTTCAACATTTCAAAAAATTTGAAAAAATAAGTAATCATAACATATTTTATGTACATCGTATTTGAATTCAAAATAATGTGTACTGATGACAGCCCCCAGGTTGATACTTGGCTTCATTGATTCCATTCGATATATCCTGCTTGTCAAAAATGTTGCTAAAAAAATTAATTGCAGTTTGAAGTTTTCCCAACCATATTTTTTACATCATATGTATACAAATATATTTATGCAGATAGGCGTAGTATATATTAAATCACATGACATGTTTTTCTCAGCATAACATTTGATGAATAACTTAGCAGAACTGACGCGGTAAAAACATTCCAATCAGTTGGTGATCAATTTTTTCCTGTTGCATTAAATTCATTTCAGTTCGCAGAAATATTAAAAACTCCCAAGTTTCATATACATTTTATAGTAGATTTAAATAAAAAAACTTCGTTTAAGTGCATACAATGTAATTTGCAATCAGTAGAATGACCTATATGATTATGACGTTTTTAGTAACATTTCGAAAAATGGATTCTCAGTGAAAAGTATACATACAACATTAATAAATGTTTTTCACATTTTGATTTTTTATACACACACTGGGTGATATATGTATTATGGGTTAACCCAGAGCCTTTCCACTATAGTTGAAGCATGTATACACTTCTTTCTATTTTGTTAGAGGGTGTATACTATCCTTGAAAAAAAAACTTTTACTGGCACAGTGGCTGTAGCAATATAACATTTTTCAGTGGTTCCAAATCTATTTCTATACCCTCCACCGCCAGGATGGGGGTATACTAACTTTGTCATTCCGGTTGTAACACTATGAAGTATCGACCTGAGGCCCTATAAAATATATATTCTTGATCGTCATAAAATTCTAAGAAGATCTAGCCATGCTCGTCCGCTGAAAGCACGCTAGCAGCTAAACGAATGAAGCTAGGACGTCCAAAATTTTCATAAATGCATAGATCGGTTGGGATTGAGCTGGGCGAAATCGGCCCAAAGTGAAAAAAGGAACAAAAATACTCATAATATTTTAGAGTATTTAAGCATATGTTTTCAATATGTCTGCTTGTACTAACTTGATATTGGGTATGTACATTCCCCCTATAAGAAAACCGTGCACCATAAAGTGATTTTTATTCGTAGGGGGTGAAATGAGGCAAAAAGGGATAAAAATGGTACCTATGAAACGACAACTGCTAAAAACAGCAAATACGGTGTGTACATTCCTCGAATTGAGTAGATACATTATAAAGAGTGATTTTTTTGAGGTTAGGATTTTCATGCATTAGTATTTGACAGATCACGTGGGATTTCAGACATGGTGTCAAAGAGAAAGATGCTCAGTATGCTTTGACATTTCATCATGAATCGTCTTACAAACGAACAACGCTTGCAAATTATTGAATTTTATTATCAAAATGCGTGCTCTGTTAAGAAAGTTCATTGCGCGCTTCCATTTTATGGTCAGTTTAATCGACCCACTGAAGCGGCTATTCGGGCTATTGTGACTAAATTTCGCACCAAATTTACATTGTTGGACATTAAACCACCAACACGCTTACGTAGAGTGCGAACTGAAGAAAATATCGCAGCTGTATCGGCCAGTGTTAATGATGACCACCAATTTTCGATTCGTCGCCGTTCGCACCAATTGGGTCTCTGTTACTCAAAAACGTGGAAATGCCAAAATTGGACTAAGCGGATGGACCACCTAAGACGCAGCCGCGGTCAACATTTAAATGAAATTATCTTCAAAAAGTAAATGTCATGGACCAATCTAACGTTTCAAATAAAGAACCGATGAGATTTTGCAAATTTTATGCGTTTTTTTTTTAAAAAAAAGTTATCAAGCTCTTAAAAAATCACCCTTTATAAAAGTATTTTTTTCAAATTCGTACTTTTGAGGGATATTATTTGAATAGAGGGATAAAATGGTACCAACAAAACGGCTGCATCTAGAATAATTCCTCTGATTGCGTAGACACGTAAAATAAACGGATTTTTCGAAATTTTGGGGTTAAAATGGAAAAATGGGATAAGAATAGTACCAACCAAATGACCGAAGCTAGGGCCGTGAAATTCGGATACATTCCTCTGACTACCTAGACACCAAAAATAAATGTTTTTTTTTCAAATTCGTACTTTCAACGGATACAATGGGTACAGAGGGATAAAAATAGTACCAACTAAACCACTACAGCTAGAATGATGAAATTCGCTGTGTACATCCCTCTAATTGCGTAGACACGTAACATAAAGAGATTTTAGAAAACTGTACTCTTACGGGGGTAAAATTGAAAAAAGGGGATAAAAATGGTACAAAACGGCTACACCTAGAATAATTACTCGATTGCGTAGACACGTAAAATAAACGGATTTTTCGAAATTCGTACTTTTTGGTGTTAAAATGGAAAAAAGGGATAAAAATAGTACCAACCAAAATGACAGAAGCTAGGGTCGTGAAATTCGGAGTATACATTCCTCTGACTACGTAGACAACAAAAATATTTTTTTTTTCAAATTCGTACTTTCAATGGCTACAATGGGTACAGAGGGATAGAAATAGTACCAACTAAACCACTGCAGCTAGAATGATGAAATTGGCTGTGTACATCCCTCTAATTGCGTAGACACGTAAAATAAAGAGATTTTAGAAAACCGTACTCTTAAGGGGGTAAAATTGAAAAAAGGGGATGAAAATGATACCAACCAAATGGCCGCAGCTAGAATCATGGAATTCGGTGTATACATTCCTCTGACACATAAAAATATGTGTCCAAATTCGTACGTTTTACTTTTACGGCAAAAATTGGTTGAATCATGAAGTTAGTTTATTTTGGACTATGTACGTGAGTGATGGATATTCAAAATGTGTACTTTTGGAATTAAACTAAGATGGAAATACAACCAACTGTAGCACCCACTAACTACCAATATTTATGATATTTAAGCTTTTTGAAAATATAAATATAAGAATATTTATTTTTTGAATTGATATGTATACATAATGATAGCCTTGCCTTATAAGCGTGGTTTGAAATAATAAAAATATTATTTTTTTTATAAAATTATTTTTTTTAATAATAAAAATATGTTTTGAAATAATAAAAATATTTTACTTATTTATAAAGTTATTTTTTCAATATTTGTATTTGTTTTGGTTTGGTTATATTAAAAATAATTATATTTTCCTGTAATATTATTTCACTTCTACGAAAATCGACAGCCTCTGTGGAATGCAATCCATTTTACTTGTTTTTGATAAATTCTGCCACTTTTGAACGAAAATGACTTTTTAATAGTAACAAAATTAATTCCAAAAACACCCTTAAAATTTATATTTTTCCTGGGGAAAATATTGTTAAACAATCCAAATTTTATTTGTGAGCCACAATTTTTTTACGACCCAGCCTAATGTTGGTATATAACTATAACCATAGATTATAGTCGAACGCACATGTAAACCTTGTTCTCGAAATAACCTTTAATCACATCCACTGGGGATCTCTTTGGTTACGCATCTACATATAAAATTCCTGTCTGTCTATCTTCATACATGAAATGAATGTTATGAAACATATTGTAAATTTCGCAAATTAACTGATACAAGAGAAAGCAAAGAAACCCAACAACCTCAAGTACATCGAGTAATGTAATATCCCAACCATTCGCCCACGTACACGGCGTTTGTTTCGACTTTGCATTCATGGTCTGATATGGTCGCCGTCATTGAGATTCATACTTATGGAAATCACTGTCAGCTCAATGACTGTCAGCTCTGTGTCGCAATCTACATTGAAATTCAAATTTTTGCGGTACAGTTTCTTTGTGGCAAGTACTTTGAATTTTTTCTACACTTTGTCTTCTTATTGACCTGGTTATTGTGACGACGACGATGACGCCGACACCGACACCGAGAGTGACGGTACATAGTCCTTGCTATATATGGTTTGTGGTGACGGAGACGAAGTTGCTGGATGTGGGTGACTCTTTAATACCTTTACGTACTTTAATTTCAATATCAGTCTGGTATAATATTCATTTCTTTATTCTTTTTTATTTCCGCTTTATCACAAGCTCATCTGTGTGGTGGAGGGATGGAAATGTGTAGAGGTTGGCTGGGTTTCGCATAACAATTCACAGTGGTCAGCAACAGTAATAAGCAGAGCGGTAGAAAACTTAGTAAAAAGAATAAATCAGGACAAGTAGAAATCCTAGACTAGTTCAAAACGATCAAAGAACAAATTATTCTTTTGGGATGAATTATTTTAAGTCAAGAGCAGTTTGTAATATAATTCCATCTAGATCTGCATATGTTTGTTAGAGTTTTTAATTAAAAATGAAAAACGACGAAACCCACATTTCCACTAGTTTTCCGGAGATCTTAAAAACTTTCAATTATGAAGACGCAGAAGCCTATGTCTTATCTACTTTGTTCTTGATTGTTTTATTGTTTTTAAACCTTGTGTTAATAAACTACCGAAAAAATTATCATTCTAAACATTTTTCTCCCAATTTTAGCTTAGTTTGCACCAAAATCGCAAGAAAAGAGTCACTAAACATCTCAGACATCTAAGACCACTACTTTAAAGTTTCAAAAAATTAATTTATGTAATCATTTCGAAAAACAAAATGAATTACAACCTTTAGACAGGGTGGAAATCATGATAGTGGTAGTCTGCAGCAAAGTAATAAATGTCACACGAAAAAATAAAAAGCTTATCCAAATTCGAACTTAAATTGGGAACAAACAAAACGGCTACAGGTAGAATGATTAATGTGTCCATCCCTCTTATTACATAGACACGTAAAATAAAGAGACTTCCGAAAGTCGTACTTATAAAGGGTTAAATGGGATGGAAATGGTACCAACCAATAATTAAAATTTTATATTTGTTTTAGTTTTTTTTCGCTTGTATTTTTTTGGTCTGTAATCTATATTTGATTTGAACTGGAATATTGTCATGGCCCAAGACCATTTTGCATCTATATTTAATAGAATGCAAATTTATTTACAAATGGCATGGTGACATTTATTACTTGGCTGCAGACTACCACTATCATGATTTCCACCCTGTCTAAAGGTTTCGTTCAGGTGGCTTCGCAGCGACTTTTCAACATCAAACCCAAATCGATCATCATCATCAAATCGATTTTATATTTATTTATAAAATTATTTTTATAATATTTTTATTTGGTTTGGTTCGGCTATAATAAATAAATTAAAAGTTTTCTGCAATGTTACTGTACTTTACGAAAATAGACAGCCTCTGTGGAATGCAATCCATGGTTCGGCCTTATTTCATATTCTAAGTTATAAGAGGGAAATTTTGAAATAGTTATTAATGCAAAATTAATACAGATAGAAGCACTTAATTTGAAGTATTAGTAGTAGATATTCTCCTCTTTAATTTCACACTTTAATCGGTATTATAAGTATTTAAAATAATTTTTGAAAAAAAGATGATGATGATGAAAAATGATGATTTTGAACAGGATGATGAAATGAAAGCTATAAACGCCAATTAACATCATTTTGCCTATAGCTTCAGACGTACATCATTCAGTTAAAGTGTAATATGGACTGTTGGATGGTGTTATCGTACATTAGGCTAAAATCCACAATTTGACAGAGTTTTAGATTTCTTAACCAAGAAGTAACGATTTTATAATGAAAATCTGCAATCATTGTCTTTCATAATATGGATGTATTTATATATCGAGGGCTTATATTCAAAAATGGTTATGAACCATTTTCACGAAAATGAGTTTTTGATGCCAAAATATTCTCAGATTTGGATGTAATCCGTCATATAAATTTGGAGGAGAATTTTTTTTAATCCATTTTTATTTTTCATTTTTTTTGACCGCAAAAGTGGCTATGAACTTAGAAATAAAATAAATAAAATGGTTAGAAAATGGAGCAGCATAAAACCGAAGGTTGTAATTCTTCAACGTGTTTGTTTAAAACATTTTTCCAGATTTAGTGTAGATCGTACAATCAAGATCCCTCATTTCGCTGTTAATAGTATTTTGTTTCCCAAGTTATCTGGCTAAAATAGGATAAATTATCATATTGGGAATACCGAAATATTTTTTTTTCGGTATATGATTGTTGACTTAATAGGGATTTTTTGTGTCAGAAAAGTTTCAGAATCCTGGTTAGAGAAAGTTAAAATACAAGCAATTGCAACCGCGAATTTTGGATTTTTTAACAATTGCAGCAATTTTCGCGACTGACTACATATGGGCATCTCCCAAAAAAGGTCTATCAAAAAATTAAATCAGACCACACTAATAGCTTTTAACTTAATCTTTTCCTTATTTCGACAACTTTTTTTATTATGACACTTGAAGATATCTTGTTATATTTTAAAGATAAAGTGTTATAACAAAAATTACTACTTTTTGTACTACGAGTGGAAATATTTGTCGCTTCCGTATTTCTGCTGTCCCTAATTAGAATAAAATAAGAGATAATTCTCATATTTCATAAATCTACGAACAAAATGTATCCTCTGATCTTCATTTACATGTATAAGTTCTCAAAAATCGCCGAACTTTGTATATTTCTATTTGACCTTCAAAAGAACTTCTGCTTCCTGTCGCGCCCGTTTCAATATAAATTTTTTTATAATTTTGTACTAATTTGTACTAAATCCTGACGATATATTTTTAAAATGTAGTACTGTTTAAGCGCTTTAGAACACTAAAAAGGCAGATCGACTTTTTAGGTTTCTTTCTTGTTTTTGGTGTAGTTTGTAGGCGCGCGAATGTCGCGTCCGGGCCGCTGGGAGATACATAAACTTAATACATAAACAAAAATTCAGTCGGATCCGTTGGCTAGATCTCGAGAAAGTCAAAAAACAAAAATGTCATGCATGAACATCATTTTAGCCATATATCCCGCGAAAATGAAAATTTTCCAAAAGTATCCAATTTGTATTTGTATGTTTACCGTGCCCTACCGCATTATCCAAATATCGGCATCAAATTGATGTTTCTCGTGGTCAGTAATATATGTACCAATTTTCAGTCTTCTAACTCTCAAAAACACTTTTTCCACGCCCCCTTCGCCCACAAAACGAAAATCAAAGTCAGCAATATACATGTACCAATTTTCAGTCTTCTAGCTCTCAAAAACGGTTTTGCACGCCCCCTCCGCCCACAAAACGAAAATCCAAATTTCGGCATCATATTTATCATGCTCGTGGTCAGTAGTATATATGTACCAATTTTCAGCCTTCTAGCTCCCAACAACACTATTGCCTCGCACCCTCCGCCCACAGAACAAATTTTTAAAAATTCTATAGCCTATAGTTCCTTCCAGACCTGCATCTATCTGTACTGAAAATTTCAACATAATCGGTTCAGCCGTTTACACGTGATTGCGGAACAAACAAACAGCCAGACAGACAGACTTACACTAAGGTTTTATAATATTAATAGGGATTTGTGCATACCTCCACGCCCAAAAATATGGAATCTATTAATACAATAAGAACTTCATTATCGATAGTATTTTGCTTCTCATGTGGTAAGGACACCGAAATACACCACAAAAAGTTATATCGACAAAATCGCTGTAAACTTGCGTTTTTAGCCACTGTGCTTCCGCATTCATTAGTATATCTGTGAAAAGGCGAGGGTTATCACAGATTGTTGTCTGCTGGAGACTCCGTATCAAACGTCACAGCACTTTCTTACTTTTAAAATAATTGTAGGTTATTTTGTGGGGTGCCTGCCGAGTATCGACAATCCTTAAGGGTGGGCTTTATTTTTATTTGAATTCAAATCCATTCACTTTTATTGTTGTTTACGGTGGCGGTTTTTTTATAGCAGACTAATGTTTTTGTTGTTAATTTTTTGAAATAAAATCCAAACAAATCATCATTAGCATAGGTTCATGATGTCATGTTCAGAAGATGATACGATACGCAGGGTTTTATTCAAATTTGTTGTGACTGGTATTGTTGATGAATCGCAGTGCCAAGTTTTTATTAGAGCCCCCAGGTTGGTGATTACATTTTTGTTGCTTTTCTCACCCAAAAACACCTTAAGCCTTTTTGGAAAATTGGTCATTGGGAAAGAAAAAAACGACTGAATTGTTTATTCTCCAGCTGTCAATCAAAATATTTTAATTTTGCTAAAGTACACAAAGTTTTGCTTAATTTGAAGAATTGATTGCTGTCTCTCCAGCTATTCGCAAAGCAAAAAAGGTAATACGAACTAAGTTGGAAAAAGAACAAAAAGAGATCCTTTAAATTGTTTTAATGAAGAATATCTGTTGACCCCAGCCTGTACAGACCTGTTTAGTTCCAAATACTTGGAATTGTTTTAAATCAATTTCATTTTTACAATTAAGCACAACAAACAACTTTGTTTTCGTACCTAGCTGACAATTAACGATTTCCAGTCACTCTGAAGTCCTTTCACATCCTGTGCATGTGATGGCGCACGGTTGCCATTATTAAAATGAAAAAGTTAATTTAATTGAAACTTTTTTCTCTTTTGTTTTCTTTGCTCCAAACGTATGCCAATTTTAGGGCCTTTTAGACTTTTTTAATTGGAATCTTAAAATATCTTATCAGAGGTAGCAGACGAACGACCTGCGAAGAATGCACTCAAAAATAATTAAGTGTCTTGTTGGCGTTTTTCTTTTTCGAAATCCAAATTACTGGGGTTTTGGAAAAGGCGAGCACAAAGAGCCAGCTATTGCGACTTCACATGTGATCTAATTAAAAGGATATAGATAAAGTAATGAAAAGGATAAGTCTAGGAGGACCATTAGCCAAGCATGAATATCACACTGAATACAAGAAAGAAATCCCTTAACATTTTCAATATTTAAATCACAAAATCCATTCATTCGCTCTCATGTGCCAGCAAAAAGGACATGCACTTTTGTCCCTCCCACCTCTCTATTTTCTAAGAGCCTTTGAAAACTTTTCTAAGTTTCTTAATGATGTTCTTAAAGTTCACAACAAATGTGTCCTTTTCTCCTTGTGCTCGTACTTTAAAATTCTTTTAGGAAAACTTAAATAGGGAAAATTGCTAATTTTTTGTGTCCTCCGGCATCCTTAGGCACAAGAATGGTGCCTAACAACACACTTACACAGTTCGCCTGCGTACTTACACCCTCTTGCAGAAACTACTGAAAAAAATATTTTGTTATAAAAGTAACAACAACAAAAACAACAACTATAACAATCGGTGTCCTGAATTGTGCCGTGTGTCGCAAGCAACAACTTGTTTTTCGGCAGGCAACAATATAAAGTTACCTACATAGATGTGTGAGTGCTGGTGTGGGTGTGTGCACGTGTATGTGTGTGCACACAATTATGACAACAGTGTCAACAAGGCTCTGGGAGCAATGAAAGGATAACTGAAAACAATACCGAAAGGATCCTGCAACAACGATATGTGTACGTAAGTTTTTCATGTGCCACTCCACAAATAAAATTGTGGGGGGTGGGGTTGTTTACGGGTCTCTGCAGGAACTGCCAGGGAAATAATAAAGGAAATCACAGGGTTAGAAAAAAAGATACAAACTTTGTAAAATTCTACAACGATCTTGTTGTCTGTCTAATTGAAGTATTCTGCCAGTTAAACAATCTATACAGTTTTTGTATAGGGTGGGCCATGTAACATTTTAAATCGTTGTGGATGCATTGGCTTCTCAATAGTCACATGTAGGTTTCACTGAACCCCATATGCGACAATTTTGCTTATTGACATAGCTACCGAGATGAAATTGAGCTTCATTAGAATTTTTGTTTAATATTTTATTAATTAATTGGTATTTAGGCTCCTTCAATTTATTTATATATTTTTTATTTAAATTTCGAAAAAAAGAAAACTATTTCGTCCTTGCATTATAACCCTTTGCCACCAGGTATTAACACTTTAAGCACAATTTTTCGCTGAGACCATTTTTTTGGGGGTCTATATGACAACCTTAAATTGAAGCATGCTTCTAGCTTGACTACTCTCAAAAAGCAGTTATTGTTTGTTTGTTTGCTTGCCTTGCCTACATTCCATTCCGTTGGCGGTATTCGATATTCTCTGTGTATACAAAAGTATTTGTTAATTCTGTACTTTTTCGTTCGTTCGTTCGTTTGTTTGTTTGTGATTTGTTTCGGCATTGATTGCTGCTGGAGATGCTTTCTGTGAGGATTTGGTCCAATCCAATTGCTACACTTAACGGCAGTCCATGCACAGTGGTGTGCAATACAAAATTCTGGATAGATTTTAGGAATCTCTGATGCCAATAGATAGATACCCATTGGAATGATCTAAAGAGTTTTTTTGTTGAATTTTTAGAAAAAGGGAGGAGATTTTTCGATGGAGAAAAAAACGGCGAATCCGTTTGATCTTGCTTTAATTATTCTTACTAAAAAGATTGAAGAATAAAAAAGCAAATACCAATTTCAAATGCTATTTTTACGATTATTTGGCAAAAACCACAACAATTTCCATGAGAAATCATCAGAATGATAATTTCCTCAGTAGTTTATAAACACAAAGTTTTAAAACAATGAAAAATCCAAGAGAAACTAGGTAATGAAAAATATTTATATTTTTATTTTTCTGTTAGTGCCAAAAAGTAAAAAAAATTTTATCTTAGATTTATTTATTGATATTTATTGATTTTATACCTTATTTTAATAGACTAATAAAAAATAACATTATGAAGATTTGTTACTGAAATTATGGTTGATTTTGCAGAAATAAAATCGAAAAAATTCGTAAAAAATTGAAGTCCTCATTTCACCACTTCCAAACTCTCACAGCCACTAAATAAAAAAGACATCTAAAAATACTACTTTAAAGGAGAAAAAATAATTATTGTAACCATTTCATCATAAAATCGAAATAAAATTGTAAAAACTTTTAAAAATATAACGCGACTATAACATTCCACATCAATATTTTCAAAGTAAGTGAAATTGCCTTCAAAACAAGGAATAGTACAATAAAATTGGTCAAGTATTTCAAGAGTTACAGGCGATTGAATGAACACACCTTTTTGATAAAATTGTACTTTTTCACTGTTAAATTGATCTAGACTCGTGAAAAAATTCTATTTCTTTCCAAAAGTACGTATACAACATTTTTATGAGAAGGATACATAAACAAACTTACAAATCAATCGCATTTTTAGAAGTCAATAATCGGTCTGCTTGACATGGAATGACTCATAAGAATACTGAATTCAGTCTAAAAATGTATTTGTAAGCAATTGATTTCTTCAAGTACTCACGAACGAAACAACAAAATCAATTTATTTTGCATAGCCACCCACTCTCTGGAGCATAATATCTAATTTCTATGAAATTCTTTGCAAAATTTTCTTAGTTGGAATATTTATAACCTTTAAAACGATATAAAAAATCCTTCCCATTCTTGTATGCGCTGGCCTGGAAGTGAAAATATTTCAGTGTTTATACCCTATACCACTTCGTGGAATAGAGTATTAGTTAGTTTTCCGCCAAATGTTTTTAACACCAAGAAATATTCGAGTTAGACCCACCTTTAAGTATATCGATCGGCTAAGAATCACCAGCTGAGTCGATTTAACGATGTCTGTCTGTCCGTTCCGTCTGCTGTCCATCTAAGCTTGTTCGCACTCTACAGGTCGCATTTGTTTTCCGATTGCGATGAAATTTGGCGAAAGTAATTTTTTTAGCTAAGGACGATCGGTATTGAATTTGGAGGAACTCGGTGCAGATTCTGATATAGACTATATATAAACCTCCAATTTACCCTATTGCCGCTGTAGAATACATTGGTTCTGGATACAATTTTCAGGATCGTGTTATATTCTGACTAGAAATAGCTAATAGGAAAGTGGGTTACATGGGTCGATGTTTCGATATGGCCCCACACAAATGTACCTCCGATTTACACTATTATTGCTCTAAAATGTACATTTACTTCGGATCTTGCATATCATGTTATATTTCAACTAAGAATTCCTACTGTGAAAGTTATCTATAAGGGCCAAATTTTTAATGTAGCGCCCTTACAAATGGGCCCCAATTTTTATTATTACAGCTCTAGAACCCACATACTACATTGGATCTGGATAATATTTTTCAGATCATCAAATGAGAATACCTACTTTGAAAGTGATATATAAGTGTCCACTTTTTGACAAAAGAACCCAATTTTTTACTTTTACTTCTCTAGAATACTTAGTTTACATCAGAAGTTTATCAAATTTTGCAGATCATGTTACATTTCAACTAAGAATACCTACTATGAAAGTTAAATGTGTCCAAATATATAGAACAAAGTTTACAAATCTATATATATAAAAGAGTTGCGTTACTGACTGACTTATCATTGAGTAGCCCCAGACCAAACGGCTGAAGCCAGGGTCATGAAATTTTTTAGGGGGTAAAATGGCCCAAAAAGGGATAAACATCGAATCTTCGTCGTGACTAAACGACAGTAGCTATAAACATGAATTTCGGTGAGTTCCTTGCAATGGCCAAGCAGACGAGACACAAATAGGGATTTTTCGAAATTTGTACTTTTAAGGGAGGAAAGAGACAAAAAGGAATAAAAATGGTACCAATTTAAGAATTGCAGCTAGAATCGTGAAAATCGGTATTTACCTTCCTCTGACATCGTAGACTTCCAATATAAATAGATTTTTCGAAATTTTTACTTGTTAGGTGTGAGCGGGACAAAAAGGGATAAAAATGGTACCAACTAAAGTATTGTAGCTAGACTCGTGAAATTTGGTATGTAAATTCCTCTCACCATATAGAAGCGGAATATAAATGCATTTTGTACTTTTAAGGGTTTCGCGGAACAAAAAGGGATAAAAATGGTACTAACTAAAGTATTGCAGCTAGAATCTTGAAATTTGATATGTAAGTTCTTCTGCAATGTAGAAGCGCAGTAAAATTAGATCTTTCGAAATTTATACTTATAAGAAGTGAGCGGGACAAAAAGGGATAAAAATGGTACCAACTAATGTATTGCTGCTAGAATCTTGAAATTTGATGTGTAAGTTCTTCTGACCATGTAGAAGCGCAGTAAAATTGGATTTTTCGAAATTTATACTTATAAGAGGTTAGGGGGACAAAGAGGGATAAAACTCGTACCAACTTTAGGATTACAACTAGAATCATGAAATTTAGTATGTAAATTCCTCTGACCATGTAGAAGCGCCATCAAAATGGATTTTCGAATAAAAGGCTCTGCGGCTGTAATTTTTTGTTAAAAACTGGGAAGAAAATGATAATACCTGGCTTTTTCGCATGCGAAGCAGCTGGTACAGCTAGTTATTATATATTTCAACTAGAAATACCTACCGTGAATGAGAACTATATAGGCCCATACTTTTGGCACAGATTCCAAGAATTGTGATAGGCCCCCTACAAATTTCCGTCCGATTTATCATATTACCGATGTAAAATCTGCACATATATTGTCACCGTTCGTGTGCACCTTGCGATTTGTTGATAACACTTAGGATTCATCTTATT
Organism: Polietes domitor; assembly: GCA_947397865.1. NCBI lineage: Eukaryota > Metazoa > Arthropoda > Insecta > Diptera > Muscidae > Polietes > Polietes domitor. The sequence goes on along the minus strand of OX377619.1, from coordinate 33,240,517 downwards.
ACAGCCAACCTTGATGCAAATAATTGTTATATTTTTTAATAGTCGCAGCTACAATGATGGGATCACACAGATTTTGTTTGTGTATGGGCCCATCATATGTATGAGTAACTTAGTTCGAAAGATTTTCATCAATTTGACCATATTCGTTTAAATTGACTAAAGATTATAATTTATATGAACTATATAAAATCGCCAAAAACACCCTGAGTTTAGTAATCATAATCAAATATACGCAGGGAGTGGTGTACGGTATCATATAGTCCTCCCCGTCCGACTTTAACCTTTCCTTACTTGTTTTACATTTAATAATTAAATATATACCACGTAAAATCTCAATATCCATCAGTACACACTATGTTATTGCAATAATAGACAAAACAAAAAATCAATTTTCAGTCCAAAATCTAAATTTTAAAAATGCTAGAGAAAATTCTCCAAACTTGGAGATTGTCCTTGGCGTCAGTTTCTTTGCCTTACTCCCTTAGAAATTTAAGTTTCTATTGTATTACTTGCTTCTGAGAAAGAAAAATATTTTACATTATTCATATTTTTATCCTTGGAAACCAATGTTCATCCTTGTGTGAAACTATACCGGCTCCGCCAAGTCCCACCCCAGGCATGCGATGCATGGAGCTCATGTTTTGTTTATTCTGTCACAATATCAGTTACTCGTTACTTGTTTTGAAAATTGTTCACAGTTTTCAGTTTTACATGTGGTAACAACTGTGTACTGCGTACAGTATACACAAATAATATTCGGGCTGCAGGTTGGCAAAATAAAAAATAGAAATTTTGTCGAGAAAAGTTGCTACTGCTGAGCTAGATTAACTATTTAGATAATAAACATGTAAAGAAAAAGAGAGTTTGAGCATAAATATAAGTTTAAAAATTGTAACATAGATTTAAAGGTTGAATTAAGGGTAGTCATGATGGCTACAATTGTTTCAAATTTCACTTTCACCTAGAAACAGTCAAAATTAGAGGAAAATATATTTATTTATTTTTTAATTTTTTGGTGGTTAAAATCAATTTAAATTGTTTTCCATTATTAAGATATAAATTTGCAGATGTCATCTTTTTATCTTGTTTCTAATGTCCTCAGAGTAATATATAAATTAAAATATTATGAAGTTATAAATGTATATATGTCTTTGTATATTGAGTAATGAATCCCCATCGATAGTGTCCTGGTGCACAATGATGAACTCTGCTACTGTATGTGCTCGTATTTGCATAACATCTCCATGTGTGTGTGTGTGGCACAATTGCTATGACAGAGAGGAAGAAAGGGAGAGTGTGTGTTCCTGCGTGGTAAGTATGTATATGTAAGGGACACATCACAACTGTGTCAGAAGCTGCTCAAACATTCATTGGAATTGCATGGCTTAATGGTATTTGCTGTTGCAACAGCTTCGCCAAACAACAGTAGCTGCCACTGCCACTGCCACAACCATAGTTATTAGCAGGGACGACGATACAACAAAAGATCACTGGTTCCCAAAATAACAGCAGAAGAGTCACTAAAAGCACTGAGGCCTGATGTTCAATATTTTGTTTCCATTAGGAAGCCGATAAAATTGCATTTGATTGGATCTCTTGCACTTTGCTATTCGAAATGGTAAATTGGAACCGACAAATTCGAAGGCTAACAACTTCAGATATGGTAGGTGGCCTAATTACTTGCTTTTTCAGTGGCACTAATATGAGCCGGTGGCATAATTAAAAATTTTCAGTGCAATAGATATGAGTCTTCTTCTGGTGAAAGGAAGAAAACTCTGACATGATTAGTGAACATGTATTTCAATACAAATGTTAAGGCTTGATATCAATGACGAACTTGATATTTGCTTTTTCGTGATATCGTGCATTTCAACAGGTAGAAAACGGAATGGATGAAGGATGAAATGCCGAGGAAAGTAGAGTAGAAAGGAATGAATATGTATTTGAAGTGACGAGCACACAAACACTAAGAAATAAAATCAGATGGCTGGAATGAGGCATGGGCAGATATGGCCGAAATTCACTGTAGCTGTTCCTAGGCCAAACATAATGTGATGCTGATGTTATGAACAAAAATAATCATAGGAATATATTTTTGTATGTGGACTATATCTAAATCTGAAAGCGTACGAACGACAAAAGGGAAGGACGAACAGACGGATAGAAAAATTGAAGAACAGATGGGCGATTTGGAAGTTACACAGACGGTCGGCCTAGGGATGTCAAAAGTCAACCCTTTTCAGGAAACCGGTTTTCGTTTTGTACGAAAATTCGCAATTACAAAAAACGGATTTGGTTTTTAAATAAAAAGAAACAATCCAGTTTTTTTTGTTATAGGTAAAAATGTAATCTTTCAAACTATTTGATCTTATTGAATTAAAAGTAATATAATAATAATCCCTCCATAAATAATTCAATAAAACCTCCAGGTGGGATAATGAAAAGGTATACTATGTTTGTCATTCCGTTTCAATCACTTTGAAATATTGAGACCCGAGACCCTATAAAGTATATACATTCTATATCTTCATACAATTCTAAGACGACCTGGCCATGTCCATGTCTAAACGAAAAGAGCTAGGACGTCTAAATTTAGCTTGAATACGTCTTATAGATATAGATCGGTTAGGATTGCAAACGAGTGAAATCGGTAAACAGGGAAAAATATTTCCCTCACAAGGACTGAAAATGCCCCTAACATTTAGAATATTTCATCATTTTTTAACGTGGCAAAACGGATAAAAATGGTACCTATCAAACCACGACAGCTAGAAACACGAAATTTGGTTTGTACGTTCCTCTAATTGAGTAGATACACAATTTGAAAGTATGTTTTCAAAATTCCTACGTTTAAGGGCTAAAATGGGAAAAGAGGGATTAAAATGGTACCAACCAAACGGCTACACCTAAAATAATGAAATTCGGCGTATAAATTCCTCTGGTTGTGTAGATACGTAAAATAAAGTGTTAAATGGGGTTAAAATGGAAAAATGGGGTAAAAATTGTGTCATCCAAATGAACGCAGCTGGAGTCATGAAATTCGGAGAATACATTCATCTGACTGATTAGACATGAAAAATAAAAAGGTTTTTCCAAGTTCGTACTTGTAAGGGATAAAATGGGAAAAGAGGGATAAAAATGGTACCAACTAAACGGCTAAAGCTGGAATGATGAAATTTGGTTTATATATCCATCTAGTTCCGTACACACGTAAAATAGTGAGATCTTCGAAAGTCGTACTTTTAAGGTGGCAATTTAGAAAAAAGGGTAAATATGGTACCAACCAAATGGCGGCAGCTAATATTATGGAATTCAGTGTATACATTCTAACTGCATAAACGTGCAAAATAAAAAGATTTTTCCAAATTCAAACATTATTTTTAATTGATTTAAACTGGGATATTGTCCTGGCTCAAGAACATTTTGCATCTATATTTAATGGAATGCAAATTTATTTACAAATGGCATGGTGATATTTATTACTTGGCTGCAGACTACCACGATCATGATTTCGACCATGTCAAAAGTCTTTTCACGTGGCTTCGCAGCGACTTTTCACCATCAAACCCGGCCTCTATTAGAAGATGATTCTCACAAACGAGAAGCACAACTTACTTGCCGAATTTGCGTTTAAAAAATCGCACCAAGTAATAAAGTACACATGCCATCTTACATCTTATTTTTTAATTTTTACGCAAAAATGGGATAAGTGATAAAACTGACAGCGATCAAATGACTAGAATCATGAACGTAGGTTATCTTGCACTGCGTACGCGAAAGATAATGGCTTTTCAAAATTTGTACTTTTGGAATTAAAATAGGATGGAAATACAACCAACGATTATCCCCCAATATTTGGAATATTTAAGCATTTTTGAAGATTGATGCATATATTTACTTGCTGAGTAGACTTGAAATATTATTTCGATATATATTACAAATATATTGGTAACCTTGATTTATAAGGGTGGTTTTAAATAATTAAAGTTTTATATTTATTTATAAAATTATTATTTTAATGAAATATTTTTATTTGTATAACATTTTCCCGTATTGTTACTGCACTTCTACGTAAAATCTACAGCCTCTATGGAATGCAATCCATGGTGGAGGATATACTATAAGATTCGGCCCTGCCGATCTTAACACCCGTTTTACATATTCTGTGTTAAATTGATTAATTTTTTAAAGCTTAAACACAGTCTATCAAAAAATGTTCAAGAAGTTCATCCTTAGAAAATGTTAAGTCCTTTTGAACGAAATCAAGACGAGAATATACTTATTAATATTCTCGTCTTGATTTCGTAAAAGTAAGGTTAAAGTCGGGCGTGGCCGACTATATGATACCCTACACCTACTGAATATACCCTGTGGTGTAGGGTACAAGAAGGTCGTTACATTTGAACCTGGTATATATATACTACAAATTTCATTTCAAAAAGTCAAATCGGAGCGCTTTTCTTTAAATTTGGCACAACATTTTATAATCCAACTAGAAACACCTATACAAAAATTGGGTAAGATCGGTTCAAATTTAGATATAGCCTCCATACAAATCTCGCTCCCGATTTGACATTTTTCGCTCTAGAAACGACATATTGTACCCGATTTTCTTTAAATTTGGCACAACATCTTATAATCCAACAAGAAAAAAGAAAGATCGGTTCATATTTAGATATAGCCCAAACACAAATGTTGCTCCCAAATGTTTAACCGATTTTGGCCAAACTATACATATTATATTTCACCTATTTCGTTCCAGGTTTCAATATATCCTCATACAAATGTCCTTTCCGATTTAACATTTTTAGTCAAACACATACATTTACAGGATACAAAAATCCTTCCCGTTTTCACCGAATTGAATTGTATTCGGATAGAAAGTGGAGTGTATCATATAGTCGACTCCGCATGACTTTAGCATTCCCTTACTTGTTTGAAACTATAGTTCTTAGATGTCTATTTTAGTGACTGTGTGAGTTCAGAAGTGGTGAAATGCTGGCTTCTATTTTTTACGAATTTTTTCTCTTTTTTGCAAAATCAACAAGAATTTATCTGGAAATTTTTCAGAATGATTATTTTTTCATTAGTTTTTTTTTCCATCAACTTCTATTACTTTGATTTTTCATGGCTTTTAAACATAGTGTTAATAAACTACTGAAAAATAATCATTCTGAAAATTTTTCAATTAAATCCATGTTGATTTTGCAAGGAATAATCGTAAAAAATGGCAGCCGCTTCCAAAATCACACAGTAACTAAAATAGACGTTTAAGAACACCACTGTAATTGAAATTGCCTTCAAAACAAGGTATAGTACATTGAAATCGGTTAAGTATTTCAGAAGTTACAGGCGATTGAATGAACACACCTCTTTGAAAAAATTTTATTTTTTTCACCCCTAAATTGGTCATAATTTTTTCCAAAAATATGTATACAATATTTTTATGAGAACAATGCATACAAAAACTTTGGAAACAATCGCAGCTTTCGAATACAAAAAACGTACCGCTTGACATGAAATTACTCATATGTCTGGAAGAAAAGAAGGCCCCTAAAAATATTTTTTTTTTTTTTTCAAAAAATTCGTAGGAAAATGTATTTGAAAGAAATTCGAGGGATTACAATTTGTAAGAACATTTTTCGACTTTTTTGTTCACATCCTATGACCACATAATTTGACTAAAGTGACATCTTTGGTTTGACGCCAATATCTGTTTTGTATGACTTGCAAGATGTTTACAAAACTAGTAAATCAAAAAAAAAATTTTTTTTCAAATCCAGGCTTTAAGCAAGCAGAATTCTATTGGGCCTAGTAATTCTTTTTTAGTTATCTTTTGTAGAAGGAAAAATTACTGCGTTATCAGGAGCAGAAATAATAGATTTTTAATTTGTGGTTTGTATGGGAGGTACCACGCCCACTTTTGCATTACCGCCCATTTTTGGCACAACTATGCACATTGATGCTAGATGCACTTACACAAAATTACAGCACTCTAGGTGTCATAGAACTGACTATATTCAATAATAGGTTTTAACTTCGTATGGGAGATGCCACGCCCACTTTTCTAATACCGCCCATTTTTGGCACAACTATGCACATTGATGCTAGATGCACTTACACAAAATTTCAGCACTCTAGGTGTCATAGAACTGACAATATTCAATAATAGGTTTTAACTTCGTATGGGAGGTGCCACGCCCACTTTTCCAATACCGCCCATTTTTGGCACAACTATGCACATTGATGCTAGATGCACTTACACAAAATTTCAGCACTCTAGGTGTCATAGAACTGACAATATTCAATAATAGATTTTAACTTCGTATGGGAGGTGCCACGCCCACTTTTCCAATACCGCCCATTTTTGGCACAACTATGCACATTGATGCTAGATGCACTTACACAAAATTTCAGCACTCTAGGTGTCATAGAACTGACAATATTCAATAATAGGTTTTAACTTCGTATGGGAGGTGCCACGCCCACTTTTCCAATACCGCCCATTTTTGGCACAACTATGCACATTGATGCTAGATGCACTTACACAAAATTTCAGCACTCTAGGTGTCATAGAACTGACAATATTCAATAATAGGTTTTAACTTCGTATGGGAGGTGCCACGCCCACATTTCCAATACCGCCCATTTTTGGCACAACTATGCACATTGATGCTAGATGCACTTACACAAAATTTCAGCACTCTAGGTGTCATAGAACTGACAATATTCAATAATAGGTTTTAACTTCGTATGGGAGGTGCCACGCCCACTTTTCCAATACCGCCCATTTTTGGCACAACTATGCACATTGATGCTAGATGCACTTACACAAAATTTCAGAACTCTAGGTGTCATAGAACTGACAATATTCAATAATAGGTTTTAACTTCGTATGGGAGATGCCACGCCCACTTTTCCAATACCGCCCATTTTTGGCACAACTATGCGAATTGATGCTAGATGCACTTACACAAAATTTCAGCACTCTAGGTGTCATAGAACTGACAATATTCAATAATAGGTTTTAACTTCGTATGGGAGGTTCCACGCCCACTTTTCCAATACCGCCCATTTTTGGCACAACTATGCACATTGATGCTAGATGCACTTACACAAAATTTCAGCACTCTAGGTGTCATAGAACTGACAATATTCAATAATAGGTTTTAACTTTGTATGGGAGGTGCCACGCCCCTTTGTCCAATTGGTCAAATTTTACCATTTCCTTGTATTGTCATCGAAAATGATTAAGTGTGCAAAATTTGAGCAAAATTGGTTGAGAAAAAAGCTTTCAAAAATTGATTTCAAAATTTGTGGCACACAAACATATATAGAAAGTAACCTTATATAAAACATGGAAAAATCAATAAATATTATATTCTATATTATCAAGTCCATTTAAATGCGAACTCGAGCAGACTATAAAAATCAAGAGCATAGTTTTCTATGTTTTGTGTCAGCTTTCAGAATTATATGAACAGTTCCAGGACCCATCATTTTTTGTTTTGTCACACGGTGTAAAAAAAATTGATATAAGCATTTATTATTTTTTTTTACAATTTAATTCCAAGGCAAGTCTTTTTGTCCTTAAAAATCCTTAAAAAAATCCTTATACAACGCGCAATATTTTAATCACCGAAACTCTAGCTTAGCAAGAATTTTTCTTTTTTAATATCCCTCAATCAACCTTGCCCTTGGCGGTGTTAGGCCTAAGCTCTCCTGTGAAATTAAATATCACAAATGAAATATGATGACATTTCATGTTGAGGAGCAGCCAGCTACACATTCCTAACCCTTGCGTGACATTATCAAATATTTTGCAGGAAAGCCAAATAAGACAATGTGTCCTGCACACACACACAAGAGAGAATTTCACTTGTCCAATACCTTAACCTAAATGTATTTTTAAAAGACGCCGACGATTCACTAAAGTATGTTGTATTTTCAACTAATACAAAAGTTATTCTAGGCAATAGGGATAGAGGAATCCTTTTGAAATGGCCAACCAAGGAATTTCAGGTAATAATGCTGCCCAAAAGTATGCTTAAACCTTTTACTATTGTTTTTTCTTCAGCTTTTTCTTCTTCTTTTGTTTAACAAAATTAATTTATTTAATTAAGGTTCTTTCTCAGTAAAATGTTGGCAATTTTCAACAATTTCCTTAAAGTTGATTTACCGCAAAGTTAAATTAAATTTTCATCAATTTCTGCTGCTACGATTCATTTCACTTCATTTCATTTAATTGTAGTGCTGGACAATTGTGTACGTCCAAGTATTTGGTTTAGTTTAGTGAAAGTGAATGGGCGGCGTATTTGGCCAAATTACGAATCCTTTTAATTGATATTGACATATAAGTACGGCAGTGTCAAGGAAAATAAGATAAAATAAATAAATGAAGCCATACATGTGAAGACACTCAAATAAAAATCGTATCTCTCGATTGGCAGAGACAAACACTTGCACAAGTATTGAGCATATTTGAGGTTTCATCCTTGGCATAGCTACTTTTATTTATATTTTCTCCAGAACAAATCCAATTAATTTGCCGTTCAATGTGACATATTATATGTTTATATCTCTTCGCTTTGGCCAAATATTCTCACAGGGACAAAGCTCACATGGGAAAATTCTCATACCCTGCGGCCATCAGCAGGGATTTTCATTTGCCTCTGAAGTAAAGGGAAAGTAGACCAAATACAAATTGAACGGAAAATGTGAAGATTTTTTGCCTTTTTAGCAAATTATTAAATATTACGAAGAACTATTTGAGAAATGCTTCCTCGAAGAAAAAGGATGCTAAAAAAAACCTTCGGCACTCACCCTCTTCCACGAAAAGGTCAAAATAAATATGTAAATATTATGTTTATTTGAATTCTCAGTGAATGGACACGTGTGGTATTTGGCTACGGTGTTTTGATTGGAAAACGGAATTTCCTTGAAAATAAACCCCAGGAAAAAAAGCGATGTATTTGATGTACTTGGGGTATGTTTTCCAGGAACAGAGAGCTTTTCGCATGAAATTGGGTATTTGCAAATATCAAAAATCAGTGGTCCACTTCAATTTGTGAAGGGGATTTCTATCTAAAGATTATGTAAATGTAGTCCGCCAAAAAAAGTAGACTATGATTTATAGGGATAACTTTTGCCTAAAGGTATGCAACAATAACTTCACATAAATAATGGCGAAACATGTCTAAGATTTTGCAAACAAATAATTCACATCCGTGAATTTTTGATATATTTTAAGGTATATGTTCATAAATAAGCAAAGGGTGTGTGTGTGTTTAGGGTGAGCAGAGCTAAGTGATATTTAGCAGAGATGGATTATGTTTCACAAAATCAAAGATGTTATTTGCTATGGTTTTGAAAGGTCAATAAAGCAATTCGAAGCTAAATCAACGAGATATTTCCAAAGGTCCTACAATTTTGATGAAATTTTGTAAGTTAAGTTGGATGAAACTTTTGCATATTTTGAGGATGAAGTTTAAAAAGTCCTCTAGTTCTGTTGTATGAAACACATTGAGGTATATTTGCAGCAGAAATGTTGATTTTAATTGAATTATTTTTTAAATTAAAATATAAAAGAATTTTGAAAAATATTTTTTTTCGCAAATTTTTTATTGATTTGTTTTATTTATTTCAACTTGTAATTCAAAGTCATCGGGCGAATTTAAAACAAATCTCAAAATGCATACTTTTTATTATAATTTAAAGATATTTATTTAAACATATTTTTAAACGAGTAAAAACGGCGTTAAGTTCGGCCGAGCCGCACTATTATACCCTCCACCATTCCCCAGAGGCTTTCGATTTTCATTGAAGTGCAGTAATATTACAGGAAAAAATGTTTTTTAATATAACCAAAGCAAAATAAATATTAAAAAAAATAATTTTATAAATAAATATAATACTTTTATTATTTCAAACCATGCTACAAGGCAAAGCTACAATCGAAATAATAGTTCAAGTTAACTCAAAAAACATGTAAAAACGGCGTTAAGTTCGGCCGGGCCGAACTTTATGTACCCTCCACCATGGATTGCATTCCACAGAGGTTGTCGGTTATCGTAGAAGTGCAGTAATATTACAGGAAAATATATTTCTTTAATATAGCCAAACAAAAACAAATACAAATATGGAAAAATTAATTTTATAAATAAATACAATATTTTAATTATTTCAAACCACGCTTATAAGGTTGTGCTACCAATACGTCAATTCATTATATTTATATGTATATTTATATGTTCAAAGCCATAAATATGGTAGATGGGTGCTACAGTTGGTTTTATTTTCATTCGATTTGAATTCCAAAAGTACAAATTTTGAAAATCCGATATCAGACGTACATAGTGCAAAATAATCTAACTTCATGATTCAACCAATTTTAGCCGTAAAAGAAAAAGTACGAATTTGGAAAAAAACTTTTTATCTTGCGTGTCTATGGTCTATGGATGGTCCCATTTTTACCCCCTTGACGTTTCTACGCAATTAGAATTTTATCATTCTAGCTGTAGTCGTTTAGTTGGTACTATTTTTATCTCTCTGTACCATTGTATCCCTTGAAAGTACTAATTTCGAAAAATTCGTCTATTTTCTGTGTCTACTCAGTCAGAGGAATGTATACTCCGAATTTCATGACTCTAGCTGCGGTCATTTGATTGGTACTATTTTTATCCCCTTTTTTCATTTTTACCCCAAAAAGTACGAATTTCGACAAATCAGTTTATTTTCCGTGTCTACACACTCAGAGGAATGTATACTCCGAATTTCATGAATCTAGCTTCGGTCATTAGATTGGTACTATTTTTATCCCCTTTTTTCATTTTAACCCCAAAAAGTACGAATTTTGAAAAATTCGCGTATTTTACTTATCTATGAAATCAGAGGAATGTATACTCCGAATTTCATTCAGCCGTTTGGTTGGTAACATTTTTATCCCTCTATTACCCTTTAAAAGTTCGAATTTGGAAAAAATACTTTTATATTATGTATCTACTCAATTAGAGGAATGTACACACCGAATTTCGTGTTTCTAGCTGTTGTCGTTTAATATGTACTATTTTTATCCCTTTTTTGCTCCATTTCACCACCTACAAATAAGAATCACTTTATGGTACACGTTTTTGCTATACGAGGAGTGAGCATACCAAATATCAAGCAAATATAAACAGACATATTCAAAAAAAAAAATGCTTAAATACGCTAAAATATTAGGGATTATTATGGGTATTTTTAGTCCTTGTGAGGGAAAATTTTTTCCCTTTTGGCCGATTTCGCCCCATTTAAATCCCAACCGATCTACGACTATAAGACGCATTTATGGAAAATTTGAACGTTCTAGCTCCTTTCGTTTAGATGCTAGCGTGCTTTCAACAGACGGACGGACATGGCTAGATCGTCTTAGAATTTTATGACGATCAAGAATATATATACTTTATAGGGTCTCAGGTCGATATTTCAAGGTGTTACAAACATAATGACAAAGTTAGTATACCCCCATCCTGGAGGTGGAGGGTATAATAAATATTTTTATATATAATAATAATATAATAAATATTTTTATATTTATGTCTTCAAAAAAGTTGGCTACAGTTACACACCCAACTTCCATTCTATTTTAATTCCAAAAGTATACATTTTGAAAATCTATTATCTGACGTACATAGTGCAAAATAACCTAACTTCATGATTCAACCAATTTTTGTCGTAAAAGATAAACGTACAAATTTCGAAAAATCTTTTTGTTTTGCGTGTCTATGCAGTCAGAGGAATATACACATCGAATTCCATGATTCTAGCTGTCGCAATTTGATTGGTACCATTTTTATCCCCTTTTTCCTATTTGACTCCCTTTAGAGTACGACTTTCTAAAAACTCATTATTGTCGTGTCTACGAAATAAGAGGGGTGAACACATCGAATTTCATTATTCTAGTAAGTCGTTTAGTTGGTACTATTTTTATCCTCTGTACCCATTGCATCCCCTGGAAGTACGAATTTGTAAAAAAACTTTTTATTTTTCAAGTCTACGCAGTCAGAGGAATGTACATTCCGAATTTCATGACTCTAGCTACGGTCATTTGGTTGGTACTATTTTTATCCCTTGTGCCATTTTAACCCCAAAAAGTACGATTTTTGAAAAATCACGTTATTTGAGGTGTCTTCGCAATCAGATGAATGTATACACCGAATTTTATTATTCTAGGTGCAGCCGTTTGGTTGGTGCCATTTTTATCCCTCTATTCCAATTTTACCCCTTTAAAAGTACGAATTTGGAAAAAATACTTTTATATTATGTATCTACTCAATTAAAGGGATATACACGACGAATTTCGTGTTTATAGCTGTTGTCGTTTGATAGGTACCATTTTTATCCCTTTTTGCCCCATTTCAGCCCCTACGAATAAAAATCACTTTAGGTGCACGTTTTTGTTATTGGGTAAATGCGCATACCCAATATCAAGTAAGTACAAGCAGACATATTGAAAAAAAATTCTTAAATATTCTAAAAAATTAGATAATATTGTGGGTATTTTTAGTCCTTGTGAGGGAAGAAAAATTTTCGCTTTTGATCGATTCTGCCCTTAAAATTTATGGCGATCATGAATGTATATAAGTTATAGGTTCTCTGGTCGATAGTTCAAGGTGTTACAAACGAAATGACAATATACCACCATGCTGTGCTGGAGGGTATAAAAATTTGCCAGAAATTCGAGAAATTTTCTTTGATTTATTAAATCTACGGAACACACAAATTCAAATGAAAACTCTATCACACCAAAAGGTGTTTCCTCTACATCAGAACAAGGTCACATAAATAACACGAAAATACCTGTGATAATTTCGGGGTTTGATATCAAATGGCAACACCTTTTCAGGTTTTCATGAGCACGCAAACATTTGTCACAGATATGTGATGACTTCCTGGAGAGATGTATGTTATTACATTATAAGGAATTTCACAAGCAATATTAGGGCGCCCAAAATGGCACTGAAAGGAAATATCAGAAGTCATTTTGGGGAGAAGACAGAAAAGAAATGTCAAAGGAGGCAGTGGATGACTCAACCAAAATGTATACAAATATTTATCATATTTAATAAAATAAATAGCATGGATGACATACATAAATTTAATTATTTCCATATTTTTTAAAGGAAATGCTAAAACAACAATATAATTATATTAGGGGGACTTGTGGCAGACGAGTTTCCCGGAAACCAGGAGATTAATATGTGGTATTACATTTCACAAAGAAAAATCATTTGAAATTTAATACAAATGTATAGGGTTGCTTTTCTCGCTCCTCATAAAATGAAATGAATGGGGATTTGCAAGAAACAGTCAATTCATTAATGAGTTTTTAAATATTTTCTTTATTATCTATTTTCCGGCCCAAAGCACACGATATTGTAAGTGAATTGAAATTCTGATTGTTCACAGCAACCCGTGACAGATGTTTCTCATCCGGAATGTGGACACCATGATTTGTATTAACATGGCAACAGTGACAGATTAAACCGAATAAAACCATCCTTTCGGGTATGTATCCAAACATTCGATATTATGGGCATATTTCGTTTGTAAAACATTTGAGCAGTTGTCCTTGGGCTTGGGTGTGCCGTTTACAAAACCCAAAAAAGGATTTCTATTGTTTATTCTATTTACATTTATGGAGGTGGTCTCCACGGATAAGGTTACTTAAGTGGATGTCGAGGGTAAGTGGAATAATATTAAAATTCATTTTTTTTAATTTCATCAATTCTCTTTAAATACGAAACCATTTTATATTCGTTTTCAAACGTTCGCTCCCATTGCTAGAAAGAATTGTGTAAGAATATCTAAAGTAATATTCAGAAAATGGAATAACAGTGAAATTGAATAAATTAAGCAATTATTTCCTGAAATGCTATTTTTATTTAATTTAGCAAAGGAAATAACTAACTAGTAAATAGACGTTAAGTTTGGTAGTGCCCTTTGGTATATACCCTCCACTATGGATTGCATTTCACAGTATTACCGGCAGATGAGAGGCTGTCGACTTTATATGAAAGTATATTACCATATTAGGAAAATTGTGATATTACGATATACGTTAAATTATTTAAATTTATTTAATTTCTGGTGCTTTCATGCTACAAGAGGAATATACGCAACAAATATCAAGTGTATATAAAGCAGGAATTTAAAAAATGCCTAAATGGTCTACATATGGGAGGTATTTTCAAGCCTTGTTAGGAAAATTATTTCCTCTGGACCGATTTCCCCCACTTTCAATCCTAAGCGATCTACAATCATTAGATACAATTTCGTAAAATGTGAACCCCCTATCTCATTTTGTTTGGAAGCTGGCGTGCTTTCAACAGACAGACATGGCTAAATCGTATTTTACGAGAATATATCGAGCCGTTAGCGCGGAATTATCGTAGGCGAGATTTTCTGAAAATTTTTTTATTATTGAATTTTAAATTTTATCGGCTGATACATAAATAAAAATTGTCAAAATTGTTAACGTTTATAGAAAAAATAGGGCTAAGATTTTATCGTAAGTCGCTGCTCACATTTTCAAAGAAAGCTATTTTATCGTAAGTCACAGTTTATGAATTTAGGCAAAAGCTTTCAGATAATGTAAAAGATATTTATAAATGTTTTAGATAGGTCTATCAATATATTGATGCAATAATATGTGTATTTTTATACCCTCGGCCATAGAATGAAGTGTTCGTCTGTTGGTTGAAAGTACGATAGATTACGAATGAACTAAGCTAAGAGGTTCGAAGTTCCCAGATATTTGTTTATTTATTTTATGTTTATTTATCGATCCAGAAGAAAAAAGTTTATCCACAAGAGCTGAAAGTTGCTCCTTTTGGTAGCTGTCTTTTTGGAGAAGACAAAGACTTTTTGTATGATTTGTGCCTTATATACAATAATTTAATATACTTCTTGCAATATTCGTATATTAAGCCAAATTGTGGGTAAACGTTAACATTTATTTAATTCAAATAGTGGAAAATTTGACAAAGAAACATAATAAATAGCTTAAAATAGTGATGAAAATGGGCACCTTGCTCACAATTCTATAGTGTTGATTCTATACACTCTACAATTGAATCATTTTGTAAAGGAAGAACCTTCCATCCCTTCTGAGGGGCCGACCATAATTACAAATTCAAGCACGATACCGAAGTGTTATGAAAGTATTTTACTAAATCATTTAGATTTTAAGGACTCGAATTCATTTCCTACAGCATTTCTACCGCCAAACATTAAAATAAAATTTAATTGTTTGAGATCGGCACATTTTGGAAAACTGGGATTTTACGCACAGTTTAAATATGGATTTTTTGCAGATAGTAGGGTGGATGAAATAAATATTAATTTACTTATTCGTTCAAAAATTCAATGATCGTTGCCAATGGGCCAAAACCGCTCTACCCTAAACAACTAAAAAATTCAATGAAGAAATACAGAGATTTAAAAAGACTATGTGAGACAGAAATAGTTCCCAAACGATACAAACTTTAGTATTTGAATATGAATAGTGATCAAATCAGAGACACATTGGCTGATAGCGACAACGAAGATATCGATATTACCTAAAAACTTTTATATGAAATTTAACTATTAATCATAGGAATTCAAATGTGTCTAAAATAGTTTTTTATTAACGATTAGAATTACTTTACTGTTCATTTTCGATTTATAAAAGTAGTGTTATCTGTTTTTTACGCTGCTTTAATAAATTTTTTATAATAAAAAGTGTGTTTTTACTAAAATTTCGAGGTTTAATCTAAAAAAACTTATATCGTAAGCGCCATAGTTTTTTCAGCATTTGTAACCGCAAGTACAATATTTGTATCGCAAGCGCCAAAAGTACCGTATGATGTAAACAAGTGATCAATTTTTAATAATAATTCTTTGGATACGGCGGAATTAAAACATTTTGCATTAAAACATATTTATATTTTATGCAAATATATCAAAATAATCAATAAAAACATTCTCCTGTAAAATGTGTGTTTTGGCGCTTGCGATCATTCCGCGTTAAGGGCTCGATATAATATATACATGGGGTCTCCGTCGAATATTTCAAAGTGTTACAAACGGAATGACAAAACGAATATACCCCCAACCTTAGGTGGAGTATATAAAAATCGACTAAAGTTGAGCGGTGGCGATTATCCCAGGCTCCTCTTTACGCTCGTCCATAATAAAGGCTATATCTTTGACCGTTTTCGACCAAAAAATTAAGGAAAGGCTAAAGTCGGGCGGGATCGACTGTATGATACCCACCACTTTCAACCCCGTTACAATTGAATTTGGGCGAAAAAGTGATATCGGGAACGATTTTTGTATGGGTACTGTATATTAGGCTGGATCGACGTCCAAACAAATGGAAAAACAAGTTGCAGTCACCCGACGCAAATAAAATTTGGATTGTTTAATAACACTGTGCAACATTTTTGAAGTCATTTCAAAATAACCATATACGGACACCGCTACATGATAAAAGACCAAAAAAAAAAGACCCGTTTTTTTTCCCCCCAAAGTCATGCACTTTTTTTTATGGGCCCCCAGAGATTTGAGGCCTCGGTGTAATTTTTGGAAAAAAGTGATCATATTCTCAGGCTCATATCTTGCAAACCGTTCGGAAGTTTGATTTACTCTCTGAGGCAATAGGTACCTATGGACCTGAACAGGGGAAAAAAGGTTAAAAAAAATCGAATTTTTTTAAGTTTTTTGCGATTTTGACCTTGAAGATGAAGTTTTTTTGATTTTATATGTTCACAATTTTTGTTCTTTATGACAAGAGCTAGAACTTTGCCTCAGAGAGTAAATCAAAATTCCGAACGGTTTGCAAGATATGAGCCTGAGAATATGATCACTTTTTTCCAAAAATTACACCGAGGCCTCAAATCTCTGGGGGCCCATAAAAAAAAAAGTGCATGACTTTGGGGGAAAAAAAAACACGGGTCTTTTTTTTGGTCTTTTATCATGTAGCGGTGTCCGTATATGGTTATTTTTTCGTGTTGCACTGTGTAATGATTTGCAAAATATTTCGGATCTAGATCAAGTCATCTGTGAGCTATACGCTCCTGAAAATAACCATAAAAATCTTGTTTTTCCGTTGTAATTTTCTTTGTTTTAAATTTGTTCAAAATTTTTTTCCTGAAATAACAGACCCTTAAAAACACTTAAAATATTAATTTTGATTCTTGTCTTAGACTAACTTATTGGTCGAATTATTGGACGTTTATAGTAATTTTTTGTCGATTTTCACAGTGATTATCGAAAACTTTTTCGTATTTGGTGGTAGTATTATATATATTTTATAAATAGCTGCAGTCAATACCTTTCGAATGATGCCTAAATGATGAACATCGGAATGAAATTGACGCCTCAGCCCTCATTTTTGTAAAAAGTGTTTGAACATTTTGGCTGTGAAAACCATCGCCGGCATTAAATTATATCACAAAAATGGAGTCAGTGACGTAATTTTTCGCCCGTTATTGATCATTTGGGTATCATTCGAAAGGTATTGATTACTCTTATTTATTTTTCATTACACCTCCTACAAAAAGTTTCCAAGAAATATGAGTTCCTAGCTGTCACCTTGAAAACCGACAAAAAATCAATATTAACGCCCAATAATTCTACCAATGAGTTATTCTAAGGCAATAAAAAAAATTATTTAAAGTGCTTCCATGGATCTAGTAATTCAGAGAAAAAATTGGTCAAAAATTTAACATAAAAAAAATTACACGGGAAAAACATGTTTTTTAGAGGTGTTTTCAGGAGCGTTTAGCTCACAAATGCTTGACCCATTGACGAAATATTTTGTAGATCAGCATTAAACAATCCCATCTTCATTTCTGGGCGGTGACCGCTGCAATTTATTTTCGTGTATATGTGGACCATAGAGCGGAAAAAGTCAAAACCGGAGCTATATATAAATCTTAACAGATCTGTCACACTTTCACAATAGATGTTTCCAGTTGTGACGAATTTAAAAAAAATTACACAACATTAAGTCAAATTGAATACAACATTTGTATGGGAGCTATATCTAAATCGGAACCGATCTGACCCACATTCACCGAAGGTGTTTCTAGTTGACATCACAAGCATCTTCTTCTTTTTCCGGTTTTATTTCGGTCTGTAATCAATATTTGACCATTATGTATCTATATTTTACTAGTGGCATGTTTTCAATTATTACTTGCCACTATCATGATTTCCGGCTCGTTACGACCTTCTTCAGGTGGCTTCGCATTTGTGGTTCTCATTCATTTAGGCGAATCATTAGGTTATTTGGTTGAAATTCCACCTGAAGAACGTATAATATTGAGCCAATGCAATAACCCAGTTCAAATCTATTTTTTAAACATTTCGCGACACCACATTATCTATGTGCAAAGAGGTGGGTATTATAATTCCAAAATTATATGCCATGGATTTATAAAAAAATTAACAAAAAATCATCCGTTATAAACATTCTGATATCGTTGTCGAGTTTAGGACACCAAAGTACATTAGTACAAAGGTTATTCACAGTCACAGTATTTGTACAAAGGTTATTCACAGTCTTTCGACAAAATTGCGGTAAACTAGTGTAATTTAGCAAATAATTATAGAGCATTTGCTTTTAATAACATTTAACCAATTATTTCCCCAACAATTCCGATGCATATTTAATTTTCAATGACTTCATTAACTAGATGTGTTTTCGGGGGAAACAAAATTATGCTGGTTGCTCTTGCTATTAAATGCTTCCATAAAACTATGCTCAACAACATTAATTGGATACATAAAGATAGGACGTATCATATACGTTTCAATTTATATGTAAATATGTATTACAGTCATAGATATAGGAATTTACAACAGCTCGTACTTGTACAACTACGGCCATACATACAGTGTGTGTCATACATGGAATGTACGAGGAGCGATCTAAAACTATTTATCTTTACACTGTATAGAAGAACTTGGATTTGACATTTTTAATTTCCAATGGACATATTTGTATTAATAATTTATTTTCATACTTTCGAGAGACATACACTAACTATGTGGTTAGCAAATGAAAGGGAAAAATGTCTGTTAAAAATACTAAAAACTGCATGCCTCTATATGTGTTAGATTAGCATTAATAACCATTTTAAGTCCTCCAGTAAATAGTAAAATATGAATAAAATAAATAAATAAGAGGGAAACTTGATATTGTTGTTAATACAAAACTAATACAGACAGAAGCATTACATTTAAATTATTTTTAACAGAAGTTCATCTCTTTCATCTGATACTCATACTGCCTTTGTTCGCTTCGTTAAAGTATGAAAAAAATTATTTAAAATGTGAAATTTAAATTATAAATTATATCCTTTGGAAATTAAAAGTCCTGTCAAAGGGGGAAAATATCACCAAATAAAAAATTGAGTACACATACGATCTCTAGTTTCATAGGTATATTGTCTTGCTCAGGTCCAATAAAATAAATGTAAAATTATCGCACTGTGGCATCAATCAAAAAAGTCCTGGCTAGCACTTTTCCTATGAAAAGGTGTCCTAGCAAGCACTTTTCCTAAGAAAAAGTGTACTGGCGAGCACTTTTCCTATGAAAAATGCCTTGACGAACACTTTTCCTATGAAAAAGTGTCTTATCGAAAACTTTTCCTATGAAAAATGTGCCTTGACGAGCAATTTTCTAATGAAAAATGTCCTGACTAGCACTTTTGCTTTGAAAAAGTGTACTGGCGATCTTGGAGGAGGGATTTACACTTTCAGACATTTTTCATTGAAATATTTCTGCTGAATTTAATTTTACCCTAAACAAAGTGTTTCTTGAAGAGTCGGACCAGTCGAACTAGTTAGTATCTTCCTTCAACTGCACTCAGTTGCACTGAGTGCTTTACATACACTTCGAAGCATAGAAAAACACAAGGATATATGTAAATATGCATTTGTAAGTATATAAACATTGTTTGTTACATTCATAGCAGATCACGGGTGGGTTTCTTCCCACAACATCCGTTCCCTTCCACTCCCCCCCTCCGACGGAACGGAAGCCCAACATAAACTAGTTGTGTAGCGGAAGTTGAAAGGCAAATACACTTCCTGTTGCAAACAGCTCCAACCAAGCAACCACCCACTTCCTTACATCGACTTGTGCAACAAGAGCACGAAATGAGAGTAAACACAGGAAGGAGTACCTTTTCCTACGACTCGCAAAAAATACACATATATATTCAAACGTTGCAAAAATAACAAGACAACTGGAGCAACAACAACAGCTACATCAACGCTACAATGGCAACAGCAACGACATCATCTTCAGCAGCAACAAATTTATTAAACAAACACAAAACAGTTGTTGGCAAACAGCAGCCAAAGAAGAACTAACTGCAAACTGTGAGATGCGAAGATGAAGCAGCACAAGAGGTATTCCTAGGCAACAAAAACGGGGCAACAGTTCCTGCAACAGCATCGGATGGTGTTGCAACATCAATGCTCCATTTCTTGGATAAATTACATGGCTGCTGGTATTGTTGTTGCACAATATACACAATATGTACTTATTCGAGTAGTGCTTGCAACGTAATGCCACTTGTTTCAGCTGCATTCATTCTCCCGTTGCAGTTGCGTTGGTTCGTATGTCTTCTATTTTCAATTTCAATTTTGTGGAATAAGTGAGGGCTTTAATTTGTGCGAACGATTTAACAAAACTTTGCCATAATTAATGAGAAATAAATAAAAATGGGTCATTAGTAAGCAGAGAAGAGAAGAAGTTAAGTTAGTCAATTGATGAAGAGACATACATCATTTGAATAGGGTTAACAGAGCTTAAAAAGTTTAGTGACCAACGTTTTGCAATTTTGGGAATTTTTCATTTGGTATTATATTGCCAATATTTATACTAAGTAACGCAAAAATAAAAAAAACTATAATAATTTATATTTTAGTGGATATGCCCTAGAAGTTAAAAATTAAAATTACAACTTCTGCTTTAAAAAATTTTATTAAAAAATAAAATCTAAAACATGAAATTGAAAATCCCCAATTAAACATGGAAAAGATAAGAAAGTCTAATTTAAAAAAACATGTAAAAACGGCGTTAAGTTCTGCCAGGCCGAAATTTATATACCCTCTACCATGGATTGCATTCCACAGAGGCTGTCTATTTTACGTAGAAGTGCAGTAACATTATAGGAACATTTTACATTTGTTTGATATAGCCAAACCAAAACAAATAAAAATATTTAAAAAATAATTTTATAAATATATATAAATTTTTAATTATTTTAAACCACACTTATACGGCAAGGCTACCAATAATACTTCAAGTCAATTTACAAAGTAAATATGAGGCAGCGATCTACGAAAAAGTTTAAATACTAAAAATATTGGGGATAATGGATGCATTTTCAGCTACAGCCGTTTGGTTTGTTTTATTTCCATCCAATTTTAATTCAAAAAATAAAACAACTAAAAATATTTAAAAAATAATTGTGTAAATAACTATTAAATTTTACTTATTTTAAACCTCGCTTATAGGGCAAGGCTACCAATACGTTTATATAGTATTTATTGAAATAATACTTCAAGTGAATTCATAAAGTAAATATAAGACAGCAATTTTCAAAAAAGCTCAAATATCATAAATATTGGAAGATGGTGGGTACTACAGTTGGTTGTATTTCCATCCTATTTTAATTCCAAGGGTACATATTTTGAAAATCCGTTATCTCTCACGTTCACAGTGATAACCTAAGATAGCCTAACTTCATGATTAAACCAATTTTTGCCGTAAAAGTAAAAAAGTACGAATTTGGAAAAATCTTTTTATTTTGCCTGTCTGTGCATTCAGAGGAATGTATATACTGCATTATATTATTCTAACGGCAATCATTTGTTTGATACCATTTTTATTCCCTTTTTCCCATTTACCCCCTTAAAAGTACGACTATCGAATTTTTTACGTGGATGTGCAATTAGATGGTTGTACACAACAAACTTCATTATTCCAGCTATAGCCGTTCATTGGGTACTATTTGTATCCCTCTGTTACCATTGTATCCCCTGAAAGTACGAGTTTGGAAAAATCTTTTTTATTTTGCGAGTCTCTGCAGTCAAAGGAATGTATATACCGAATTATATGATTCTAGCTTGAGGCATTTTTGGTACCATTTTTATCCCCTTTTTCTTTTTACCCCCTTAAACGTACGAATTTCGAAAATCTATTTATTTTACTTGTGTACGCAATTAGAGGGATGTACACACCAAATTTCGTCATTCTATCTGCAGCCGTTTAGGTGGTACCATTTTTATCCCTCTCTTCCCATTGTATCCATTGAAAGTACGAATTCGAAAAAACCTTTTATTTTTCGTGTCTATGAAGTCAGAAGAATGTATACACCGCATTTCATTACTCTAGTTGCGGCCATTAAGTTGGTACAATCGTTATCCCATTTTTTTTCACTTTACCCCGCTAAAAGTACGTACTTTGAATAATCCCTTCATTTTACGTGTCCACGCAATCAGAGGAATGTATACATCGAATTTCATCATTCTAGGTGCTGTTGTTTGGATGGTACAATTTCTATCCCTCTATTACAATTTAACCCCTTAAAAGTTCCAATTAAAAAAAATTCTTGATATTATGTATCCACTCAGTTAGAGGAATCTTCTATCTTCGTGTTTCTAGCTGTTGTCGTTTGATAGGTACAATTTGTATCCCTTTTTGCCCAATTTCACCCCCTACAAATAATAATCACTTTTGGTGCACGTTTTTGCTTAAGAGGAATGTGCATACCAAATATAAGCAGGCATATCCAAAAAAAAAAAAAAAAAAAACAAATATAAATAGTCGAAATATTAAATATTTCAGTCCTTGTGAGGGAAAAAAATTCCCTGTGGACCGATTTTTTGTAAGACGCATTTATGTCACATTTGGACGTCCTAGCTCATTTCGATTAGATGCTAGCGTGCTGTCAACAGACGGACGACGGACATGCCGGACGACGGACATGCCGGACGACGGACATAGGTATATATTTCAAGGTGCTACAAATGGAATGACAAACTTAGAATACCCACATCCTGGAGGTGGTGGGTATACAAATTAAAATCTTAAACATATTTAAGAAATAGAAAATCCACACTTAAACATGGAAAAGTGTAAAAACCTATTCGGGTATATCACTGATAACATAAATATTTAAATTAAGGAAAATTATAAGACACCCTGAAATGTTGTTGGCCACCTTTAGATTACAGCAATGTCTTACGAAAGTAAACATAAATTTCAAATCTTTATTACATACATACATATGTATTTATATAAAAACACATTATTGGAAATATCTTGTTTCCCATTGTGCGATAAAAGAGCTTATACTGCCATTAGATTCTATCCAGCCATTGATGAATTTTTTATTTGGTCTTTCTCACAGAATTACAGAAACGATGTGCTATAGATGCGTGGTGCGTACGTACGCACTTACATACATTTCCTCCCATCTGTTGTAATGGCAATAACATTTTTCACCAGAAATCTTTAAGTATTCATATATTCATAAATAGCACAAAAAAGTAACTACAGGTATCGGAGGAAACGGATGCAAGGAGCAGAGGAGGAAAAGTTGTTGGAAACATCTGCGCTTTAAAGTTTGTGCAAACAAATGTTCCACTCGAACAGGATATTATAAAGAAATTATATGCAAAATATTACATGTGTACTCAGACATACGCACATGTGTGCTCGTGTGTTTTTATGTAACAATGCCATTCGGAGAATTTCACAAGAATCCTATAAAAAATATACATGCCACACGTGTTTGCGTGTGTGTGATGTATCTACAATGAAATAGGATGTATGTTCGCTGGCGAACATGCGAACGAATCCCTTAATCCTTGTAAAGCAACATGAGTGACAAAAAAACTTACAATGACATATTGTCTGTTTTCACAAGCCCAGATAGTTTGCCATCATCATCATCGCTGTCACTTGGTTACGAGGGCGGAACGTAAAGTAGCGGAATTAACCCTTTGCTCGTGCAAATCTGAGGAAAACTATCTACTGAGGAAAAACTACAAAATGTAGCCCATGTAAAACATGATTTTGTTCAATAAAACTTTTGGTGTGTGACACTTTTCACACATTAAGAAAACGACACAGAATAACCGGTATTGTACCAAATTTCACCAAAATGTTATAAAATAGATGTATTCGAGAGAGGAAAAAGTCAAGTAGTAAGTGATATTTATATGGTGACTATATTTAAATATGAGTCGATTTGAATGCAATATTCGTCTCTGCCAAGTTTTGTTCGGAGAGAAAATCTCTACTTGCAAGAACAGAAGGCTAGACGGGCAGACAGGCGGACATGGCTAAATCGTTTTAGTTTCTTACTTTAGGGAGAAGGCTATAAATATACAACGTTTATTTTGAACATGTTGGAAAATGATATCATATCAACTAAAGGCCAGAATTGGCATCGAAGACAATAAAATATTATATTTTCTATGTCAAATTGTGACAAACATGAAATACTTTGCTTAGCAAAATGGATAACCTCGCTTGAATATGTATTAAAAATTACTCCTCCCTCTCTGCTACGATGACGACTAGGAAATTGGCCATAGATCCTGGTGTTATGAAAATAGTAATTATATACATCCGAACCATCGATTCGAACCGCTTTTCGTCAGAAAAATACCTTTTTTCAACGACCGGATTAAATGGCGACTCTTTCTGAAATTTCGAAAAATTTGCAAACGTTTACTCCTACAATGGCTATAATTTTTTCAAAGTCGTATTCGAATTCGAAGACTGATGAAGTGTTTTGCGTTTATTTTTCACTGTAACCTACGATGACAGCGAACAGTGGTTCCAAATCGTTTTTTGGAATTAATTCTGTAACTTTTGAAAGGAAAGCGCTATCTACATGAAATTTCAAAAGCAAAGAACAGAAATTTTTTCCAAATCATTTGCAAAATTGACGGCTACTGGGTGACCCTCTAATTATGTCAAATTTCAAAATTATTTCCAAAAGTACAATTATGAACCTCGTGAATATCTACAAAAAAAGTACTTACATAAGTGTGTGGCTGATTTAGTTCAAGAAATAGTTGAGTAAGAAGAACAAGTAAGGAAAGGCTAAAGTCGGGCGGAGCCGACTACATGATACCCTTCACATTCTACGCCATTACAATTTAATTCGGTGAGGATTTTGGCATGTGTCCTATAACTTGGACCAATGAAGCCCCCTTTCATAATGTATGAGTCCAAGTGAAATATAACGTGTTCAGATCAAAATCTGTTAAAATAATAGTTTTCTAAACCATGAAAAGTCAAAACGAGACCGAAATTTGTATGGCACCCATATCTGAGCCATTTTCTCCACAGATGTTTCCAGTTAAATTGTAGGGTATTGTGACACAATTACAGAAAATCGAGTTAAATATGTGGTCTCTACAGCGCACTATGATCCCAAATCCATATTTTAAATTGGAAATTGTTAAATGTGTATATATTTTCGTAATGACAACACTCCTAGCTATCAAGAAAATGTATTGGAGAAAACGAGGTGGCAACGCTGCAAGCCTGCGAGGCATTTAAAGTTTGCCCTTGAAACAAGTGGGATTAATTCGGTTCTAAAGCAGTTGTACAAAATACTTAAAATTAAGGCGTAAAAAGAAAATAACGAAGAGACTATATTATTGAAATTGAAGGCAGGCATAAGTAGTTGAAAAATTATATTTAACATTTAGTTATTACTGCAGTCTTGTCAGTTTTCTCAAGTGTTGTAATTTTGTGATTCGTAGTGAGCATAACCTATAAATGTCGTGGACCAAAAGTTATATGTATGACTCATCTTTACTCAAAGTGTAAATGTGAAAGTGTTCGTCTGAGTGTGTAGTTTATGGTAGAATTAATATCTCGTCAGCATTTTTCGGCAAACTCCTACAATTGCCACTTTATTTTAGAACAATTTCGATTAGCCACAGTACACATATTTGATCATATCTCTGAATCAGATTTGTGTATCAGACCCATCAAAGTCTCATTTTAAAGGTATTGCAAGTACCTCACTTTTCTGTACACATTTTGTATTATTTCCTAAAATAATTATTTATATGTTCAGAAAAACATTGTTCGCCAAAGAGAAATAATTTTCATTATTTTAAGCTTTCATAAAATTTTGTTTTTGGTCACCCTGTACTAATACAGGGTGATCATTATGTTGGTTATACATTGAGTTTATATGGGAGGTGGTAGTGGGCGTGGTCCGATCGGCCAAAATTTAGTTTCCATTTTTTAAGGGATGTTATGTCTAGCAAATGTGCAAAATTACAAGATTGTATCTTTCTTTTTGGACTTTATGCCATAAAAAATGGATTTGGGACCAGTGTGCAGCGGAAAAAGTCAACTCGAGAGCTAATCTTAATCTTAACTGTTAACCTAATTTCACCACGGATGTTTCCCGTTGAATTGTAGGGTACTGTGCCAAATTTGAAGCAAATCGATTAAATATGAGTTTTCTAGGTCGGAAAAAGCCAAATCGGGAACGACTTTTGTATGGGGATATATCAAAATCTGAATCGATTTACTTCAAATTAAATAACGTTCGTCCAAGGCCCACAAAACTTTCATGTGCTAATTTTAGTTAAGATCGGACAATAATTTCGATCTGTACTTTGGTTACAAGAATATATGGACAGACAGACGGTCGGACAGACAGACAGACAACATTGCTAAATCGACTCAGTATGTTATTATAGGCCGATCTGTATAATAAACGTAACTTGTTTCCATTTGGGTGTTACAAACAAATGCATAAAGACATAATACCCTAGTGGAGGATATATTTAGCGAGGTTGGTTTTGTATTTCGAACTGCGTTATCATAATTACCCCGATTTTCATATATTTTCGATTCCTTATAAATAAAGGGTGATTTTTTAAAAGCTATAGGAAAGTTTTTTAAAAAAACACATAAAATTCAGAAAAATGCATTAAATCTTTATTTTAATCGATAGTACGGTCCATATAATTTAATGTTTGGTGATTATTTCATGCAAATGCTGACCTTGACTGCGCCTCAAATGGTCCATCCGCTTAGTCCAATTTTGGCATTTCCACGTTTTTGAGTAACAGAGACCCAATTGCAGCGAACGGCGACGAATCGGTAATTGATGGTCATCATTAACACTGCGATATTTTCTTCAGTTCGCACTCTACGTAAGCGTGTTGGTGGTTTAATGTCCAACAATGTAAATTTGGTGCGAAATTTAGTCACAATAGCCCGAATAGCCGCTTCAGTGGGTTGATTAAACTGACCATAAAATGGAAACGCGCGATGAGCTTTCTTAACAGAGCACGCATTTTGATAATAAAATTCAATAATTTGCAATAATTTGTAAGTCGATTCATGGTTAAATTATAGACCAAACTGAAGATGTTTGACAGTGAAATAAAAAACGAAACCTGCGTCAGCTGTTTAAACCAGTGTTGCCAAAAAGATAATAGCTAAAAAATCACCCTTTATTTTGGAACTACACAATTCGCTCAGTCGGATCCCTAGAATATGACCAATTCTTATAAAAAATATTTAATTCTCGAAACCCGAGCATCGATTTCAAAAGTAAATTTTATTTTTTTTTTTTTTTTTGATAATTGATCGAAATTAATTAATTAATTAAAGAAATAGTATTTTCCATGTTTTAAGAAATGTGGAATTTTTGTATGAGGTATCACAAAAAGTGATCTTGTCCTTATTACAAAAACGCTATCTCCCTCTTTCCAATGCCATTAATATTTTTTGCTGGTTTTTGTGGGAATATCACAATAGGAAATAATATTTTTAATTTCAAGTGGGGTTGACCTACGTCAACGGAGTTTATCTAAAAATGATGCTTAAATTGCAATCAGCCGACATTTTCCAAAAATTGATTTAAATGCGCAAAATAACAATATTTATTAGGAATATACCTATCCTTGTAAAAATATTTTATCTCTTGGCTGGTCACTACCATTTATAATCGCTACTGACTTACAGTAATTCAAAGCCTAATTCGAACATTTTGAATGTTCAGTGTTCCTCTTGATCGCACCATCTCAACTCTCTAGAAGTCAAATATTCCAACATGATTTTGTCATCATATGATGAAGATAGCTGAGCGATAGATGAAGAGATTCTACTTATTGTCACCTCGTGGAACGTTTCGGGAATATTTGTTTCTATCTGAAAGTAGAACATAGCACACAGGACGAACAGAAATATGGATTTAAATCTCCTGCTGATTGGCCCTTCTATAAAGAATTTTTGATTTATTTCTGTAAACGAAATGAAGTTAATTTAAATTGAATGGGAATTGGCAAAGTTATGGTAATATTTATAATCAAGAACTATAAAAATGCTTCACATTGAATAAGAATTGTTTATGTTTGACTATGACAGAGGGTACATAAATCCTAAATGTGTTATGACGGCCTGCATGGTATTTCCAAAAGTAATTCAATTTACATAAAAAATACTACAAAATGAATTGAAATTATCAGATACCTTGAATTGTCAGATATCTTGTTTTTATTCCCCGATCTATATTACAGGACTCATTTAATGAACTCATGGTGATACAAAACTCTTCCAACCACAAGTTCAAGAAACTTCTATCCTATGCAAACAACAACGAGAAAACATTCATATGATAGAAGAGAAAAAAACTGGGCAAATAAATGATTTGAAAAAGAAGAGTTCATCAACTTCCTTTATTCGTTTAACTGAAAGGCAGCCAAGAAGGACTCTTCTGCACAAGTGCTACTCAAGCAATGTTAAGGACATAACTACATATTTGTTCAAATTCACATTTGTCCATATAAATGGCATGGTTATGGTCCTACACCCTGTTCCCTTTCGTCAGAAACCGAAAGTGGTTTTTGAGGTTGTGGCACATTATGTGCATAGTTAAGTTAAAAGTTACCCAAAAAGGATGTTAACTTGTAATGTAATTTGATATTATAATACGTAGTAGTAATGTCAACAACTGTTTTATGACCACGTTTTCCACTCCATTCTCTTTCTTGGTGCAAGCTCTTCTCTTCATCTAACTGGACACATTATTACATTGACCACACGCCAACAATAACACCAGCAAGGACAGTAACGACAGGACTATAATGCTATGACAGCAAAGTTTCAGTGTGAAAACTTTTCATTCCAGTTGCTGCTTTGACCATTAGACTCCCGCCAACTACATGCTGTTAAAAGGTAGCTTTAAGTTGGGAACTTTCTTCTTTAACTTTGTACGTACTTCTGAGAGTTTTAGCAACTGCTAAGTTCTAAAAGACTTCAAGTCATTTGTTGCACTCTAGTGGTGGAGAGGGTTCGGGGGTTCAAGTCATTTTCTCATTATAATAATGAGAAATAGTTTGCGAACAACTATGCTGGCCTATAAGGGTGTCCTTGAGAGCTAACGGATGACAAAGGGGAGTTGCTGTGGTGACTCTCTTCTGGACACACTCAAACAAATTGTTTTATATTGGAGCATATTAAAATCGAGTCTAAAATTTATAAAATTTAAATACATTTGTAGTTTAAATAGACAAAAAAACTAATTTCGTGTAAATTTTACTGGGTACTTACAAAATAAACTTAAATTCTATAGACTTTCTTCAACAAGGACAGATTTTCTCTGTTAGGAATACAGCTGTTAGAAAATGAGAAATACATTTAAAATTCTAGTTTTAATGGATGTTTATTGTGCCAGAAAAATGTTATTTTATAATAAGGATCATTAGCATTGTTTTGTTCCTTGGAACGCTAGCTATTAAAAAATGGAATATTTTTATTTTTTTCCTTTTTTATCATTTTTTGTCGAATGTTCTCAAATCACTTCATTTAAGTAAATATGATACTTCTACATTCTATTTAAAATAACTTTGTACAATCGGACTTTATACTATCAAAATAAAAGCGCAATTACTAATGGTACCTTTGACGAAAATTGGATTTTTAGTGTAATAACATGTGAAGTGATCACAGAAATTATGTCTCTTCTATGCGTTTTTGATGAAAATTTCCAACTAATTACTTCTTTATAAGATATATTTCCCGATTTTCAAAAATAAGAATTGTAGTGGACTTAAAATAAAGTGTTTTTGGTATAAGGTAAATTTAAAAAATTTAGTTTGTTTTTAAGATCCTGTTCAAAAGTTATGATTTTTCCCCAAGGTTTTGATGAAAATTGTTTTTATACCCTACACAACTTCGTGGACTACGGTATTATAAGTTAGTTTCCGCCAAATGTTTGTAACACCAAGAAATAATGGAGCTAGACCCACCTTTAAGTATACCGTCTGTCTGTCCATCTAAGCTTGTTCGCACTCTACAGGTCGCAATTGTGGTCCAATTGTCATGAAATTTGGCAGAAGTTACTTTTTTTTGGGCAAGGCCGATCGGTAATGAATTTGGAAAAAATTGGTTCAGATTTAGATATATCCTCCATACAAATATATAATTATAATTTACTATTACTGTTCTAGAATACACATTTTATATGGAAAATAGTTCACAGGAAAGTGGACACATAGCCCCCATACAAATGTACCTCCGATTTACAATATTAGTGGTCTAAAATGAACATTTTACATCAGATCTTGATCAAATATTCCACACAATGTTACATTTTGATTAGAAACACATATTTTGAAAGCTATATAGGTCAATTTTTGGTATAGCCCCCATACAAATGGGTCCCCAGTTTACACTATTATCGCTCTAGAACCCAAATCTCTAGCTCTAGAACTCACATCGTGCATTGGATCTCGATAAAATATTGCAGATAATGTTATATTTCAACTAAGAATACCTACTTTGAAAGTGATCTATATGGGTCCACTTTTTCATGTAGCGCCCTATTTGACTCTATTACAGCTCTAGAATTACCTCATACATCGGATCTTGGTCAGATTTTGCAGATTAAGATATATCTGTGGTCACAACCCTTAACAGCCTAACTCGAGTTAGGACACAATTGAGTTATTAGCACCATCGTATTCAGCGTATCTAAATTTATTTGCTCTAAATTTTTCATGTTTGTATCTCTTCTAGGAAGGCAATTAATCCTAAAAAACCTAATAGCTTAAGTTATTTTTCTAAATTACTGTTTTGGCATAACTGCCTAAGTCAATTTAGGATTACAACAAATATAAACATTATTTTTTTCATCATTGTCTAAATCAACTTAAGTCGTTAATCCAAAAAACAAAGAAACAATTTTGTTTTATCTTGAGTTAAGCTCTTATTCCGAATTACAATTTCGTTTTTTGATAAACATAAATTGAGTTAAGGTCTTTTTCCGCACTTAAAGTTTTTTATTTAATCTGGAATAATAGCCTAACTCAACTTGAACTTTTTGACTTTCTTTCGTTCAACAATTCAAAAGAGCCTAAGTGTCTTTTTCGATAATATCTTTTGACTGCGAGAATAAAAAACTATTTTTTGTTAACAACTAAGTAAAGAAATTCGTTTCCTTGGAATCTGTAGCAAAGTTTTCCAAAAAAACACCTTCTCCTGATTTTCAGTGAAGATTCAAAACTTTAAACTCCTGTACTGAAAATATTGAAAAACAGACTTAGGCTGTTATGGGTTGTGACCACAGTTATTTCAACTAGGTATAACTACCGAGAATGAGAGCTATATAGACCCTTGTTTTGGCACAGGCCCCAAGTGTTGTTGTAGGCCCCATCAAATGTCCGTCCGAGTCATCCTATTACCGCTGTATAATCTGTATTTGTCATTCAATCTTGATTATTATTTACAATTATTATTTACCACATAAATTTGAGTAAAGATGGATTTATAGTATACTGTATGAACTACATAAAATTGATCCCATGAAATACATGTACTCAAAAGAAGTGAACCCGATAGTGAGTTAAAATGAACTAATATCTAGTAAATTTGAGCTTCGTTTAGCGCGAAAGCAATATTTCCTCATATAATGCTTTGAACTTGATCCTAGATTCTAGTTCATCAAATCAAGTAAATATTTACTCAAACAGAGGAAAATTAAGTAAGTTTTTCTCCAAATCAAGTACATTTATACTAAATCTAGTTAAAATTTTTCTGAAGTTTTCCTAAATCTAAGTACATTTTTTTCTCAAACGAAGTAAATGTTTACTAAATTTAAGTAAAATTTTTCTTAAACTATGTATATTTTAAATAAAATTTTGCTGACATTTTTACTCAAATCAAGTAAATATTTACTTAAATTGAGGACAAAACCATGGAAATTTTATTCCACACAACTATAAATTTTACTCATTTGTAAGAATTTTTTATTAAATCCAATGAAATGTTTTTAACTAAATTTACTACCCTATTTCTAGTAAATGAACTATTTGCTATGTCTTTGAAATAAGGCAACTTTACTCATACTTAGTTAATTTTCCTACTTTTAAAGAAATTTTTACTAAACAAAGCGAGGTATATACACAGGGAGTGGTGTAGGGTACTATATAGTCGACCCCGCCCGACTTCAGCCTTTCCTTACTTGTTTTAAACAGCTGCCTTTTTATAAAAAATTAGAAAATTATAGGAATAACATTCTTGAATTAGAAAAGAAAATGTTTGAATTTTTTTGATGATGACTAATCAGGCTTGTCAGATGTCCCCAACCATGGGGATTTTATGACGGTCAGAAGGACAAAAAAACTTAAAATAAAATATTTCGGGGATATTTAGTACTTGATTTTAACTGAGAATACCAATTTATTTACAAATTTCTCATTAATTATGGCTGGTCACTACCTTTATCACGATCTACAAAATTTAGAATTGAAAAGGAGAATATCCCAGTTGAAATCATTTTTTTTTTGCAAAATGTTGGAAATGACGGCAGTTCATCTCAACAAGAGGTGGCTCCACAGACAAACTAATTTAATAATTTTTTTCAAATGCAATCTCCTAGTAGTCTACATTAAAGATATACGTTTTATATGCGGCTTTCTTGTTTGCCATCCAGAAAAATTAATTTCAGTTTTTCCGATAATGACTAGAAAAACATTTCAAAATTATGAGAGATGACCCAAAAATCCACGTTAAACAAAACACAAATATCCAGGGTTTACCGAAAGCTTGCAAATTTCTACTTCTGAATAAGTCAAATAATTCTCGATTTTCAAAAATTAATAAATTATAGACATTAGGTTTCAGTGAAAATCAGAAATTTTTCGCAAAGTAATTTAAAAAATCGCAACTTTTTGCTAGTAGAATATCGAGGGCGATTTTTCAAAACGTGCTATTTGCACTTTTGTCGAAAATGAGTTTTTTATGGCAATGTGTTCGCTGATTTAGCTGTCATGTGTCATATTTATTTTAAAGTGAAAAATTATTTCTTCAATATTTTTTTTGCAAAATTTGTGATTGTGCTATCTGCAACACGTTAATTTGTGCATACAAAAAGTGCTATTTGCATAAAAAAATAATTTTTTGTTATTATTATACTGACATTTGTTATGATTGAAATGAATATTTATTAAAAAGTGAGCAGCATAAAGCCGTGTATTGTAATTCCCTAGAACGTATTGCAATTGATTATGATTCATCCGACGAAGACGATGTTGGGCACGATCTCATATCAGGTTTGTTGTTTAAAATTCGTGACAATTATTTTTTTTTCAGTTTCGATGAAGAATATATGAACCTTCCAACCACAATCAAAACATACGAAGGTTATAACGAACCAAAACCCTTACTATCTGCTCCCCGTCCTCTCCATTATCATTATTTTTAAGACAACTTAAAACAGGCGATGAAAGACTAATCGTGAAATGATTGTTATTTATATTAATGGGTAACTTTTACTTTAAATTTTATGACTTCTAACATTTTTATATGTATTAATATTGTTATTATAAAGAGTGATTTTTTTGAGGTTAGGATTTTCATGCATTAGTATTTGACAGATCACGTGGGATTTCAGACATGGTGTCAAAGAGAAAGATGCTCTGTATGCTTTGACATTTCATCATGAATAGACTTACTAACGAGCAACGCTTGCAAATCATTGAATTTTATTACCAAAATCAGTGTTCGGTTCGAAATGTGTTTCGCGCTTTACGTCCGATTTATGGTCTAGGCTCATTTCTGGTTGAATGGCTACGTAAATAAACAAAATTGCCGCATTTGGAGTGAAGAGCAACCAGAAGCCGTTCAAGAACTGCCCATGCATCCCGAAAAATGCACTGTTTGGTGTGGTTTGTACGCTGGTGGAATCATTGGACCGTATTTTTTCAAAGATGCTGTTGGACGCAACGTTACGGTGAATGGCGATCGCTATCGTTCGATGCTAACAAACTTTTTGTTGCCAAAAATGGAAGAACTGAACTTGGTTGACATGTGGTTTCAACAAGATGGCGCTACATGCCACACAGCTCGCGATTCTATGGCCATTTTGAGGGAAAACTTCGGAGAACAATTCATCTCAAGAAATGGACCGGTAAGTTGGCCACCAAGATCATGCGATTTGACGCCTTTAGACTATTTTTTGTGGGGCTACGTCAAGTCTAAAGTCTACAGAAATAAGCCAGCAACTATTCCAGCTTTGGAAGACAACATTTCCGAAGAAATTCGGGCTATTCCGGCCGAAATGCTCGAAAAAGTTGCCCAAAATTGGACTTTCCGAATGGACCACCTAAGACGCAGCCGCGGTCAACATTTAAATGAAATTATCTTCAAAAAGTAAATGTCATGGACCAATCTAACGCTTCAAATATAGAACCGATGAGATTTTGCAAATTTTATGCGTTTTTTTTTTTTTAAAAAAAGTCATCAAGCTCTTAAAAAATCACCCTATATTACTTTCCAATAATGTTTTACATTAAAACCCCATTAACTTGAATAAAAAGCATGAAATTTAAATAAAAATCATACAATAGTATACAATATAGAATTTTTGTATTTTTGTACAAAAAGTGCTATTTGCTTATTTGAAAATATAATTTTATCAAATTTAAATTGTAAAAAGTGCCATCTGCTATATCTGCGCAAATAATAGGAATTAAAAAAAAAACAACATATATAGAACTTCGGTGTCATTTTTAAATAATATTGTAGAAGAATGATTAGTTCTTACTCTTTACATTAACTAAAGAAACAGTTTTTTTTGCCCTCCTGAAAAATTGTGATTATGCAAATAGCACGTTTTGAAAAATCATCCTCGATATATTAATATTTTTTTGCCAGATTACAAGCAAATTACTTCTAGTTTTATATAGAATTATTAAATCTTAAAAATATATTTTTTATTTTTTCTTAATTTCCTTTAATTTTGCATAAGCAATAAGAGCCTCTTCAACATTTGTAGTGATTATAAGAACCTTTGATCGGGTTTTATCGGAATTATAACGACGAAAATTGGAATTTTAGTAAGAATTAAAAAAATCCACAATTTTTCTAATATCTTTGTGGACTTTAGAAAGCCAACTACCTTAGAAAATGTTAAAAATGGTCATTCTACAAAATTTTGTTGCATAGTGTTAAAGTTTCGTGTAGACCAGCAATATATAAAAAAGTATTTCGAATCGCACTCAAATCGTGGCAAACGTTTGAACTCGATTTACCATGAAAATTATAAAATTAGCCCACTGTGCAATTCATACCTTGCTTACATAGATTGTCATGTCAAAAGGGAGCATAATCCTGTCGCAATGTGTGGGTAGCCTTGGAAGTGTCCTTGTCTGGATTGACGTCAGGCTATGTTTTACAACACCTGTCACATTTCTTCCATTTCACCGCGACTCGTTTCGCAGAGTGTTTTTTTGGGGTAAACTATGGCAAACACAGAAAGGCACAGGAGGAGGTATTCTCCAAAGAAATTAAAGAGCAAAAAATAACACAATCGCATAAACTGGCGGCACAAAAAGGCAAACTTTTTAGGCGAAACGTGAGGTTAAGTTTCCAATAAACGGCCAAATGGGAAATGTTGGCACGATAACGTCGACGATAATAAAAAACGTAGTGACTAAAAATATTAAATTGCAAAAGCCCAACAAGGTGGTCGGAGCTTCTCCTTTGTTGACCTTTTTGGGGGTTTTTGACTTGAAAGGCTTCTTGGTGGGTAAATAAAATTGATTTTTACGCAACGAAATTATTTTTTTTATTTTTTGAAGTGTAATTGAAAAGGCTTTTCAATCATTTAATGTGAGGTTGTGGTTTAGAAATGTAAGAGGAAAAACGCACGTTTCCTTGCTTACCTCCCGCGACATTCATCAGAATTGACGAGGTGATACGCATATCAAATGAGATGAAATGTTATGAGTTTTAATATTTTATGAAATTTCACTTTCTTAAGGCTCGAGGTAGTGATGAAAATTACCTGTTTACCTGGAGCGGCTGGCAGTTCGTGCTTGTGTTTTTTTTATGCATTAAAATGTAATGTAATGAAAAGTGTAAGTACAACACATGAGTGAAATGCACAACTCATGAATAATGGATGAGCAGAAACTTTTGCTTCGAAAAGTCGAAAGGAGATAAACACGAGACATGAGGCAAGCATCCGACCATGGACCGGAAGTGGAGAAACACAACCAGAAAACTATTGCTGTCTTCGACAACAGTGGTAAACGACAGGGCTGCTCGTAAACAACGCAAACAACAAATCCGCAAATGTAACAAAATAAAATCAAATAAATCAAGAGCTCGTAAATAAATCATTTGAATTTATTTCCATTTTTCCAAACAACTACAAGAAAAGCGACCACCACAGATTTGGCCTGGCCATAACGTCGAAGACAATGTGAATGTGGCTGCTGGCAGCCACAACACAAGGATGCTGAAGCGTTGCTGAAGGAACCGTCCACAAGTTTGACGCACTGATCTGTGTAAATACAGCACAACATTGAACAAGCCAGTAGCAGCAGCAGTGGGTCAAGATGTACCACAAAGTGTCTCTCTCTCTTTCGCTCTTTATCCCTTCTGTTGATGTTGCAACTAACACAGAACTAGGACAATTGGTTATTTTCTTATTATCCCAGTAGCATGGATTTTTGTGTAACTACTACGGATGTATTGCATAGTTGCACAACAACACAATGATGTATTTACTGTGACTGTGTATGTGTGTAAAGTGTCCTTCAGCCTGTCTGTCTCTCTGTCTCTGGACATTTGATTGTTTTCAACAAAGTTGACAGCAATGTTTGTTTGTTTTTGAATTTTCAATACCCTATGCCGCAGGGAATGGAAACATAACAATTGTCATTGGGTTTGTAACAAACTGGAAGTTTTGTGGATTATATTTGGTTTGGATTTAATCCTTGGGATAAGCAAGCTGTTTGTTTGGCTTTAAAATGTTTTGGCTTCATAATATGGTTTTGGTGTTGACAAGCCAATATCATTTATGGATATAAAAATCTTAAAGTTTTTAAATATTTTTTGAAAAATGTTAAGCATGAGAGGCGAGGCGTTCATGTTAAGCATGAGACAGACAAACGAATGCAAAAGAAATCTAATACAATCTCCAAGTAGTTTCATTCTTCTTTGACATCCAAAAACGCGAACAAATTCAACTTTTTCTCAAAATAAAAATTCATTATAAAAACATGGGCTACGAAAAGTCGCTGAAGCGATTTTTAAACCCTTCACCATAGTATGGACTGTATATTCATTTTGTCATTCCGTTTTCAACGCTTTGAAATATTCATCGGCGACCCCATAATGTATATACATATAATGGGTCGTAGTAAAATGTGTCTGTTTGTCTGTTAAAAGCCTGCGAAATGAGTAACTGGGAGAAATCGGACCAAAGGGAAATTTTTTCACTAACAAGGACTGGAAATGATAAAAATTTGTAATATTGATATTTTTGAAAATATTCGACTTATATTCAAATTTCGTACATACATTCCGCTGGCAGCGTATAACCTAAAGTTATTTAAACAAAATTCATACTTTTAGAAGGAAATTGGACAATGAGAGGATACAAATAGTAACAATCAAACAACAATATTTAGAAGTATGAAATTCGGTGTGTACATTACGCTAATTACGTAGTGTGTAAAAAAAGTGATTTTTCAAAAATAGAGGATTTTTTTAATTTTAATTCTTGGGTGGGGGCCATATCTCCCGCGAAAATGAAAATTTTGGCAAAATATAAGTCATTCCACGTCAGGCGGTACGATTTTTGACCTCGATAGCTGCGATTGTTTGAAATTTTGTGTATGCATTCTTCTCATAAAAATATTGTGTACAAATTTTTGAAAAAAAAAAATAGCAATTTTTTTCACGAGTTATGACCAATTTAACAGAGAAAAAATAAGATTTTTAAAAAGGTGTTAATTTTGTGTTAATGGTGTTAAACTGTAACTCCTGAAAAACTTGATCGATTTTAATGTGCTATGCCTTGTTTTGAAGGTAATTAAAGCTTTTACAGTTTTATTTCTTTTATTTTGATGTACGAAATGATTACATTAATCCATTTTTATGAAATATTAACATAAAATATTCTTTTTAGCGACAGTTTGAGTTTGGAAGTGGTGAATTGATGGCTTCTATTTTTAAGTTTTTTTTTTGCAAAATTACCCAAAATTTCAGTAAAAAATCTTCAGAATGATAATTTTTTGAGTTGTTTATTAACACAAGGCTTAAAAACAAAAAATCCAAGAAAAAGTAGTTAACAGAAAAATATATTATTTTTTTTATATTTCTGATGGTACAAAACAAATTAAAAAAAAACTTTTCTTAGATTTTGTATCGTTTTTAAGTCTTGTGTTAATAAACTACTTAACAAATTATCATTGTCAAGCTAGTATATATATGGGCCGGAATAGTCGGACTAAATCCAGGCCAATCCGAATGGTTCTTTTCACGAGGAGGATCAAATTATGTCAACATTTTTAATTTTTTTTTTGTAGTATCTGTTTTTGCCAACGCAACGTCTTGCAATCTTCATACTAAAGCATGTTGGTAAATATTTTGTAATAAATCATAAAATCATCATACCTATAATATAGGGTGGGCCATTTAAAATTTTAAATTTGAACTACCGATTACTTTGACTTTGAAAGGAATAGAATAGAATAACATTCATTTTTATTTTTAGTTTCAGGTTCATTTTGACCTTTGCAAAATGGGACGCTATACGCTGGAATAGAATTTGGAAATATTCCAAACTTACTTCCAAAGT
The DNA here is from genome assembly GCA_947397865.1 of Polietes domitor. Taxonomy (NCBI): domain Eukaryota; kingdom Metazoa; phylum Arthropoda; class Insecta; order Diptera; family Muscidae; genus Polietes; species Polietes domitor. The sequence goes on along the minus strand of OX377619.1, from coordinate 33,201,326 downwards.
TGTGAGTCTTTAACAAAAACTTTAAAAAAATTGCGTGGAAAATTTTATCTTCAGTTCAGCCTTCATAAAGCTCATTTTCATCTCGGTGGCTATGTCAATAAGCAAAATGACCACATATGGAGAAGTCACTACATCCACCTTTTTATAGCCGATTTTATTCTGCTTTTTCGGATATATGTTTACAAAATCGACCAGTATTTCAGTGCAAAATCTTCAGAATGATTATTATACCCTACACCACTTCGTGGAATAGGGTATTATAAGTTAGTTTCGCGCCAAATGTTTGTAACACCAAGAAATAATCGAGCTAGACCCACCTTTAAGTATACGGATCGGCTTAGAATCACCAGCTGAATCGATTTAACGATGTCTGTCTGTCCGTCCGTCCGTCCGTCCGTCCGTCCGTCCGTCTGTCCGTCTGTCCGTCTGCTGTCCATCTAAGCTTGTTCGCACTCTACAGGTCGCAATTCTTGACCGATTGTCATGAAACTTGGCAGAAGTTATTTTTTCTGGCCAAGAACCATCGGTATTGAATTTGGAGGAAATCGGTTCAGATTTAGATATAGCCCCCATACAAATGTCGCTCCCGATTTGACATTTTCCGCTCTATAAACCACATATTGTACCCGATATTCTTCAAATTTTGCTCAACACCTTATAATCCAACTAGAAACACATATGGAGAAATTGGGTAAGATCGGTTCAGATTTAGATATAGCCCCCACACAAATGTCGCTCCCGAATTGACATTTTCCGCTTTAGAAACCAAATATTGTACCCGATTTTCTTCATATTTTGCTGAACACCTTATAATCCAACTAGAAACACATGTGCAGAAATTGGGTAAGATCGGTTCAGATTTAGATATAGCCCCCATACAAATGTCGCTCCCGATTTGACATTTTCCGCTCTAGAAACCAAATATTGCACACGATTTTCTTTAAATTTGGTACAACATCTTATAATCCAACTAGAAACACCTATGCAGAAATTGGGTAAGATCGGTTCAGATTTAGATATAGCCCCCATACAAATGTCGCTCCCGATTTGACATTTTCCGCTCTAGAAACCAAATATTGCACCCGATTTTCTTTAAATTTGGTACAACATCTTATAATCCAACTAGAAACACCTATGCAGAAATTGGGTAAGATCGGTTCAGATTTAGATATAGCCCCCATACAAATGTCGCTCCCGATTTGACATTTTCCGCTCTAGAAACCAAATATTGCACCCGATTTTCTTTAAATTTGGTACAACATCTTATAATCCAACTAGAAACACCTATGCAGAAATTGGGTAAGATCGGTTCAGATTTAGATATAGCCCCCATACAAATGTCGCTCCCGATTTGACATTTTCCGCTCTAGAGACCACATATTGTACCCGATTTTCCTTAAATTTGGTACAACATCTTATAATCCAACTAGAAACACCTATGCTGAAAGTGGGTAAGATCGGTTCAGATTTAGATATAGCCCCCATACAAATGGCGCTCCCGAATGTTTAACCGATTTTGGCCAAACTTTACATATTATATTTCACCAATAAACATACATGTTGAAAGCGGGTCACATCGTTTCAGGTTTCAATATATCCCCATACAAATGTCCTTTCCGATTTAACATTTTTGTCAAACACATACATTTACAGGATGCAAAAATCCTTCCCGATTTCACTTTTTTGCCGAATTGAACTGTAATGAGAATTGTTTGGGTGATGCCCATATGTCCATACTTTGCTATAACCCTTTCTGATCTATTACAGCTCTAGAAACTACATCTTACATCGGATCTTCATCAAATTTTGCAGATCATGATATTTTTTCAACTAGGAATACCTACAGTGAATGAGAAATATATAGGCCTATGTTTTGGACCAGGCCCAGAATGTTGTTATAGGACCCCTTTTGAAATGTCGGTCCTATTACTACTGTATAATTTGTATTTGTCAATTACCATATTATTAACCATATTCGTTAAATATGACTAAAGATGAATTTATAGTAGCTATATAATTTATATGAACTAAATAAAATTGCTCCCATGAAATACCTGGGTTTAGTAATCAAAGCGAGGTACATACGCGTGTACGGAGTGGTGTAGGGTATTATATAGTCGGCCCCGCCCGACTTTAGCCTTTCCTTACTTGTTTTTGTTATAGTTTATTAACACAAAGAAAAAGCATTTAATAGAAAAATTTATTTTGTTTTCTTTATTTTTTGTAGCGTACTTCATTAGAAAATTAAAAGAAAAAACTACTGAAAAACTAATCCTTCTGAAGATTTTTCACTTAAATTTTGGTTGATTTTGCAAAAAAAAAAAATAAAAACTTTAAAAAATATAGGACGGCTATACCATTCTACTTCAGTATTTTAAAATTAATTGAAATTACTTTGAAAACAGGGTCAAGTATTTCAGGAGTTACAGGTGATTGAATGAACCCACCTTTTTGAAAAAATATATTTCTTTCACTCTCAATGGGTAATTGTTGTATAAGTTTGCGTATAATTTTGCTATTTAAGCGGGAAGTGCATTATTTACAATTTTGGTGTCTTCGATAATCCCCACTGAAATGTTCCGACAATTTTTTGCGAAGAACGTTTTAATCCTTTAATGTCCTTTTTGAAAGGTCTTTTTAAAAAGGGTCGAGTTGACCCACAAGAAGAGAAGCTAGAGGGTTCAGATCTTCCACAAAAATAATCCTCATAAGATGCCACAATACAGTTCTGACATTAAGAATTCTTTTCGGCATTAACTGACAGCACTATTTTCGCCTACTATAATGCTCCCTTCGAGAATTATTCTGTTCCATTCAAACAATCTTAATTTGTTGAATAGTGTTAATAATGGATACGTTTAAAAATTAGTAAAATCCAAAAATCGAAGTTGCCAGTAGTATTCGAACAATAATTTCAGTAGTCCAGTTAGTAGATTAAACGAAATATGGTGGTTGCCAATTTCAATTTTTGCTGGGTCATTAAAATATGATCCAGCAAAAACCGTTATTTAAAAAATAATTTTTATTAATTTCTTACGTCTGCCTAAAGGATCCTAACCTTTATATGTATTCATACTTCTTTATTAATTGTCGTAGTTTTCTTTATTAGAATGAATGATAAAAATTAAAAAAAAATAAATTTTATATTTTTCCTCTATTCTGGAGATTGTTCGTATCTTACTGTTGCAAAGTGAATTTTATTATAGACCTCATAATGAGGCTTATATTTCCACTATTCAAACAAATACTACACTGTTCGACAGTCCATATTACACTTGGACCAGATGATATTCATCGGAAACTACAGGTGAAATGAAGTTATTTGGCGTTCCTCTTCCTGTTGCCACTTAAGAGGACTACAAAGTTCCAAAGGATACAATTTTTCAAAAATTATTTTAAATACTTATTTGTATGCCAAATTAAAAACGATAATACGTGCTAAAAATACTTAAAATTTCAAGCTTCAGTCTGTATTAGTTCAGCATTAACATACATTTTAAGTTTTTCCCCTTAAAAAGTAAAATATGTAAAAGTGAAAGCTTGGAATGGTTGTTAATGCTGAACTAATACAGCTGTAAACATGATATTTGAAATATTTTTAACAGATATTCTCTTTTTTAATTCCACACTAATACCGTTATTATGGGTTGCAAATAAGTATTTAAAAAAATTTTTGAAAAATTGTTTCCTTTGGAAATTTAGAGACCTGTGTATGAGCAACAGGATGAGGAAATGAAAAACTGAAAATGACTCACATTGCCTATAGTTTCATTCCTGGTTCAAGTGTAATTACTTTTTTAAAAATTTTCGTACTGTTACCTAGTATTAAAAATAATAAGAAGTATTAAAAATAATGTCCATGAAAATGAGCGCCCCTATAATAGATTTGGTAGTGTGTTCGGCTTTCAGCATGTGTGTTGCATTCGATTTCCACCAGAGGCTTCGGTCTTTCGCTACAATAACTGTATATAATGGTCTTAGTCACCCAAATCAATCGCTGGACCTATAAGTAAAATTTTCTTTGTATTATAAATAATATTATTTTTCGCAAGGAAAATCCGCGAAGCGAACTAACAAAGAGCCTGATAAATGTTCTGGTACGATTGATCCAATGACAGTTTTTTACAGAAATAACAAAGGTTTATTTCTTTGCCGAATTTAAGAAACGCTCCAGTTGACCAAAAGAAGCAAAAGCCGCAGAAAGAACCCAAGACTCTTGGATATCGTTGTGAAAGATTGTAAAATGGAAGGTATAACTTATATCGTGAAAATCTCAATAGGCCTAGTAGATTGCATTGTGTATACGATTTTGCGTTTATTTTTTTGGCATTTTCAATATTTGTATACCTTATTTCGGGGTAGGTAGCCATAGTCTTAATGACAATATTTTAAAAAGAACAAGTAAGGAAAGGCTAAAGTCGGGCGGGGCCGACTATATAATACCCTACACCACTCCCTGCGTATGTACCTCGCTTTGATTACTAAACCTAGGTATTTCATGGGAGCAATTTTATGTAGTTCATACAAATTATATAAATTATATGAATATAATTTATATGCTATAAATTCATCTTTAGTCAAAATTAACGAATATGGTAAATAATATGGTAATTGATCCAATTGTCCGACAGACAAATACAAATTATACAGTAGTATACCAAAGTCATACCAAAGTATGGACATATGGGCATCAACCAAACAATTCTGAATTGCAATTCAATTCGGTAAAAAATTGAAATCGGGAAGGATTTTTGCATCCTGTAAATGTATGTGTTTGACAAAAAATGTTAAATCGGAAAGGACATTTGTATGGGGGTATATTGAAACCAGGAACGATGTGACGCGCTTTCACCATGTCTGTTTATTGGTGAAATATAATATGTAAAATTTGGCCAAAATCGGTTAAACATTCGGGATCAACCTTTGTATGAGGGCTATATCTAAATCTGAACCGATCTTACCCACTTTCACCATTGGTTTTTTAGTTGGATTATAAGATGTTGTGCCAATTTTAAAGAAAAACGGGTACAATATTTGGATTTTAGAGCGGAAAAAGTCAAATCGGGAGCGACATTTGTATGGGGCTATATCTAAATCTGAACCGATCATACCCACTTTCAGCACAGATGTTTCTAGTTCGATTATAAAATGTTGTGCCAATTTTAAAGAAAATCGGGTACAATATGTGGTTTCTAAAGCGGAAAAAGTGAATTCGGGAGCGACATTTGTATGGGGGCTACATCTAAATCTGAACCGATCATACCCAATTTTTGCATACGTGTTTCTAGGGGCTATATCTAAATCTGAACCGATCTTACCCACTTTTTGCATACGTGTTTCTAGTTGCATTATAAGATGTTCTGCAAAATTTAAAGAAAACCGAGTACAATATGTCGTTCTAGAGCGGAAAATGTCAAATCGGGAGCGACATTTGTATGGGGGCTATATCTAAATCTGAACCGATCTTACCCAATTTTTGCATAGGTGTTTCTAGTTGGATTATAAGATCTTCTGCAAAATTTAAAGAAAACCGAGTACAATATGTCGTTTCTAGAACGGAAAATGTCAAATCGGGAGCGACATTTGTATGGGGACTATATCTAAATCTGAACCGATCTTACCCAATTTTTGCATACGTGTTTCTAGTTCGATTATAAGATGTTCTGCAAAATTTAAAGAAAATCGGGTACAATATGTCGTTCTAGAGCGGAAAATGTCAAATCGGGAGCGACATTTGTATGGGGGCTATATCTAAATCTGAACCGATCTTACCCAATTTTTGCATAGGTGTTTCTAGTTGGATTATAAGATCTTCTGCAAAATTTAAAGAAAACCGAGTACAATATGTCGTTTCTAGAACGGAAAATGTCAAATCGGGAGCGACATTTGTATGGGGACTATATCTAAATCTGAACCGATCTTACCCAATTTTTGCATACGTGTTTCTAGTTCGATTATAAGATGTTCTGCAAAATTTAAAGAAAATCGGGTACAATATGTCGTTTCTAGAGCGGAAAATGTCAAATCTGGAGCGACATTTGTATGGGGGCTATATCCAAATCTGAACCGATCTTACCCAATTTTGGCATACGTGTTTCTAGTTGCATTATAAGATGTTCTGCCAAATTTAAAGAAAATTGGGTACAATATGTCGTTTCTAGAGCGGAAAATGTCAAATCGGGAGCGACATTTGTATGGGGGCTATATCCAAATCTGAACTGATCTTACCCAATTTTTGCATAGGTGTTTCTAGTTGGATTATAAGATGTTGTACCAAATTTAAAGAAAATCGGGTACAATACATTTGTATGGGGGCTATATCTAAATCTGAACCGATTTCCTCCGATGGTCCTTGGCCAGAGAAAATAACTTATGCCAAGTTTCATGACAATCGGACAACAATTGCGACCTGTAGAGTGCGAACAAGCTTAGATGGACAGCAGACGGACGGACGGACGGACAGACAGACATCGTTAAATCGACTCAGCTGGTGATTCTAAGCCGATCGGTATACTTAAAGGTGGGTCTAGCTCGATTATTTCTTGGTGTTACAAACATTTGGCGCGAAACTAACTTATAATACCCTAGACCACGAAGTGGTGTAGGGTATAAAAATCGAAAATAAATAACAATTTAATAAAAACTTAATATCGTTGTTTTTAAATTAATTGACCTGATGCCCGAATAACAGCACGATTAATAGGTCAACTTTCCAAAACCTATTTATTATATTTTATTGCACACGTTGACTTCATACTCTGAAAATATTACATATCTGCGGTCAATAAAGTCAAAGAATCACAAATTTAGTAACGCACTCAGCCGCTTTGGGATTTGTGTATATTTTTTGGGAAAATGCTACCCATTATTTGACACGAAATATTTTCCACGTAATCCAAAAATTTCGTTATTATATCTCGATCTCGTGGCGATTTTACGCAATGTTCAAAAATTTTTTTCCTACAAAAAAAAAAAACATTTTTTAATATTTTTATGTGATTTATTTCACAGATATTGTTTGCTAGATATTTTTAAAGCTTGTGTACTGCCCTTTGCGAAATTATATAAATTTTGTATCCCTTGTTATTATCTGTTTAATTACAAATTATTAGAGATGTGAAGTTGAATGTCTAAACCCTTTATTTTTGCAAACAAAATGATTTAATTAAAACTGAATGGATTTTGTTAATTGCCATGTACATGTAATTTATGTCCATATCACCTGAAATCATCTGAAAAATAATGGCTCTCTAGTTAACTTCGTTTGGTTATTTAAATCATCAATGGACAAATTTTAATTTCTAAATTATTTCAGTTTATCCAATAGCCCTGGACAAATATACGAATATTTAGAGGACTGGTTGAGAATAGTTGTCAATGTTATGAATACTATTTACGATGTGCTTTGGATGGGTTTTATATCAGAAATTGGGTTTTATATCAAATCAATTTTATAACAAATGAAATAATACGGATTATTTGGATCTTTCTATTAAAAAGTGACTTGAGATAGTCTACGTTGGCAACAATGTTAGATAGTTTTTTAATTGCGTTTTAGACATTTTCTGAAGTGATCATACCTGGAATGTATATTATGACATTGATTAGTATATAAGTTTCGACCATAACCTCTCTCTCATAGTGTATGTGCAATCTTTTTGTTCTTGTTGTTTTTTCTTCTTCTTCGGATAACTTGCAAAAAGCAATCATCTGACTTATTAAACAACAAATATATCATTGTGGCCGACAGTCTGATTTGTCTGTTTGTGCAGAAGTTTTGTTTGTCTTCTCGAACTAAACAGGCGACAGGTTGGATGGTAATGGCAATTCCACATTGTTGACAGGTCAGTGTAATAAAACTTCTCGACCATTTGTCAGATAAGCAGGAGAGATGTGGTCAAGGTGCTGTTGGTAACTTTGGTCAAATCAGGCCAACGACAAAAAAAAAAAAACAATTTTTGCAAGGACAAAGTATTAAACATTAACATTTGAAGACGGAGTACAGATTTAAATTTAGTGGTACTTGAAGAAGAAAAACAAAATCTTGTCTTTGGAGTTATCGATTTATAGTCTCATAGATTAAGTCGTTAATTTGACAGTAATGACACAATATTAGTTTCCAATTCAAAATGATGTTGGCGGGAAAGTGTTGAATGTGTTGTAGCTTTCACATTCAAATGAATTTGGAGGTCTGCAAATATTAATTTGGAAATTTTTCAAATATTAAGATAGAAAATCATTTCAAAACGATATCATTATTTTCTGACAGTAATGAATTTTGAGATTGTCTCCGATGGGCTATTGAAAAATTTCGAAAATCCCTTATGAAACCCTCCAATAAAAAAGAAATGACAGCCGAATTTAATTTAACAATAAAATTTTGCTATTTGTTTCCGCCAAATTGGCCCGTAAGCAAATACGACACAATTTGTTCAAAACCAACAAAACCACAATAAAAATTATTTATTTCTCAATTACGACCTCCATTTGACACGTCTGCCTCCAAAATTACCGCTCTGAATTGTATTCATATTGTGTCGCTTTAATTGAGCTCCACCAACACCAACACCCAATTTCCTATGCAATTATGGCTTTCGACCGAATTAAATGTTAATTATTTCGAACATTCTTTGTGGCGTATGAGTCACATTCAATTATGCCCTGATAACAATCATTCGCAGTCATGTCCCGCAAAATTTAGAATTACCACAATAAACCCACAGCTCACATAGTCGTAGTCATAGTCGGTCATTAATGACCGACCAACCGACCGTCCACTTACTCGTATTTGTGTTAGCATGCAAACTGGACATTAAGGTCATAATGTTGAACATATTCGTTCGTCTTATGGCCATAACAAGAAAATGTAACCGTCATTAAAAAAGAATTATTGTTATCCATTGGCAGTGCGAAATGTATAGACAATATCCAGAAAAAAATCTGTTATTTAATGCAAATCCCAATAATAATTTCACCATATTACGAAAATAAGGCCATAAAAACAAACTGAAGTAATCAAAAATTTTGCGAAAATCACGAAAGGAAATGTGTCTGTCTGTCTGTACATTGGGGTGGGGTCGTAGAAATTACTGAATTTTATAAAAAAGTGAGTTGTGCTTCTCGTTCGTTTGTGAGAATCATCTCCTTACAGAGGCCACTTGAAAAGACTTTTGACATGGCGCAAAAGTAAACGAGATAGACCCATTGTTAATTATACCGATCGACTTAGAATCACTTTTTGAATCGGTTTAGCAATGTCCGTCTGTCTGTCTGTACATCTATTCTTGTAATCACGATACAGGTCGCAATTGTAGCCAGAGCCAAATGAAACTTTACACAACGAAGTTTTCGGGACAAGGACGAACGCTATTTCATTTAAAGAAAATCGGTTCAGATATAGCCCCCATACGAATTTCATTCCCGATTTAACTCTTTTCACCCTGGATACCACATATTTTAACAGATTTGGTTCAAATTTGGTAGAACATCTTACTTTTCCAATATAAAGACCCATTATAAAAATGGGTCAGATCGGTTCAGATTTATATATTTGAGCTCCCGATTTGACTTTTTCCGCTCTAGAAACCACATATTGTATCAGATTGTCTTCAAATTTGGCAAAATATCTTATATTTAAACCAGAACCACCTCTGGTAAAAATAGGTCAGATCGGTTCAGATTAATATATCGCTCCCATTCAAATTTCGCTCCCGATACATATTATAACAGATCTTCTTAAAATTTTGCACAATATCTAATGTTTCCACAAGAAACACCCATGGTGAAAATGGGTCAGATCGGTTCAGATTTATATATAGCTTTATATTTATATTCGCTCCCAGCTTGACTTTTCCCCCCAGAAATCACGTATTTTCAGAGAATTTCTTCATATTGAGCATAACACGTTATACTTGAACTGGAAGAACCTATTGTGTAAGTGGGTCGCATCATTCCATGTTTGGATATAGCCCCGATACAAATATTCTTCTCGATTTGACAAATTGGGCCAGGTCATATTATCCTATGATTAGAAAGTATACAAAAATTCTTCCGGTTTTCAATTTTTTAACGAATTGAATTGTATTCGTATATAAAGTGGAGTGTATCACATAGTCGGCCCGCCCGACTGTAGCCTTTCCTTACTTGTTTTTTCGTTAAATCAACCAGAATTTCTGTAAAAAAAATTTCAGAATTTTTTTTTCAGTAGTTTATTAACACAATGTTTAAAAACAATTATAAATCCGTTTTTTTTTAATTTTTCTTGCATTTTTCATTGTTTTTAAACCTTATCTATATAGACGTTGTCTACCCTACGGGAAATTGGTGGAAATTGCCATAAACGTACCTATCCTATAATAGGTCAATATGGATATATCACAGAACTGGTCCCAAATTGAGAATAAATTATCAATTAATTTCACATTGCTTATCTATATTTAAATAAAAGTATTGTATATTTCTCTACATACAATAGAAAATATTGTCGCAGTTTAATAATATAGATGCAAATTCCGGAAAATGTGTGTTAACATATTCGTTAAAAATTATATCAGAGATCTTCGTGTCAGCATTATGGCTAACTCGACGCAGTTAAGCCCTCTCCCAACCATCTGCCAACTGTTACAACAATTTAGATAATTTTATACTATAATTTTCAAATCGGGTATATAGGGTGGTCCAATTCATGTTCTTTGAAATCGGTTTTAAGACTTGTCTATACAAAAAGTATCGGACTTGTCTCTTGAGGTGCGGTCTGAATAGGGTTTGCATCCCGGGATTTCCCGCGGGAAAATTCCCGGGAATTCACACATTTTTCATTTCCCATATCCCGGGAAATTCGTACGGGAATCCCGCCGGAATTCAGTAGAAAATTTTACACATTTCTTGGCATATTTTTTTCCATCATTTCCACAATAAAATCAGGTATGTCAAATATTGCAGTTGGATGACAAAATATGTTTAAGCTGCGTTCGGATGTAGACTCAAAATCCACTTTTTCGGATTTTGCCTGTCAAGCTCCATATGAAAAAAATTAAAATCTGGAAAAATTTTGGGCGTGTATTCGAACGCCAAAAATAAAGAATGTAAAGTGTTCGTTTCATTTAATGCTCTACTCACTATTAATGTGAACGATCGTACTTCGCCGCGTCCACATTTTCCAATAAAATATTTTTAATTAATTTTGAAACTTGAAAAGATGTTTGAATTGATCTCACATTGAGCTTTACTATATGAATTCTGTAACAGGTTCATTGTTAAATATATATTTACTTTACATTAATAAAATGTGAATGTTTCATTGGAAAAAATAAGCTTAACTCATGGTAAACAGTATGTTGACGATTTCCCGTGCTGTCCCGGGAAATAAAAAGTACGTTAAAATGCAAACCCTAGGTCAGAATTATGTCCTTTGCAACCGATTCCAGGTCATATCCTTTGACACCGGTTCCAGGTCAAGTCCTTAGGATATGCATTTTGAGGTAGGATATGCATTTTGAGGTATGGTTCAAGTCATGTCCCTTGAGTCCGGTTTTAAACTGGTATTTTAGAACAGACAGCGGATACGTCCAAGACATACCAGAGGCGGTGAATTCACCCCCTCCAATGACAAACCCTTGTAAAAAGGACCGGTCCCCTTCATATATTTGGGTTACAACCCGGAACGGTCCTTACACCCCTGGGACTTGTCCTGAGACAGTTCTTTTTCCCGTAGGTTATATACAGACATTGTTTACTCAGCTAGAATATTAGCTATTAAAAAGTAAAAAATATCGGAATTTTAGTAAAAAATTAAAATAAAATAAAATATCCATTAAATTTATAATCACTTCAGGTGTCAAAAATATGGCGGATTTTGCCTCCCACACAAATCAACCTAGCCCATGTAAAATTAAAGCTCTCATAACTTCTATACGAATGATCGTAATACTCCGAAATTTGATATCTGTGACACCCACACAATCGTCCCTATCCCTATTCTATGTAAAATTAAATCCTGTATAACTTCTATAGCGGTTTCTGAAATCCATTTCTAGCATAAATAGTTCGAATCTAAGTAATAGAAGAGTATTTAAAAAATCCAAATAAATGTTTGGAACTTTGATTATGAGATTGAGGGTAAGAGATAAGTGTCAGTTTAATCGACAGAAACTTACTTCCTTGATCTGTATTGATTGTATGATTATACTTTTTTGCAAAGTAACTTCTTATTTGCAGTTGCCAAAATTTACAATTGAACAATCACCAAAATGATTTTTCTTTTCAAAAATTAGCTTTGCATAAGAATAGAATGTGCTTACAAACTAAATAACTTCATATTTCGGATCTCATTTCTCGTTGAACCCATACAGGAACAACAACTTAAAAAAATATCATTAAAATCTGGAATTTATACTTGGTCATAATGCAACTTTTTGATATGTCTTTATAAGACTCATTAATGAAGTCAAGTAAAAGTAGGCCAATAAATTATATCAGTATCTGTCTAATAGAACAAAGTTGTGTGAATTTCAACATTTTTTGCCCCGAAATTAATTAAATTTTAATTTAATTTTGACGATAATTAGAAATAATCCATTTATATTACTCCTTGACTACAACATAAATAGTAGGAATGTATTTCTTTATGACTGGATAACTAAGCTGTCGTAAGAAATCCTGAATAAAAATGTTAAAACTTCACGCAAAATAAAATTTTCTTTTTTAAATTTGTCGCCAAAAGCAATATAAAAAGTGTGTATGATGAAAAATAAAAAAAAATAATTTTGTGTTAAAAACGTTGGACTTAGCCTAGATGTATTAGCCAAATTTATGGCTATCGAGACTAAGTCCAAAAAAGACAACGTACAATATTTTTTTTTTAATTTGTTTTAATACAAATATTTATATATTTTTTCTAGCACTATACAATTCCTATAAACATTCTTTCTAACTAAATAAGCAAATTTCTATCAAAACTAGAAAGAACATTTTTGCAAATTCAAAATTTTACTACCTCACCGTTTGCCTCGCTCTTCCCTAATGTACATCCAACATTCATGCGCTCACTGACATATGCCAAACAACCTTGTTTTCGCAGCTTAATTTCACATTCGACGTATAAGCGTGCTTTTCCGCATGCAAAATAAAACATTTCGGACCATATGTTTAAGAAATTTATATCAATAAATGAACCAATCGAGACAAAAAACTATTGACGTTATACGCACACCGAAATAGAAACGTAAAAAGTCCTTCCGCCGTATATAGCCCATCGTGGCAGTTTGCGTGCGTAATTTAATGTAAATCCAATGGCAATTTCGATTTATTGAATAACGACAACAACAAACATGTCGAAAGCAAATCGGAAATCATGAAATAATGTGCAAATAACACTGCGTGAACAACGTGCTGGCCATAACTGGAGCTGAACAAAAGAACGACGAAATCCCATTAATGCTTATGATATTCTGATTTTTCCGTCGCCACACAAACAGGCAAAAGCAACTACAACTATACATGTTACAGACATCCGCCTGTAAGAGAGTGTGCTAAAGAGGCTGTCATAAAATCCATACGCAGCATGTATGTACGTTCATACCAACTGCATGCGCTTGTGTGTACCGGCAAACATACTGACACATTAAGAGAAATAGATTTAACACTTAAGTACACTGACTTAACAAAATGTTGGGAAATAAACCCCACGACTCTGTTGTTTTTGTTATTATTTGCCGCAAAAAATATACGCACATACACACACATGCAATATGTATACATTTGTATGTATGTATGTCTGTATTAATATGGTATCAATAAATAAATACATAGAAAAGGATCATTCTCTATGTTTTTGTACTCATTCCCCTCTTTTTTCTCTTTCTCTCTCTCCCCTCTTTTACTCTTCTGTGTAACAATAATAACAATAATCATAAAACCGAAATGTGACGGAAAAACAACTTCCAAGTATTTATTCCCTCTGTGTGTGAGTATGAATATTTATAGACGGATGTATGAACAAGCATGTCCGCATCATACATAGCCACACATACATACACTTTACACATTGTATGGCTGTAATGTGACTAGATGACATTACGAGTGTGGTGTGGCAAAATAAGCAATTTTCTTATATTTAGAACTAAAAAAAATTTGTTGACCTGGGTAGCTACTACAGGTAAGTTAAGAAGGTAACACCTCAAATTTGTAGTCGATTTAGCAAAATATTTCTGTCTGTTCCTGCGGTCATGGAAATTCGAGAAAATCTTTTTTCTTTAAGTTGGAAAACAAATTCGAAACCAATGGAACTTCTCTAAAACAGTGAATAGATCACGCAGTAACTTTTGTGCGATAAAAAATACTTAAAATTCGTCAAAATATAATAATAGAACTAATATTATTAGTTCTGCAATCACGTGTAAACGGCTGAACCGATGTTGTTGACATTTTCTGTACAGATAGATGCAGGTCTGGAAGGAACTATAGGCTACAGAATTTTTAAAAATTTGCTCTGTGGGCGGAGGTGGCGTGGCAATAGAGTTTTTGAGAGCTAGAAGGCTGAAAATTGGTATATATATTACTGAGCACGAGAAAGATCATTTTGATGCCGACATTTGGATTTTCGTTTTGTGGGCGGAGAGGGCGTGGCAAAAGTGTTTTTGAGAGGTAGAAGGTTGACAAATTGTACATATATATTACTGACCACGAGAAACATAAATTTGATGCCGATAATTAGAAATTCGTTTTGTGGGCGGAATGGGCGAGGCAATAGTGTTTTTGAGGTAGAAGGTTGAAAATTGGAGCGTATATATTACTGACAATAAAAATGATGGCGAAATTTGGATTTTCGTTTTGTGGACAGAGTGGGCGTGGCAATAGTATTTCTGAGAGCTAGAAGACTGAAAATTGGAACATAATTTTACCATTTGCTTTTTTTTGCCTGACGAAGCATGCGGGGTTTAGCTAGTAGCTAATAATTTTGAAAAAAACTAGATTTTTAAAATTTACATTAAAAAAACGAGTTCCCAATATGGGAATAATGTGTTCCAACATTGGAATTCTTTCCAAAAATTGTCGCCATGCTTTTTACGATTTTGATTTGTTTTAATGAATTTTGGTTATTGTCCTTGGATCTCAAATCCGAAAAAAATTTTAGAAGATGGGAAGCGGAATGACCTAAACCGGTTTTTTATAATTTTTTTATTTAATAAACTCGAAACGATATATTTTTTTATTTATATTTTTAATAATATTACAAATTTGGAAATATAACAAAGGTATACAAATGTTGGAAGTATAACTATGATAACACTCTCTTATAAGTGCAAAAAAGATGATTTTTGTTTAGGAACAGTTTTAAAAAATGAGAAAGAAATGATTTTTTTGCGAAAAATATTTTTTTAGACACCAAAAAACTGAAAAAAAGAAAAAAAAAACAGAAAAAAAACTTACTTTTATTCTGTAATCAGATAAATTCAGAAAAAAATTACTTTTATTTTGTAATAGCTAAAATTATAACGAAGTGTCTACAAGAAATAGACGTATGAGTAAATGTAGAAGTTATGGCGCGTTTCTTATATTTATGTTTAAATAGCGCGAAAAATCTCTTTGCAAAATAAATATCACAATATATTATATTATAATACGTGAGATCTTAACGAATAGGCCTAGTTGAAGAAAACCTATACATAAAAGTATTTTCTCTTCGGTCATAATCATCATAAAATAATAACGAACTTGTTGTACGAACAAATAAGTTTTCACATATTTTACCTTAAAAGGTGTTTTCTTAATAATTTATTAATTCACTAGCAAATCACTATGAATTGCTGGCAAATAGCTAAAAAATATATTATTTGAAAAATGCAGTCTTGAATTTGATTTGCAATTGAAAGTAAACACATGGGGCTACTTCCATAGGAAATATAGGTAAAATCGAATAATAAATATATTATTTTTTAATATTTTTATTGTCTAGAAAATATTTATTTGATTTATTTAAATTTATGATTTATTTAGTATTTATGAATACATAAGAAAATACTTTTCAAAATATCTTAACTACAGTCAAAATCACTTATAAAGAAATGCCTGTAAAACACGAAAGCTGCAAGTCCCGAATTTGAGCCAATACAATTGCATACAAATACATATCATTTATAACGACATCGCTTTTAGCGACGTTCTGGATTCAACGAAGTATTTTTTAGACAATTTTAGATTTTGCTATTGCTTACAGAAGAGCAAAACGAAAAAAAAAGTATTTATCTTCAACTCTCTCTCTGTTCGATTGCAATCCCATCAAACACGCAAAATAAAGTAATTAATTTCAAATCATCGGACAACGTGACAACATTTTAAAATCTATAGCTGAGACTGAATTCGATGAATTATAATTCGAAATGCCATTCTTATCTAGGGACTTCTTAGCAGTAGATGTGCTAAAAATATGTTTGTTCATCTGCTGATAAAATAAAGAGTCTATATTTAATACATTTACATCTCTCAGAAATTATCTTAATCATAAATTCTTGAATCAATGTAATATAACAGACTATTTTAAATAATTAGAAGCATATAATAACTAAAACTAAAAAACTAAATTTAACTTTTTGTATTTCCTTTTACAAATATGTAATATTAAAAATTATTAAATTAATAATTTCAAATCACCTATTCTATTCACTAGGATAGTATCGCGTTTAAAGACAATGGATTATAACGACCGAACGTTGCCGTTCCTTTGAATGCCATTATAAGTGATTTCGACTGTATGTTATGGAATCTAGAAAACAGTATTCTCTATAGCTCACCCTAAACTTCCCACCCTCCATACGAGGAAACTGCGAATGAGCCACCTGCCCTCCTACACAGCATTTGTAATAACAAAATCTTCTAAATTGGGCAAAAAATTTTATTTTTTAATTTATTTTTTATTTTTGATCCGTTTTTTCCGTTTGTCCATTTTTCGATAAAAGTAAAAAATAGTCTTTTTGGTATCTTTATGATTTTTATATACGGAGTTATTATCTTTTTTGAATTCTGATAATATCTATAATAATATAATAATAATAATCCGTTTAAAAAAAGTTTTTTCATTGATTACGAATAATAAGAATCAATCAGAAGCTAATTTCGCTGAGTAATCTGTAACAAATATCTCTATCGAATTCGTTCATCGAACATCTGTGTTGCACAGACTTATCTGCAAATGCAAGGTTCGAGTTGCTAACATCTGGAATTAAAGTTTTCCAAGAATTATCGCAAGTATGAGGAAAAGTCTAACTAAAGATTTGATTGTTTGAAGGAAGATATGAGCATCACAATGACTACGTTTTTATAATCTCGCACAAAAGAGTAAGGAGGTGTATATAATTTGGGACAGAAGGCAGTGT
This sequence comes from Polietes domitor, assembly GCA_947397865.1. NCBI lineage: Eukaryota > Metazoa > Arthropoda > Insecta > Diptera > Muscidae > Polietes > Polietes domitor. Next base: position 33,183,954 of record OX377619.1, on the reverse strand, counting down.
AACACATTGAAGAAGAGTCGTCTTAAGGCCTAAAATATGTTTGGACCAAATTCGTTTCACGACATTTGGTAATATTGTTCCCAAACATAGTTTAAGTTCGAAAATGGTCGAAATTGCCACGTCCCTTCTGGTACCTCACACACAAATGGTCCATATGCCTTTGTTAAATTTTATATTTTGATATTTAATATTTTTTATTTTTTTCGTTTGTTTTATTTATACACTGTATCAGAGGAGTGTACACACCGAATATCGTGTTGCTAGCTTTTGTCGTTTGATAGGTACCATTTTTGTACCTTTTAAAAAATTACATTGTTGTGCAAGTTATAGCTATAACGGCAAATATCAAACAACATGATGAAATAATCTAAATGTTAGGAGCATTTTAAGTCCTTGTGAGGGAATAAATTTCCCTGTGGACCGATTTTTCTTTCTTTCTTTTTCTACAACTATACAACGTATTCATGCTGAATGTGAACGTCCTAGATTCTTTCGTTTAGATACTAGCGTGCTTTCAATAGACGGGCGGACGGAAGGACGGACATGGTTAGATCCAATGACCATCCTTATGATCATCAATGTAACTGTAACAATATTTTTCAATTGTTTTATTTTTTGATCATGGTGGAGCTTTCTTTAGAACGCCTTTGTTAATATTTTCTATTTCTAATTGCAAATAATGCAAAATTGTAATGAGACACATATCTACCATTTGTCGGTAAAAATAGTATTTTTGGCATTTTTATGGTTTTTTATATAAGGATTTATTTTTTTTTTAATTCTTATACCACATTTGTTAGATATATGCCTTTAAATAACCTAAATGAAATTAGGGCTTGTATCTTTCGCGTTTTAATATTTATTTACCTAATTATTTTTCAATATTAATATCGATATTTAATTAGAATCAACTGCAAAAAAAAAAATTACTGATTACTTTTTCAAATTTCTGGTTAAACTTTGTCATTTAATAATTGAACACAATATCATCCATATGACTAACACGACTGGTTCGGTAGTACCTCATCCGAACAACCCAAAATCCACAACAAACAATAACTCGTTGTGGATGCATTGGCTTCTCAATAGTCTAGTGTGGGTTCTCTGAATCCCATAAGCGGCAATTTTGCTTATTGACATAGCCACCGAGATGAAAATGAGCTTCATGAAGGCTGAACTGAAGGCTATGTATTCTCGAAAAATCTCCACGTAAATTCTTACAGCTTGGGTTAAAGACTCGCTACTTTGTAAGTAATATTTTAATATTTCCCAATTTTGTTCGAGCTTATAGCGTCCCATTTTGCAAATCTCAACCATAAAACTGAATGGTATTCTACCTTTCAAAGTCAAAGTAATCGGTAGTTCATATTTAAAATTTCAAATGGGCCACCCTATATATATGTAGACCACTCATATTGTCTACTGCTGATAAATTGATGTTGGTCCTCAACTAGAAATTCTGATGTTGTAAATATAAAATTGGATGTGGATATAAATTAATTTAATGTGGAGTGATTTCTCTTATTCTGAAAGTTTAAAGTTTAATTTCTTGTAGTGAAAACGATCCATGATTTGTCTGGCCTCACACTTGACCACTTAATTTGGGCGTGTTACCATATTTTCACTGGTGGTTGTCTCGTAGTTAACACATAACGTATCACTGAATCACGAACACGAGGATTTTCCCGTTAAAACGAACACACTTTCGATGTTGTGATTTTGGTTGAATCGTGCATTTATCACATCAAACACGACAGTGTTTGGTTTGACTGAGTCGCTCTTATACAAAAAGGTTTACATTACAACAGTCTCCTACTATTCTTTGGCAATGCTGCTGCTAAGAGTATTTGCACAAATGCTGAGCACATGTTGCCAAGTGTTTATTCTGGCGAATGTCATGCTTATCCAACCGCATCATACCACCCCTCACAACATTTCTTTCACACACACACAACAGCTTGAGTATGATATGAATGCCTGACAGTGGTAGTCACACCAGAAAACCATATTAACAAATAGGCTAAACACGTTTTAGCATGTTATCATAAATATGTATGAAATATAAGTACACAAACATTCACACACGCACACACACACAGCTCTCACTCAAATGACTATGTGCGGCTATGCATTTGTATGTGGCGGAGAGTGAATAAAGCCCAAAAAATGTGCCAGGAATGAGAAGTGAAGTGAAAGTGCTATGAATTGAAATACTTGCGGCGGGGGTGGGGAGGTTAAGCATTCACTCATTGTTCATCAGAACTACTGAACACAACAGCAAAAAGCCCTGAGAAATTTAGCCGCTATGATAAGTATGTATAATAGAGAGAGAGAGAAAGAGAACAAAGCCATTTCATGAAGAACACTTAATGGCTCTCGGTGTGCGGGTGTGTGTGTGTTTGTAGTGTAGTGACTATGACGATGGCGCCTAATTCAAGCATATTAGTTTAACTAAATGTACACACAAGTGTCAAAAAAGGGTGGTGTCGTTTGCTGGCGCTTATTTTTATTTACGTCTAAACGTTTTTTATTGTTGAGCTGATGGTGGGCATGAGTGGCATGCGTATGAGGCGAATCACAGTCATTCATGCAGTATTTCATACATACACACACATACATACCTATATATGTGAAATATGAATCTTAGGCACAATTATGGGGTTTAGAATGATGATGGTGCTCTTTGGGGCCTCGTTTGCTTTGAATGATAACAAAATAGGAAGTAGCAAAACAGGCTAGAATTCATAGGGAACTATTTAAACTACAACATTGAAGGACTGCAAAAAGTATGGTTTTTATGCAGTTGAGTTGTTAGAAAGCTATGACAAATAGGGCATGCTTGAGCAGCATACATTGATCGATTAATTTTCTCATTAGATAAAAGTTTTTTTATCTGCAGACTGTCTTCTACCTTCTGCTTCCAAATATAAACATTGCAAGACAAATGTAGTAATTATAATTATATTTTAAATAGCTTTCGAGTGCCGTATTGTTTTATTTAAAATGAGGATTTGGTTAGATATTAGAAAACGAAACTGACACTCATCAGTCTTCATAAAAATTCATAAATTTGCGAATTGTTTCAGATTTATATGTGACTATTTATTAAAATAATATGGATTAATGTCGCTTATATTTTAACGTTTGTATGGATGTTCTTTGTTTTTTGATACAAGATATGTATGGTAAAACACCGGATAGCATAAGGGACGATAATAATGTATTTGAACAATACTTGGACCGGGTTGTTCTATACGACAAAAAAAAATTTTGAAAAATCCTTTTTTCTGTTTAAATTCAGTTTAACTCTCGAGTTCTTCTAACAAATATGCAGACTACCACTAACATTATTTCAACCCTGTCAAAGGTTTACTCAGGTTGCTTTTCAACAGCATACCCGGCCTCTTTAAGTAAATGATTCTCGCAAACCAACGAGAAGCACAACTCACTTACCGAAAATCAGTTTTTATAAAATCGTACCAATTAATAAAGCCACATGCCACCTTACCAGCATTTCATTGAGTTGCATATGTAAGTATGTAAGTATGATAATATGGAGGTATAGTTAGTTACCCAGCAAAACTTCTGCCGTGCCAACGCTAATTTGTTTTAGTTTTTTTGGTCTGTAATCAATATTTAATTTGAACTGGGACATTGTTCTGGCTCAAGACAGTTTTGAATCTATATTTAATAGAGTGCAAATTTATTTAAAATTGTTAAAAATCGAAAACAAATCTATTTTTTAAATTTGCTCTAAAACTGAACCACTGTTTGTATGTGCAAGTGAAATGCACAGCATTTGTAGCCGTCATGATTACATTTAATTGCACATATAAGTGGGTGTGGTCGGGCCTATATTTCCACAAAAAAAATAAGATTGAAATAGTGTAAATTCAAAAATTGTGAATCGTTAGAATAAACCTTGTTATCATAAAGATAATACCAAAATATTTCTTGGTATATGATTGGTGACTGAAAGCAGAATATTTGAGACAGAATTGTTTCAGAAACCCAGATAGAGATTTTTGAAATAAATACAATTTCAACAGCGAATTTTGAATTTTTGCCCCAATTGCAACTGTTTCGCGACTGACTACATGTATGTTACAAGCATCATTAGTTCTCTATACACATGCAAAAAATCATCCTGATCCGTAGGATAAATCACGAAAAAACTCAAAAAATGCAAAAATGCCATACCAAATCATTTTAGCCATATCTGCCGCAAAAATTAAAATTTTGCAAAAATATTCAATTTGGATTATTTGTTTACCGTGCTCTACGGAAATATACACATTTCCTGTCGAAAAAGATCGATATTTCAACAAAACATGGACGAATTTTAACCCTAGTTATTTTGTTGCATATGTTAGCGTGTAATTTTGCTATTTAAACTTGAGGAGCTTTATTAACAACTTTGGTGTCTTTGGTGACCCCCACTGAAATTTTCAATTGAACAACATTTTTCGTAGAACATTTCAATTCTTAAATGTCCTTTTTTCGAAAGAACTTCTTCTGATTTTCTCGAAAAAGAGTCAAATTGACCCATAAAGAGAGGAGTTAGAGGGTTAAGATCTGCCACAAAAATGAACCTCATGAAATTCCACAATATAGTGACAATAAGAATTCTCTCAGGCATTAACTTAAAACATTTTTATACCCTCCACCTAAGGATGGTGGTATATTCACTTTGTATATATATATATTTCTAACACGGACTGAAAACACCCCCAATTTTAATTTTTTTTTTTCAATTTCTGTTTTATATGCACTTGAAATTTGTTGTATACATTCCTCTTGTAGCTCCAAAATATACGTTCAGCGGGCGAAATGGAACAAAAAAGGATACAAATGGTACCAATTATACGACAATGGCTAGAAACATGAAATTTGGAATGTACATCCCTCTAATTGAGTAGATAGGTAAAGTTGTGGGATTTTTCAAATTAGTACTTTTAAGGGATTAAATTGGAACAGAGGGATAAAAGTGGTACCAACCAAACCGATGAAGTTGAAATCATGAAATTCGGTGTGTACAGACTGTGATGATGCGAAAGAGAAAGGATTTTTTTTAATTTGTACTCTTAGGCTGAAAATGGAGATAAAATGGTACCAACAAACTGACTGCAGCTACAATAATAAAATTCGATGTGTACATTTCTTTGACTGCGCAGACGCGATATACGTACCTTCAGGACCTAAATGGCATTAAATATGGCACCAATCAAACGGCTAAATCTAGAATCATGATATGCGGTATTTGCACTCGTCCGACCACGTAGACGCGGAAAATAAATAAAATTCGTACTTTTAGGGTCAAAACGAAAAAAAGAGTGGAACTGGTAACAAGCAAAAGGCTGTAGCTAAAATCATGAAATTATGTGTGTATATCATATTCAGAAACATATTGAATCTTCATTTAGGCTGTAGCTGGAATCAAGAAATTACAAATGGGGAAAATCGGGCTTGAGGTTAATGTTTTCTACCTAATAATATTTGGGGCACATTTTTGAAGATTGCTACCTAATGTTCAATTTTTTACATTATATAGTAGAGGACTGTTAAGATTATAATAATGGAGAATCAAAATTTTCCTAATATGGCAGTGTACTTGTATGTAATGTCGAGATCCGTTGTTATGGCGGCAATACACTCAGTGTCGGAGGGTACATAAGATTCGGCCTCGACGAACTTAATGCTTTTTTTCTTATTTTCAGTTATAATGCTCTCTTCGACCAAAAAATGAAAACTTTGACAAATTGTAAAATGAAATGCAGACCAGCTGTTGAAATGATATACTCAACATGTCTCAAAGTCTTAATTTGTTGGTCAGTGTAATTTTTATTAAAAAGTTTGTTTTATCTTTTTCGAATTGAATACACGAAAATTCATCAGAAAATGTTACCCTTCGATAAGATGGCCGTAAACTAGTGTATTCGTTGAGGGGGTATTTCTTCTATTGGATGTTCACAATATCGGATTCACTGAGTGCAGCCAATCTTAAGGATATACTAGGTAGGACTTTTCGGTGTGTTATTACAGTTTACTTTGCTTTCTTTCAATAAGAAAACGTCCATATGTATATCCATATTCCTCACAGAAAATATTCACAACATTCCACTTTATCAAAAGGAATCGAAATAATCCCCATTTGCGTACACAATGTCTAACATTTTCCATTATCTCATGGATTTCATCTTTGTCGCAACCTCTACTTCCTTTTGAGTATATTTACGGATTACTATTACGAATCATATTCTAATAGTATAGCTGCATATTAAATCGTAGTATTTTATATAGAGCAATTTGAGCTCGTTGTGTATAAATCAACTTACATACATGCTGCCAAACGTATTAAAATCATTAGAAAATTGAATAGAAAATTTGAAGAGAAACTGTTGGTAGAACATCGTCAACTCTTATAGCTGAGTTTGGAAGACTTGCTTGCACACAGCACAAGATTATGAAATTAAGTTCAAAGTAATTTTGCAAAGTAATTTTATGATATTGTTATTAACCCAATTTTCTAGCTACTAAGAAGCTTTAATAATTTCCTACAATTTCTTGACTAAATTAGCTTTTTGTGTAGACACACATACACTCACACTGGCACATACCCACAAAAAATCTCTCGTTGCCATCGTCATGGTAGTCGAGTCCTCGTGTTATTAGGTCTGATTATATATGTATGGAAAAGGTATTTACGTTTTGTCATTTCGTAACGAGCAACAGTTTTAAAATATTCCACTGCAGACACACACTCACACTCACACTCACAAAAAACAACCAGGACACCAGGGCACTTCCTGCACTCCTGCAGCAGCACATGCAGTTGTCATGCTGTGTGACACAATAAGCGTGGCCAAGGGGGGCGGAGGGTGGTTGGTATTCTTTTATGTTTTTTTTTTTCATGCATAATTCCAATAGTATTTTCATATCCCATAAAACTCAAAGGATACAGCGAAGAGACAACAAAACAGTGGTAACATATGATGAAAGAAATGCAAAACAACAGCAAAATATTTGCCTTTCCAACAGGCAAACGTAACGAAAACAATTCCGGTCGCCAGGACGAAGTGTTGAGAGGCTGAACTGTGTGAAAAAGAAGGCGAGTGAGCGAGGGCGGAATTTTAAGGCCAAAAGTATGCTAAAGCAAAGCGTATCAGTGTGTTAGAGTATGTGGCGTAAGCTAGTGGCACAAGGACGACCGAATGTTCACTTACAAAATGGCAAAAGGAAAACACGAGAGCTGCCACACATCAACAGCAAAGTGTTGTGTGAGAATGCTGTGGCACACACGGCAACAAAATGAAATGATATCAAGCTAAAATCCGATTTAGACACATGCTCTCGTAAAACAATGCATGCCCGCAAGGCAGATCTGAGAAATTGAGGTATAAAGTTGCCAGAGAGAAATTTATAATGCATTTGTTTTGTATGCATGAGAGGAGCCGTATGATAATCACAGGCTAAAGAAAGAAAGAAAACACAATCTGAATAATAAAGTGTTGTAGACAATCGTGCAGACCTTTTCGCTTCCCCCCCACACACACTCTTGCACTTATAAATGACGCCCGGCTTAGCTTTGTCAATGTGCGAGGAAATTTATGTACAGACACTGAGGCTAAGTCTGTGCTCTGCTTCAGCTGAAAGCAAATTTTAAATGTCTAAGAAAAGGCTAAACCAAGTCCATCACATAAAGACCCCACAAAAAATCATGCTAATAGACAAATTATATTTAGCCTTTGGACAATGTTGATTTGCATCTTGAGAATTTGCGATTTAAATTATTAGTTATTATTTAAAAAAAACTATTTTTTGTTGAATGACTAACTACCCAGCAAAATAAAAATAGAAGTACTACCAAAAGAAGTTGTTTTTATGCAATCCTAAGATCCAGAATGGACATATTCTCAGTTTCTTAGAATGTAGTTTTAATATACTTTCACAAATGATATTAAATTCGAAAAAAAAAACAAGTTAAAACGTCCTTGCATTCTACAGAGGCTGTCGATTTTCGCAGTAGAGCAGTAATATTACAGGAAAATATATCTTTTTTTAATATATCCAAACCAAAGTAAACACAAATATTGAAAAATTATTTTATAAATAAATATAATAATTTTATTATTTCAAGCCACGCTTATATGACAAGGCTACAAAAACGTTTGCACTATATATTTATATCGAAATAATACTTCAAGTCAATTCAAAAAATAAATATTCTCATATTTATTAGAGTGGCTTCTTTTGTGAGGAAGGAAAAAATGTTGTTGATGTTCCCGACTAAAATGAATGATTGGTTTGTTTTATGCGTTCTGCCAAAATATTTCGCTTTTATCGTTGTCCGTTCGCGAGCTAGACGCGTTCAAAATAACCTCTATAAATCAGGTTTTTCTAATCTCTAATCTTTCTAAGAATTCACGATTAGAATGGTATTGAGAAAAAAACCGCTAGAAATTAAAATCCGACCCGAGCCTTATCAAACCACATTAAAAACTTACAATATGACACAGTATAAAGGGCAGATTTATACTATTCTAGTGCAATTTTTATAAAAACCGCAATAACTTCCACATTTTTACTTCGAATTGTGTTTTTAGGGGCTCGTTGGAGAGGTATTGATAACCAATTGCAATTTTTAGAATTTTCTAACCCATTAAGGGTCGAAAACTTTTTTCATACTGTTAATACTCAGTGGGTTAAATGTGATGAAATATGGGGTTATTTGCATCGTAAACACATTTTTGTCTTATATAAAGTTAATTTTTTATATAAAGTTAAAATTAAAACATGAATAATCAACATAAACTTTTTAAAGGGGAAAAATTGAAATGGTTGTTAATGTTAAATTAACACAGATAGACGCATGAAATTAAAAGTATATTTAGCAGATGTTCTTTTCTTTCATTTGATACCCATATCGCCATTGTATGGCACGCAAAAGTATGAAATTAAATTATTGAAACATTTACATCCTTTGGAAATTAAAAGTCCTGTAAAAAAGACAAACGACCACGAAATAAAAAACTGAGTATGCGCTTTCCTATTAGTGACCTATAGTATCACTTCAATATAATCTCGATCTTTGGATGGAAATCATGTCGCACGGTTTTATTCTAACATCTTATGTGAAGTTTTCCTCCAAATTTATCCATTGAAAAAAATTTTTAGATGTTATTTTTCAAAAATTAGGTTTTTGTAAGACTAGAATGTGTTTACGATGCAAATAGCCCCATATTTTAGTTTTTACGTCAAATTTAACCCACTAAGAACCAACAGTAAGAAAACAATTGTCGGCAGGTTTTTTCTATATAATATTCACAACGTGAATTTTATTCAAGAAAAACCTGATTTATGGAGGTTTTTTTGCGAAATATTTTGGGAGAACACATTTGTTTTATGTAATTATATTATACCAATCTTTCATTTTAGTCGGGAACATCCACTACTTTTATTTTGAAGCCACTCTAATATTTATATTTTCAAAAAAACTTAAATACCATAAACATTAGTAGGTAGTGGGCGCTACAGTCAGTTGTATTTCAATTATATTATAATTCCAAAAGTACACATTTTGAAAATCCATTATTTCACGTACATAATGCAAAATAACTTAACTTCATGATTCAACTAATTTTTGCCGTAAATGCACGAATTTGGAAAAATCTTTTTATTTTGTGTGTCTAGAGGTCAGAGGAATGTATACACCGAATTCCATGATTCTAGCTGCGGCCATTTTGTTGGTACCATTTTTATCCCCTTTTTCCAATTTAACCCCACTAGAGTACGACTATCTAAAATCTCTTTATTTTACGTGTCTATGCAATTATAGGGATGTACACACCAAATTTCATCATTCTAGCTGCATCCGTTTAGTTGGTACTATTTTTATCCCTCTGTACCCATTGTATCCCTTGAAAGATGGAATTTGGAAAAAACGTTTTATTTTTCGTGTCTACGCAGTCAGAGTTCTGTTCATGACTCTAGTTGCGGTCATTTGGTAGGTACTATTTTTATCCCCTTTTTTCATTTGAACCCCAAAAAGTACGAATTTCGAAAAATTTATTTTATGTGTCTACGCAATCAGAGGAATCTATACACAGAATTTCATTATTCTAGGTGCAGCTGTTTGGTTGGTACAATTTTTATCCCTCTATTCCCATTTTATCCCTTAAAAGTATGAATTTGAAAAAAATTATTTCATATTATGTACCTACTCAATTAGAGGAATGTACACACCGACTTTCATGGTACTAGCTGTAGTCGTTTAATATGTACCATTTTTATCCCTTTTTGCCCCATTTTACCCCCTACGAATAAAAATCGTTTTATGGTGCACGTTTTTGTGGGAAAATGCACATACCTAATATCAAGTAAGTACAATCCGACATATTGAAGAAGCATGCTTAACTACTTTAAAATATTAGGTAGTTTATGGGTTTTTTAGTCCTTGTGAGGGAATTTTTTTTCTCTTTGGCCGATTTCGCCCAGTTTGAATTCCAACCGATCTACAACTATAAGATGTATTTATGCAAAATTTGGACGTCGTACCTCCTTTCGTTTAGATGCTAGCGTGTTTTCAACAGACGGACGGACGGACCTATATCGTCTTAGAATTTTATGATATTTCTATTTATAGGGTCTCAGGTCGATATTTCAAGGTGTTACAAATGGAATGACAAAGTTAGTATACCCCCATCCTCGAGGTGGTGGGTATAGAAAATAGATTTTTTTCCTCCTGAAGAATTTACTTTGTCAGTTTTACGGATCTTAAAATTTAAAAGGCCTATTAACATTTATTAAATCGCATAAAAGTCTAAAACTTCATAGAGAGAATTATTATATTATTTTTACACTCGAGTTCTGCTAAAATCTCAGAATATACTGGCGATCCTACTCTGAACTTTCCAGGCTGTTTATCGCACACATTTAGTCATTTGTACGGTAAATTTTTACACAATTTTAAATACATTTTTTAAAGTTCAATTTTCTAATTTAAAAAAAAATGTTTTTATTTAATTGGTAAAAGCAAACATTTCTTATATTTTACTGCATAAAACAATTTCTCTATCCAAAATATGCAAAATTTCTAAAATTAATTAAAATTTGAAGAAGTTAGTAATTTCTAATCCTAGGAACCCTAAATCTGACAAGGTCTACATTTTAAGATTGTAGATTCTTAGAATTCTTTTAATGCTTCCGCTAAAACTGTTCATGTCATATATGGCACCCACAATTTATTTGACATCGTTCGACTTACCACTTACTCTTTCTATCATAGCCAACTAAATCTTTTACTAACGGCAAAAAGTGTCATGGTTTAATGTCGTGTAGCCGAAGTATGAAAAGCACTCATGCGATGGCACTCAAACACGTATACAACTCATAGAGACAAGTATGCATGCATTCTCATGACTGCTGAAGATATATATAAATCAGAACACCGTGGACCAAGAAGGTAGAATTTTAAAATAAAATATACGGATTGATGCTTATATATATCTTTTTAAATTATCTAGTTTTTTAAATTCATTTGATTTTTTGCGCTAAAAACCAATAATTCTTCTAAAAAAGGGTTTCAATATTTTTCTACAGAAAATATGAAACACAATTTCCCATATTAAAAAAATCTTAACATCTTGCAATTTTAGTTGCTTTTACATGTTATTTATCATATGTATCCTGACCCATAGTGCAACACCGCTATCACAGCTACTCTTTTACAACACAGAGTCCCAATGATGCAGTGGTATTGTAAAGAGTGATTTTTTGAGGTTAGGATTTTCATGCATTAGTATTTGACAGATCACGTGGGATTTCAGACATGGTGTCAAAGAGAAAGATGCTCAGTATGCTTTGACATTTCATCATGAATCGTCTTACAAACGAACAACGCTTGCAAATTATTGAATTTTATTATCAAAATGCGTGCTCTGTTAAGAAAGTTCATTGCGCGCTTCCATTTTATGGTCAGTTTAATCGACCCACTGAAGCGGCTATTCGGGCTATTGTGACTAAATTTCGCACCAAATTTACATTGTTGGACATTAAACCACCAACACGCTTACGTAGAGTGCGAACTGAAGAAAATATCGCAGCTGTATCGGCCAGTGTTAATGATGACCACCAATTTTCGATTCGTCGCCGTTCGCACCAATTGGGTCTCTGTTACTCAAAAACGTGGAAATGCCAAAATTGGACTAAGCGGATGGACCACCTAAGACGCAGCCGCGGTCAACATTTAAATGAAATTATCTTCAAAAAGTAAATGTCATGGACCAATCTAACGTTTCAAATAAAGAACCGATGAGATTTTGCAAATTTTATGCGTTTTTTTTAAAAAAAAGTTATCAAGCTCTTAAAAAATCACCCTTTATTATAAGTTCTGTATGTCTGTATTTACATGTTTCGAAGGATTATGTTCATCATGTGCGTGTGTGATCATATACACATACAGACCTGTGTGTGTATAAGTTTTTGGGCATCCTCTTAGTCTTACGCCTTGTTGTTGCCGCTGAGGCTGTTGCTGCTGCTGCATAACCTAATAAAAAACAACATTCATTCTTATTCACATTATGCTCTCCGCTTTTTGCTCTTGCTCTGCCATTTTCTTTCTTTAGGTTTTAATTTTTGAAAAGGAAAACAGAAAACAACGCACTTATAAACAGCTATGTTGCGTTAAAAAAATACATGCGAATAAAATTCTAAAGAAATGAACAGCAGTCTGTGTTTGCTAGCAAAGCAAACATTGCAAGTGAAATCTAAAAAGCATCAAATGTGTTCACCAAACCCGGCTGGCTGAGACGACAAGTGTTGTGGCGAGAGGGTGTGTATGCTTGGCCAAAGTATGTAGTTGCTCTGGCTGTCGTCGTCAAGCAGAAAGCTCAGAACGAAATCCGAAATTAAGTCTTCTTAAAGAGCCACCAGCCAAACAGAAGAATATAATCAGGTCAAAAGTAATCTTGAGTTTTCTTTACATGCACAAACGTAATGCGTTTTCAGGACAAATGCTTTACAGCGGTTGGGTGCAGAGGTTTTCGGCGAATAGTTGTTGTGATTAGGAATATGGAAGGTTATGAGAGGAGGGACAATTATTTTCTACACTCACGGGGGCAACGATCTTTGAGATCTTACAAATTTTGTAAAAATATAAGTAAATATGTAGGAAATTCAATCGATCCTAATGACAGCAGGTGAAAAGATTTCCTGAATAATCAAGCAAATAATAATTGAATGAATGATTCTTGATATAAAATATTTTATACTTTCTTTCATCTTTGGGAAATATTATTTTTATACCCTCCACCACCAGGATGGGGGTATACTAACTTTGTCATTCCGTTTGTAACACCTTGAAATATCGACCTGAGACCCTATAAAGTATATATATTCTTGATCGTCATAAAATTCTAAGACGATCTAGCCATGTCCATCTGTTGAAAGCACGCTAGCATCTAAACGAAAGGAGCTAGAACGTTCAATTTTTTTTTTTCAAAAGCGTCTTATAGTCGTAGATCGGTTGGGATTGAAAAGGGGCGAAATCGGCCCAAAGGGGAAAAAATTGCCCTCACAATAACTAAAAATACCCATAAAAATCTCTAATATTTTAGCGTATTTAAACATGCTTTTTGAATACGTCTGTTTATATTTGCTTGATATTTGGTATGCGCTTTGCCCTTATAGCAAAAACGTGCACCATAAAGTGATTCTTATTTGTAGGGGGTGAAATGGGGCAAAAAAGGGATAAAAAAGGTACTTATTAAACGACAACAGCTAGAAACACGAAATTCGGTGTGAACATTCCTCCAATTGAGTAGATATATAATATAAAAGTATGTTTTCGAAATTCGTACTTTTAAGGGGTAAAATGGGAATAAAGGGATAAAAATGGTACCAACCTAACGGCTGTACCTAGAATAATGAAATTCGGTGTATACATTCTTCTGATTGCATAGACAAGTTAAATACACGGATTTTTCAAAATTCGTACTTTTTGGGGTTAAAATGAAAAAAGGGGATAAAAATAGTACCAACCAAATGACCGCAGCTAGAGTCATGAAATTCGGAGTATACATTCCTCTGATTCCGCAGACACTTAAAATAAACAGATTTTTCGAAATTCGTACTTTTTGAGGTTAAAACAAGTAAGGAAAGGCTAAAGTAGGGCGGGGCCGACTATATAATACCCTACACCACTCCCTGCGTATGTACCTCGCTTTGATTACTAAACCCAGGTATTTCATGGGAGCAATTTTATGTAGTTCATACAAATTATATAAAATATATACATATAATGTATATGCTATAAATTCATCTTTAGTCAAATTTAACGAATATGGTAAATAATATGGTAATTGTTCCAATTGTTCGACAGACAAATACAAATTATACAGTAGTATACCAAAGTCATTTCAAAGTATGGACATATGGACATCACCCAAACAATTCTCATTGCAATTCAATTAGGTAAAAAAGTGAAATCGGGAAGGATTCTTGCATCCTGTAAATGTATGTGTTTGACAAAAAATGTTAAATCGGAAAGGACATTTGTATGGGGGTATATTGAAACCTGGAACGATGTGACCCGCTTTCACCATGTCTGTTTATTGGTGAAATATAATATGTAAAATTTGGCCAAAAACGGTTAAACCTTCGGGAGCAACATTTGTATGAGGGCTATATCTAAATCTGAACCGATCTAACCCACTTTCACCATAGGTTTTTTAGTTGGATTATAAGATGTTGTGCCAATTTTAAAGAAAACAGGTACAATATGTCGTTTCTAGAGCGGAAAATGTCAAATCGGGAGCGACATTTGTATGGGGGCTATATTTAAATCTGAACCGATCTTACCCAATTTTTGCATACGTATTTCTAGTTGGATTATAAGATGTTCTGCAAAATTTAAAGAAAATCGGGTACAATATGTCGCTTCTAGAGCGGAAAATGTCAAATCGGGACCGACATTTGTATGGGGGCTATATCTAAATCTGAACCGATCTTACCCAATTTTTGCATACGTGTTTCTAGTTGGATTATAAGATGTTCTGCAAAATTTAAAGAAAATTGGGTACAATATCTCGTTTCTAGAGCGGAAAATGTCAAATCGGGAGCGACATTTGTATGGAGGCTATATCTAAATCTGAACCGATCTTACCCAATTTTTGCATACGTGTTTCTAGCGGGATTATAAGCTGTTCTGCCAAATTTAAAGAAAATCGGGTACAATATGTGGTTCCTAAAGCGGAAAAAGTGAAATAGGGAGCGATATTTGTATGGGGGCTATATCTAAATCTGAACCGATCTTATCCAATTTTTGCATAGGTGTTTCTAGTTGGATTATAAGATGTTGTGCCAAATTTAAAGAAAATCGGGAACAAGATGTGGATTTTAGAGTGGAAAAAGTAAAATCGGGAGCGACATTCGTATGGGGGCTATATCTAAATCTGAACCGATTTCCTCCAAATTCAATACCGATGGTCATTGGCCAGAAAAAATAACTTCTGCCAATGTTCATGACAATCGGACAACAATTGCGACCTGTAGAGTGCGAACAAGCTTAGATGGACAACAGACGGACAGACGGACGGACGGACGGACAGACAGACAGACATCGTTAAATCGACTCAGCAGGTGATTCTAAGCCGATCGGTATACTTAAACGTGGGTCTAGCTCGATTATTTCTTGGTGTTACAAACATTTGGCGCGAAACTAACTTATAATACCCTAGCCCACGAAGTGGTGTAGGGTATAATGAAAAAAGGGGATAAAAAATGGTACCAATCAAATGACCGCAGCTAGAGTCATGAAATTCGGAGTATACATTCCTCTGACCTCGTAGACACGGAAAATGGATGAATTTTTCGAAATTCGTACTTTCAAGGGATACAATGGTACAGAGTGATAAAAATAGTACCAACTAAACGACTACAGCTAGAATGATGAAATTCTAATTGCGTAGAAACGTCAAGGGGGTAAAAATGGTACCAACCAAATGGGCGCAGCTGGAATCATGGAATTAGGTGTATACATTCCTCTGACTGCATAGACACGCAAAATAAAAAGTTTTTTTTTCCAAATTCATACATTTTCTTTTACGACAAAAATTGGGTGGAGTTAGGTTATATTGCACTATGTAGACGTACATAATGGATTTTCAAAATTTGTCCTTAGGAATTAAAATAAAGAGTGATTTGTCCTTAGGAATTAAAATAAAGAGTGATTTTTTTGAGGTTAGGATTTTCATGCATTAGTATTTGACAGATCACGTGGGATTTCAGACATGGTGTCAAAGAGAAAGATGCTCAGTATGCTTTGACATTTCATCATGAATAGACTTACTAACGAGCAACGCTTGCAAATCATTGAATTTTATTACCAAAATCAGTGTTCGGTTCGAAATTTTTTATCGACAAATTTTGTTCAGCGATGAGGCTCATTTCTGGTTGAATGGCTACGTAAATAAACAAAATTGCCGCATTTGGAGTGAAGAGCAATCAGAAGCCGTTCAAGAACTGCTCATGCATCCCGAAAAATGCACTGTTTGGTGTGGTTTGTACGCTGGTGGAATCATTGGACCGTATTTTTTCAAAGATGCTGTTGGACGCAACGTTACGGTGAATGGCGATCGCTATCGTTCGATGCTAACAAACTTTTTGTTGCCAAAAATGGAAGAACTGAACTTGGTTGACATGTGGTTTCAACAAGATGGCGCTACATGCCACACAGCTCGCGATTCTATGGCCATTTTGAGGGAAAACTTCGGAGAACAATTCATCTCAAGAAATGGACCGGTAAGTTGGCCACCAAGATCATGCGTTTTGACGCCTTTAGACTATTTTTTGTGGGGCTACGTCAAGTCTAAAGTCTACAGAAATAAGCCAGCAACTATTCCAGCTTTGGAAGACAACATTTCCGAAGAAATTCGGGCTATTCCGGCCGAAATGCTCGAAAAAGTTGCCCAAAATTGGACTTTCCGAATGGACCACCTAAGACGCAGCCGCGGTCAACATTTAAATGAAATTATCTTCAAAAAGTAAATGTCATGGACCAATCTAACGTTTCAAATAAAGAACCGATGAGATTTTGCAAATTTTATGCGTTTTTTTTTTTTAAAAAGTTATCAAGCTCTTAAAAAATCAATAAAATGGAAATACAACCGACTGTAGCACCCAAAATATACCAATATTTATGGTATTTAAGCATTTTGAAAATATAAATATAAGAATATTTATT